>CM034531.1:13032564-13735064 GCA_020002185.1 Paraescarpia echinospica
TCTAACGGGTAACCAATTCACTAGTCGGAACTTATACTTAGACTGACAGTCAAATCCCTCCTCTTTCAGGCAAGTCGACACTTTATCGCGTGACATCTCACCTCTTTCAGGCAATTCGACAGTTTATCGCATGACATCTCACCTCTTCCAGGTAATTCGACAGTTTATCGCGTGACATCTCACCTCTTTTAGGCAATTCGACAGTTTATCGCGTGACATCTCACCTCTTTCAGACAATTCGTTAGTTTATTGTGTGACATCTCTACCAAACTTAGCGCACGAGACTACGGCCGAGACATGGCATGAGACTACGGACGAGACATCGCATCAGACTACGTGTTCCAAGAACCATTCCGTTCTTTACATTTGAACAGTAAATACGTACATCATGAGCTTATGGACTAGTCTACCAGCTACCAACAAGCCTACAGTATACTCTGCAGTCCGTGCTTGAATTTTCTAATCTTCCGACTGCGCATGTGTCGTTTGTACTCTGAAGTCGGTGATCTTTCGGCACGCCCACGTGACCTTAATGTACTATCCTACAATCCATAATCTTTCGGCACACCCACGTGACCTTTATGTTCCATCGAACTGGTATAAAAAGAAATTATACACATTACCAGACGCCTTATTTTATTCGTTGTCGTCACGACTTATTTAGACCGATTTGCGACTGTTTTTAGAGCGTTGGCAGTCTTCTTGGCGCCTTTCGCTGCTGTTTTTTGAGCGTTGCAGTCTTCTTGGTGCCTTAAACTTCATGTCTGTTGCTGTTGTTGTTCTTACTCATCCTGCAGTTGCTTTTGGAGATTTAATCTAATTTAAACGGTTCTTTTCAGAACCAAACATCTTTGGTGTTGTTTTTGAAGGTTTATTTTAATTTAAACGGTTCTTTTCAGAGCCAACCACCTTCTCACAAAAGAGTGTTAACTATTTCGATATTGATACAAAGTCTGGTACGGACAAATGTCGTATGTTAGCTAATGTTACAGGTCAAAGAATTATACCGGTTTGTTTATAGCCAGTGTTCGATATAGTTCTTACAAATGATAGCTAATATACCTGCACTGTTCTATCATAACGCTTCACTTTGTTACGCGCCTGATTCGAAAAAGAGGTTTGCCGACTTTAGTGTCAAGGCCACCGAGAGTCGACATTGCACAGGGAGTATCACTTCAAAACAGTTTGGAACCAGTTTGAAAGCTGGCTATCGAATGCACTAAACTTGGTAAGTACAAATTGCGTATGACAAATACTGTTACATGACGAAGGATTTGACCAAAAAGCCTTGGACTTTGTTTCCAGTTCATACCAGTTTGCTTATAGCGTGATATGCTTGTAGTGTGGTGAACAATGAATTTACTCTGCAGGCCGTGATTGAATTTTCTAATAAAGTTCTTACAAAGGATGGCTAACCAAATGAATATGATAGCTTTGACGTTATACAGGACGCGAGCGCGCTCGCGCCCGCAACAAACAAACATGTCCAGACACGACTCCAGGACACAGTAGCACACAGTAGCGTCGGTTTTGTAGTGTGTTGACAAAAGTACCAAAGAAACTTCTAGAATGAAATTTTACAGGGGAATTTGAACTCACTGTTGATGACATGACATGATAGGATTACCTTTCTGCGCAAAAGTTCAAAACAATGACTAACCAAATCACTATGATTACGACCTATTTGACACGCGCGCAAAATTACTGCGCGTACCATGACGTCACTCACTGACCATGACGTCAAATGATGGAATTATATTCAAGCGCGCAAGTTCAAAACGATGGCTAACCAAATCACTACCTGTTTGACCAAATCACCTCGCGTACAAAATTACTGCGCGTAGCAGCTTGATGACGTCATACAGGGTGCACACGCTCACGCTCGCAACAAACAAACATGTCCAGACACGTTTCGAGTACGGGTTTTATAAAAGACACGAATTTAGGTACTACCGTACGGAAATGATACCAAACGTTTAATTCCAAGAAGGTCGCTCTGTTCGAAAAAACGAGGCTATAGGTTCTGACATAACATAGTCCTATATGTAGTCTACATTTCGTATACATTACTTCAGATAAAACGACCTCCGATGAATTTATAATCCTTTTATTATATAAATTACGCGTTATTATAACACCACATTTTAGACATGTCATCGTCAAACAAATAAGGGCTCGGTCCCTTGGCGGAGACTCGGCCTACGGGTCAAGCAAATTTGTGTGTGACATATTTAAATGCTGTTCGGAGTAATTTTTTTTTCTCAAAAAAAATCGTCGTTACGATAATAGCTCCTATCCTTTAACATGGGAAAATTCAAAATTTCGTCGTATACGTTGAAGATAATAGCTCCTATGCTTTAAAATGGGGATAATTCCCTAACTTTTAACATAGGGTAAACATGCCCTATCCTTTAACCCGGGAGTCCCCCAGGTCGAAATCCCTATCCTTTAACATGGGGAAAAAATCCCTATCCTTTAACATGGGAAAAATTTCCTATCCTTCAACATATCCTTTAACCCGGGCGCGCTCCGGAGGAAATCCCTATCCTTTAACATGGGGTAAAAATGGCCTATCCTTTAACCCGGGAGCGCCCTGGTGCAAAATCCCTGTCCTTTAACATGGGGTAAAAATTCCATATCTCTTTACCCGGGAGTCCCCCCGGTGGAAATCCCTATCCTTTAACGTAGGGTAAAAATGGCCTATCTCTTAACCTGGGAATCACCCCGGTGGAAATCCCGATCTTTTAACATGGGAAAAAATTTCCTATCTCTTAACCCGGGAGCACCCTGGTGGAAAATCTCTATCTTTTAACATGGGATTTGCACCAGGAACGGATTGCGTCCCCGCTGGACCACCTCTATAACTACTTAGGTGGTATACGATGGACGGTGGATTGGACTGGAGCAAATCCCTACCTTTTAACATGGGATTTGCAAATCCCTATCTTTTAACATGGGATTTGCACCAGGGCGCACCTTGGTTAAAGGATAGGGAGTGGAAAAGTAGTTCCGGTCCCATGTTAAAAGATAGGGATTTTGCACCAGGGCGCGCCCGTGTTAAAAGATAGGGAATTTTCCCCATGTTAAAGTATAGGCATTTGCAACAGGACGCTCCCATGTTAAAGGATAGGGAATTTTACCCATGTTAAAAGATAGGGATTTCCAAAGGGGCGCTCCCATGTTAAAGGATAGGAGCTATTATCGTAAAGGTATTCGAGGACTTTTTTTGATAAAATAAAATATACCGAAAAGATTTGAATGTCATATACAAGATTGTTTGGCCCGTAGGCCGAGGCTCCGCCAAGGGACCGATCCCTTATTTGGTTGACGATGACATGTCTAAAATGTGGTGTTATAATAAGGCGTAATTTATAATAAAAGGATTATAAATTCAGCGGAGGTCGTTTTATCTCAAGTAATGTATACGAAATGTAAACTACATATAGGACTATTATATATCAGAACCTATAGCCTCGTTTTTTTAGACCTTTGGTATTATTTCCGTACGGTAGTACCTAAATTCGTGTCTCTTATAAAACCCGTACTCGAGACGCGTCTGGCAAATGTTTGTTTGTTGCGAGCGTGAGCGTACGCACCCTGTATGACGTCATCAAACTGCTACGTGCAGTTATTTTGTACGCGAGGTGAGTTGGTTAAACAGGTAGTGATTTGGTTAGCCATAGTTTTGAACTTGTCCACTTGAATGTAATTCCATCATGTGACGTCAAGATGCAGTGACCTCATTAAACTATCAACTGCTACGCGCAGTAATTCTATACGCGACGTGAGTTGGGTATATACAGGTAGTGATTTGGTTAGACCTTGTTTTGAACTTCCGCGTATGTAATGTAATCCCATCATGTGACGTCATGATGCAGTGACATCATTAAACTATAAACTGCTACGCGCAGTAATTCTATACGCGAGGTGAGTTGCTCAAACATGTAATGCTTTGGTTAGCCATTGTTTTGAGCTTTCGCACTTGAATGTAATCCCATCATGTGACGTCATGATGCAGTGACATCATTAAACTATAAACTGCTACGCGGATTATAGGTCAAACATATTGGCTAGTGTTATTAGGTAGTGGTTAAATTCGTGTCTTTTATAAAACCTTTTATAAGACTCGTTTGTTTGTTGCGAGCGTGAGCGCACACTCCCTGTATTACGTCAAAGCTATCATTGTGATTTGATTAGCCAACATTTGAAAGAACTATACTGAACTCATGGTGTAAACTGGTATAAAATGGTATTGAACCTTCTGTGTGTTGGAAGAACAGCCGGGTATCGACATATAACATTTATACTTACCAGCCGTATCTCGCTTGAGCGTCGCTTGAAAACTGATTGCAAACTGGTTCCAAACTGTTTTGAAGTGGTATTCTCTGTTCAAGTCTCATCTGTGTTTCATCTGCATCTAGAGATCAACAGTATTGTTTCAACCTTTTATCATGCTATCATTCTTAATGCACACGTATGTACATATGTAAAGAAGTAAACACAAGCGATGTGCTACGCGTGATGCTACGCTCGCGAAAAGTTAAACAACCACCAAGATGGTTGTATAAATTTTCTGAAAAATTTATGTTTTTGTCCCAGCGGCACAAAACATTAAATTTTCGCGAGATTAACCCCAACTTTTTGTTCTCTATCTAACTTAATTATATATTTTTACCCGCTAGTCGGCGCCATCATGTGACGTAGTACGCCAATTATCCACTAGGGCGCTGCGCCGGAAGTGATGACGTACCGGAAGTCACTTGACTGACATGGCGGCCTCTACTAGGGACGCTACGCCGGAAGTAACGTCGTACTGGAAGTTACTTGAATGTCATGGCGACCTGTGAAATTGTTACGTTGTAAAGACGGCTGCTTCATATACATATGTTTTCCGTTAAAAGAAGCGATACTTCATACGAGTCCTGTGGTCGCCTCGTTGGACGTGAATCCGAACAGATGATCGTCTCTTGACATGAAGGTATGTGATGTTTGGCACCTCATACTCAAAATGTCGTCGTATGCCTTTACGATACATCGAGTTGACGTTTATCATTCGCCTGAAGCTGCCTGTGTACCTTGGTCGATTGCCTGAATTTGCCTGAAACTGCCTGTGTATCTTGGTCGATTGCCTGAATTTACCTGAAATTGCCTGTGTTCGATTGCCTGAATTTGCCTGAAACTGCCTGTATATCTTGGTCGATTGCCTGAATTTGCCTGAAACTGCCTGTGTACCTTGGTCGATTGCCTGAATTTGCCTGAAACTGCCTGTGTATCTTGTTCGATTGCCTGAATTTGCCTGAAACTGCCTGTGTATCTTGGTCGATTGCCTCAATTTGTCTGAAACTGCCTGTGTTCGATTGCCTGAATTTGCCTGAAACTGCCTGTGTATCTTGATCGATTGCCTGAATTTGCCTGAAACTGCCTGTGTATCTTGGTCGATTGCCTGAATTTGAATGAAACTGCCTGTGTATCTTGGTCGATTGCCTGAATTTGAATTAAACTGTCTGTGTATCTTGGTCGATTGCCTGAATTTACCTGAAACTGCCTTTGTATCTTGGTCGATTGCCTGAAAGAGGAGTGATTTGATGCGATAACCCGTCTATTTGCCTGAAAGAGGAGAGATTTGACGCGATAACCCGTCTATTTGCCCTCTTTTGATGGAATTTGACGCAGTAACCCGTTAAGTTTGGTGTTTCGTTTGTGCAACTCGTGTCTATAGTTTGATTCGTGCAACCTGTTGGGCTAAGTTTAGTGTTTCGTTTGTGCAGCTCGTGTCTATAGTTTGGTTCGTGCAACGTGTTGGTCTAAGTTTAGTGTTTCGTTTGTCCCACTAGTTGGTCTAAGTTCAATTCGTGCAACCTGTTGGGCTAAGTTTAGTGTTTCATTTGTGCAACTCGTGTCTATAGTTTGATTCGTGCAACCTGTTGGGTTAAGTTTAGTGTTTCGTTTGTGCAACTCGTGTCTATAGTTTGGTTCGTGCAACGTCTTGGTCTAAGTTTAGTGTTTCGTTTGTCCCACTAGTTGGTCTAAGTTCAATTCGTGCAACCTGTTGGGCTAAGTTTAGTGTTTCATTTGTGCAACTCGTGTCTATAGTTTGATTCGTGCAACGTGTTGGTCTATGTTTAGTGTTTCGTTTGTCCCACTAGTTGGTCTAAGTTCAATTCATGCAACTTGTTGGGCTAAGTTTAGTGTTTCGTTTGTGCAACTCGTGTCCACAGTTTGATTCGTGCAACCTGTTGGGCTAAGTTTAGTGTTTCGTTTGTCCCACTAGTTGGTCTAAGTTCAATTCGTGCAACCTGTTGGGCTAAGTTTAGTGTTTCATTAGTGCAACTCGTGTCTATAGTTTGATTCGTGCAACCTGTTGGGCTAAGTTTAGTGTTTCATTTGTGCAACTCGTGTCTATAGTTTGATTCGTGCAACCTGTTGGGTTAAGTTTAGTGTTTCGTTTGTGCAACTCGTGTCTATAGTTTGGTTCGTGCAACGTGTTGGTCTAAGTTTAGTGTTTCGTTTGTCCCACTAGTTGGTCTAAGTTCAATTCGTGCAACCTGTTGGGCTAAGTTTAATGTTTCGTTTGTGCAACTCGTGTCTACAGTTTGATTCGTGCAACCTGTTGGGCTAAGTTTAGTGTTTCGTTTGTGCAACTCGTATCTACAGTTTGATTCTTGCAACCAGTTGAGCTATGTTTAGTGTTTCGTTTGTGGAAGTCGTGTCTATAGTTTGGTTCGAGCAACGTGTTGGTCTAAATTTAGTGTTTCGTTTGTCCCACTAGTTGGTCTAAGTTCAATTCGTGCAACCTGTTGGGCTAAGTTTAGTGTTTCGTTTGTGCAACTCGTGTCTACAGTTTGATTCGTGCAACCTGTTGGGCTAAGTTTAATGTTTCGTTTGTGCAACTCGTGTCTACAGTTTGATTCGTGCAACCTGTTGGGCTAAGTTTAATGTTTCGTTTGTGCAACTCGTGTCTACAGTTTGATTCGTGCAACCTGTTGGGCTAAGTTTAGTGTTTCGTTTGTGCAACTCGTATCTACAGTTTGATTCTTGCAACCAGTTGAGCTAAGTTTAGTGTTTCGTTTGTGGAAGTCGTGTCTATAGTTTGGTTCGTGCAACGTGTTGGTCTAAATTTAGTGTTTCGTTTGTCCCACTAGTTGGTCTAAGTTCAATTCGTGCAACCTGTTGGGCTAAGTTTACTGTTTCGTTTGTGCAACTCGTGTCTACAGTTTGATTCGTGCAACCTGTTGGGCTAAGTTTAGTGTTTCGTTTGTGCAACTCGTGTCTACAGTTTGATTCGTGCAACCTGTTGGGCTAAGTTTAGTGTTTCGTTTGTGCAACTCGTGTCTACAGTTTGATTCGTGCAACCTGTTGGGCTAAGTTTAATGTTTCGTTTGTGCAACTCGTGTCTACAGTTTGATTCGTGCAACCTGTTGAGCTAAGTTTAGTGTTTCGTTTGTGGAAATCGTGTCTATAGTTTGGTTCGTGCAACGTGTTGGTCTAAGTTTAGTGTTTCGTTTGTCCAACTAGTTGGTCTAAGTTCAATTCGTGCAACCTGTTGGGCTAAGTTTAATGTTTCGTTTGTGCAACTCGTGTCTATTATGCCATGCGATAACCCGTCTATTTGCCAGAAAGAGGAGGGATGCCACGCGATAACCCCAAAGCACTACCTGTTTAACCATCTCACCTCGCATAAAAAATTACTGCGCATACCATGACGTCACATGATGGGATTTCATTACATACGCGCAAGTTCAAAATAAGGTCTAACCAAACCACTACTTGTATAACCAACTCACCTCGCGTACAAAATTACTGCGCGTAGCAGTTTAATGATGTCATACAGGGTGCGCGCGCTCACGCCCGCAACAAACATACAAGTCCAGAATGTATGTATCTATGTATATGTATGTCTCTACACCTGTCCCTATGATCACTGCCCTTGGTATCCTTGCTGTTGACAATACGGAGAGTCTCTTTAGTTGTGAAGTGTAAGGCTATTGGTAAGGTTCCCAACATATGCTTTGCATTACACAATGAAAAAGACACAAGATGAGGTTTGCACCTTTTATTCGTGTACAACACAAACGTATTTACATGTCACATTCCATAACTACAAGAACCAGAGATTAGACATTGATACAGAGTCTTGCAAAGTTTAATCGTATACAAGACAAAAGAAAGTTATTTACAGGTCACCCTCCATTACTGTCAGAACCATTTGTTTCATAGTGTTTCGTCACTGCTTCAAAAAGGCTTCTTGCAACCAAGTATTGATATTACACAACTGTTCGACAGTCATATCGGATAGCTTCACACCTGCGTCTAACAAAACACTCAAACAGTCTTTCACCACTGCTGTTGAATTAATGACCTCCATCTATGTATGCCTCTATATTCGCCTGTATATGTATGTATCTATGTATATCTCTATGGGTCCATTTTCGGTTACTAATACCAGGTTAGGTGTTTTACAACAGAAGCAAGTTTGAAAGGTTTACCGACGAAGCACGACATTAAACACTACAGTATGGAATAAAGATAAAAACGTTCTAATGGGTCTTTATACACTTGACCCTTAATACGGTAAACTATATAAATACTGGTATATCCTATCTGGAAGGTTATTATGTTCCTGTACTGTTCTATCGTAACGCTTCACTTTGTTACGTGCCTGATTCGAAAAACAGATTTGCAACCAATTCTTCATTCAGTAAGTTTGGTGTCAAGGTCACCAAGTTGACAGCGTGTCTCGCGCATAGCGCATCGCCCATAGCGCATCGCTTGTGTTTACTTCTTTATATACGTACATACGTGTGCATTAAGAATGATAGCATGATAAAAGGTTGAAACAATACTGTTGATCTCTAGATGCAGATGAAACACAGATGAGACTTGAACAGAGAATACCACTTCAAAACAGTTTGGAACCAGTTTGCAATCAGTTTTCAAACGACGCTCAAGCGAGATACGGCTGGTAAGTATAAATGTTATATGTCGATACCCGGCTGTTCTTCCAACACACAGAAGGTTCAATACCATTTTATACCAGTTTACACCATGAGTTCAGTATAGTTCTTTCAAATGTTGGCTAACCAAATCACAATGATAGCTTTGACGTAATACAGGGAGTGAGAGCTCACGCTCGCAACAAACAAACAAGTCTATACACGTCTCGAGTACGGGTTTTATAAAAGTCACGAATTTAACCACTACATAATAACACTAGCCAATATGTTTGACCTATAATGCGCGTAGCAGTTTATAGTTTAATGATGTCACTGCATCATGACGTCACATGATGGGATTACATTCAAGTGCGAAAGCTCAAAACAATGGCTAACCAAAGCACTACCTGTTTGACCAACTCACCTCGCGTTTAGAATTACTGCGCATAGCAGTTGATAGTTTAATGATGTCACTGCATCATGACGTCACATGATGGGATTACATTACATACGCGCAAGTTCAAAACAAGGTCTAACCAAATCACTACCTGTATAACCAACTCACCTCGCGTGTAGAATTACTGCGCGTAGCAGTTTATAGTTTAACGATGTCACTGCATCATGACGTCACATGATGGGATTACATTCAAGTGCGAAAGCTAAAAACAATGGCTAACCAAAGCACTACCTGTTTGACCAACTCACCTCGCGTTTAGAATTACGGCGCATAGCAGTTGATAGTTTAATGATGTCACTGCATCATGACGTCACATGATGGGATTACATTACATACGCGCAAGTTCAAAACAAGGTCTAACCAAATCACTACCTGTATAACCAACTCACCTCGCGTGTAGAATTACTGCGCGTAGCAGTTTATTGTTTAATGATGTCACTGCATCATGACATCATATGATGGAATTACATTCAAGTGGACAAGTTCAAAACTATGGTTAACCAAATCACTACCTGTTTAACCACCTCACCTCGCGTACATAATTACTGCGCGTAGCAGTTTGATGACGTCATACAGGGTGCGCACGCTCACGCTCGCAACAAACAAATATTTGCCAGATACGTCTCGAGTACGGGTTTTATAAGATACACGAATTTAGGTACTATCGTACGGAAATGATAACAAAGGTCTAATTCCAAGATGGTCGCTCTGTTCGAAAAAACGAGGCTATAGGTTCTGTTATAACATATTCCTATATGTAGTCTACATTTCGTATACATTACTTGAGATAAAACGACCTCCGATAAATTTATAATCCTTTTATTATAAATTACGCCTTATTATAACACCACATTTTAGACATGTCATCGTCAATCAAATAAGGGTTCGGTCCCTTCGCGGAGCCTCGTCCTACGGGCCAAGCAATCTTGTGTGTGACATATTCAAATCTTGTTCGGTATATTTTATTTCTTCAAAAAAAGTCCTCGAATGCCTTTACCATAATAGCTCCTATCCTTTAACTTGGGAGCGTTATGGTGCAAATTCCTATACTCTAACATGGGGAAAATTCCCTATCTTTTAACCCGAGCGCGCCCTGGTGCAAAATCCCTATCTTTTAACATGGGACCGAAACTACTTTTCCACTCCCTATCCTTTAACCCAGGTGCGCCCTGGTGCAAATCCCATGTTAAAAGATAGGGATTTGCTCCAGTCCAATCCACCGTCCATCGTAAACCACCTACATAACTACTCAATGGTATCAGAATCGTTTAAGCACAGGTCTGATGCCAGTAAAGATAGATATAATTGACATAAATATAATAATTTAATTTACGTATGTGTTGGTTATAGAACAAGTCTTTGGCATCAGAAGTGAAGCAGCTGCCCACCCTGCCTGAGACACCTTGCCTCGTTTTGTGTGGTAAGGAGAATTTGGTGTATATAGATATTTTCAAGATGTTTTAATAATAATAATAACTGTATTTAGACACTCATTTCCTAAGTACAACTCTGTTCAGTGGTGTTGACAATGTTTCTAAAATACTAATACTTATGCAATGATTAATAGAGCTACTAAATTGTGAGTAATAATTAAATACACATTAATTACAACAATTACGGTATGATATTGTGGATAATTATAAACATTAAAAATAATAAATAGATAACTATACAATAAAACATTAATAAATATAATTAGATCTGCTTTCGATACACTCGATCACATATCTCGTGGGGCGTACTTCCAAGTGTTCCGCATCGCCAAAATACGCGCAAGACTCACAACTACGACGTGTCACTGACCACTCGCCACGTGCCACATGCCACGCCGGTCGCCACGATCGCAGGTCGCCCCCCACCCCCCAGACCGATGCGATACGACCAGCGATCTCTCTCTTGAGCCGGACCACCCCTGTGGAACCCGCGAACTCTGATCACCTCACTGGACGCCTTCACAGCACGCCTCAAAACACACCATTCCAAACCCGTTTTCAATGTGTAAATGTGTAACATGTTTCTTTAAGGCCATCTTTCTATGTTATTGCATAATTTACTAGTGCATAAATAAAATTAATTATTATTAAATAATTATTGAGATAATATACTAGTTCAATATTAGACAACTAAAATATTATGCTAATAAATAGTATGATATGATGAAGTCACATAAAACTGATATGATGATGTCACATAAAACTAGACATTGAAAGCAAGTTTAAAATAATGTGTCTTAAGACGTGCGCTAAAAGTGTCCACACACTCGATCAAACGCAGATCCTCCGGTAGCTCGTTCTAGAGCGTCGAATAACACTTAGATTTTTGAGCTCATTGGGATGGCATGCATATTATGAATAATTATAATATAAGCATTGAGGTTCTTAATAATAAATTTAATAAAATAAAAACTTATTTTTGACGCAGAATTTCTAACCTTTTGGAAAACTTTTTCGAAAGTTTTGGGCACTGCCTTGTCAGAAATAGCTATCTGATAGTCCAGAAAACAGCTGTGGTCTTCTAGCATGGTGGTGACTTGTAAAACATGTATAATTCACAATATGACATATTTTGTAGGGGAGCATCTATAAAGTAGCTTGATGCTGTACTTTACTAACTTGAGCTCGATTTGTTACAGGAGAGTCTCTGTTGACTGTGAAACGCATGATGCTGGTCCTGGACAAGCTTGTTTTGGCCAGCCACACAGAGGACACGGTTGTTGGCGCCAGCATGCTGTTTGTGGCATATTTTGTTTTCAACATCAAACGTTTCAACACTTTCCTTCTGAATTTTTCCTACAGGGTTTGTTAATCTTCCACAAAAGTTGTGCATTTCAAATGCATGCCTGATAGGTCGGCATAATGTTGAACTTTGACAGCATTATAATTGTTATGTCATTTTATATTGTGGGACAAATGCCCCCCAACATTTGCTATCTTTTCTTGTTAATTAATTATCGGTTTTCTTGATGAACATGTTTATGTTTGTGTTAGCTGTTTAGCTATCTCATCAATATGCATGTCTTTTTTCTGTTGGTACCATTAATAAATACCTTTACCAACAATTGCTATGTGTCTCCCTATAGTAGAAGTGCTCAGGGTATTGCCATTAAGCATCAGCAGAGTTTATATATCAATGCTTTACTTTGATATTAATGTGATGTGCAAACATCTGTACATATATATATATATATATGTGTGTGTCTTCCTATAGGAAGACACATAGCAATTGTTGGTAAAGGTATTTATTAATGGTACCAACAGAAAAAAGACATGCATCTACTATAAAAAAAATATGGCACCATAAACATTCCACGGGATATTCTACACTACAATTCCATATAAAATACGGTACACCGAAACAATTCTACCGTATAATCAACAGTACAATTCCGCATAAAATACGGTACACCGTAAACATTCTACCGTATATTCTGCAGCACATTTCCGTAAAACTACGGTACGCCGTAAATTTGTTACCGTATATTCTACAGTACAATTCCGCATAAAATACGGTACATTGTAAACATTCTACCGTATATTCTACAGCACAATTCCATAAAAGATACGGTACGCCGTAAAAATGCTACCGTATATTCTACAGCACAATACCTTAAAAATACGGTACGCCGTAAATATGTTACCGTATATTCTACAGTATTATTCCGTAAAACATACGGTACACCATCAATATGCTACCGTATGTTCTACAGTATTATTCCGTAAAAAATACGGTACACCGTAAATCATATACCGTTATATTTACGGTACTCGGTTGGCACCCCGTGCTGCCAGTCATTTTACCGTAATTTTTATGGTACATTTCTAAGAGTGTATGCTCTTAATTCGTGTTTACTTCTTGTACAGTAGCGTTGTGACCCAGGTGTCTGGTCGAGGGGGGGGGGTCGCCGAAACAACATACAACGCGGAAAACATACAAAACATATAACCGATTGTGCCCTTCGGTTGTGGCGTTCACTTTTGAACTAGGCTGGTATTCATTCGACCAGTCAGAAACCACTTGGTATGACACTGTTTGGGACAATTGAAACGTAGTATCTCTTTCTCGCACGTTAAACTCCACAGTTGGAGAAATTAGACTAAGCCAGATGAAACCGACCAGACTTAGACGGGAGTCGGAATACCGCTAGAATATTAATTGTGTTGCCATTGTGGGACTACTTTGGAGGTTGTCAGAGGAACCGCATGCATCACTAGAAAAATTGTAGGTTGTTTCACAACGTCGCGACACCAAATACCACATTGGAAATAAGTGTACAATTGTGTGTTTCAATTGTTATCCTCGGTAACATTTTACCCATCACACTCTACTCTTAATACGTTTGAATGTGTAATTGTACTGACTAAACACAATCAATCTCGGCCAAGCAGAATATATATTTGTGTGTGTGCGTGTGTCGAGAAAACACTCTGGACCGGCTCCAGCAAGAAATTTATAAGAGGTTCAGTCGTATCGACGCTTTCTGCTGGGTTTATCAACAGAATTCAACTGATCCATCCTCCGCCAAAACAATAAGAATCATGGAAAATATTTAAATGGAACTAAACTGCATTCAGAGACGCGTCAATATGGAGAAATATCGCCTCAGTAACTTGGCCCTTAGCATTGAGAGGGCGACACCGTGCAACGTATTGATCAGTTTAGTGCAATCAAATTTGGAACATCGGTCTTGGTTCGAAGTTACCTTTGGATGTTCGTGTGATCTGTCTTTGTAAATACGTTAATTTATATTTTATTTGAGACTCATTACGGAATTTGCCAAGAACAGTTCACGGTTCAGATCGAATAAAACTTTTTTTTTTGAATACATCATTATTTGTAATAATGTACAACATCAAGCGAAGTGTAATTTATACATGCCAGTAATTTTAAAATTGCATGTTAGTATGACCTGTTCAGTTTGCTCGGAGAGAAAATCGAGTGGGGGGGGGGGCAAATAGTATTTTACACTCGGGCGCCAACAACCCTCATCATTCCACTACATTTATTATTTTGAAGGGCACATTTACCATTATGATATATTCTTAGTATTCATAATTAATTTAATGGATAAAACTGTAAAAAATCTTCAGTTTGATATTGCATTATGTAAGTTTATACTTATATTTATAATTATATATTATTATAAGAAAAACACGTAGATATCAGAAAACTACACGGACGTTTGCCTTTAGTTCTAGTGTAAAATTAATAGATAAGTAAATTAACAGATGTTGTCTTTTGTATGTGTTTTCAGATCAAATGATCAGGTGTTATGGAACATCACATAGTATTGAACGACCTTGACCTTCTACTACGGCCCACTGACCTATACAAACTGTCATTTTAAGTTATGTTTGCATTTACTGGATCCTGTGATGACAAAACCAATAGAAAAATTTTTTAATCATGAATTGACCTAAATTAGAACCGAAGCTATGAGCACCAATATTATTTTGGCGGCCATTATTCATCATATTTTAGGGGTGTTCCCCGCTGAGGTTTATTAAGACTTTTTGGTGGTTAAAGGCATCATTCTGGGAAGGAAGCTGACAGCGAAATGCATTTGTTGCAATTTGTGATAGACAGGCCTATTACCTTATCTTACTGGGCTGTTTTAGCATTTGGCTAGAGTTGTAAATGTATTGTAGCTCTATTGTTTGAAATTGCGTTGCCTGGCAACGCATTGTACTCTCGCTACTACAATTGCTGTACGCTTTTTCACGACGGCGTCATTGTCTGATCTGATAAGACCAATATTATTGGGTTTGGGAAAAGAAAAAAAGTTTGCCACTGGTGTTTCAAACCAATCTATTTGACAACCATTCCCTTTCCGGATTTTTACCGAGTGATCGTTTATACAGAACATCTCTATTCGTGTTGTTAGGAGGACATCGCGTGTGCTGAGAAGCGACCTGGACCTCGGGTTACGTTCTTCCTGTCAAGCGGCGAAGGTCGTAAAACGAGCCACCAGTCGGAGCGGAAGTGACGACGTAAAACAACCGCGCCACGACGCCGGCGCACGCGCGCCAAGCGGGGCTGTTTTCCGCTGTCTCCGTCCGGGTAAAACCTCAGGAAAGAACTCGCAACGAACCCTCGTCGGTGGACGACACTTGACTGCGAGGCGGGGAGGCGTCGGTATGGCCCGGCTGGCCCTCTGCTGCGGACGATCACCCGACACGTCGAGCTCGTCTCGTCGATCTGACCGGAAGAAAGGACCCATCGAAGTGAACGCCGTGCTGGATGGACTCGGCTACACCATCGGGCAGAAGCTTGGCCAGGGCACCTTCACGGAAGTGCGCGCTGCCACGCACAAGAAGCAGCCGTACCGACTTGCCGTGAAGGTCGTCGACCGACAGTCGACGGACGAGTCTCGCGCCACCGTGCCCGTCACCGTCTTCCACCCCGACCTGGAGATCATCGCCAAGATGAAGCATCCAAACATCATCCAAATGTTCCAGGTGAGCGCGAGTCTCACACAGGCGAGTTCTTATTTTCCACACTCCCGTTTTGTTCATCATTGTGGGCCAGCGTTCTTAACCTCTGGATCGCGACCCAACATTGGGCCGACTAGACATTTTGAGTGGGTCGCCAGTGACATTCCGGACAGATGCATGCGAGACGAATAATGTATGCCAAATCTTGCATGAATTTGTAACGCCGTATGCTATATAAAACGACATTTCAAATTCACGAGGCCTTTGACGTAAAATGTTCGTCTCGCATGCATCTGGTATAGGCAAATCACATTACGTTGGATGCCGCTGAAAATCCGGAAATTACAAATACAGTAATATTATGGCATTTATAATATCGGCACTACTTTTACAATCGCGAAATTGCTATGCCGATTAAAATGACAAGCACGGGTCCTACCATTTGTGTCACAGTCCTCTATTGTACAATACATAAATCATGAAAATGTTAAACTTTGACGCCCACTCTAACCATTTGACTGCATGCATACTAGACACATTTTGGTAATATAAATTTACACCATAAAATCCGTCAACATTGTGACACTCGTCCTTTTCATCTACGGTGTCTGCAAAAATGTTAGTGATTGTCCTTTCGTTAGGACACCATAACAATACCTGTGCTTTTTTAGGCTCAGAGTCTGCCAACGTGTCCGTCGGCCCCACTGCGCATGGTACCCCGATCTACCCTATGCACATATCGTACCGCATGAATGCGTATATTCAAATGTAACACAGTTCCCGAAATTAACATGCATATCAATAAGATCCTACCTCATTTCAAACAGAAATAGGCTGTGGAATTGTAAACTAACTCTTGCAGTATGTGTCCAGATCGTGCAAGCTGGTCGCTACCTGTACATCTTCATGGAGCGCGCGGACCAAGGCGACCTGCTGGAATACATCCGCACCAACGGAGCCCTCTCGTTACAGGTTGCCAAGCAGATGTTCCAGGCGAGTGACGTCATCTTTAAACATAGGTTCTACCTGCGCGTCAGAACTAATTTCTTTTATTTATGTATTAATAACCTAACGTCGGAGTACTGGAAGTGCATTTCTTCCGAGGCGCTAGTGTAAATCGCTTCTGTCTGTGACCATTCGCTTCCTTGGTGATTGTCCTCTCAACTACCAATTGGCGAAGCATATCGTATTATTCACTCACTTGTTTTTGATATGCATGATTTTCTTTGAAGGTCTTTCTTGTACATGAGACAATTGATTGGTGATCAATTCACCGAGTAGCACCAATGCAAACGAGTGATTTGTTACTCAATGGGCGGCTGCAATCTAGTTTAAATAATTGCATTTATTCAATCCCACTTTGATCAAACATTTTACCCAAACTCTAACAGTTTGTGTCACACGGCGACGCATGCGCAGCTAGAATGGTTCCTTCCGGTAGAACCTATTTTTAAAGATGGAGTAATCTGCGCGTTCCAGGAACTCTCGAGCGCTGTCGCCCACTGTCACATGAACGGTATCGCGCACCGGAACATCCGCTGCGAAAACGTGCTGCTTGATGCGAACATGCGAGTCAAGTTGACAGACTTTGGCTACGCCTGCTTCTGCCACGACGCCTATACAGGCGCTCGTCTCCTCAGCACGACATACTGCGGCAACCCGACATACTCGGCTCCCGAGGTGAACGATACCGCATTATGTTTCAGATCTGCACAATTACCTACCAAACCCTTTCATCTACATATTTAACCTCAACGCTCACCCCATCACGACAACTCAGACAGCTTCAGTTGTTTAATTCAAATTTATTTTCCGTTCCCAGAGTCAAGGCAAATATGAAACTGGAGCTTGTTAAGTTGCCGCACCTTCTCTTCATGTCAGTCTTAAATCAACAGGAAATATTGTTACATTTCGCTGTCACCTGAAAACCTATCTTTTTAATATCGCCTATCCTCCCTAGCTTCTTAGCACATCCGTCCATTTGTTGACGACTTTCGCCTTGCACTCGAGTACGAGAAATCTTTGGTTTTGTTGAGCCACAGAGCTCGGATTCTCTTAAGATATTGGCGCCGAATAAGTAATTTATTATTATTTGTATTATTATTATTATTAAACCGCAGTCAGCAGTGGTTCGCGAGACATGTTTTAAGGCGTCGGAACCGGAGGGGGATAGGGGGATGAACTTTAAAACTTTTGAATACATTAGACTGACACCGATTAGCCCCGACATAGTCGAATGTTTTCAAGTTTACATGATTATGACGTCGCGCCGGCTTCGAGTATAGCACCAGTTGGTGTCAGTCGATATAGTGTATACGTTATTATGTCTCGGTGTGTGGGTAATTTGCGGTAAATGCCTGCAAACTAATTTGAGAAGATTGCCATCCTCAGCTGAATAGAAGCTCCAGGTGACGGGCAAACGAAAAACTCTTTGGGTGAAGAGAGCCAATGTATACCGGCCTCTACACGCATTGAAACGTGTTACGCGTATGTTAAATGTCATGCCGGCTATCAGTAATAATAATAATAATAATAATAATAATAAGGTAACTTCTATTGAGCCTAAATCCTTGGAAGCAGTTTTCAAAATGACCGAACCTGATAATAGTATCACGGTTCCTCGTTGCTTGTTTACACGACTAGCACTCTTGCTTTGCTTCCAGGTGCTCATGCGTACCCCGTACGAGGCAAAGATGGCTGACGCGTGGAGTCTGGGAGTCACGCTCTTCATCATGGTCACGAGCACGATGCCATTCGACGAATCGCGCCTCAGCGTGTTGCTAGGCAATGCGCGCACGCGGCAGCACTACATCGCCGACCTCATTTCCGGTCACGTGCCGAAGGACTGCCAGCTGCTGATTGGTCAACTAATGGAACCGGACGTTGTCGTTAGGCTACCCGTGTCAAAAATCGCTGAGAATTATTGGTTCAGGGACACGTGTAGGAAGAGTCGAAGTCAAGCAATTCGTCGATCGTTGCCGGCTACGTTTTCTCCGTACGAACAAACGTACTGATCGCCAGTCATGACGGGGGCCACTAGGACAAGGCAAACTAACTCTTAATCGTATGAATTTATGCAACACGGGAAACATAGACATCTAGCACATAGAGGCTCTGCTATGCACATTAATTACTGCCAGCAATCATTTGGCGAATGGACGTCATACGTGTATTAAGTCACGTTCTATACAATTAATAAAGAATGCGCCGCGCCTACTGTTAGTCAGATATTGTTTGGGAATAACTGGTCATGTCTACAGTTAATCTACTTTTGACTACTTTTAATTTGTATAATTAAATAGCTTGTTGGGCAATATTGTATAATATAAATGCGGTAAACAGTATTTGTGTATTATGCTGTCAACCTATCTTTATTTTGTTTTTTGTCTGTTGTGTTTGCAAACGAACCTCCACAATTTCACTTCATTCCCAACAAAAGTTATGAGAATTCCCGTATGATGGTATGCCTCGGTCTTTATGCTGCCGCTTCTATAATAGCACCTTCGGGGTGACACCCAGAAGAATGTCTCGGTGGGTGGATAATTTGCGGTAAATGCCTGTAAACTAATTTTAAAAGATTGCCATCCAAAACTGAATAGAAGCTCCAGGTGACGGGCGAACAAAGAACTCTTTAGCTTTTCAATGGTCCCACCATTAAACGTCTACAAGTGTAACCAGCCAATCTGAAACAGAAGTAGTGTATCATGGTGCACCTGTACTACAGTCGAAGTCTGCGTCTCGGTTTCATAGGTTCTTGAATATATCTCTCTCCCGCGCCGGTGATGACATCGTCATAAAACAAGTTAATTTATGTCTCTCTGCGTATTTTGATAAGGATGGTCACACTCATGTATGTGGGCTAACCGACTGTCCCTCGGCCGCTCACAAGTTTGACCTTTGAAAGTGTGTGCTTTATTACAGTCGGCATGACGAAGTAGGCATATACATTCGCCCAAAGCATAAAAGAACTACAATCACACAATGATAAATCAACCAACACTTTATCCGTGCCTTCTCTAGTATGCTCACACACTGATATAACAACCAACACTTTATCCGTGCCTTCTCTAGTATGCTCACACAATGATATAACAACCAACACTTTATCCGTGCCTTCTCTAGTATGCTCACACACTGATATAACAACCAACACTTTATCCGTGCCTTCTCTAGTGTGCTCACACACTGATATAACAACCAACATTTTATCCGTGCCTTCTCTAGTATGCTCACACAATGATATGACAACCAACATTTTATCCGTGCCTTCTCTAGTATGCTCACACACTGATATAACAACCAACACTTTATCCGTGCCTTCTCTAGTATGCTCACACAATGATATGACAACCAACATTTTATCCGTGCCTTCTCTAGTATGCTCACACACTGATATAACAACCAACACTTTATCCGTGCCATATCTAGTATGCTCACACAATGATATGACAACCAACATTTTATCCGTGCCTTCTCTAGTATGCTCACACACTGATATAACAACCAACATTTTATCCGTGCCTTCTCTGCTCACACAATGATATGACAACCAACATTTTATCCGTGCCTTCTCTAGTATGCTCACACACTGATATAACAACCAACACTTTATCCGTGCCATATCTAGTATGCTCACACAATGATATGACAACCAACATTTTATCCGTGCCTTCTCTAGTATGCTCACACACTGATATAACAACCAACATTTTATCCGTGCCTTCTCTAGTATGCTAACACACTGATATAACAACCAACACTTTATCCGTGCCTTCTCTAGTATGCTCACACAATGATATAACAACCAACACTTTATCCGTGCCTTATCTACTATGCTCACACAATGATATAACAACCAACAATTTATCAGTGCCTTCTCTAGTATGCTCACACACTGATATAACAACCAACACTTTATCAGTGCCTTCTCTAGTATGCTCACACACTGATATAACAACCAACATTTTATCCGTGCCTTCTCTAGTATGCTCACACACTGATATAACAACCAACACTTTATCCGTGCCATATCTAGTATGCTCACACAATGATATGACAACCAACATTTTATCCGTGCCTTCTCTAGTATGCTCACACACTGATATAACAACCAACACTTTATCCGTGCCTTCTCTAGTATGCTCACACAATGATATGACAACCAACATTTTATCCGTGCCTTCTCTAGTATGCTCACACACTGATATAACAACCAACATTTTATCCGTGCCTTCTCTAGTATGCTAACACACTGATACAACAACCAACACTTTATCCGTGCCTTCTCTAGTATGCTCACACAATGATATAACAACCAACACTTTATCCGTGCCTTATCTACTATGCTCACACAATGATATAACAACCAACACTTTATCAGTGCCTTCTCTAGTATGCTCACACACTGATATAACAACCAACACTTTATCCGTGCCTTCTCTAGTATGCTCTCACAATGATATAACAACCAACACTTTATCCGTGCCTTATCTAGTATGCTCACACACTGATATGACAACCAACACGTTATCCGTGCCTTCTCTAGTATGCTCACACACTGATATAACAACCAACACTTTATCAGTGCCTTCTCTAGTATGCTCACACAATGATATAACAACCAACACGTTATCCGTGCCTTCTCTAGTATGCTCACACACTGATATGACAACCAACACGTTATCCGTGCCTTCTCTAGTATGCTCACACACTGATATGACAACCAACACGTTATCCGTGCCTTCTCTAGTATGCGCTCACACTGATATGACAACCAACACGTTATCCGTGCCTTCTCTAGTATGCTCACACACTGATATGACAACCAACACGTTATCCGTGCCTTCTCCAGTATGCTCACACACTGATATGACAACCAACACGTTATCCGTGCCTTCTCTAGTATGCTCACACACTGATATGACAACCAACACGTTATCCGTGCCTTCTCTAGTATGCTCACACACTGATATGACAACCAACACGTTATCCGTGCCTTCTCTAGTATGCGCTCACACTGATATGACAACCAACACGTTATCCGTGCCTTCTCTAGTATGCTCACACACTGATATGACAACCAACACGTTATCCGTGCCTTCTCTAGTATGCTCACACACTGATATGACAACCAACACGTTATCCGTGCCTTCTCTAGTATGCTCACACAATGATATAACAACCAACACTTTATCCGTGCTTTCTCTTGTATGCTCACACACTGATATAACAACCAACAATTTATCCGTGCCTTCTCTAGTATGCTCACACAATGATATAACAACCAACACTTTATCCGTGCCTTATGTAGTATGCTCACACACTGATATAACAACCAACACTTTATCCGTGCCTTCTCTATTATGCTCACACACTGATATAACAACCAACACTTTATCCGTGCCTTCTCTAGTATGCTCACACACTGATATAACAACCAACACTTTATCCGTGCCTTCTCTAGTATGCTCACACACTGATATAACAACCAATACTTTATCCGTGCCTTCTCTAGTATGCTCACACACTGATATAACAACCAACACTTTATCCGTGCCTTCTCTAGTATGCTCACACACTGATATAACAACCAACACTTTATCCGTGCCTTCTCTAGTATGCTCACACAATGATATAACAACCAACACTTTATCCGTGCCTTATGTAGTATGCTCACACAATGATATAACAACCAACACTTTATCCGTGCCTTATGTAGTATGCTCACACACTGATATAACAACCAACACTTTATCCGTGCCTTCTCTAGTATGCTCACACACTGATATAACAACCAACACTTTATCCGTGCCTTCTCTAGTATGCTCACACACTGATATCACAACCAACACGTTATCCGTGCCTTCTCTAGTATGCTCACACAATGATATGACAACCAACACGTTATCCGTGCATTATCTAGTATGCTCACACAATGATATGACAACCAACATTTTATCCGTGCCTTCTCTAGTATGCTCACACACTGATATGACAACCAACATTTTATCCGTGCCTTCGCTAGTATGCTCACACAATGATATGACAACCAATACTTTAACCGTGCCTTCTCTAGTATGCTCACACAATGATATGACAACCAACACTTTATCCGTGCCTTCTCTAGTATGCTCACACAATGATATGACAACCAACAGTTTATTTGTGCCTTCTCTAGTATGCTCACACAATGATAATTTTATGACAACCAACATTTTATCCGTGCCTTCTCTAGTATGCTCACACACTGATATGACAACCAACATTTTATCCGTGCCTTCGCTAGTATGCTCACACAATGATATGACAACCAACACTTTAACCGTGCCTTCTCTAGTATGCTCACACAATGATATGACAACCAACACTTTATCCGTGCCTACTCTAGTATGCTCACACAACGATATGACAACCAACAGTTAATCCGTGCCTTTTCTAGTATGCTCACACACTGATAAGACAACCAACACTTTATCCATGCTTTCTCTATAGTATGCTCACACAATGATATGACAACCAACACTTTTTCCGTGCTTTTTCTAGTATGCTCACACACTGATATGGCAACCAACACTTTATCCGTGCCTTCTTTATAGTATGCTCACACAATGATATGACAACCAACACTTTATCCGTGCCTTCTCTATAGTATGCGCACACAATGATATGACAACCAACTCTTTTTCCGTGCCTCCTCTAGTATGCTCACACAATGATATGACAACCAACACTTTATCCGTGCCTTATCTAGTATGCTCACACAATGATATGACAACCAACACTTTATCCGTGCCTTCTCTAGTATGCTCACACACTGATATGACAACCAACACTTTATCCGTGCCTTCTCTATAGTATGCTCACACAATGATATGACAACTAACTCTTTATCAGTGCCTTCTCTAGTAAGCTCACACAATGATATGACAACCAACAGTTAATCAGTGCCTTTTCAAGTATGCTCACACACTGATATGACAACCAACACTTTATCCATGCCTTCTCTATAGTATGCTCGCACAATGATATGACAACCAACACTTTATCCGTGCCTTCTCTAGTATGCTCACACAATGATATGACAACTAACACTTTATCCGTGCCTTATGTAGTATGCTCACACACTGATATAACAACCAACACTTTATCCGTGACTTCTCTAGTATGCTCACACACTGATATAACAACCAACACTTTATCCGTGCCTTCTCTAGTATGCTCACACACTGATATGACGACCAACACGTTATCCGTGCCTTCTCTAGTATACTCACACAATGATATGACAACCAACACGTTATCCGTGCCTTCTCTAGTATGCTCACACAATGATATGACAACCAACACGATATCCGTGCATTATCTAGTATGCTCACACAATGATATGACAACCAACATTTTATCCGTGCCTTCTCTAGTATGCTCACACACTGATATGACAACCAACATTTTATCCGTGCCTTCGCTAGTATGCTCACACAATGATATGACAACCAACACTTTAACCGTGCCTTCTCTAGTATGCTCACACAATGATATGACAACCAACACTTTATCCGTGCCTTCTCTAGTATGCTCACACAATGATATGACAACCAACAGTTTATTCGTGCCTTCTCTAGTATGCTCACACAATGATAATTTTATGACAACCAACATTTTATCCGTGCCTTCTCTAGTATGCTCACACACTGATGTGACAATCAACATTTTATCCGTGCCTTCGCTAGTATGCTCACACAATGATATGACAACCAACACTTTAACCGTGCCTTCTCTAGTATGCTCACACAATGATATGACAACCAACACTTTATTCGTGCCTTCTCTAGTATGCTCACACAACGATATGACAACCAACAGTTAATCCGTGCCTTTTCTAGTATGCACACACACTGATAAGACAACCAACACTTTATCCATGCTTTCTCTATAGTATGCTTACACAATGATATGACAACCAACACTTTATCCGTGCTTTTTCTAGTATGCTCACACACTGATATGGCAACCAACACTTTATCCTTGCCTTTTCTAGTATGCTCACACACTAATATGACAACCAACACTTTATCCGTGCCTTCTTTATAGTATGCTCACACAATGATATGACAACCAACACTTTATCCGTGCCTTCTCTATAGTATGCGCACACAATGATATGACAACCAACTCTTTATCCGTGCCTTCTCTAGTATGCTCACACAATGATATGACAACCAACACTTTATCCGTGCCTTCTCTAGTATGCTCACACAATGATATGACAACCAACATTTTATCCGTGCCTTCTCTAGTATGCTCACACACTGATATAACAACCAACACTTTATCCGTGCCATATCTAGTATGCTCACACAATGATATGACAACCAACATTTTATCCGTGCCTTCTCTAGTATGCTCACACACTGATATAACAACCAACATTTTATCCGTGCCTTCTCTGCTCACACAATGATATGACAACCAACATTTTATCCGTGCCTTCTCTAGTATGCTCACACACTGATATAACAACCAACACTTTATCCGTGCCATATCTAGTATGCTCACACAATGATATGACAACCAACATTTTATCCGTGCCTTCTCTAGTATGCTCACACACTGATATAACAACCAACATTTTATCCGTGCCTTCTCTAGTATGCTAACACACTGATATAACAACCAACACTTTATCCGTGCCTACTCTAGTATGCTCACACAATGATATAACAACCAACACTTTATCCGTGCCTTATCTACTATGCTCACACAATGATATAACAACCAACAATTTATCAGTGCCTTCTCTAGTATGCTCACACACTGATATAACAACCAACACTTTATCAGTGCCTTCTCTAGTATGCTCACACACTGATATAACAACCAACATTTTATCCGTGCCTTCTCTAGTATGCTCACACACTGATATAACAACCAACACTTTATCCGTGCCATATCTAGTATGCTCACACAATGATATGACAACCAACATTTTATCCGTGCCTTCTCTAGTATGCTCACACACTGATATAACAACCAACACTTTATCCGTGCCTTCTCTAGTATGCTCACACAATGATATGACAACCAACATTTTATCCGTGCCTTCTCTAGTATGCTCACACACTGATATAACAACCAACATTTTATCCGTGCCTTCTCTAGTATGCTAACACACTGATATAACAACCAACACTTTATCCGTGCCTTCTCTAGTATGCTCACACAATGATATAACAACCAACACTTTATCCGTGCCTTATCTACTATGCTCACACAATGATATAACAACCAACACTTTATCAGTGCCTTCTCTAGTATGCTCACACACTGATATAACAACCAACACTTTATCCGTGCCTTCTCTAGTATGCTCTCACAATGATATAACAACCAACACTTTATCCGTGCCTTATCTAGTATGCTCACACACTGATATGACAACCAACACGTTATCCGTGCCTTCTCTAGTATGCTCACACACTGATATAACAACCAACACTTTATCAGTGCCTTCTCTAGTATGCTCACACAATGATATAACAACCAACACGTTATCCGTGCCTTCTCTAGTATGCTCACACACTGATATGACAACCAACACGTTATCCGTGCCTTCTCTAGTATGCTCACACACTGATATGACAACCAACACGTTATCCGTGCCTTCTCTAGTATGCGCTCACACTGATATGACAACCAACACGTTATCCGTGCCTTCTCTAGTATGCTCACACACTGATATGACAACCAACACGTTATCCGTGCCTTCTCCAGTATGCTCACACACTGATATGACAACCAACACGTTATCCGTGCCTTCTCTAGTATGCTCACACACTGATATGACAACCAACACGTTATCCGTGCCTTCTCTAGTATGCTCACACACTGATATGACAACCAACACGTTATCCGTGCCTTCTCTAGTATGCTCACACACTGATATGACAACCAACACGTTATCCGTGCCTTCTCTAGTATGCTCACACACTGATATGACAACCAACACGTTATCCGTGCCTTCTCTAGTATGCTCACACAATGATATAACAACCAACACTTTATCCGTGCCTTCTCTAGTATGCTCACACACTGATATAACAACCAACACTTTATCCGTGCCTTCTCTAGTATGCTCACACACTGATATAACAACCAACACTTTATCCGTGCCTTCTCTATTATGCTCACACACTGATATAACAACCAACACTTTATCCGTGCCTTCTCTAGTATGCTCACACACTGATATGCAACCAACACTTTATCCGTGCCTTCTCTAGTATGCTCACACACTGATATAACAACCAACACTTTATCCGTGCCTTCTCTAGTATGCTCACACACTGATATAACAACCAACACTTTATCCGTGCCTTCTCTAGTATGCTCACACACTGATATAACAACCAACACTTTATCCGTGCCTTCTCTAGTATGCTCACACACTGATATAACAACCAACACTTTATCCGTGCCTTCTAGTATGCTCACACAATGATATGCTCACACACTGATATAACAACCAACACTTTATCCGTGCCTTCTCTAGTATGCTCACACACTGATATAACAACCAACACTTTATCCGTGCCTTCTCTAGTATGCTCACACAATGATATAACAACCAACACTTTATCCGTGCCTTATGTAGTATGCTCACACACTGATATAACAACCAACACTTTATCCGTGCCTTCTCTAGTATGCTCACACACTGATATAACAACCAACACTTTATCCGTGCCTTCTCTAGTATGCTCACACACTGATATGACAACCAACACGTTATCCGTGCCTTCTCTAGTATGCTCACACAATGATATGACAACCAACACGTTATCCGTGCATTATCTAGTATGCTCACACAATGATATGACAACCAACATTTTATCCGTGCCTTCTCTAGTATGCTCACACACTGATATGACAACCAACATTTTATCCGTGCCTTCGCTAGTATGCTCACACAATGATATGACAACCAATACTTTAACCGTGCCTTCTCTAGTATGCTCACACAATGATATGACAACCAACACTTTATCCGTGCCTTCTCTAGTATGCTCACACAATGATATGACAACCAACAGTTTATTCGTGCCTTCTCTAGTATGCTCACACAATGATATGACAACCAACATTTTATCCGTGCCTTCTCTAGTATGCTCACACACTGATATGACAACCAACATTTTATCCGTGCCTTCGCTAATATGCTCACACAATGATATGACAACCAACACTTTAACCGTGCCTTCTCTAGTATGCTCACACAATGATATGACAACCAACACTTTATCCGTGCCTACTCTAGTATGCTCACACAACGATATGACAACCAACAGTTAATCCGTGCCTTTTCTAGTATGCTCACACACTGATAAGACAACCAACACTTTATCCATGCTTTCTCTATAGTATGCTCACACAATGATATGACAACCAACACTTTATCCGTGCTTTTTCTAGTATGCTCACACACTGATATGGCAACCAACACTTTATCCTTGCCTTTTCTAGTATGATCACACACTAATATGACAACCAACACTTTATCCGTGCCTTCTTTATAGTATGCTCACACAATGATATGACAACCAACACTTTATCCGTGCCTTCTCTATAGTATGCGCACACAATGATATGACAACCAACTCTTTTTCCGTGCCTCCTCTAGTATGCTCACACAATGATATGACAACCAACACTTTATCCGTGCCTTATCTAGTATGCTCACACAATGATATGACAACCAACACTTTATCCGTGCCTTCTCTAGTATGCTCACACACTGATATGACAACCAACACTTTATCCGTGCCTTCTCTATAGTATGCTCACACAATGATATGACAACTAACTCTTTATCAGTGCCTTCTCTAGTATGCTCACACAATGATATGACAACCAACAGTTAATCAGTGCCTTTTCAAGTATGCTCACACACTGATATGACAACCAACACTTTATCCATGCCTTCTCTATAGTATGCTCGCACAATGATATGACAACCAACACTTTATCCGTGCCTTCTCTAGTATGCTCACACAATGATATGACAACTAACACTTTATCCGTGCCTTATGTAGTATGCTCACACACTGATATAACAACCAACACTTTATCCGTGCCTTCTCTAGTATGCTCACACACTGATATAACAACCAACACTTTATCCGTGCCTTCTCTAGTATGCTCACACACTGATATGACGACCAACACGTTATCCGTGCCTTCTCTAGTATACTCACACAATGATATGACAACCAACACGTTATCCGTGCCTTCTCTAGTATGCTCACACAATGATATGACAACCAACACGATATCCGTGCATTATCTAGTATGCTCACACAATGATATGACAACCAACATTTTATCCGTGCCTTCTCTAGTATGCTCACACACTGATATGACAACCAACATTTTATCCGTGCCTTCGCTAGTATGCTCACACAATGATATGACAACCAATACTTTAACCGTGCCTTCTCTAGTATGCTCACACAATGATATGACAACCAACACTTTATCCGTGCCTTCTCTAGTATGCTCACACAATGATATGACAACCAACAGTTTATTCGTGCCTTCTCTAGTATGCTCACACAATGATAATTTTATGACAACCAACATTTTATCCGTGCCTTCTCTAGTATGCTCACACACTGATATGACAACCAACATTTTATCCGTGCCTTCGCTAGTATGCTCACACAATGATATGACAACCAACACTTTAACCGTGCCTTCTCTAGTATGCTCACACAATGATATGACAACCAACACTTTATTCGTGCCTTCTCTAGTATGCTCACACAACGATATGACAACCAACAGTTAATCCGTGCCTTTTCTAGTATGCACACACACTGATAAGACAACCAACACTTTATCCATGCTTTCTCTATAGTATGCTCACACAATGATATGACAACCAACACTTTATCCGTGCTTTTTCTAGTATGCTCACACACTGATATGGCAACCAACACTTTATCCTTGCCTTTTCTAGTATGCTCACACACTAATATGACAACCAACACTTTATCCGTGCCTTCTTTATAGTATGCTCACACAATGATATGACAACCAACACTTTATCCGTGCCTTCTCTATAGTATGCGCACACAATGATATGACAACCAACTCTTTATCCGTGCCTTCTCTAGTATGCTCACACAATGATATGACAACCAACACTTTATCCGTGCCTTATCTAGTATGCTCACACAATGATATGACAACCAACACTTTATCTGTGCCTTCTCTAGTATGCTCACACACTGATATGACAACCAACACTTTATCCGTGCCTTCTCTATAGTATGCTCACACAATGATATGACAACCAACACTTTATCCGTGCCTTATCTAGTATGCTCACACAATGATATGACAACCAACAGTTTATCCGTGCCTTTTCTAGTATGCTCACACACTGATATGACAACCAACACTTTATCCGTGCCTTCTCTATAGTATTCTCACACAATGATTTGACAACCAACACTTTATCCGTGCCTTCTCTATAGTATGCTCACACAATGATATGATAACCAACTCTTTATCCGTGCCTTTTCTAGTATGCTCACACAATGATATGATAACCACCACTTTATCCGTGCCTTATCTAGTATGCTCACACAATGATATGACAACCAACAGTTTATCCGTGCTTTTTCTAGTATGCTCACACACTGATATGGCAACCAACACTTTATCCTTGCCTTTTCTAGTATGCTCACACACTAATATGACAACCAACACTTTATCCGTGTCTTCTTTATAGTATGCTCACACAATGATATGACAACCAACACTTTATCCGTGCCTTCTCTATAGTATGCGCACACAATGATATGACAACCAACTCTTTATCCGTGCCTTCTCTAGTATGCTCACACAATGATATGACAACCAACACTTTATCCGTGCCTTATCTAGTATGCTCACACAATGATATGACAACCAACACTTTATCCGTGCCTTCTCTAGTATGCTCACACACTGATATGACAACCAACACTTTATCCGTGCCTTCTCTATAGTATGCTCACACAATGATATGACAACTAACTCTTTATTAGTGCCTTCTCTATTATGCTCACACAATGATATGACAACCAACAGTTAATCAGTGCCTTTTCAAGTATGCTCACACACTGATATGACAACCAACACTTTATCCATGCCTTCTCTATAGTATGCTCGCACAATGATATGACAACCAACACTTTATCCGTGCCTTCTCTAGTATGCTCACACAATGATATGACAACTAACACTTTATCCGTTCCTTATCTAGTATGCTCACACAATGATATGACAAACAACACTTTATCCGTGGCTTCTCTAGTATGCTCACACAATGATATGACAACTAACACTTTATCCGTGCCTTATCTAGTATGCTCACACAATGATATGACAACCAACACTTTATCCGTGCCTTCTCTAGTATGCTCACACAACGATATGACAACCAACAGTTTATCCGTGCCTTCTCTAGTATGCTCACACAATGATATGACAACCAACACTTTATCCGTGCCTTCTCTAGTATGCTCACACACTGATATGACAACCAACACTTTATCCGTGCCTTCTCTATAGTATGCTCACACAATGATATGACAACTAACTCTTTATTAGTGCCTTCTCTATTATGCTCACACAATGATATGACAACCAACAGTTAATCAGTGCCTTTTCAAGTATGCTCACACACTGATATGACAACCAACACTTTATCCATGCCTTCTCTATAGTATGCTCGCACAATGATATGACAACCAACACTTTATCCGTGCCTTCTCTAGTATGCTCACACAATGATATGACAACTAACACTTTATCCGTTCCTTATCTAGTATGCTCACACAATGATATGACAACCAACACTTTATCCGTGGCTTCTCTAGTATGCTCACACAATGATATGACAACTAACACTTTATCCGTGCCTTATCTAGTATGCTCACACAATGATATGACAACCAACACTTTATCCGTGCCTTCTCTAGTATGCTCACACAACGATATGACAACCAACAGTTTATCCGTGCCTTTTCTAGTATGCTCACACACTGATATGACAACCAACACTTTATCCGTGCCTTCTCTATAGTATGCTCACACACTGATATGACAATCAACACTTTACCCGTGCCTTCTCTAGTATGCTCACACAATGATATGACAACCAACACTTTATCCGTGCCTTCTCTAGTATGCTCACACACTGATATGACAATTAACACTTTACCCGCGCCTTCTCTAGTATGCTCACACAATGATATGACAATCAACACTTTACCCGCGCCTTCTCTAGTATGCTCACACACTGATATGACAACCAACAGTTTATCCGTGCCTTCTCTAGTATGCTCACACACTGATATGACAACCAACACTTTATCCGTGCCTTCTCTATAGTATGCTCACACAATGATATGACAACCAACTCTTTATCCGTGCCTTCTCTAGTATGCTCACACAATGATATGACAACCAACAGTTAATCAGTGCCTTTTCTAGTATGCTCACACACTGATATGACAACCAACACTTTATCCATGCCCTCTCTATAGTATGCTCGCACAATGATATGACAACCAACACTTTATCCGTGCCTTCTCTAGTATGCTCACACAATGATATGACAACCAAGAGTTTATCCGTGCCTTTTCTAGTATGCTCACACACTGATATGACAACCAACACTTTACCCGTGCCTTCTCTAGTATGCTCACACAATGATATGACAACCAACACTTTATCCGTGCCTTCTCTATAGTATGCTCACACACTGATATGACAATCAACACTTTATCCGTGCCTTCTCTAGTATGCTCACACAATGATATGACAACCAACACTTTATCCGTGCCTTCTCTAGTATGCTCACACACTGATATGACAATCAACACTTTACCCGCGCCTTCTCTAGTATGCTCACACAATGATATGACAATCAACACTTTACCCGCGCCTTCTCTAGTATGCTCACACAATGATATGACAATCAACACTTTACCCGCGCCCTCTCTAGTATGCTCACACAATGATATGACAACCAACACGTTATCCGTGCCTTCTCTAGTAAGCTCACACAATGATATGACAACCAACACTTTACCCGCGCCTTCTCTAGTGTGCTCACACAATGATATGACAATCAACACTTTACCCGCGCCTTCTCTAGTGTGCTCACACAATGATATGACAACCAACACTTTACCCGAGCCTTCTCTAGTGTGCTCACACAATGATATGACAATCAACACTTTACCCGCGCCTTCTCTAGTATGCTCACACAATGATATGACAACCAACACTTTACCCGTGCCTTCTCTAGTTTGCTCACACAATGATATGACAACTAACACTTTACCCGCGCCTTCTCTAGTATGCTCACACAATGATATGACAACCAACACTTTACCCACGCCTTCTCTAGTGTGCTCACACAATGATATGACAACCAACACTTTACCCGCGCCTTCTCTAGTGTGCTCACACAATGATATGACAACCAACACTTTACCCGCGCCTACTTTAGTGTGCTCACACAATGATATGACAATCAACACTTTACCCGCGCCTTCTCTAGTGTGCTTACACAATGATATGACAACCAACACTTTACCCGCGCCTTCTCTAGTGTGCTCACACAATGATATGACAACCAACACTTTACCCGCGCCTTCTCTCGTGTGCTCACACAATGATATGACAACCAACACTTTACAAGCGCCTTCTCTGGTGTGCTCACACAATGATATGACAACCAACACTTTACCCGCGCCTTCTCTAATATGCTCACACAATGATATAACAACCAACACTTTATCCGTGCCTTATCTAGTATGCTCACACAATGATATAACAACCAACACTTTATCCGTGCCTTCTCTAGTATGCTCACACACTGATATAACAACCAACACTTTATCCGTGCCTTCTCTAGTATGCTCACACACTGATATGACAACCAACACGTTATCCGTGCCTTCTCTAGTATGCTCACACAATGATATGACAACCAACACGTTATCCGTGCCTTATCTAGTATGCTCACACAATGTTATGACAACCAACATTTTATCCGTGCCTTCTCTAGTATGCTCACACACTGATATGACAACCAACATTTTATCCGTGCCTTCGCTAGTATGCTCACACAATGATATGACAACCAACACTTTAACCGTGCCTTCTCTAGTATGCTTACACAATGATATGACAACCAACACTTTATCCGTGCCTTCTCTAGTATGCTCACACAATGATATGACAACCAACAGTTTATTCGTGCCTTCTCTAGTATGTTCACACAATGATATGACAACCAACATTTTATCCGTGCCTTCTCTAGTATGCTCACACACTGATATGACAACCAACATTTTATCTGTGCCTTCGCTAGTATGCTCACACAATGATATGACAACCAACACTTTATCCGTGCCTTCGCTAGTATGCTCACACAATGATATGACAACCAACACTTTACCCGCGCCTTCTCTAGTGTGCTCACACAATGATATGACAACCAACACTTTACCCGCGCCTTCTCTAGTGTGCTCACACAATGATATGACAACCAACACTTTACCCGCGCCTTCTCTAGTGTGCTCACACGATGATCTCAATTACTTCCCACATATAGTGGCTTTATTTTTGACTGGAAATAAATGCCAACTGTGAAATGGCAGAGTAAAATCGTTTGACCCACAAGAAACCAAGCAAGATAGGCGTATAAAAACTCTAGCTTGCCGTTTATTTATACTACAGTCCAATGTAATTAATTGGAATAATATTTGTTTCAAAATATTAAGGGGAGTATTTAAATACAACTATTTTAAATTTCATTAATGTTATATACAGTTACAAACACAAACAGTTCAAAAAATACTTAAATGCATTCAAATATAAATGCATTTGACCCCATAAACTATCATATAGACCTAAACTTCAACCTATGATGACTGAAATGACTGAGATTAATAGTCAATCGACTACAATCCTACACAGGCCTGGCTGCGGCGTACTCTATAATAGTCTCGCACATGTTTCTAGGCGACCGGAAGCTCCACGCTTTCAAAGTTCACTCATAGGCCTAACACATAGGCCCATATGCTGCAGTTTGCGGTGCGCCTCGCGGATAAGCATAATTCACGAAAAATAAACGGGAAATTATCAAGACGTTTCTTTGCGACCATTTGTGTTGCAAACGTTTGTTCCATTGTTTAATTTCTAAGGCATCGTAGCCAGTTGTCAGAGAACCGCGGCAATTGGTGACGTGACAGCAGCGAAATCCTAGGAAAAAAGCGTTCTGGCCGCGGCCGGTGCGATTGCTATGCGTCTGCGGCCAGTGGGCCTACGTACGGGGTTCAAAGCACAGTTAACCTTCTTGTTGTGTTTCTAAATAATATTATGCCTGCCAACTCTCTCTGGACGAGACAGCGCAACACTGGAAGCGTGCTGAACAGCTAACGAATCTCCCGGAATTAAAAAAAATTGTTGGCAGGTATATAATATAATACTTAGAAAGTGGTGGTATTTGAAATTTAAAAGAAACTTTGTTACGGGAATTAAACGAATGCAATAGATCAGGCACATTGAGTGCTAGCATGTATTGGCAATGGAATGACGCATATTTTGAAGAGTGTAGTTAGCGGCGTGATATTTTTGCCATTTTTTCACGTAGCACACGTGGATGCAGAAAAGCGTATTTTTTGTAAATATTGATGGGCACCGGCCCGTGCATGCATGCGTTTTAAAAGAGCTGTAGGTAAGTGATTTTGACGAAATTTGATCAGCATAGAGGGTCTATCAATGATATGATGAGACTGTGAAGAAATTTCAGCTTTTTCTCAGGTACACTTTTCTTATAATCTGAAGGTTAGCGTGGCCACGCTTATGGGAAAGTCAACAGTGGTCTGAGCCCCTGAACCCTATCTCCTTGGTAGTATGTTCATGTACAGTGCCGCCATCTGTCGATTGAAATGTATTAGGGCCGGTTGGATATATGAGTTCAGCAAACCGTGTCAAGAGGGCGCTACTTAAACGCCTCGCGTCCATGAAGTCTAAGAAATCATGTTGTTATTTATAAGAACTTCAGCGGCAGCGCTGCTGTGATAATAAAATGCAACAAAACAATCCGAGGGATTACACTACACCATTCATTCCATTATTATAAAGCAGCTGTTATAATTATATTGTTTTTATTTAACACAATATAGACTCTAGTATGGACGTGGATTTTAAAACATAATTTAGACCATACAATTCAGCTTTTAGATTGTAAATGTTTTATGTAAACCTTTATGTGTATGAAGTAGCCAATGCTCAGGTTTATTGTCCATAAAAAGCATAATTAATTAGCAGGCAAATTATATAGGATTTAGGCCTGCATATCGCAGTATTATTATATATTTTTTTCAAAATAAGTGCACCAAGGCAAAATATAATATCACATTATAGGTATCACTATACATCAGAATTGCATAACATAGCTAACAATACAAAATAATTTTGATATGATAAAACTGAACAAACCCGGTGACAGTAGCCACCTGATATCATGTGGTTTTGTTTACATCGCACAGCTGATTGGTCACGTGTCCTTCATTTCGCGACCTTTAACCCTGGTCTCAGCATGTTGACCTCGAATAAATATTACATTCTAGGGAATATTAACAGACTGTATTGAACCAATATCATCTTAGATGAGTAAATTGAAGTAGCATGGATGCCTAAATAGAGTACGGTAAGGAATACGGCATTTTAAGAAATCGGAGGCGTGTACATATTTGGTCACATGACTGACGACGTCACGATTTGCCAGATCCGCCATCATTGTTATTATTGGTTGAGGGCAAAGAATAGAAGGACGTTTTCGTCAAAGTTGTGTAAAAATGTCTTCACCGAGTCCAGGAAAGCGTCGTATGGACACAGATGTTGTGAAGCTGTATCCTTTTATACCAAAACTGGTCACATCTATGCACATATGAGTGAGTAGACGCTAATTTAAATGACCCTGGTTTGAAGGCGAAGTTGGCAGTGCCCTGTTATGCAGATATTTATGTGACCTGAGGCTGAAGCTGTTCGCTAGGCTTTATTTATAGTAACGTACCATAACAACATCGCAACTTGCGATGATAATATTTCGTTGAAATAAGTGTATATTTCCTATTTTGTATGCTGCCTTAGTATTACGTTAAAGGGGCACTTTTGCCGTCATGTTTTTGTAATATTTTTGCATGTGATGTGAAATAATCAGCCTTATCAGGCAATTTATATATGATTTGTTTGTTTTCTTTGTTCGTTTTTGGTTATAAGTATATATTTAAGTGAAACATTGTTATAAAATTTGCCTGCATATTTATGTTTATGTGTGTATATTGAGGCTTGATAACAGTCAGCATGCTTATTAGCCATATTGGTACGTTTTGGTATATTTTATTTTAATAACATTTGGTGGAGCTACCTAGACCTATACGTTCATTTAGTATTCGTTATATGTAGCAACGGGTCATCATTCAATTATGTATATATGGTCACACGTATTCAACACATGTCACTTTTGATTGATTGTGTGTGTGAACATATTTTATAGGTAATTATGGGAACTCTTGGCATTCTGTTGTGAATGGAAATTGTCATTTTGTGTCCCACTTTGCACAATGGGTGTGGCTAGTAAAATGTTGCGTAAAGAAGCATTACATAGATATATATGACTGGACCATGAGTGCAGTCTCGCCTTTATGTAATCTCCTGAGTCTAACAAAGGCCACCAAACTAACCCAGACTGGTTGTACAGTCGTAAACATGTTTCCATGGAGATAGTGCTAGTTGTATGACACACTGTGTTCTGGTTTTTTTTGGTGTTAATGGCATCATGGAAAACCTCTCCAACTTGTTGTTTGTCTTAGACCATTTTTACTATAAACACCACAACCATGAGCTAGCCTAGGCAAGCAAACAAACCGTCATAATGAACCCACATGATCCATGTCGATTTATTGTTGGTGTGTACACCTGGCTAATTCTGGCTCCCTTGAGCATTATTCTTGTGTGAGACAGTATACAGGATTAAGTGACTAGACAGAGAATAATTAAGTAACCTGAATGCATATATACCAGTATTCTAACATTTAGATTGTGACAGTGAACTTATCAGGGTAATGTACATCCACAGCTGTCTGTTATATTTATTCTTACCTAGACACTGTTTGAATGCTTGCATGATTGTGCAGTTATCTTCAAAGAAAGCTGCAGATCTATGTTAATAAATTCCAGGTCTACTTTGGTCAGTTATCACATATCTGTGGCTTATTGTGTAGCGCCGTAGTGTGGTGGCTAGGGCTTCGGATTGAGAGAACCCGGGTTCGAATCCTGTGCGGCGGTGCCGGACCTTGGGCAAATCATTCACTATATGTTGCTCCAGTTGACTCAGCTGTATGAATGAGTACCTGGCTATAGACAGTAGTGGATATTTGTGTACGAATAGTCTTCGCGCATTAATTGCAGCGTGGCTGGATGCTTCTCAGAGAAGTCAAGATGGTGTTCTATTCAACAGGTCTGCCATGGAGTAAAGTGTAAAGCGCTTTGAGCAGTCCTGAGGACTGGATACTGCGCTATATTATAAAAGAACTTAACTTTATTGTGGTATTATCATGCCAGTTAAAATAAGTGGATATTTTGTGTCATGGATGATTGATAACACTTATAGTGAAAGTAATTTTTAAATAGTATAGAAATATGCCACTGTTTTATAACTAAATATTTGTAGTTAGAGGTATTTCATATAATTACTAAAAAGGAAGTCAGGTTAACACTGTTTAATAAATAATAATTTGTTATATATATATTTATACATATATATTATATAAATTGAAAGCAGTAATTAGAATGTTGGATATATTTAAAATATATTTTAATAACAAATAATAAGTAACCATTCCCTTGTAAACCTCCCAGGCTCCCACCTCATTTGATGTAGCATCATATTAATAGTAATATGTACAATTTGCAGTGATTGCAGATGGTGATTAGATCGGGTAATTTGCAAATTTTTGATTGCCTTATGTCATGGTGTACAGAGGCAAAGCCACAATCAGAGCCATTGAAGAAAAACTTGTGACGGAACAAATTTAATGTATTTTTTTAAGGAATTATGACCGTAAGTTTGTATTTCCCATTGATGAGGTTCTGGAAAGACCTGGAAAGCTCCACTGGTGAGTCACAGTGAACAGACTCAACCCAGTTCCTTCCCCTGAGTAGCTGCTGCCCACACATGCAGTCCAGCTTCTGTGCACTCATGCCTGGCAGGCTAGTGGCAGCCATTGTGGTATGGACAATGTGCATAGGTATCCAACATGGCAGAGATGTTGACAGCAATGGAACACAGAGAAAGCACTATCACTACTGGTTAATTGTTAGATTAATGTCTTGTATGCTTGTCATGGTTGAATGGATATAATGTTTAGTGGTTTCCTTGAGTACTTGGCAGCAAGTGACTCCATTTAAACACATTTTCCATTATGATTAAGATGGTGTAAAATCTTACCTCACTTGGCAGAAAATGGAACATGAAAAAACTTACAAATGTACCTATGCAAACTTTTTTTAAATCGTTTATTAGTGTGTTCATAAAACATTCTGAATTTGGTTGAATAATCGTGCGTATTTATCATGCACATTCAGATTTATGTAGGGAATGAATATGTTTCCTCTCAAAGCAGTTGCTTCAGAAGTGATGGTTTCTTTGTCTACTTTGACACTCACACAATGAGTCCACTTTTCTGCTCCACTGCCTTAAACGCTAACAAGAATGATAATAACATATATTATATTTTTATTTGGACAAATACATTATCCAAGTTTAACAAAGAAGGCAAGAGTGCCAGGTGATTTAATTATGTGAAAACAAAGTAATGTGTATCAGAAATGCAACATGTCTATGGGTAGCTGGCTAAACATGTTTGCATAAAAAAGATCCTAATTTGGCTGATTTTATCCTGTAGTGGGATGGGCTGATATGACTCAGCAGCTTTGTGTGGCTTGGACATTCCTTCTCACACCCATTGACTGTGTCTTTATTACTCGGTGCCTATTGAACCAATATAGTTTGTGAAATTGCTTCTGTTGTATGTTCTCCGAATCATTTATACATCAACATTGCACTCTTTGTTGCCAGGGAAACTCTAGTCTAATTGATGACAATGGTTGGCAAATAGTTGTTAATATTTATTTGTAATGGAACTTTGCATAAACAAGAATATAGAGAATTAAATCATCTTTAAATACACGTCATCTAGAGAGATTTGTTATGATGCATGGCCAGATACAGTTATAATAGAACACAGACTAAAATGTGAAAAATAGGTATATCATTGCTGAATTTGTCACATACAAATACATTACTGAAATTGGTGCAACTAGGGTCTGGTGACTATTTTATAATAGTAGTTGAATACTGCATCTACACACATACACAGCTCTACTGTGTACTCTTGTTGTACAGTATGATGTACATGTGTTGTATGGTTCTACTGTGTACATCACACCTGTTGTACAATACTCTGTATACAGACAGGCCAAGTTCTACTGTGTACACTTGTATTTTATTAGTGACACATGCATGCAAGGCTCTGTTGTGTACATATGCTGTACAACATTGTGCACACATAAATGCACAGCTCTGCTGTGTACTCGTCTTGTACAATTCTGCATACACAGACTCACCCAGCTTCATTGTGTACACTGGTCATACAATACTGTGTACACATTTGATACAAATGTAAATAGTATAGATCGAGATTCATGTTTTAAATACAATGACAGGTGGACATTACATGTCCGAACATATGTAATGACATGTCATCTAGACACACATGACACAGTGGACATCACACATCTCAACAGACATGACACAACACGTTATCTAGACAAACATGACACAGTGGATATCACATGTCCCAACAGACATGATACAACACATCATCTAGACAAACATGACAGTGGACATGAAGCGTCCCGACAGGCATGATACAACACGTCATCTAGACAAACATGACACAGTGGACATCACACATCTCAACAGACATGATAGAACACATCATCTAGACAAACATGACACATGGGGACATGACGCGTCTCAACAGACATAATACAAAACATCATCTAGACAAACAAGACACAGTGGACGTCATGCGTCCCGACAGACATGATACAACACATCATCTAGACAAATATGACACAGTGGACATGACGCATCCCGACAGGCATGATACAACACGTCATCTAGACAAACATGACATAGTGGACATCACACATCTCAACAGACATGATACAACACATCATCTAGACAAACATGGCACAGGAGACATGACGTGTCTCGACAGACATGACACAACATGTCATCTAGACAAACATGACACAGTGCACATCACACATCTCAACAGGCATAATACAACACATCATCTAGACAAGCATGACATAGTGGACATCATGCGTCCCGACAGACATGATACAACACATCATCTAGACAAATATGACACAGTGGACATGACGCGTCCCAACAGACACGATACACACGTCATCTAGACAAACATGACACAGTGGACATCACACATCTCAGCAGACATGATACACACGTCATCTAGACACACGTGACACAGTGAACATGACATGTCCTGACAGACATGACACAGCATGTCATCTAGACAAACATGACACAGTGGACATCATGTGTCCCAACAGACATGATACAACACATCATCTAGACAAACATGACACAGTGGACATGACGCGTCCCGACAGACATGATACGTCATCTAGACAAACATGACACAGTGGACATCACACATCTCAGCAGACATGATACACACGTCATCTAGACAAGCATGACATAGTGGACATCATGCGTCCCGACAGACATGATACAACACATCATCTAGACAAATATGACACAGTGGACATGACGCGTCCCAACAGACACGATACACACGTCATCTAGACAAACATGACACAGTGGACATCACACATCTCAGCAGACATGATACACACGTCATCTAGACACACGTGACACAGTGAACATGACATGTCCTGACAGACATGACACAGCATGTCATCTAGACAAACATGACACAGTGGACATCATGTGTCCCAACAGACATGATACAACACATCATCTAGACAAACATGACACAGTGGACATGACGCGTCCCGACAGACATGATACGTCATCTAGACAAACATGACACAGTGGACATCACACATCTCAGCAGACATGATACACACGTCATCTAGACACACGTGACACAGTGTACATGACATGTCCTGACATACATGACACAGCATGTCATCTAGACAAACATGACACAGTGGACATCATGTGTCCCAACAGACATGATACAACACATCATCTAGACAAACATGACAGTGGACATGATGCGTCCCAACAGGCATGATACAACACGTCATCTAGACAAACATGACATAGTGGACATCACACATCTCAACAGACATGATACAACACATCATCTAGACAAACATGACACAGTGGACATAACACACCCAAACAGACATGACACAACACATCATCTAGACAAACATGACACAGTGGACATCACACACCCAAACAGACATGACACAACACATCATCTAGACAAACATGACACAGGGGACATGACGCGTCCCGACAGACATGATACAACACATCATCTAGACAAACATGACACAGTGCACATCACACATCTCAACAGACATAATACAACACATCGTCTAGACAAACATGACACAGTGCACATCACACATCTCAACAGACATAATACAACACATCGTCTAGACAAACATGACACAGTGCACATCACACATCTCAACAGACATAATACAACACATCATCTAGACAAGCATGACACAGGGGACATGACGCGTCCCGACAGACATGATACAACACATCATCTAGACAAACATGACACATGGGGACATGACGCGTCTCAACAGACATAATACAAAACATCATCTAGACAAACAAGACACAGTGGACGTCGTGCGTCCCGACAGACATGATACAACACATCATCTAGACAAATATGACACAGTGGACATGACGCATCCCGGCAGACATGATACAGACGTCGTCTAGACAAACATGACACAGTTGACATCACACATCTCAACAGACATGATACAACACAGCATCTAGACAAACATGACACAGTGAACATGACATGTCCTGACAGACATGACACAACATGTCATCTAGACAAACATGACACAGTGGACATTACACGTCCCGACAGATATGACACATCACCCCGACAGACATGACACATCACGCATCCCAGCAGACATGACATAACAGGTCATCTAGACAAACATGACACAGTGGACATCACATGTCCTGACAGACATGATACAACACGTCATCTAGACAAACATGACACAGTGGACATCACATGTCCTGACAGACATGATACAACACATCATCTAGACAAACATGACACAGTGGATATCGCGCGTCCCGATAGACATGATTCAACACATCAACTAGACAAACATGACACTGGACATCACACATCTGGGCAGACATCAACATCACCCAGGCTTACAACATGGTAATTTATTGCCTTAAACTGACATGGACATAACAAGTACACACATTAGTGGTTTGTGCCGTTGCCCTTGAAGTCAACAGATACATGGAACGTTATTCATTTACATGTATCTGGCACTCCAGTAGATAGTACTGTTTCCCTTGATGTCAGCTGCATCTTTGGTCCAGTGCTGTGTCAAGGCACCCATGTTTGCCATACTGGCAGTGTTGCAGGCTTTCAGTGCCAAAAATAGCTGTGCAATAAATCTGGAGAGTGTCTAGTAGCTAGATAGTAGAGTAGTGGCAGACTGCAAAGCTGTGGCCTCTCTAAGTTGAATGAAGACAACACAGTACTTCGTTTAGTGTATCTTTCCAAACAAAGTCCGCATTCCCCAAAATGCAATATTGTTTACGTTTCTATAGCTGTTATGGCATGCTTACTATATTGATAACAACAGGGAGTAAAAACTTGGCTGGTGTTTTGGTTTATTGCAGTAGTATTGATTCAGGCACATCATATGGCACAGTTTCATGCATCGGGCCAAGTAATGAACCCAAACAATGCATTGTGGGTAGTGTTTGAATAGACGGTTCTGTTTATATAGAAAGCTGTTTTCTTACAACAATGTATCGGTGAACTGACAGTTATCACTGTTATCATTAGCACAGGCAAGTGAGACAACAACCTGTTGGAAGTCATTCTTCGTGTCTACTGCCACAACAACACTGCACAGATAGGGGGAGAGTAGATTTCATGATATGAACATGCTACTGGATCCAGTTTTATTTAGATTTCAATAACATATATATATATAAGAAGTTTCATTCATCTAAAGATGTGACTACATTTGTTATTTGTCTGGAGGTGTGATTACATTAAAACTTTGTCAATATATGTAAGGCATATTGCTGTCATTTTTGTAAAGATACACTACATTTGTCAGAAGAAAAAAATTGACAGTTGTCATTTGTCTGAAGAGTAAGAAATCATATTTGTAGTTGTCTGCAGACAACGACAACTGCATAAAATTTGTCATTAATCAAAAGAGGTGACTGCGTGACATCATTTATCTAAAGATATGACATCAGTTGCCTAAAGAGTTATTGTAACATGTGTCATTCATCTAAAGATGTATGTTAGTGATTCTTACTAGTCTAGTGAAGAATCTCATGTTGTTTATTCCTGATCTGTTGTTTATTGAGAACTTCATTCACATTCTCTTTCCCTAATCATTATGTTTATTTTCAAATATGTACTATTTTTCGTTGACGTGAGGTAGTTTTTTATTTTCTCTTCCAGACAACTGATTTCAGCCTGCAGATATCCAGACATACTCCTTTGTTCAGTGTTCTCCGTCTGTATTCCCTCCCTCCTTCCTCTTGGCAGATGTTCCTTTTTTCCTCCTGATTCTGTCTGTCAGTCTCCGCAGGAGTCTGACAGTCCACACCGTCTGTATCCCTTGGCAACACAAAGACATCATTTAGACCTGCTATCTGAGTCATGTGTATTGTTCACTCAAGCTCACCAATAGGGCTGATTTCACAAGTTCACAAAGTTCTGAGAAACATAATTTGTTTCCTAATGATTCCCAACCAATTCATGGTGTGGATTTTGTGATTTAAAACTGGCTCCCGTAGTCGTTGGATTCAACTGACGTGACATGGTAGTGATGACATTACCCACAATGCTGTCCGGTTCTTATAATATACATCCACAATATCATCAATGTATATTAATACCTGTTCCACTCGCTAGGTGGCACCACTGTAGCGATTTATTTTTACCGTATACATGGTGATAACTAAACCAACGTCCACCCAGATATATAATTTTATTATATAATGCTATATAAATTTTGCAACTTTTTGAATCTATGCGACCGTCCCTTCCCTTAGTAGCTTTGCCTGACATCATTCATTTGGAGCAATACTAGCCACACGCCTACACATCCACCCTACACCTCTATGGAGTTGACACCAGTGAGTGTCACATATCTCTGAATGACACGTCATAATGGCAGCTATGAATTACGTTTCAGTTCTGACTCCGAGTTCAGTAGTTACTGCAGATAATATCTTTCTGTTCTTTCCGTGTTGTTTTACAAACAAAGATGTTCATATGTTGGTGTGCATATCATCCCACCAAATCAGCATGTAATGTTGATGATGAATATATTTTAATAATGCATTAACGTCTCTGCAAGGGTTTATTTGCTGGACAGGTCGTCCGTGCTGGTGTCAATAATCTGTACACACTCACTTGCATGCATGAACTTGGGACAGACATGAAAGAAATATGGTCATAAAATGACACTTTGAAACATATCATGTGCACATTCAGTTTAATTATAACAAGTGTGTACTTACGTTGACATTGTGAAAAGAATTGACTATGATCATGAAATCTGATAAATTGTAAAACTAGGAATAATCATGTCATAGTGCATCTCTTTTCCTCTGCATTTTAACGAGACCTAATAAAAAATGTTAGTGCTAGTTTTCGCAGCAATTTCACCAAAAGTAAATAACATATTTGTTTATAAATAAGTTGTAGCTATAGTGGATACTAATTGTGTTTGGTTTTCATGAAATTATCCTAAAATGAGGCCAGTGGTCAAGATCGTTGTGAAAGCTGTTTTAAGTGGTTGCAATACATAATGGCATTACACTACGTCAGCAATACATAATGGCATTACACTACGTCAGCAATACCATAGCATTTGCATATTAACTTATAAAATATATTCCAAATATCATGCAGTCATACCTTGACCTCCAAATTTCTTCATTAACAATAATTTAATATTAATTTAATATTACACCATCAATTTTTTTGGAGAATACAAAACAAAGAATCTTGATAGCAGAAACATATATTGAGTATTTTAAAGTCTTTTCCATAACCCAGAGTCAGTCGTGGGTAGTGATTATTAGCAGGAAGGGGCTGAATCAATGAATAAATGCAACGTACAGGCAACACCAGCTATTTAGTATTTGAATGGTGTGTTTGCAATTTGAGCATGTGGACATCTTTGAAAGGTTTGATAATTAGTAGTGTCTTCTGTCAGCCATTGCTGAACTATTGTCAATTGTTGCATTGTTTATTGTGCAACGGTGTGCCAGCCAAGTGGACAGTAGTTATCTGCTGGACATAATTAGGACATGAGTAATGCTGTGGTGTTGCTACAGTGGGAACAGACAACAAATTAAATATTCAGATCACTGCCTGTACAGTAACAAGTACAATAGCCAGTGGTCAATAGCCTGCAAAGTAGGCAGTGGTCACCAGTTGGAGAAATGGAAATGTGGTGTGGATGAAAATGACCTATGTGTACCGTAATCCAAATAATGATGTCAACATTTCCTTAGCTGATGTACAAAGAGTATTGTTTCACGCCAATCTGTAAGATTGCTTTGCCATCTGCTTTGCAGTGAAATGGAAAAAGTAATGATTATTTTTGATTAAGATATTTTGTAAATCCTTCATCTTTTTCATTTTAGCGATCCAGTTTAACTATGGTAATGACAACAAAAGTCAAAACTTCACTTGTGAGAAAATGTTGCATGAGGAAATGTCTTATGACCAAACACTATATCCAGGAAGAACAATTGTGTCAACATTATTATGATCTTCAGAGGGGTTGTGATCCCCCTTACCTCCCACCAGCCGCCCTTTCCATCCTGTACATTTCCTTCCATTCAGCACAAAGCCACAAACAGGCTAATGGGATTTTCCTGGTTCCCAGTACACTAAACTTCCATTGGATGACCCGTGGAAATCAATAACTGATTACCTTTAGGTGAGGACATTTGGTGATTACCTCAAATGAGTTGTCTCATTCTCTCATTCATGAGCACTCATTGGCACCACAAGATATCCTCTGAATCTCTCTACTTCATCAGGTGTCCTTATCAATTATGGACTTGTGAATTGCCGACATTAGTTTGTAGCAACAGTTGTTTTGATTTAAGTGCTGACAGTCTCCATATGTCAGCATTAAATCAGCAGAAACCACCAGGCATCTGGTTCTAGGGTCATCTGTCTTTTTTCATTTTGCATTCCCTCGTAACTATGCCATGTTCCAGGCACACTTTAGATTATACTGAAAGAGATATGGAAAATTAAAATGGCTGTCTTTTCTGAAAGACACTTGTGTGTGCATGCATGCTTGCAGGCGTGTGTGTGTGTGCCACTGTGTGAGCTTCCAAGAATCAATGTGCTATAAAAATAACTTGCAGTACATTATGATTATTATTAAACATTTCTGTTTTTGCTGCGTTTTCTGACTACGTTGTGTATCGTTGTTGCACCCAGTTAAGGGAAAGAGCAAGATTTGTTACCATTCAATTGTCTACAAACTGAGCTGAACATTTTTGGTATCTGTATGTGAAACGATTTACAGAATGCTACCAGAACAGCTAACGATCTTGCATAGTTCAGACATTTTACTTACAAACACAAGCACAAATGACAACATACAGTTCTACATGTTTTGTATAATTATACAAGCACCTACTGATCATATTCTATAAGAACAATAAACAGTTTTAAATGTAACTTTAGTATATTTAATTTAATTATAATGCTTTAGAATTTACAGATTGTAAGCACATCTAAATCTACAATAATTGATATGTTTATTATTCATTTTATACCACAGGAACTCTGAGTGTGGAAACATATGGCTTGATAAACAGTTGTTGATTAAATTCCTGTACATGACAGTTAGGCTGCCACCTGAGTTTGATTTATCATTGGCGTTAACACCAGGGCAGTTAAGGGCACCAGAACCAACAACTGGTCAGTCTTGACCGTATGTTTGACCTGTGAATTGGCTGCTCTAGTCTGGTCTTCTGTGATGGCCTTATGGCATTCTCATTTCCACTGTTTACAAGAATCGCAAGATTGACAGTTTCCCTGTGTTTATCACTGTGGAAGGAACCTGTGACATCACTCTAGATCTACCCTTCCTGGTTGTATTGTGACTCAGACAAACAAGGAGGATGTCTGCTGTATGATTAAGAGGCAGTGTAGGTCACCAGCCCTCCCAGCAGGCTTTATTTATCTTTATATTTACACTCGGCTCTATTTACATGCAGAGCCAGTTCATCTACCGGTCATGGTGTGTAAGGTCACAGGTCACGTTGGCTGAGGTCATGGCCTTGCAGGTCACGCTGGGGTCACACTCACTGAGTTCTCTGTCTATCCTGATGTCAGGTACATTATAATATGTAGGACATTCTCAGCTGGTTAAGGAGGACATGACCAGATTTCAGAAGTATGCGAGCCCCACTGAATCTATAGATTTCCTCTGCTGGTGGAAAGCTAAATGACATTTGTGCAAAGAAGAGCCAAACTGCACTGAGCTGTGGCCAGTAATTTATGTTAATTAATTATTCTGATTAGAATGTTTACATCTAGAAGGAGCTTGTTTAACTTTAGGAATAAGCTTCATTAACCTTTCTAAGTAGACATGTTTGATAGTGGAAAACATGCCTACATACATACTTAATTAGATTGAGATTCTGAGTAAATTTATTTATAAACTGGTAGTTATTATGTTGGCTAATTTTGCTTCAAGTTATCATGTTTGGTTTATTAGTTTATATAACCTTCTTCCAGTAAATAATAGTTAATTTAATTATTGGTAGTCTTCAGTTAGTAAAGTGGTAAAAATCCTTTTCATTTTATGACATGTTTCTCCCATGATCCTCATAATAGTTTATGAATGTAATGTGTGCGTGAAAATGGAGTATTGTAAAATTATAACTATATATCAATTTGTAAATTATAAAATGGAAAACATCTGTGTTCACAGATCAGTGTAGCCTCTGAATATAATTGGATTTGCAAGTACCAGGTAGCAACAGTTAGGCAATATGAATCACAGTATCACATATGGTGCTTGAGTAATGGGTATAAATAGCTAACTAGCTGTGGTAGTGTGTAAGCCCAGCAACTGGGCAGGGTGTGATAGGGTGGAAGGGGTGTGGTTGTTACTTGCCCCACATGCCCACTCATCCCATCTGTGTTTCTGATTACAATCTCCAGCATGCAGCTACTAGCCTGGTATAAAATACTCTCTACAAATATTGTTTACACAGCTTTTTTCAGTGTAGCTTACTTTGAGAGTTCTATCTGTGGTGATTGACCTGTTTTGAATGTTGGTTCACCTGAAGTGACTCTCTCAGCCTAAATAAATACTGTCTGCCTGCCCGCCTGTCTGTCTCTGTCTGTCTGTCTGTCTGCCTGTCTGTCTGCCTGTCTGTCTGTCATGTACAACTACAGGGCAGGTACAGCTAGTCAGCTACACACTATTGTTGGTTTTGTGAGACCTTTTAAATCAGACTATGTTACAGTGATATATGTGGACTGTTACTTAAGGTTTGTTACAGTCAGTGAGTATCTGACTATGAAACTCTGGAAAACCATGTGTTTGTTACAGTTAGGCCTCGTTACTAACTCTTCCTTACAACATGTAACATTTCAAACATGTAGTAATATTATGCAGCACAAAGAAACCATAACTAGGTCATTAGCCAGCTATGCCTGCTGCAAACAAAACACACTACAACCGAAAATAGAGTTATCTAGCGACTACCAGCCTTTTATGTTACTGTATACATGTACTTAGTACACACGGTGCTAGAAATTCAGGCCCCGTCACACATATGTAGCACTTATTGATATATTTTGAGGTCCAAAAATCAGGGCAGTTGTGTAAACAGAAGAAGAAGCTAGGTGAATGTGTGCTATAGGCTGTGGCCGCGGATCTACATATCAATTAGGATGTGATTGCATCGGACATGACAACAACATCATTTCTCCAGGCACTGGCTGAGGTGAATGCGCTGGAGTTATGTCTTGGCATCTATGCTTGGCCTTCACAGCTTGGCGCAGGCAGACATCTGTACAGCTTGATTCAGATTGCATGTACACAGGGATGAGACTTACGTGGCTGTGTGAAACTGTTCCACATGTTCTTCTCTCTTTTCACTTAGTCGTGTTAAATTACCGCAGTGACTATGTATTCGGACACTGTCTGTTTTTGGATACCCTAAATATCTACAAAATAATTGTTTTCATTACTGTATATTTTTTTGTAGGTGTGATAGATTCAGTGATTGTGACTTACCAAAAAGTGCATATGGTCAACTAGTGTGTGTACTCAAATATTAAATGTATTACTGTGTGCTTTCAGAGAGCGGATAATTTAGTTATTTTAGCCGTCCAACGACACACAGTGATTACGGTATGCTATTTTTTTCTAAGTCATTTGGTTGAAGTTTTAAAAGATTATTTACATACATTTATTATTGTTTTTATACATAACGATTACTTCTATTTCCCGTCATACAACCCATGATTCTGTGCTGTGTGCCTTGAAATTGAAGACAAACTCTGTTTAGCCGTGGTTAGATGGTGACATATGATATGAAGCTGTTACAAGCATGCTAATACATACATCTGCTTCATGGTCTGGCAGAAGTTATGTTGCCAACAAAACTGTCAGTACTATCAGTACTAAGTCAGTGGGTTCAGATGGCATTGATAATAATAGCCAGCTACGCTTGTTGGTTCTTTATCATGACTAAATACTTAGTGTAATTCCCAGCAGGTATTTACTCAAATTCTGTGTGAATGTGCCTGCTCTTTATTGTATACCCTAAAAGGTCAGGAAATATCACACCACTGAGAGGATATTCTTGTTGATATGTAGTAGGACCAAGACTACTGACCTTTTGGCTAAAAAAAATGGCTCAAAGCCTATATCAAAGACACTGACCCTTCCTGCATCCAATGACCTTTAGACTTGCTTGTAAGTACGTTGAATAAAATCAATACCATTCATCGAATCGATGGTAAGGGTTTCGTATCACCGGGTAGTATATACCATATGATCTTAGGCCTATTTTTATCTTCACATGGATAATATAAAATAAAACATGCATTGTATATTTGTGACTGTATTTATTATAACCAAGTTTTTTGTTATTCACTATAGTGTGCACGCAGTTCTATCAAGTACTTTTTTAAGTTCTGAGAACAGATTCCAAACACAAAGAAAGCCTAGCTAGATACATGTGTGCTGTTTACATTTCCTTGTCAATGTTTCTTATACCAAGTGCAAAATGTTATAATTTATGATCTTTATCAACAAGTTCCAAACAGTGAGCCCATATACTCAACTATGAAATTCCTGTCAGTGACTGTGTAACTGTAAGTGTAGACAACAGTTTCTCAAAAATCTAGATTGTCAAACGTAATCTTTTTCATTCCGCTGCAAATTTCATTCTTTTTTAAAGGTATTTCTAATTTATATCTGGCCTGCTTTGCACAAAGGAATTATTATAAGTAGGGTGTTGCCATGGTGATAGTAATTGTGACATTCAAGGAAGGCCAAGGTATCCAGAGTATTCCAGCTAGTGAAAATACCCCTAGGTTACTCGGTATCAAATAACTAGGTGGTCCCATGTGGTAACCTTGAATTTAGAATGCATTTTATATAGAACAAATAAGGTGTGTTTCCAAAGGTATACTCCTAAGTTCTTAGTCACACCATTTGGAACACTCTATTATGTATCTGAGTTATTGACCCCTTAGAAATGAAGAAACACTATGTTCGTCATTTTAGAAAGGTATACATCGTAATTCTGTATACAGTTAGCTGTCAAATTTTGTCTATTTTTTACATCTAGGTATATATCTTGGGGTGGTCACATGAATTCACTAAGTAAAAAACTTAGTTTTACGCAGGGATGTGGTGGGTTTGTCGTCACTACTTAACGAGGTGGAAATACATCGATACAATGGTGTCACCTATCGAGTTAACACGTTAATATACATTAACGCTATTGTGGATATCGGAACCAGTGTCATACAAGACTCAAATCACACATTCTAAACCACATATTGGTAGGGCTGGGGGGGGTGTTGTTAGAACAAATGTAAAACAAAATCCAGTATGCTTTTTTGCATTTTGTGAACTTACAAAACAATCCCTTAGACGTTTTTGCTTTGAGTTCAAACCCGGGGTTTCTCGGTAAACCTGTGATTTGGCTGGGAATGTCCCCCCCCCCACCAGCTGCACCCGTGAGCTGAGTATTGGGAGTGGTGTAGTAGTCACTGGAGGTTATTGATTCATAGCGGGTTCATGTTGCATGCTGTATGTTGACTTGCATGTCCTGGCTTTGCATTTTTCTGACACGTTGGTCATATTGATTGCTGAGAGTGTGTGTTACGATTCCAAGACAGACGCGTATGTTGCCCCACTGCCTACTGAAGATTTCTGTTGTATGAGAGAAAAGTTTGCACCGCCAAAGTGTGATTTGGAATAAATCAAAAACTATGTTTGTGTTTCATAGAGAAGACTAAAACTGGTTCCTTTGAATTATGAAAACACAATTGTTTTGGTTCCATGTAAATCATGTGTGAGTGCGTACACGTGTGTGAGTGCGTACTTGAGGTGTGGAGTTGACCAATAGTGTGTTATTCTGAAATATGTGTGACTTGAACGTTGTGTGGCTAAGGTGTTGTTATTCTATAGTTTAGATTAGGGTCTGAGATAATACCCTGTACCCCAGTACATCAAATCTGATTTCCAAGCCTTATCAGATCAACCAAATGTGTACTGTAGTCTCTTTCTGAACAAAGACTGAGTAATACAACACTAATACATTTGCACTTGTTCACTTTTGCAGCGCTATGCTGCATATATAAGACAAGGTATTCATTCAGCATACAGTGTTGATGCATGCCCACTGCACATGCAAGCATGCTCAACACGAATACATGCTTGCATGTTAAAGAGACATTTTTGCCTAGTCTTTGTTGTCTGGGCCAAAAATTGCAACTCAACAGAGGTAAATTATCTAGCCGTTTCAGCTGCATGTACAACGGCCTCGTAATGATCCTATTATCGCACTCGGCGGCCTGTGTTATTAATGATCTACAGACCATGGGAATGTGCATTAGATTATGTAATTTATGAAAGTATTTTCCTAGAATAAATGCCTTACTGTAGTTTGCATTTAGCAGACGTGTTAACAAATTACATGGAAGAATTTTAAGAAAATACATTGCATTTATTGTGTATGCAAAGCGTGAAGCTAGTGTCTGTGTCAAATGTACAGTTATTTATAGTTTGTGTGAATGAGTTGTACTCGACACATCATCTGAGAGAGACTATAGGTAGACCCTGGCCTGCCTTTGTATACACCTCTTGCCTACCTTTAGACAGCACTACAGGTAGAACGGGGGCTTGCAAGATAGCATACAACAGAACCCTCGTTTACAGAAGTTACTTGAGTAATGTCAACGTAAACTCTTCACTGCTGACAGTTTTTGTATTCATACACATTCAAGAGCACTCTGCATGCATATTTCAAGAACACACAAACGTGTTCACCATGATGCTATTATTAATAATTACATAACTATGGTATTATTAATAATGTCATCATTCAAATATGAACAGGTGGTTATCATTTGTGTTATTAACACGAACATGTACAAGTTAATGTAGAATTGCACAGTTTGATGTATAATTAACCACATAGTATCATGATTTATAGATATTCAGTGAATTTCAGTCATATATACGTGTAATATTAATAATTTATTTATAAACATACACAGTAACAATATTAGGTTTCTTTAATGCTAAGATTCTTGTTATCATGTAATTGTGGCATGTTTTGACCAGTGGAGTTTATCTGCAGTTGTTTTTGTCCTGCAGCTGCTGTGCCCTTGAACAAGTACTGCCTGTGTGCTGTCTCTGTACTGTGTGCCTGTCATGTTGCAGGCTCCATTAAACCTCCTCAAAGGCACATTGTAGTCTCTGGTTGCCTGGGGCTCTTGTGTCATGGTTGGGTTCTCTAGTTCACCTGTAGTCAGGTATTTCTAAACAATTTCATATCCTATGATTATGTGTTGGTGGCCACATTTCTGGCTTAAATTTTTGTCACCAAATCACGTTTAGGGTGTTCTTCTCTTTGCAAACAATAACCATAGACTCGCCAGTGACTGAATCATCAAAGACTCCAGGTAGTCATGCCAACAGGCATACCAACCACTGGTACCCATGCCAACATTTATGCCAATCACTGGTACCTACATGCCAACAGGAATGCCAATCACTGGTTTCCATGCCAACAGTCCCACAGGCAAGTCAATCACTGGTATTTATGCAGACAGCTTGTTACTTATGCAACTGTTGATGATTCATATCAGTGCTTTGTGTCACCCCATACACATGTTGTGTCATACAAAGGCAGCCTGGTGCACTGCTGTCCTCTAGGTCAGTTCACTAATGGGCACTATTGCTCACAGAAGCTCTGTATTCGTCGGAGGTTGCTAAGCATTTGAAGAGTTCTCTTTAGTATTACCAGTAAATGTAACAAGCCATGATCAGATCTATAGGGTGTTGGGGGAAAATCGGTTAGGTTGTATTAATTAAAGACAGTTTTGTTTACATCACTTCCTATAGCAGACACTTAAACTGTGTCGTGCGTCGATGAGCTCACATAGGTTTTTCTGTAGAAAATAAAATTGTCAAAAATGACAGAATATCTCATTTAATGCATACACACACATACATGTATGCATGCATGCATGCCTGCTCGCACGCCAACAAGCAAGGCCAACACATGCGCACACACACGTGTACACACACACACATGCATACAAACATGCACATGCAGTCATGCACCCACATGGACGCACACACGCACTCACGCACACATACACACACATACACATGCACACACACACCAACATGCATACATGCACACGCACAAACATACCTACACGCTATTGTATAATTATATATACAAGTCTATTATAAATTATATATATGTATATACATATATATACACTGTATATGTATATATATATATATATCAATGTGCTTCTGCTGCGTTAAGGCCAACGTAACAACTACTTTAAAGTGACTTGAAGTTTGCCCCTACGCCACTCACTACTTCCCCTCCACAGCTGGCGGTTTACTAACAGTAGTAAGGGAGGAATGTGCTTCAACGAGACAACCTGGGTGCTATAGAGAGAGCCGACAGGTTACTCTGTATAGTCTAACATGAGGCGCACACAGGCTGTCCTGGTTACCTACCCAGCCTTCTGGCTATTCCAGTAGCGTCAGTGATTCACGTGTGGTGGCATATTGCTTGCACAGGCAATGAGAAGTGAGCACCATGATTGACAGGTCCAAATATGTGCAGCCAGTGTGTAGTGCTGTTTGACTGAGGCAAGAATAGACGTAGTCAGGGTGGGCTATGTTCCGTGATAAATTGTGAAACATCTGCACGGTTCCGTGAAAACTGCAGACAAATGGGCAACGACTCAAGTATTTTTGTTAACGGACTTGTCTGAAAATGCGGGCCTGTAACTAGAAAACCAGCTGCTGTGTAGTGGGAATTAATTTGAATCTTGCGTGATTAAAGTTGTCTTTAGTAAAGCGGTTTTGTAATAGTGCGTGTGCTAATGTTTGATGAAACTGTTACATGTTTGGTGGTGATAATTTGGTTGCTGATGAGAACACCAATCCTTATATAGTGTCATATCACCTGACTGTGTAATGTAGCATACCTGGGTCACCAGGGACTAATGCAGGATAATATTTTTGCCCATCCTGACAGCGCCATGCATCATGTGCCCGGAAATTTTACCAGTCCAAATAGTTTGCAATCGACAGGTGCGTCACAAAAACCTTAATCCTTAGGCGTGATATTGCAGTGGTGGCATAAAAAAAACATACTCCGAACGCGATGACATGGGCAGAGGTATCACCAACGACACAGACACACCCACTGGCGCAGTCTTAACTCTGATCATGCCAGAGTTTTCCCGGTGAACGTTGGCAGTCACCGTAATTTTCGTTGGTTGATTAGAAAAACCACGTAAGGTCATTTCGACATTTCTTTGATGGCGTGGCAAAAAAAAGCTATATATATTGCAGTTTCAATTGATAGTGTCACATGCTTTCAATTAACTGGACCCCTCTAGGGAGATAACGAAGCACGTGCATTCAGTGTATTGGGTGCCAAAACCCCAAACGCTCCCGATTAATCGCATTTGCACACAGAGAATAACGAGTCAACACGCGTGTGCTAAATAAGGAAATCATCCGTAAACTTGGCTAAAACAATGCAGTCATAATTTTGGCCGAATCGCATGTTACAAAACAGTTTTAGCGGGCGAAGTTAACACCATGTTAACAAAGTATAAAATACGGTCATTGTCCAGTACTGTACATCCCGACCACAATTGGTTCGTGTCAGAGTCTTTGGAAGGCTTTTTAAAATTAATTAATTAAATATTTTAATTCAACACAACATTAAACAAGTAATATCCGCCAGTATCGCTGTGATTTATATGTCCCAAAAAGTGATGACTACCAAACAACCAGTACCTAATAATGTACGTTTTGTTGAACGTTGAGAATGTATGCTACCACTCCTAGATGCTCGGTGATTTGTTTATTGGCAATTCAAATGCCGGAAACTTTCCCACAATAGTGCCAACACAAGTCTTTGTAATGCCAGTTTTTGACTGACAGCGATAATTCACTGTGCATCTACGATGTTGCATTAAAAAGTATCCATTTGAATATTGTGACAAATCATACACACACTGCAGGTGCATAGAGCATTTCTAGGAACTGCCCTGTGATGGCTGTGCCAACGTCAGAGAAAGGCTTGGCGTATGCAGCTCCCATCACATCCCGTTGTATATAGCATAGGGCAGGTCATTACACAGTTACATATAGCATAGGGCAGGTCATTACACAGTTACATATAGCATAGGGCAGGTCATTACACAGTTACATATAGCATAGGGCAGGTAATTACACAGTTACATATAGCATAGGGCAGGTCATTACACAGTTACATATAGCGTAGGGCAGGTCATTACACAGTTACATATAGCGTAGGGCAGGTAATTACACAGTTACATATAGCGTAGGGCAGGTAATTACACAGTTACATATAGCGTAGGGCAGGTAATTACACAGTTACATATAGCGTAGGGCAGGTCATTACACAGTTACATATAGCGTAGGGCAGGTAATTACACAGTTACATATAGCGTAGGGCAGGTAATTACACAGTTACATATAGCGTAGGGCAGGTAATTACACAGTTACATATAGCATAGTAATTACACAGTTACATATAGCGTAGGGCAGGTCATTACACAGTTACATATAGCGTAGGGCAGGTAATTACACAGTTACATATAGCGTAGGGCAGGTCATTACACAGTTACATATAGCGTAGGGCAGGTAATTACACAGTTACATATAGCGTAGGGCAGGTAATTACAGTTACATATAGCGTAGGGCAGGTCATTACACAGTTACATATAGCGTAGGGCAGGTAATTACACAGTTACATATAGCGTAGGGCAGGTCATTACACAGTTACATATAGCGTAGGGCAGGTCATTACACAGTTACATATAGCGTAGGGCAGGCCATTACACAGTTTCATATAGCGTAGGGCAGGTCATTACACAGTTACATATATCGTAGGGCAGGTCATTACACAGTTACGTACAGCATAGGGCAGGACATTACACAGTTACATATAGCGTGGGGCAGGTCATTACACAGTTACATATATCGTAGGGCAGGTCATTACACAGTTACATATAGCGTAGGGCAGGTCATTACACAGTTACATATAGCGTAGGGCAGGTCATTACACAGTTACATATAACGTAGTGTAGGTCATTACACATTTACATATAGCATAGTGTAGGTAATTACACAGTTACATATAGTGTATGGCAGGTTATTACACAGTTACATATAGTGTAGGGCAGGACATTACACAGTTACATATAGCGTGGGGCAGGTCATTACACAGTTACATATAGCGTGGGGCAGGTCATTACACAGTTACATATAGCATAGGGCAGGTCATTACACAGTTACATATAGCGTAGGGCAGGTAATTACACAGTTACATATAGCGTAGGGCAGGTCATTACTCAGTTACATATAGCGTAGGGCAGGTCATTACTCAGTTACGGGTACAAACCGGTCAGTTAAAATTCATGCCCACTTCCAACTGACTCAATCCATGTCCAAATGTCCGGGTGACAAGTCTCTTCATCAGGGGGTCTCTGCATCTGGCCCTCTTGGCTGTCAAAAAAACTTAATTTATTACCGGTCGAAATGACTGGGTTGACACCATTTTTACCTGCTCCTGGCTTACTCAGCCAGTCCAAATGACCAGGTGACAGGTTTCTGCATTAATCTACGTGGGTCACATACATTTAGACAGATATCACCTCCAATCTTGTTGTGGGTCATAAATTTAACCCAGATAACCTACATTATGGGTTCAAAACCAGCTGATACAAGGGCTTTGCATTTGGTCACAGGGGGACTGTAATTATATATATTTGCAAATGTACTATGCATCTACAGCTGGAATACTTTCTCTCAACTCTGGTTGATATTTTGTTGTGCATTTCCTACTTTGTAACTGTGCAGCTACGAGATTGCACCATTGTACTGACTTGCCATGTTATGCACGAGTATGGTTTCCAGGTTGGAAAAAATAGTAGTGAGAATGACTGTGAAATATTGGACAGTTGTCAAATCTTGATGGATTAACTAAATAATATTTTTTATTATTATACACATTTTTGTTACATGTACTACAAACAATGACAAACACATTTATGTCTAAAAGAACAAATTGTTCATTTCTTCACTTTGTAAAGTCTTGCAGAGAATGTGTTGCTAATGGTCTAGAAAAATGTGTAAAATAGTATCACTTACTTGGCAACAATGTTTAGCGAGTGAACATAATGCAGACTCTGAGAAGGCAGACCATGCTGAGAGATACTAGGATGTATACCCTGCATAAAACACAGGTAAACATTGTGGAATAACCTGTTAATTTCACATCATCTTGGTCAGTGGTGTTTGCATAAGTTCACAAAGTCGCAGAAAACTTCTACTATTGTTGGTTGTCACCACTTATCACTGGGGGAAATCAGTTGCTACAGTGGTGCCACCTACCAAATGTAACAGATAAGTGGCTGTGTTTTGGTAGCCATTTTGGATTGACCAAAGTCACACGTCCCACACCTTGTATGGGAGGTTGTTTAAACGAATATGAAACAATGGTTTTGCCAGACAATACCTAACAGAGATGTTCGTACTGTGTGGCTAGACAAATTATACATTTAAAAACAAATATTTTATTATATTTATTGAAGTCGTGCAGTTTTCTGGCAGATGTACAAGATGAGATACTACATCGTTACTCATGCTAATCTTTCTTATCTACTATCATAGTGTCTTGGTGTGTAATCATTGTATAATGATATGTAATTACATCAGCTGGACTCTTGCTGCCCAGGGTCTGTGGACATAGCACTGTATAATGAGCTCTGTACCCAGTTACCTTTGAACCTTGTATTATCTCTGATGTCAGCAGATAGTGTAGAGTGAGCGGTGAGTTGGAAACAGAAATGGTTAATAACTTAATCAGTGTTGATAACCAAGTCGTCCACCAACCACCAATATGATATGTTATATCAGTATACTTATTGCAGACTCAATAACATAGCCAGTCCCTCGGATCACTTCACTAACATACTCAGCTCTTATGGAAAATCCATCATTAAACAGAATCCATTATAAAATTTAAGAAGCTTTTTTAAAATGCAAAAAGTCACTACCGTATCACCAAGGACATTATTTCCGTGACACACCGATGAAAATGTCCCGGTGGCGCACCCTGGTGTTGACAGTTCTCAGTACTCGAGATCACTGGTAAGGAGTGAAATCTACCTTATAGAGGCAAATCGGGCTTAAGTTGTGAGCTCATAAGAATGTTAGTGAATCGAGTCCCTGGTAGTAGTGACCAGTGTGATTGTCCAGCATTTTGTTCCTTGACCATGCGTGTCCAGCATCGAGAGCAAACATGAAGTGACCATCCTGGGCGGTTTGAACGAGTTCATCGTCAAGTTCTACGGACCGCAAGGAAGTAAGTGACACCGACGCATTATATGACACCTTTTATGTCACTACCGATGTCACAGTTGTCATGTTGTGTATCGTAGTGACTTTGCGTAGTCGGACACCTAAAAGTAGTTAAATTCTCAGCTGTCCTAAAACATGGACGGTACAGAAAATGATTCACAGACACGTTGTCTGAATATTTATGAACACGATCAAGTCCTGACGTTGTATCTCAATTGATTATCCGCGCTATTAATAAGGCTTTGTAACGTCATCAGAGAGAAGTTGTATTTTATAAAAGATTACTAATAATTGATGACCGATGATTATATTGTAACAATGAAGAAATATTTGCGCAGACATGTCCAAAACATAAGGCACACAACAACAAACATTGTGGAATTTAAGGGTGATCGAAAATATATGGTGTCTGAATACATAAAGACATTACAGTAGTGACTGTTGTTATTGTATGTCACTGTCATCTCTTTGAGTTCTTCACAATCATTGTCGTCATTCAACATTTTTCTCCTGTCTTGCCAATATGTACTATACATTTCTGTCCGAGGCCAGTATCATCCACTTCCTTTTTGTTCACTTCCTTGGTCTGTTGACTCTGTTCCACAGTCACTTCTGATATCTCCCTAAACCTGCTCCTTCCTTATCCTCACTACCTCCTATTCCCGCTAGTCCTTGTAGTGTCCTTCTAGAAGCTTCCAGTTCCACTCAACTCACGTAGTTATCCCCATTTGACCCATTTGTACCTTTCCCACCTTATCTCAACATACCCACTAACATTTCAAGGAACGAGGTGTCTTAAAATTTACCATTGATTTTCGTTTTTTGTGGGAGGATTATTTTGACAACTTCAGAAGATATTTTTGCATTATTTTTTATCAAGGCACTAAAACATGAAACTGGTTAAACACATAAATAAATGATGTTCTACTGACATGGCTAGAAGCATATTTTGGTTGTTTTTATTTTGTACATATATCAGCTCCTACAATGTACTGTAGTAAATATACTTATTATTCCCAGGTACACAAATAGCAGTAAACTTGATGAGCTGTACTGCCAAGCTACTCTTTTTGTAGTGTTGTTTATGACAGATATAAAATTTATTCTGGATACTGTTGGTTTGTTTACGTTGTGCTGACCGGAGCTATATGTAGACTTGTCACATTGCCAACAAAACCTAGAATATGCATCATTGATGATAATAATAACATTTTTTATGTACAATTTATGTCATAGGTAATTGTGTATACACAGAGAAGACATTTACTTTATGGAAAAGGTTGGGAGTTGGTATTTGGTCAAACTCTTTCATATATCCAGTGGTGAACCTTATATCCATGGGTTCATAATGCAGTGAAGACCAAAATGGGAAAGGGCATTTCAAGGTTGTTCCTTTTAAGAGAAAGTTCCTTACTCTACATCGGGAGTCCTTATACTGAGAAACTAATATTTCATTAACACATATTTGTGCAGCAGACTTAGTTGCCATATAATAATAATAATAATACTTTTTTAGTATCGTTAAATATACATGTTAATGTGTAACAGTTGTTAATGTGTGTTTCTGCAGTGGCATAGTAACGATCCCTGTCTTCTGACACCAGACACCAATGAATGGTGTTGATTTCTTTCTTTTAACAATATCTCTCTGATTGTAACAGTTTGCTGAATGAGTTTGTTCCTCAGACAATCTGTATTATTAATGTCCTCTTGTGGCCGTCTCTCAAATACATTTGTATTTGAAAGTATTTAAATACTTTTTTGAAATATTTATATTTGTCACTCACTCACTCATGTTGGCCACTGGAACATTAGTGGCTTCAATTATCCATCCAATCCAATTTATAATTGTATTTGACATTAGTTAAATTAAACTATTTGTATTTAAATAAGTCCATAAAGTATTTGATTTTTTCAAATACTTTCAAATGCTATTCCAAATACTTTGGCATCACTAAATGGCAAGACTTTATATACACCTGTCTTGTTTAAATTATTATTTAGTCAATGTTACTCTTTTATAGTATTTGTATTTGAACCCCTCAAGAATATTTATATTTGTGTTTTAAAACATTTCAGTGTATTTGTCCCCTTATCTACCATGTGTGTGTGAGGTTGGAGTTGTCATGGCTACTGTATGGCGTGGTGTGGATGCCATATCTACCACGTGTGTGTGAGGTTGGAGTTGTCATGGCTACTGTATGGTGTGGTGTGGATGCCATATCTACCATGTGTGTGTGAGGTTGGAGTTGTCATGGCTACTGTATGGTGTGGTGTGGATGCCATATCTACCATGTGTGTGTGAGGTTGGAGTTGTCATGGCTACTGTATGGCGTGGTGTGGATGCCATATCTACCACGTGTGTGTGAGGTTGGAGTTGTCATGGCTACTGTATGGTGTGGTGTGGATGCCATATCTACCATGTGTGTGTGAGGTTGGAGTTGTCATGGCTACTGTATGGCGTGGTGTGGATGCCATATCTACCACGTGTGTGTGAGGTTGGAGTTGTCATGGCTACTGTATGGTGTGGTGTGGATGCCATATCTACCATGTGTGTGTGAGGTTGGAGTTGTCATGGCTACTGTATGGTGTGGTGTGGATGCCATATCTACCATGTGTGTGTGAGATTGGAGTCGTCATGGCTAATGCAGTGTTTCTCCTGGTATATATGCCGAAATTGCCGCCTCATAGCTATTTCATACGCCCTTTTTTTGTTCTTTCACGGTATATTCAGCGTCGTCGAGCGGCACGTAATGACGCCACAAAGTCACTTATGTTCCTGCAAAATCGCAGATTTGTATCAACATCGTTTAGCCGTCATTGGACTACATGAAAGATATCACTTGTCAGTTGTCCAATCACTGAATAATCCTGCTGGATCCCCGGTTTCTCCAATGGTGACACCTTGCGGAGTTTCGACATACTAAAAATCTAGACATTCATATAAAATGGCGCCCAAACGGTAACTTGCGTTATGGTTTATGACGGTGGTGGGAGTGAAAACCGTGCAGGCTGATGGCACTACGTCACTTGTCGACACTTGTGTCGAATGCGGACTCTTTTGAAGCCCAAATAAAAACCGTGCATCCTAATCCTATTCACTATTCGTCATTTGTATCGAATCCGGACCCTGTTGAAGCTCAAATAGCGACCCGGTTTGCGCTAGTCTGTGCCGCTGTGGCCGTGCGTTACCGCACAGCGCACGTAAAAAGATATATATATATAGCAGCATATGTTGATACAAACCTATTTACGCCTCAAATGGATGTAAGACGCAATATTCTTAAAGCTAAATATGCCTAGGATAATGTTGAATGATGGAACTACAGTGTATCTCACTGAGGTATCAAAGTTAAGCAAAACTCAAGCGGCAAAATCAGTGACAAAGTGGGTCCAGATTCGACGCAAATGCCCACAAGTCTATTCAACTAATGTTCTATGCGGTTTTGTTTTAGCAAAATAAGGAATGTGATTCGTAAGATCTTTGTGCTAAATATATAATACATGTTCCGACAAAGTTGTGCAAACAAACTTTTGGGAAAGTTGATTTGAGTGAAATACTTACGAATACAAACCACCGAAGTTCACATCTCATAAAAAGTGCCTACTACCCAAAACCGTGTATACTAAAGGGTTATCAATAACTTGGGTTAGACAATGATATGTTTGCACAGCAATTGGATGTACTAAACAACTTATACTGTTTTATAAAAAGGACACAATTTGAGAAACATTCTTGCGATTAATAGAAACATACTCTTTGGCATTCCAGAAATGACTGTTTAATTAATTGTATAGCATTCTAGCAAACAAATAAAATATAATCTTTTGAACATAAACCACCAATTTACCATAATATTATATTAAAATAATAAGGTGATGATGAAAGAGTCTTCAGATGATACCACTGGATGCTTCCCAGAGGAGTCGAGATGGTGTTCGACTGAACAGGTCTGCCAGGGAGTAAAGTGTAAAGCGCTTTGAGCAGTCCTGCGCTATATAAGAACTTACCGTACTTTTTTATTGACTCTGTCAGCGAGGTAACAAGGCCTAGGGTTAGTGCAAGAAAACATAACCATAACCAAGTACCAGTGGTCAAGTGGAAACCACACCTCTAGTGAGTAGCAGTGGTAAAATGGAAACCACACCTCAACATGATGAAACAAACATGATTACTGACTTTTATCAATCATGATCACTACATTTACGAGTAGTGTCTTGTTGTTTTATATCTTCACCTCTATATTCAAGAGTAAATGTTAAAACATACCTCAGAATGCACCATTTTAAAGCTAGTTTTAAAAAAACCTCAGGGGGAGCATGCCCCCGGACCCCCCTAGCAATGCTTCGCGCCTGCGGCGCTCGCATACCCCGCCCATACCACCTCGCCCATCATTTTACCCAGGGGAAACACTGCTACTGTATGGCTACTGTATGGCGTGGTGTGGATGCCCTTGTAGCTCTTCGCACTACTAGAGGAGGAGGTAGAATACTGTTGAGTAAGGCTGGTGCACCTCTGGTATTGCTGGTGGAACAAGGTGAATGCACCGATCTGTTTTCTTTGGTCTGTTGGTTGAATGGCATTCCTGTTCAATGAACCCTCAGGTACAGCTGTGGTGACAGTAAGTTAGGCAGGAAGGTTTCTGTCATAGCGACTTGTTTGGGTCTTAGTCTGAGTGCCCATTTACTTTTAGTTTTACAAGATAATGTTACTATATAATGATAATTTAGTTGGTTTATTGAATATACTTGTTCTACTTATCATTTGAACTAAATACAGTTTATTAAATGTGTTAGTTCTGTATAGCTGAAAGTTAGATGATTGAAAGTGATACTGTCATGAAACATCATCATAAAAAGTTGAACATGTTCAGGTTCAACAATGCTCTGCAGTAATGGAAGTTTGAATTATTTTGATATGCATCTACTCTATTAATGGTGTAATTCATCTGCAGTTACAGTAAAAATTGAATTAAAATGTCTGGTTAGTATCATGTAACATAAACATTATTGATTTACCAGCACCCAGTAAAAAGGTAGTACCATTTGCTTTGTGACTGAGCCTGAGATGACAGCTGCAGATTACCTCTGCTCTTTATGCATAATAACATGGCTGCCATCAGCGGGATGCGCGGGTCATGTAGGAGACAGTTAATGCATGCGCTCACTGCTCGTGTTGTATCACTTCAAGCTCTTGAGATGGAATCAATAGACCTGAGAATTGGAGACCTCAGATGTGCCTCGACAACCTAACAGTCTGTGTCGGTGGACAGATATGACATTACCAAGGAACAGACATGACATGACTAAGGGACAGACACAACATGACCAAGGGACAGGCATGACATGACCAAGGGACAGACAACATGACCAATGGACAGACACAACATGACGAAGAGACATACATGACAGGACCAAGGGACATACAGACACAACATGACCAAGGGACAGGCAGACATGACCAAGGGACAGACATGACATGACCAAGAGACAGACACGACATGACCAAAGTAAATTAGTAAATCAATTGAACGTGGTCACTCTTGCTGACCTAATCTAGCTCTGACAGGACATGTATGCCATGTCTGATGTGTGATTTCTTTGAGGACTTCACATATGCTAATTTCTGTTAGCGTCATTCTATATCAGTGTCTCCTGCTGTGCACAATAGAAGCAATCACACAGTTGGTAGTGTTATTATAGGTCTTGCATTCAGATGCCTTCATATTGATATTTCCTTTGGCTACCTAATTTTAAATGGGTAAAAATCTTGTAAAGGATTCTGATTAGTTTATGTCAGATTGCATGGAATTAAAATGATCAGTTTTGTTATGTAGTTAGTAGAAAAATCAAAATATAAAGCACACAAGACATTCTTGTGTGCTGGTGTCTAATCTTGATATATACTACACAATTTCAATAACATTGTGTAGTATATATCAAGATTAGACACCAGCACACAAGAATGTCTTGTGTGCTTTATATTTTGATATTTATACTAACTACATAACAAAACTGATCATTTTAATTCCATGCAATCTGACATAAACTAATCAGAATCCTTTACAAGATTGTGTCCTGAACATGTCCTGTGTTCAATGTTATTGAAATTGAACACAGGACATGTTCATTCATTCACTCACTCACTCACTCATTCACTCACTCATCCAATGACTCGCATGATCTTTAGGGTGTATGTCTGAATGACTTAGCAAGATATTGCCTGATTGACCTTGAGGAGATCTCTGAACACCATATCTGTCCATTCTTTCTTGGACATGCAAATCTTAGAAAAGCTGGTTAAGTACAGTGTACTGGTTTTCGGACACCACATATGTAAATGTACATTCTATAGCAATATCATTATATAGTCAACTGGTAGGCATTATAAATGTCAAGCACTCAGATTTTACATGATTTGCAACAGAGATGACTCTAGATAGAGAAACGGATATTGAGCACAAGATATTTGGCCAATACAGACTGGTGTGTATGAGGTGTAAGACGTACGAATGTGAGACAGAGATTGTATCAGCCATTGACGTTTTTTTAATGGAAGCACCAGAAGGGTTCTGTGCTCCTGGACTGCATTTGTGTGATGTCACGTCCCTTCAACATTCACTAATCACCAGCTGAGTGGATCCTGCGTGAGTCTCATCGATCCATACAGCGTCACACATATTATGACATATAGTGTCTGCCTTGCTGCATGTATGGTCAGAGTGACATGGCGGGCATGACAGTTCTATCGGGCCAGGTACAGTGGTGCCACAGTTTACCGTTCTGTTTTCCTAAGTTTGATGGTGTTGTAAGAGTAGCTGGCAGTCATTACAGTTTTGTGGATTTTGAACAAGGTTTTTATGATCTAATACAACATGTCTTTCTCATATTGCATGCGAATAAAGTTGTCAATTCAAAACATGTCTGACAACTATTTTCAAATTCATTCACAAATATTTCATCTGTGTGCAGTTAATATATCCCAGTTTTCATGGTGTGCTTCTTTTGAGCATGTGCTGCAAACTAGTGGATATAGATAATCTTTGGGGTTTGTTGGCAGACATGGATTTCTGGTGTGCATTAGACAGGGTAGGCTTGTATGCACTCACAGACAGGCAGGCAGGCAGGCAGGCAGGCAGGCAGGCAGGCAGGCAGGCAGGCAGGCAGGCAGGCAGGCAGGCAGGCAGGCAGGCAGGCAGGCAGGCAGGGACATGTCATGATATTTCTCTGCATTACATTGCCCAGATTAGTGCCCGCCTAATGATCGTCTGTTGTTCAGCCAATGCAATAGGTGATATATTGTTCTCGAGTATGAGTAAATTAATTGACGTCCTTGATCTGTACTGTACACTGTTCAGCTGGTTCTTGAGCTAGGTTAGGGGTGTTGCAGTAGATGGGAAGTTGGCCCCTGAAACGGGTGGGTAATGAGTTGACACCCCTGCCCCACTCCCTAGTATATAGTTGCCTGCAAGTGTCCTAGATGTTTCCTCGTGAATCAGTGTGGACTTTACAGAACCCTTTGCTCAGTCAGAATGCCAATAGAATGTGTTAAATCCAGACAGTTGGTCATTCTTCCATGATCATCCTGTCCACTGTGTCCACCTACTTTCTGTGACAACCTTCACACGATGAAGTACGCAATAACGGTGCGTTGTGAACCAACTATGAAGTACGCAATAACGGTGCGTTGTGAACCAACTATGAAGTATGCAATAACGGTGCGTTGTGAACCAACTATGAAGTACGCAATAACGGTGCGTTGTGAACCAACTATGAAGTACGCAATAACGGTGCGTTGTGAACCAACTATGAAGTACGCAATAACGGTGCGTTGTGAACCAACTGTGAAGTACGCAATAACGGTGCGTTGTGAACCAATTATGAAGTACGCAATAACGGTGCGTTGTGAACCAACTATGAAGTACGCAATAACGGTGCGTTGTGAACCAACTATGAAGTACGCAATAACGGTGCATTGTGAACCAACTATGAAGTACGCAATAACGGTGCGTTGTGAACCAACTATGCGTGACATGTTCAGGAAAATTACAACCCATGCAGTTGTTTTAATCGCTACAGCAAAATATATCTTACCTAAATTACTTACAGTGAAGGGTAAAATCCTTACTGCCTGGAAATTGCATATCGTAATTTGTTTATTCATTGACTATTTTGGATATTAAAAAATATTTTAATTTTGTGTAGAGTATTCCTAAAAACTGAACAAAATTCAGTGTAGCATATGGATTTAAATAGTTAACCAATTAAGAAATTCAAAACTAATTACCTTCATACATATAATAACACTGTTACTGTGGAACAAAATGAACGGTCATTTAAACAAATTTCTTCTTTAGGTTATTGTGGGAACCTTGACAGTCGAGGAATAACTCGACAGTTGTCGGGGTGCACATAGGTTTAACAAATCACACATTCATCTCGATCAGTCAAATTCCCTAATTTTTGTCTGTTAAAACAAGATCCCAGTACACAGAAGTGTGACGAAGACAATGTGTTACGTCATAGCGTATGGTCAGCCTACATCACCCAGGCTCAATGTTACTGACGTGGAGAGTTACTGGTGCTGACTGAGGCCCCACATGGAGGGTGCTGACATTGTATCACTTTAGAGCTCACACACATGCATGCACACACATTTGGAATTATTATGTAAATGTTCAACATAAACCTTACAAAATAAACATTTTGTGGGCATTTGTGATGAATGTGATAATCTGATGTATAAATATGTAAAGATTGTTAATGTTATAATATATAAATTATGATATATTGTTATATAAAATTAACTGTACTATTAACAGGACAAATGTTTCTGTGTCCTTGCATGGCAGCTTGCCCACATAAGTATGCTACCATGCCAAACCTTCTACAGCTAAAAACTGTGTCATTGAAATCAAGACGGTAGAATGAATAACACTGTTTGCTTTGTGATCGCTTTCTATTTTAAGCATCTGAGATCATAAATTTATTCTATTTATACATTATGACTAAGTAAGCAAACATCCAAAACAAACTTCTAATTAGCTCATGCTCAGTCGGCTGTGGAAATATTGAATTTACGTTCATCTTAATTTTATGCCTGATGAAATAGTTTGGAAACAGTGTAGCTAATTATTTTTTTATTTTTTAATCGAAGAGTATAATAACTTTCTGTTTGTAGATGTTTTGATGTTAAGAATAACTGTAAATTGTTCAGCATAGTGCCAGATGGTTTAACACTAGAATGTAAGCAGCGATCTGCAAGCTTTCTGCACATATTCTGTGAAAACAAATGTAAATTTGAGTAAAATAGCATTATTACATAAATGTGTTTATATGTTTTTTCCACCTGTCAGCAGTTTCCCATTTCATTTGGAAGTTATCACTACAGTTTTTTTATGACAAACTCACCCACCTGTTATTTAATATGTTTCCATTATATGTTTAGTGCTACAGTCTGTGCTGGTTTTCTATGTCAGTGTGGATTACGATGGTTTCACAGTTTATTGATAATTCTGAATTGGCCACAAACCAAGTAGAGTGAAATGTATTGTACCTAGATGCTCAGTGAGGTGAAATTTAGTTTTATTTGACCCAGGACACATACATCAGTTGCATACATATACAGGCTGTACATAGATACCATGACCATTTTAGTAAATTAAACACTTTCATATCCGTATACATGTGATATAATGATTATTATAACTAAGATAAAAATGGGTGAGTGAGACTCTTGCTATTGGCAGTATTGCAAGAGCTTCATATAGACAGTATCCACGTGTTTAGTTAATTATTCATTAAAGTGTTTTACAGTAGATTTATGGACAGTAAATGAAAGTTCCTCTGCAATTCTTGTATACGTCTGTTTACTCAGTGCTGTCATGACTGGCTTGTGAATGCAGCTTATGAACATGGCTTCTGAATGTGGCTTGTGAAAAATAGCTTGTGAACCGAGGATATGAATGAGGCTGATGAACAATGGCTTAATCCATCACCAATCAGACTGCTTCATTACCCTTGCTGCAACTTCTTTACTCACTTAGTGTATTTTTTAAGAGAAACTTGTCTTTTCTAATGAAACAATGGTTTAATCTGCATGTTTTCCACCTGGTGTCAATACACAAGGAGATGTCCAATATCCAATACCCACTGTGGGATATAATGTAGAGCTGTTATGGACTCCTTCTTAGAAGCAAGGCCCTTAAGGAAACCTCTGATGTCCAATGATATATGATGATGAAGTGATGATAAATAAAAAATGAGAATCCATCTTGATTGGTTGGTTACATGTTTTTAACCTGTCCGGGGATATTGGCGAACATTGTAGTGTATTGTCATTGGCACTACACAATTAAATCAGTAAATATATTTATTTTGCAATTAATTTCACAACAGATGTTTTCTAGCCATTAGTAAAAATGCACTGTTGGCTGTTAGTGCATAAATTGTGTATCAAACTGAAATGTAACCATAATAATTTGTTTCAACCTGATTCATAATTCCTACCTTGTGCACATGTAAAGTTAACCAAGAACCTCAATCTGAAATTGCTTCTTTGGTTTTGTTTAACTATTAAAATGATCCCTAAGGATGCACTTAAATCTGGAAAAGCTTGGCAGTTTGTGCCGAGAGACAGCAGCATGGCAAATGAAAATAGGTTTGAGCAACAAAACATTGGGCCAACAACCGAACGTGGTGGATTTTGGTATTGGGCACTATCAGGTTGCGAGTATGTTGCCATGTACCTACTAAATGGCTCATTTGTAGCCGACAGACGGGCACTATCTTGTTGCATTACTGACCTTTCCTGAAATTAAGATTGTCAGAGAACGTGCTTCTGTACACAGTGTGGTTCTTCCTCTTTCCAACTGTTCTTTTACTACTGTCATTTACATGTCTTCTACTAACAATACCTACAGTTTGTGTGGAAATAAATACAAAATATTTCCTATTGGTCTAACATCATTTACACTGAATTGATGCATCCGTTACATCGCAGTTTGCCTACCACACAATCAACATTTTGTGCGTAACCTCCGTCAAGCTTTGCCACCAAATTTGATAATGTTTATATATGTGAATTACATTACCATTTATGCGTGATATCTCATAAATCAAACTTTACTGCATGCAGTTGTCACTTTAGAAACTTTGCCTTATGTTTTTGTCATTTAAAGAAACATTTTCCTGGCCAGAATTTTAACAACATATTCTACAGAATGCACCTATACACCAAGTGTTCAGGATCCTTTTTTGATGGATTGACAGAGCTTTTGCTTGGCAATAGGTCACATGATGGATAGGTCAATTACACAAGTTCAAGTTCTTATTAGCCCCCCACCCATGTCCTTCTCTGCTCCCCACTCTCCTATGTCCCAACAGTCATCATTCTCATTTTCCCACCACTCGGTAATCGCTTACAGAAAACCATGAATGTATTCTCATATAATTTCATACTTTGTGATGGACGTCAAGTGTCATACTTAAATGTGATGTGTGTTACCATATGACCTGTCGTAGACCGGCTGTGTCATCATGCCACAGCCAGTGACTCATCCAGCTGTTGTTTGTCATCATACAAATGTTTCCTTTCATATTTTCTAGCACCCTACGAGGGGGGAGTGTGGAAGGTGCGAGTCGACCTGCCAGAGAAATACCCCTTTAAATCACCCTCAATAGGTGGGTTTCTAATAAACTTTCTATCTGTTTTTATTTTTTCTGTGTAAAGTTATCACATTATACATACCGCATTAACATTGCATGTCTTACATTTATTTCATCTTCTACTAAAATGGTCCAAGTGATTTGAGATTTAATTTCATTTTATCTGTGTAGAATATGTTACATTGTACACACAGACTGGCAGTCAGGCAGACGGACAGACAGACAGACAGACAGACAGACAGACAGACAGACACACAGACAGACACACAGACAGATACACAGACAGACAGACACATAGACAGACACACAGATAAACACACAGACAGACAGACAGACACATAGACAGACAGACACATAGACAGACACATAGACAGACACATAGACAGACACACAGACAGACACACAGACAGACACACAGACAGACAGACACATAGACAGACAGACACATAGACAGACACATAGACAGACACATAGACAGACACACAGACAGACACACAGACAGGCAGACAGACACATAGACAGACAGACACATAGACAGACAGACACGTAGACAGACACATAGACAGACACATAGATAGACACATAGACATACACATAGACAGACACATAGACAGACAGACACATAGACAGACACATAGACAGACACATAGATAGACACACAGACAGACAGACAGACACATAGACAGACACATAGACAGACAGACACATAGACATACACATAGATAGACACACAGACAGACACACAGACAGACAGACAGACACATAGACAGACACATAGACAGACAGACACATAGACAGACACATAGACAGACACATAGACAGACACATAGATAGACACACAGACAGACACACAGACAGACAGACACATAGACATACACATAGACAGACACATAGACAGACAGACACATAGACAGACAGACACATAGACAGACACATAGATAGACACACAGACAGACACACAGATAGACACACAGACAGACAGACACATAGACAGACACACAGATAGACACACACACACAGACAGACAGACAGACACATAGACAGACAGACACATAGACAGACACACAGACAGACACACAGACAGACAGACACATAGACAGACACACAGACAGACAGACAGACACATAGACAGACAGACACATAGACAGACAGACACATAGACAGACAGACACATAGACAGACACACAGACAGACACACAGACAGACAGACACATAGACAGACAGACACATAGACAGACACATAGACAGACACACAGACAGACACACAGACAGGCAGACAGACACATAGACAGACAGACACGTAGACAGACACATAGACAGACACATAGATAGACACACAGACAGACACACAGACAGACAGACAGACAGACACATAGACATACACATAGACAGACACATAGACAGACAGACACATAGACAGACACATAGACAGACACATAGACAGACACATAGATAGACACACAGACAGACAGACAGACACATAGACAGACACATAGACAGACAGACAGACAGACACACAGACAGGCAGACAGACACATAGACAGACAGACACATAGACAGACAGACACGTAGACAGACACATAGACAGACACACAGACAGACAGACAGACAGACACATAGACATACACATAGACAGACACATAGACAGACACATAGATAGACACACAGACAGACACATAGACAGACACATAGACAGACAGACACACAGACAGACACACAGACAGACAGACAGACACATAGACAGACAGACACATAGACAGACACATAGACAGACAGGTGAACATTAAAGTTACAATTAAAGTACAGTCAGTTTATAGCATTGTATGTCATTCATTTGTTTCATGTTATGTTGAAAGTTTGGTCTGAAAGTTATTAACAAGTACTGTGTGTACATATACTGTTGAGCTATAAGCACTTCACAACAGTTGGTATTTTTTGTGTTCAATTAGTGTAAATATTTGCCGCAAAATGGTTTCTTTGTTATTGCATTTGCACATCCTGGTTATTTATGTGTTGCAGGGTTCATGAACAGGATATACCATCCAAACATAGATGAAGTGTGAGTATGGCCATTCACCTTTGCCAAATGTCGAAGTTACATAGTCTAGTCAGTTTTAATTTTATCATAAAATTATGTTCAAATAACTTGTTAATCTGGACACATCTATTCCCTAGTGTCTGAATTAATGAGGTACTACCGTATGTTACAGTAGATTGAAGTTTATTCTATATGATATGATTTTATGATAAAAATGATCTGAGTTTGAACTTATAAATGCCATAGAGTGTTAACAATGGTTGCATCCTATTTTTTCTCTGAGAATTCAGATGCAATTAGAGCACAAAAGAGATATATACAAATCCATTATTAAGATGCATGTGATCATTGCAGCCTGTGCACACAGCCCAAATGAAAAGGACATCGTATAAATAGAACTGGTGTAGTAGTAACTGAAAATGAAAAATGCAGTAATTATTACAGTATATTTTGACATTGCTTTATTTCTGCCATCTCTGTGGTCTCGTAACTGAATCCCCCCAACCCTACCATGCCTCGTAGCAAGAGAAACCCAGGGCTGCCCTTCCTGATCCTTCCCCCTCTCTCTTACACACACTCACCTTTAGAACACATGAATAAATCAGTGGACATGTTAGTACAGACGCATGCACATAGACTGGTATTGTGTCCAGTAACATGTAGCTGGTATTGTGGTCCATGTCCAGCTGATCAGGAGATGCTGAGGGATGCTACATTGTTGTACGACAGACAGTAACAGTGGGATACTCTAGTAGCAGGAATGTAGACAGGTCATGTCATGTTTAACAATATGGAATACTGAATCAGTTAGAAACATTGTAAACTGGATCTTCCCTTTTGTGTTTTTTGTCTTAAAAATTGGATTTTGTATTGAAAGATCTTCACATGTTCTGTAGTTTTACTTAACTATGCCAGGTTGTATTTGACATGGTGGGATGGACTGTGTATTGTGGAATGAGGTACTTCTTTAATCAAATACATGCTGTAGGTTCCTCAAATAAAGATTGGGTCAAAATGCTGCTTTGGGTCATCCGCATCAAAGCAGCATTGTGCAATGTATGTGAATTACTCAGGCAGATAATAATGCATTTAGCCACTTTTATACAACGCTGCTAATTAAACTAATGTTTGACAATAGTGATTTGTTGATTGACAGTTGATTGGCAGGTGATTGACAGCTGTCTTGTGTTGCAGTTCTGGCACTGTGTGTCTGGATGTCATCAACCAGGCCTGGACAGCCCTGTACGGTGAGTGACCACCTTCCTATTAACATACATGACCACAGTATCACACATAATCACATTATCAGCCAGACCAATTGCAAAACAACTTGTTAACCATCCACATGCTTAAATTATGACCCACATACAGAGCGTGTTTGTGATCATACACAATAAAAAAATGCCACAAACTGGGCGAGGGGTGGAGGATGAGAGGGACAGGTAGAGGGGAGTGGAGACAGTAGGTGGAGAGAGCAGTGCAAGATCAATGATCGGAATCAAGACCAGCCTCACTCCTGACAGACAGGGAAACAGGGGGAGAACAACAACAACATTAATAAAACTTGTTTATTATTCTTTACTTTTTTGAGCTCCATTGTTTCTTATTTCCATTTAAATCAACGGTAATGGAATAATAGAATACATAGAATAATATCTGTAGCTGACTGTAGATGTGTAATTATCCCTTCTGATATAGCATATTTGAATAGATATCCCATTTAATATAGCATATTTGCGTTTGATCCACAAAGCATATTTCACCACAACCCAGCTTTAATTGAACCCTGTGACTGAGCAGTTCCAGGGACTAGATACCTCATTAAATAACTTAAGATAATACCTTTACAAGTTCGTGAACTTTGGAATTGTCGTCGTAATATTTGGTCACAGGGCAGTTCACTGATAACTGATTACTTGTGCCTTAGGATTAGATCGATGAGAGAGGCACATATTTGACATACCCTTGAAGGTTCTGTATTCAGAGCAGTTACTGAGAGCAGGATATTGATTTTTTTACACTACTGCTCTTCATAGATTTATGATTAAAACTCCCTGAGGCTGAACTGCCACAAACTGTTGTATCAGTTGAGTCATCAAAAAAATGTAAGGTATAGTGCCTGTCAAATTGCATTAAATAAACCAGAAACAGTGTTTGCAGTTCGGTTATTTCAACAACAAAATGATCTAATTGTAACATTCACTGTCTAAACACCTACGTTGGTAATATTGTGAAGGTCGGCAGCCACAAAGCCCTGTTTGTCACATTCATAATGTTCCAACATTGAAGACAACCAATTGAGTGAACTTCCTGCCAATAATTACCTCTTTGGCTGATTCTGGGTAATGGAGCAGGCAACCTTGTTTTAATGGGATTATACAGCGACTTCCATTGGTTATGTGAATGACTGTTGTATGAGAGACTGCAGCACAGAATTTAATCCAACATTTTGACTACCATGACATGTTTTTATGAACCACAGGTTTAAAATGTTATTTGGCTGTTTTATGTTTATATGGATATTAACCTTGTAATTTGACATGCAACGTAAACATGATAATCACATTGAAACATTTTAATTAAACTGTAACAGTCAAGTTATAGGAAAACAATTGAAAGATCCAGTACGTCGCGGTTTGCCTACATCACAAATCATAATCCAAATATTAATGTCAAGCCAACGATATTGGTGACAGTAATACATGTGCGTTACATTACTAGGGTGGTATGACGTCTGCCTGATCAAACATTGCCGTGTACTCGTGTCACTCTAAAAATGTTCCGTTATGTTTTTGTCATAAAGAAAAATATTTGGGGGCCAGAATTTCAACAAAACATAGCAGAATGTATGAAAGCTCCACATGTTTGGCATCCATTTTTAATGGCTTTATGGATATATTGCCAGGCAACAGGTCACGTGATGGATAGGTCAGTTGTGGCTCATTAAAGATTTGTGTGGTCAAGTTGTTGGAATAGATACAGTGTATACTATGTAACCTGATTTTATGTTAAAGTGACCTCGTCTGTTCCATTACAGAGTCATTCTCTCAAACCACGGCTGATAATAGGAATAGAAAGTGTGCTGAATCAGTTGTACTTTGACCCATTTTCTCAAGCCAGGGCTGATAATAGGAATAGAAAATGTGCTGAATCAGTTGTACTTTGACCCATTCTCTCAAGCCAGGGCTGATAATAGGAATAGAAAATGTGCTGAATCAGTTTTACTTTGTCCCACTTGTGATCTTTATTGTTGGAACTGGCCACCTTCAAAGAGCAATTCCAGAAGCCTGCAGTTAGCCCCGCCTATCTAAAATTTTAAACAGTGTTTCAGGCTAACATTTTATATAGTTGTTCTGGCATTAATAATTTATTATATTAAAATATGTGGAACAGGCAAGGTCAGATTAGTTACATGATTGATTGATACAAGACGTGGCTGTGAATATTTGAATATGCTCCCTCTTAGTGTTAGATCAGTTGAAAATATAAAAAAAATCCGTCGTCATTTAAAAACTTATCTTTACAATGTTGCTTATCCACTGTAGCTCCCTAGCGTTTTGACCCATCTGTTGACAACTGGAATACTGCTTATGGATTTTGAGATTGACCAATCCTTTTGTTTTTATGCGCCTCTGAGCTTGGTTTCCAAGGATTTAGGCACAATAAAAATTATCTTATTATTATATGTTCCATACCTACCGAATATATATTTATATATTAATTCCTTTCATGTTTCAGACTTGTCAAATGTATTTGAATCATTCCTTTCATATAATGCAGACCTGTTGAATATCTTTGAATCATTCCTTTCATATGTTTCAGACCTGTCGAATATCTTTGAATCATTCCTTTCATAGGTTTCAGACCTGTCAAATGTATTTGAATCATTCCTTTCATATAATGCAGACCTGTCGAATATATTTGAATCATTCCTTTCATATGTTTCAGACCTGTTGAATATCTTTGAATCATTCCTTTCATATAATGCAGACCTGTTGAATATCTTTGAATCATTCCTTTCATATGTTTCAGACCTGTCGAATATCTTTGAATCATTCCTTTCATATGTTTCAGACCTGTCAAATGTATTTGAATCATTCCTTTCATATAATGCAGACCTGTCGAATATATTTGAATCATTCCTTTCATATGTTTCAGACCTGTCGAATATATTTGAATCATTCCTTCCGCAACTCCTGACATATCCAAACCCCATCGATCCTCTCAATGGAGACGCAGCTGCCCTCTACCTACACAAACCAGAAGACTACAAAAAGAAAGTTATAGGTACGTCGAGAATATTTTGCAATGTGCCATTGAATTATTTCACTGTGCACCAGTATTGGATGTATCTCTGCGATGTTATTAAAAAATTAAGTTAATTCCAAATCATAAGGTTTATACTTTTGATATTGCCACATTACTAAACACATCTTTAACTAAAAATGAACTAAAAACCTAAAGTTATACTTTTTTTGGACATTCGAGATATTACCTTGTACCTTGGTGCTTCCTCAAAAAAGAGGATTTTTAAAACAATCCTTTCCTTCATGATGGATCACTGGCTCAAATGAATTCTTTTGGTTTTGAACATTGAACAATTATATAGGTAAGTACTGTCTGTAACTTGTAAGACTTATTGTAGTGACACATCCTCAGTTTGAATCTATTGGTTCTTGTATTTGGAAGAACAGATTATTTTATTATTATTATGTTCACGTATACTGAAATATAGACGTTTTAACACCTGACCTGTGTATTTTGCTTTGGTTAAAACCTCCACCCAACCATATGCACGGTTTGGAACTTGCGACGTTGAGTGATCTAAACAGCCAATACCCACAGGATCCAACTGACATGACATGGCTGCCAAGACAATATCCCCCACACAGCGCCCTTCTCGTGTCCACAGTAGCATCAGTGTGCATACATAACGCTTCACGTATTTCGTGACTATGTGAACTAAAGCCCGTGATACACTGGCACTTCCCCTGACCTGACCCAAACAGACTCACCCCGACTGCGAATGCATACCGACTGTGCCATATTCGAAGCTGGCATGACACGATAATCATGTAAACTTGAAAACCTTTGACTACGTCAGGGCTAGTCGGTGTCAGTCCGACGTATTCAAAATGTTCCAGTTTACGTAAATATGACATCAGTATAGTGTAGCATATACACTGCAGTCAGGGTCTGGACCGTCTGGTGTGGTCTGGTCATGTGGTCTGGTCTGGTATGGGGAAAAGTGCCAGTGCATCCCGGCCTTTATGCAGCCATCTACTATTGCCTTAAATACAGTGTGCTTGTGGCAATATCTACCTCGTCTTTGTTTCAGAGTATGTAAAAAAATATGCAACGGAAGAGGCTCTGAGAGAACACGACGAGTTGTCGACATCTAGCGAGAGTTCAATGAGCGACTTCTCAGAGGACGAGGTGGGCGACATGGAACTATAACGGCACGCCCCTGCACCCCCCTCTCCATCCTCGCAGCACTACTATGTCATATTTATAATGCGCATGTCTGTGCCATTTTAATTTGTAAATACATTATGAATGTCTGGAGAAGTCCGGCGCCCGGCCGCTGCGACGGTCACCATGGAAACCGCCGTAGTCATGGAAAGCGGCGGCACGGTTGGTACAACCGGGGATGCCGCTCAGAACAATTGCCTTGTTGGTACGACCATGTACTGTGTAGTTTGTGTATGCTGTAGTCGCAGTATCGATGGCAACAACAACACGATGGTAACAACAACCGTGTTGTTGTTGATCGTGTAGTGGACCTGTTTAATATGGAGGTACACTGGTAATACGACCACCTGGTCGCTGTTGTCTGACACAAGCGCAAGACATGAGAGTGTAATCGGTAGATGTTTCTTGTCCGTATTTCGCTGATCTTGCAGGTTGGTGTCATCTGCAGAGAGGGCATCGTTCGGTGGCAATCTGAGGTGCTATCGGCTGCAATCGTAAGTGGTGCCACCTGTGAGCAACACCAGTCATAATGTGCAGCAGTTAAACAGATAGCAGGAAGTGTTTTGCTGTTACATTTGGAAGGTGTTGTTTGATTGTAAATCCAATTGCTCCAATAATAATGTAAATCAGTCAACATGTGGGTAGAACCGTTACTCTGTAGTGGGACAAACCACCCAATTGTAGCTATCAATAGATGTGCAGTATGTGAGAATTATTTGAAGAGACAGTGTTGTGATGTGTCACAAACAGGTGGTGTAATGACCAGTCGATGGCAGCCATCTTGTATCTGACACACATCAAGGCAAGACGGCGGCTCTCGTTGTTGCATTCGTTTTTTGTGCATGGAATTGTAGGTTAAATTACAGTGTCATCAGTGGACAGGCCCAGAAGTCCGCAGAAACAAGATTTTGTCATGACAATATAATATTTGGTGTGGTTTTACAGTTGTGGTTATCAATGGACAACACTTGTCTTTCTGTAAACGCAAGTAAAAACAAGTTGTCGGCCATTCATTTATGCCGCTGTTGATCAAATTCTGTCACAGATGTTCCGCAGCCATCAAAGTTGATGTGATGTTAGAGCTTGGTTGTAGAGACAGTGGATAAGTTGAACCCCATTGTCTTGGGGTTATTGTGAAAGTTGCAATTTCTTCATCACTCAATATCGGATAATGGACAAAGAATTGAAAATGCCATAATGTGTTATTGAAATGTATTTGGCAATGTCTTGGATAATAATGGGAATGTGTCATGTGATTGGCCAAAGGGCTTATTCTGTTGCCATGACCTTGGTAGGTAGGCGTAATTGGGTTTGTGAGTGAAGCGATTGTATCAGCTAAACTGAAGGCATGTTGGAGCTGTCTTGTGTGTGTGTGCCAGCTAATCTGCAGCCAGGTTGAACATTTGCTCAGTACCAGCTAAACTGCAGCAGTGTTCGCGATCCGGTGTGTACCGACTAATCTGCAGCTAAGTTGAACATTTGTTCGGTACCAGCTAAACTGTAGCAGTGTTCGCAGTCTGGTCTCTATTGGCTAATCTGCAGCCAAATTGAACATTTGTTTAGTACCAGCTAAACTGCAGTTATGTTCACAGTTGGGTCTAACCTGCAGCCATGTTGAGCACCTTGCAGAGTACCAGCTAAGCTGCAGCCTTGCACTGCCTGGTGTTCTGGTGTTGTCAGCGGTGTTATCCGCTGCTCTTCATCATTAATATTGTTGAAAAAGTGTGATAAACAATGCAATATGTGAATGGAAACTGAGTGCTTGATTAACTGAAGAGCTACTCCTCGGTGTGTTTGCGTGTTCGTGTGTGCATCCGTGCATGCTTGTGATATAAGCCAAGTACATTGGCATTGATAGTGTGTACGAATGACTATTTTACAAACATAAACATGTTCAGTCTGACCTACACCATGCCTAGCAGTTTGTCATTGGGAGAATTCATGTTGTCACGCCAACAAGTGGTGCCACCCATCTAATTATTGCTTGTTATCGGAATTTTTACAATTACAGATTCATCCAATTTCTGACGTTATTTACATCTTTTCTGGATACATTTTTAAACTGACCAAATTTAGCCAACCATGTCGTCATGCAGTATCATAACCCATGTGACCTCATTCATGGAATATAACTCATGCAAGATTATTATTTTGGATATTAAAGGTACCAAAACTGCATATTTGTAGACCACAGTTGTATTTTTTAAATTAATAAATCGATAAATGCAGCTATGAAGCCAACCAACTATTTCACATTAGGCAGAATGTTTTTTGAAACAGATTTATGCATAAAAATGAACTCTCAAAATCAAGTAATTTTGAAGCACCTAAATTGAGGTGATGACATAATCAAGGTTGACAGATTGTGTGTCAGCTGTTGTGGGTGACTTGCACGCAAGAGCGACTTTGTACAATAATAATGAATAATAATTATATGGTTTGTACTTCGTCTATGTGGTAGCGTTTCAGTATGGGTTTCTATGATAAAAATGGAGTGAAACACCTTGGGCAAGTAATTGTACGTTGGCGTGCTTGTTCAAAGGTAGAAGAAAATATTGTTGTTCCTTTTGTGAATATACACTGTAATAGTGGACAGGGACACCATAAAAGAACAAGTTTTCAACACGCTAATATATTACTGGATTATTTTGAAATGAACCTCTGTGACCGTCTTTAAAAAATTGCAAAATATTATTGAAAACTGGACCTTGTAGACTTTATTACTAGGATAGTAAGACAGACATTTGTAAAGATGTATTCAAAGTGATTATGTTACCTACCTACCACATTATGCTGGATGTAACCGACTTATAAAAATCGTAAAATGTAAGTTAACAATTGCACTGAAATTCATTTGCTCAGCTGGATGCCTAAAACGAAAGCTGACCATTTATCCATGCCAGGTTTACAATTTCTAAACTGACCACGTTTAGTCTGTATAAAAGCAATTACATCTCCCTGATGTATGTATGTGTGTGTGTTAAACAGGAACTAAATGTGTGTAGTTTGTTTTTACGATAAAATATATGTTAAATGTTTATGATCCACTGCAAGGCAGTGGGGTTTTTCTTTTTCGAGTTGTGTGGAAAAGGTGGATTCAGGAGACCAGTGTGTTTTATCGAATAATGTCGAGCAACGCAATAGTTCCAGTTGGAAAATGGATACCCAATCCTCTTGCACCTCACAAAGATGAGAAGGGAAACTCTGGATGGAATGATATTGTTGTTTCAATGATTGTTCTCGGCTGTTTCAGGGTGGTATGCAGCAGTAAGAATCAATTATGTTTGAAAATTCACTTTTTGTTTTTGAAGGAAACGTTTCTTTTTATTCAATGGCATTAACGGAATCAATCAGTTGAGCGTTGTCATTTGTGGATGTCAGTCCACTCGGCGGAGACTATTTGATTGAAACATTCACATTCTGTTAACTGGGTAAGCAGAAAGGTCAACCAGGGTCGTGTTGTCGACCCCGCTACGGCTTGGTGATGTCGTATATATATTGCATTATTTTTATTTGCACTCCCGAGAATATAAAAATGGGTTTACGGCAACTAGCCACAGTATCATTGGGCCCTGTAAACATGGAGTCGACATGTTAGACCAGATGCCATGCGAATACACAAGGAAGTCTAAGGATCATCACTCGGTATTAATCATATATATATATATATTCAGTGGTCCACTGTGGCCCTAGGTTATTAGGCATAGTCTGGTAGTATTTGAAGTGATTGCCTTGCCTGTATATTCACCGTGTGGCACCTATTTATGTTGTGCTGACCCGTTTAAACACAACCGTTGTTAGACGTATATTATATTTTGTGGATTCGCCCAAGTAATTAAAGCTTCCAGGCCTGAGTTTGGTTAATTCCAGAATAGTTTTCAGATGTCGGGCTTGGTTGCGGGACAGTTCATCTGCAGGTTGTTTCGTGGAATATTTGTTTCTGTTTTAGGCAATTTGTTTTTAATTGGCGCATGTGTCAGTATTGTAACCCAACAAAAGGTTATTAAAACGTTGCATATTCTGTCCATCAAATGCACGTACAGCTCAAATTTGTTATTTTGCCGTAATTCTGACTCACTAAAATTTTTGTTTTCTTGCGGGCAACGATTTGACCTAACCACACCGAGGCAAGGGTACTGTGATGTCGTTACAAGTAATAACAGGCATGTTACATTGAGCTTGTGTTAATGGGTACTTGATATGCTGTTTAGTTTGTACGCTTGATGGCAGATGGCTTGATACTGTCTGTTGTAGTCTGCTTTGAGTTGTCGTAGTTGGCGGAATCTCCCTGAAGTGACTGGTTGCTTATGTCGGAGCCTGGATAATGCAGCCACATTGAACCGTGACTGGAAAAGCCGAATCACACCTTAGTCCATTTAACTAATAACCCACACAGATTAGATTTAACACAAGAAGGAAAATCCTGGATAGAAAACAAACATGAAATGCGGGCACAACTGTCAAAACGGAATTGTTAACAAAAATAGTTTGAGCTACGAAATCACAAAATGACCGACTTGGATCATGCGACCATTGCACTGGACTTGTCTAATACTCAACCAGCTCAACACAGACCTTGTTGTTGCGTACAAGTGAAAGATGTGGTCGTATTAGGGAGGTTCTGCCATCCTTGACAGATTGTTTGCAACTACAGTGATAGTGGATTGGGAGAAAGGTGACAACGACGTTTTGAATTACTTGTACTACTATTCTAAACCTTTGATTATAATAAATTACATGATGTAATTATATCCGATACCGGTGTGTTGTCTTTTTCTTTGTTGTCATACGAGGTTGCATAAGGTGTGCATTTGTTACTGTATGTAATATAAAGTGAACATTTAGATGAGATTCTATGCCATTAAGATTTAGCAATTGTCAAACCTTTGGTTTGTCCTTGTGTTCAGCAAATACCAACATCAATGTCTACTGCTGGTTTGTCCTTGTGTTCAGCAAAAACCAACATCAATGTCTACTGCTGGTTTGTCCTTGTGTTCAGCAAATACCAACATCAATGTCTACTGCTGGTTTGTCCTTGTGTTCAGCAAATACCAACATCAATGTCTACTGCTGGTTTGTCCTTGTGTTCAGCAAAAACCAACATCAATGTCTACTGCTGGTTTGTCCTTGTGTTCAGCAAATACCAACATCAATGTCTACTGCTGGTTTGTCCTTGTGTTCAGCAAATACCAACATCAATGTCTACTGCTGGTTTGTCCTTGTGTTCAGCAAAAACCAACATCAATGTCTACTGCTGGTTTGTCCTTGTGTTCAGCAAATACCAACATCAATGTCTACTGCTGGTTTGTCCTTGTGTTCAGCAAAAACCAACACCAATGTCTACTGCTGGTTTGTCCTTTTGTTCAGCAAATACCAACATCAATGTCTACTGCTGGTTTGTCCTTGTGTTCAGCAAAAACCAACATCAATGTCTACTGTTGGTTTGTCCTTGTGTTCAGCAAATACCAACATCAATGTCTACTGCTGGTTTGTCCTTGTGTTCAGCAAATACCAACATCAATGTCTACTGCTGGTTTGTCCTTGTGTTCGGCAAATACCAACATCAATGTCTACTGCTGGTTTGTCCTTGTGTTCAGCAAATACCAACATCAATGTCTACTGCTGGTTTGTCCTTGTGTTCAGCAAATACCAACATCAATGTCTACTGCTGGTTTGTCCTTGTGTTCGGCAAATACCAACATCAATGTATATTTCCTGCCGACCATGAAACACCAGTCAAAGTGTTATTGGTGGTGTTGACAGTTTTCAGAATGTTAGTGAACCATTCACCTGCCTGTGTTCTTCCTAATTTCCTATACTTTACAGTTACAAAAATCATTTGGGACTGTCCTGAGGTGACCTTAATTGCGTGTATTACTGAGGTGACCTTAATTTGAGGTGGCTGTATTACTGAGGTGACCTTAAATATGAAGTGGCAGTATTACTGGGGTGACCTTAATTGTGAGGTGGCTGCATTACTGAAGTGACCTTAATTGTGAGGTGGCTGTATTACTTAGGTGACCTTAATTGTGGGGTGGCTGTATTACCGAGGTGAACCTAATTGTGAGGTGGCTGTATTACTGGGGTGACCTTAATCATGAGGTGGCTGTATTAAGGTGATCTTAATTGTGAGGTGAGCGCAATGCAAGATTAGTTATCATCGTCATCCCCTTCTCCCTATCGGCAGCCTTCTCCCTCCTCCTGTCATCTTCCTCTGCCTTTCTTATATCCCTCCCATTTCCCATCACCATCGGGACTGGGGAAACATGACCTTAATGCCAAGGTGACCACATTAGTGAGACTCGTTTACAATATTTACTGTTACAGAAATAATTTGGGACTGTTCTAGGGTGACCTTAATTGCGAGGTGACTGTATTAATGAGGTGACCATAAAGCGGGTTTCACTGTATTCTTCCCATTTAGGTCTGAACTGCAATATTCCAACCTGACTCCATAACAAGCTAATGTTTGGTTAATTAGATCTCTGTCTGGCAACTCTGCTTCTGCTATTTTGTTACACCTGTTTATTTTACCTCACCATGGCCTGCCCTAGGAATCCCAATGAACAATTACTAGTCTATTATGGCTGGTATAATCACTCACTACAATACACAAGGAACTGTTTTCTATGTTTCATAGGCCATGAAACTTGACAACCCAAAATGCCAACAATGACACTAAAAGTTAATTGCTGCTATTTAGAACCATGCTTTAATAGCATATTGACATCAAGATAACAAGTTGCAATTTGTTTAAAATATGCCATATGTAAGTTAATTACAGTGAGAAATGCCTTCAAATTCTGCTTTGATGTGGAAGCCCTCAGGGACTCTTTCAGTAAGACAATGACCTCGTAAGGAAAATCTTTCATTCTAGAGAATCTGTTGTTCAATTGAAGGAGGTTTTTAAAGCAAAAACCTACCATTATATCACTGAGGTCACAATGTCCATGAAACACCAGTCAAAGTGTTAACGGTGGTGTTGACAGTTTTCAGAATATTAGTGAACCATTCACCTGGTCTTCAACTTCACACCCACACAAATGTGGGTCTTGAGTTATTTGAACAATTAAATGCACACACACACACAAATAGAATATCATTCCAAAGGATAACAGTCTGTCTAATGTTTCTCCATAACAACACTGATGACATCTTCTGTTACTGTCGACACAGATCACTAATGATGTCTCTGTAAGCTGTGACAGTGACCGCTGTGATTTTGCAGACCTTCCTGGTCAAATCATAATGACCAATAAGACCTTGCTGACATCTGTTGTATAATGACCATCACAACATTTGTGATGACAGTGACCGAGATGACCAATTGCTAGCAATCTGGAGTCGTTGACTTGGTCCACCCATGGAAGAGTTTGCGGATACTTCGCAAACCGACACACGGCGGACTCTGAAAGAGACAGTAGAACAATTTATCTCTATCAGGTGACCTATTACCTAATAACATGTCCATCAAGCCATCAAAAATGGACACCGAACACATGGTTTGTCGTGCCACTCTATTAACGTAATACGGAAATAATGTAATAAATAATATATGGTATAGATACATACTGTTGGCATGGTAAAGTTTGGCAAAGGTCACATGCAAAAATGAGCCAATGAAACCACATTAAATGTATTTTCAATGCCATGAATCGTATTGTTGGACTAAACTTAACATCAAAATATCTTTAATAAAAGAACTGGAAGTAATCAAACCAAGCAACATGACAGAACAAAATGAAATGATTAAAAATACGCATAACTCAACACAGTTTACCATTTTAAGTTAGTGCAGGATATCCCCACAACATAATAGCAGGATATCCCCACAACATAATAGCAGGATATCCCCACAACATAATAAACATAATGTTATCACACCTCGGTATCTAGCAGAATGAATTCCTTGTGAAATGCACTGCAGTTGTTATATATTTACACCATATTTATCTAGTTTCCTTAACAGTTCTCATGGCAAAATTATGTACTTTCACAAAATATGTTTAATATAAGTGACCCGCCATTCCAAAATGAGACGCTTCTCGTTGACGCTCATTACAAGCAATGAGCCAAAACTCTTTTTAAAAGGAGTTTCCATTATGAAATGATCCGATATAGATTAAACTTTCAAATGTTAGTCAATACATGGCATAGACGTTACCTAAATGTGTTTATTTTGATGTTTTGACAGTGAGAACAGCATAGCCAAAATATAGAATGAAAACGTTGAAGCAGTTTTTTGCCAAACCATACTTTTTGCATTTTCAAGATTCCAATTGTTGTATCTCTGTAAATATTGTGAACATAGGAAACATTGGGTATTTGTTGTTTTCTCTCTGGATGTGCTCTATTCGAATTTGCAATAAAAACAACATATATTATTTTCAAGAAGCATAAAAATCTATATCATATAATCATATAAATCTATTCAAAACAACAACTTGTGGATTTCAGAGGTGTAGCTGATTCTAGGCCAGTGAAGCTTTCAAATTAAAAAGAATTCACAAACACCCGGGGCTGCTAAATTGTATCGGAATTACTCAAGTTCCCTACCGTTTTCACAATACTGATGAGACTGTGTGTCTGTTGACTGCCAGTGGAGGTCAGCACCTCCAAGAAGTGCCTCCATCCCGGTAGTCTGGTGTCATCTCCGGCAGTCAGTGAGTCATTTGACCGGTCTGCGTGGGCGTCAGGCAGCACCCAGGGGCACCAGGCGTGGTGCTCGGCAACAGGGTCAAAAGTCACTCGGGATGGCTTCTATAAGATCAAGAAACAATATCAGATGAAACCCTACCAAACATATCAGTAGCAATATGTGGAATAGATACAATTGAAGTTTTACAGATCAGACTAAGTACTTTTAAAAATAGTGGGTGTTTTAGACAAAATACGACACGTGTGTATAGTAAACACTTTTTCAATTAAATAATCCCAAACTAAATTTTTTCACAGAAAAACTTAATTATTCTAGACTATGACAATCGAGGAACACAATTTCTGATCAGCTACATTACATGCATAATTCGTTTAACTGTAACTTGATAACGTGGATACCTGGACATGCACGTAGGACTACATACACCGGTGACCAATGTTCAGATTAACAAGGCTCCACTGTATTTGGTAAAAATGCCTAATTTATTCTGGCCAATTTCTATGTACAGTGTAATTTAAATGTCAGAAAGGAACTTGCTTTGAATAACATAAACTAATTGCAGTTGACTGTGCTAGAATCAGTTTGGTACAGAGAAGTTTGATTCTAGAAAGCAGCTGATTAACATAAGCAGCATATTTTAATATGGAATGAATAGAGAATGATTCTTTGCAGTCTTTCCACAACTTATTTAGTTCATGGAGACATGGATCACATATCATTTTCATTGGTTTTCATACATTTAATGTGTCAACAGTTAAGGTATTAGCAGTTGGTTTAATAAAAGTTCTGCGGTGCTGATAGTAAAATATCTGCAAAATTTACTTTGATCATTGGATCGGGTAACTTCTGACAGAGTGACAGTGTGATCATTTGATAGGGTAACTTCTGACAGAGGGACAGTGTGATCATTGGATCGGGTAACTTCTGACAGAGTGACAGTGTGATCATTGGATCGGGTAACTTCTGACAGAGTGACAGTGTGATCATTGGATCGGGTAACTTCTGACAGAGTGACAGTGTGATCATTGGATCGGGTAACTTCTGACAGAGTGACATTGTGAGCATTGGATCGGGTAACTTCTGACAGATTGACACTGTGATCATTAGATCGAGTAACTTCTGACAGAGTGACAGTGTGATCATAGGATCGGGTAACTTCTGACACAGTGACAGTGTGATCATTGGATCGGGTAACTTCTGACAAGTGACAGTGTGATCATTGGATCGGGTAACTTCTGACAAGTGGCAGTGTGATCATTAGATCGGGTAACTTCTGACAAGTGGCAGCGTGATCATTGGATCGGGTAACTTCTGACAAGTGGCAGCATGATCATTGGATCGGGTAACTTCTGACAAGTGACAGTGTGATCATTGGATCGGGTAACTTCTGACAAGTGGCAGTGTGATCATTGGATCGGGTAACTTCTGACAATTGACAGTGTGATCATTGGATTGGGTAACTTCTGACAAGTGACAGTGTGATCATTGGATCGGGTAACTTCTGACAAGTGACAGTGTGATCATTGGATCGGGTAACTTCTGACAAGTGACAGTGTGATCATTGGATCGGGTAACTTCTGACAAGTGGCAGTGTGATCATTGGATCGGGTAACTTCTGACAATTGACAGTGTGATCATTGAATCGGGTAACTTCTGACAAGTTGCAGTGTGATCATTGGATTGGGTAACTTCTGACAAGTGACAGTGTGATCATTGGATCGGGTAACTTCTGACAAGTGACAGTGTGATCATTGGATCGGGTAACTTCTGAACTTCTGACAAGTGACAGTGTGATCATTGGATCGGGTAACTTCTGACTAGTAACAGTGTGATCATTGGATCGGATAACTTCTGAACTTCTGACAAGTGACAGTATGATCATTAGTTCGGGTAACTTCTGACAAGTGACAGTGTGATCATTGGATCGGGTAACTTCTGACAAGTGACAGAGTGATCATTAGATCGGGTAACTTCTGACAAGTGACAGTGTGATCATTAGATCGGGTAACTTCTGACAAATGACAGTGTGAACACTGGATCGGGTAACTTCTGACAAGTGACAGTGTGATCATTAGATCGGGAAACTTCTGACAAGTGAGAGTGTGATCATTAGATCGGGTAACTTCTGACAAGTGAGAGTGTGATCATTAGATCGGGTAACTTCTGACAAGTGACAGTGTGATCAATGGATCGGGTAACTTCTGACAAGTGACAGTGTGATCATTAGATCGGGTAATTTCTTACAAGTGACAGTGTGATCATTGGATCGGGTAACTTCTGACAAGTAACAGTGTGATCATTGGATCAGGTAACTTCTGACAAGTGACAGTGTGATCATTAGATCGGGTAACTTCTGACAAGTGACAGTGTGATCATTGGATCGGGTATCTTCTGACAAGTGACAGTGTGAGCATTGGATCAGGTAACTTCTGACAAGTGACAGTGTGATCACTGGATCGGGTAACTTCTGACAAGTGACAGTGTGATCACTGGATCGGGTAACTTCTGACAAGTGACAGTGTGATCATTGGATCGGGTAACTTCTGACAAGTGACAGTGTGATCACTGGATCGGGTACCTTCTGACAAGTGACAGTGTGATCATTAGATCGGGTAACTTCTGACAAGTGACAGTGTGATCATTGGATCGGGTAACTTCTGACAAGTGACAGTGTGATCATTAGATCGGGTAACTTCTGACAAGTGCAGTGTGATCATTGGATCGGGTAACTTCTGACAAGTGACAGTGTGATAGCACTGAATTGCAGAAGCAGTTTTAAACCAATCAAGACAATACACAGACATAAGAATACTCCCATCAATGATAATTATTACGGAATAATACCGCGTTGACCACTCACCGTTATCTTTCTCCTCTTTGGGGCAGGCTCCACCTCTTCCGTGTGAGATGCAACGCCATTCTGACCACTGTCCAAACTCTGCTGACCAGTGGGACAGATGCTCTCACCACCGTCCATCATGGTTCTCTGACCAGCCACATCCTCATCAGCCTCCGAAGCACCCACCTCCATGGGTTGATCTGCCTCCCCACATCGCCTCTTCCCTGGGGCTTCTCCTACTGTTGAATTCCCATCTTTCACATCAGTGTCATCTATAACATCCTCACATTCGTTTTCATCAGCAGAATGTTCCTCTTGATTTTCTGTTTTCAAATTGTTTGATTTTACATCACCTGGTTGTGTATGATCGTCTTGTGGTTTATGAGACAGAGTGACACCATGCTCAGATCTTTCAAAGTACTTCACCTCTTGTAAGGAATAGCCATCAACAGTATTGACTTCTGACTCTGTGTCTAATTGGTTACTGGCATCACTTTCATGTTTGGTTAGTTCTACATGATCCTCTTTATCATTTACAGTTCTAGCAACGTGTTCCTCATTATCACTTTCAGTTTGTTCAATGTGTTTCTCGTTATCATTTCCAGTTTGATCAATATGTTCCTCTTTATAATTTTCTGTTTGTTCAACATTTTCTTCTTTATCACTTTCAGTTTGTTCATTGTTTGCATCATGATCATTTTCATTTTGTACACAACATTCCTCGCTACCATCTACCATATCTTCACACTGCTCTTTTTTATCACTTTCAGTTTGTTCAATGTCTTCCTCTGTACTTTCTGGAAGAATGTCACTTTCATTTGGTTCCACACTTTCCTCATCTGCCAACGTGTTGTTCGTCAGCCCATTCTCTGCTCTACTTTCATCAATCGATCTACTTTCAGTTTCAACATCATCTTTCGAAGTACTTTCACTCCTATTGTCTGTATCCTGCTGGTGAATTTCCCCCAAGACTCCCTCTTCCCCTCCCTCATCCCCGGAGCCATCTCCTGGGGAAGATACGCCCTTCCCCGAGACATCTTCCTCCTGTGAATCTGATCCCGTGCTATGTTCATCGGCGTCTCCCATCGATGTAGCCAGAGTACTGGATGTATCACATGGGAGGTCACATGCAGTGTCCCCTGGTGGTGAACCGTTGCTGGTGTCATGTGACTTGTGTGGGGTGTCACCTGGCAATGAACCATTGCTGCGGTCATGTGACTTCAATGGAGTGCCACAAGTAGTGCCTCCTAGTGGGGAACTGTTGCCAGTGTCATGTGACTCATTGCAGACGTCATCGGGCGGACTAGGTGAAGCGTATGTGTAGTAGTTCCAAAGTCCCACAGTACGGTTGCAATAGCGACAACGCAACTGAGACGCACCAACCGATGAACTGAAAACAAACAATGTTACAGCGTAGGCCCTAGCAAAATTGCCCATCCCCAGATGGCGCTACCTACACACAAAGACGATTTCGTAAATGACTTTTGTTACGACATAAATGTGTCACGTTTTTAACATTAACACAACTTACGTAAACCTTCCCCAACTGATCAGCATTCCTCGGAACAAACACTCAAAATATGCGTAATCTTGTGAAAACATACGGTACAAACCCTAAAACTGGTAATAACCCTTCTACAAAGGGAATTTCAAAAACATTGTAGGCGTAAATTAATCACTGAAAGTTTGGCACCCGAGATACATACCATTTATGAGGAAAATTATAACGGTTCGGTTATAGTTAGGAGATTATCAAGTATTACAATAATAAAAAGGCGTCAGCCCAACAATCTCTGGACTTAACAATTTCATAGCAAAAAAATTAAACTCAATTAATAATAAATGTCAACAAACCATCTGCAGAGAGTTGGCCATTGACTGTCTCAGACTCATGTGGCAATGGCTTAACCACACTGTCACACAACTTGGAAAAACTGGTGTCTAATCATTCCATAAAGCATACGTTTAATCCTATGGAAGATAACTATTTCTTACGAATCCGAGGGCATTATTTGCAATATTCCCACTCAATAAATATTAACACCAAGAGAACAGGGTCATATATCAATGCAATATTCACCATTTGAACATGGCTCCTAAACAAAACAAGAAGTGACATTACCTGGACGCCCAGCCACAAATTGCCAGCATGCATGCTGAACAAAACATGTCATCCAGGTCATATGATCCATCATCACATGACTGCTCTGCGATTCCAGTGTAATGACGTAGCGACAGCAGGGTGCCTCTTGTTAACCCCTGCATTGAACACAACCAACAGAACCAGTTGAATGACAAATAAAGGATTTCTACAAAGAATTTCACAACGAAATATATGTTTTGCATTGGTTCAACCCAATACCTACACCCATCAAAACTAGGATTTTGAGCGATCAACAAAAGGCTACCAAAATGACAGCCAATAGCTGCTGGATTCAACTAATGTGATGTGGTTGCCGAAACATTACCCATCATGCTGCCTGGTCCTGATATCAACTGTTATATATATCATCAACATGCATTAATATTTGTTCCACTCAACAGGTGAGCCACTGTAATGAGTTATTTCCCCCCGCATCTCCGCCACGCTGGTTGCTTGTAAGTTGTAACAATAAAAATATATGTGAATAGTTTCCACCCACCATGGATTCTATTTGCGTTGTTTCTATTCTGGGGAGTTCTGTCTCAAGATGAAGAAGAGACTTGAGTAAGCTGACAAACTCCATCTCTGCCATCGACCGACTGTTCACTGGCAGTCTCAGGAAGGAGTCTGTCAACACACCAGTCTTGTGAACAATACACCAGTCTTGTGAACAACACACCAGTATTATGAACAACACACCAGTCTTATGAACAACACACCTGTCTTATGAACAACATACCAGTCTTATGAACAACACATCAGTCGTATGAACAAAACACTCATTTTATGAACAGTATGCCAGGCTTATGAACAACATCAATATTATGAACCACACACCAGTATTATGAACAACCCGCCAGTCTTATGAACAACACATCAGTCTTATGAACAACACATCAGTCTTATGAACAACACACCAGTCTTATGAACAACACACCATTTGTATGAATAACACAACAGTCCTATAAACAACACACCAGTCTTGTAAACAAAACACAAGTTTTACGAACAACACACCAGTTTTATGAACAACACACCAGTCTTATGAACGACACACTAGTTGTATGACCAGCACACCAGTCTTATGAACAACACACAAGTATTATGAACAAATGCATCTACATGTGAGCAAAAGGATAGAAAGACCCTGTAAAGTGTGTTAATTTCGGTGGATCTTTTGATATTTGTTTCATCACTAATCTTTGAATCCAGTGTGGCATTGGTAGAAATTAAATAACAATGATTGATGGATTCAGCAGTCAAGGTTGGCATTGAGATTGCTGTCGTGGTGTTGCACACTCTTAAAAAGGGGGTGTACGCTAATTAGGGGGGTGTACCATAAGCACCCACCAGGACTAGGGTGTGAGACCCAGCAACAGAAGGTGCTGTGTGCTGTCTTCAATGAGTCGACCAATTTCTTGCAACATTCAGCATCTGACAACAAAACACACATAGAATGACATCAACAACTTGTGTCAATTTCAAAAGTGCATCTTGAGGGGAAAATAGTTTTCATACAATTATATAACAGTCTAACAATCCTGGTTGAAAAAGCTAATGTTGAAAAAATAAACTAAATCACTGTGTTTCTTTTGAATTGATTTTTATGGTAAATATTTAACTATTTTAAATCAATGATGCAAACAATTATTTGAATTAATGTTATTTATATTTAAATAAAATATTAAGTACTTTGAAATACTGCATGAATCAATTTGATTTAATGACCATTTCTGCTACCAAATAGTAACAATGCACCAGTGCAAGATTGCACAGTTACAGTACTCACAGACTTGAGGTTCAAAGGAGCTGGGCATTCTGCCTGAGAGGTGGTTTCCACAGCCGACACACTGCAGCAGGTCAACGTCCACATTCACCCAACCATACCGTGCACACACCAGCGCAGACAGCCACGCAGGCTTCGCAAACCATGTCAGGGGGTAGGATGGTTAAGGACAGTCTTATCCATGGAAATAGCTACTCAAACTGGTAGCATATTACAGAAGCATTGAACTGTGGCAAACATTTGGAATATTGAAGACCTACTGGGGTAGTAGAAACTGTGGTAAAGTATAGGCTTGGGCATGCATTTTTAAGTGAAATTGGCCGTATTTCAATGTGTACTCCAGACCTTGCTATCATGAGTGAAATTTTGTTGTGATAACTCAAAAATTATGAATTCAGTAGCCTTCCAAAACAACCCATGAATCGACGATCTACAGGCTGTGATGGCATGCTGCCCGTGCTAAGATGCTATCCTGTTAAGCTGATGCCTTGCACCTCGCTGTATGTTCTGGTCGGGTAAAAAAACGAAGCATAAATCATGCTTCTTCACAGACTTCACACTGCGTCAATATTAGTCCTATTTAGTCAGAATAAAGTTTATATTGAAGAGGAATAGTAGTTTTGGAATCAAACACATGTATGCAAGATATTTCGGCATATTGTGGTTCCTAATTGCAAACAAATATGATCTTTACAATAAATAATATTGTATTGATAACTTGTAGCGAATAATTTTAGTATTTGTTTATCGCGATAAAATAGGCTGATCCACACAACATTCACAATGGACACTAGTACAAGTTGATCTTTGGTGCGAGGGGCGCGTGATGCCCGTCGTTAACTGACAGTTTGCTAAACGTTCTTTATGATATTCTTTCTGTTTGTTATCCCATTTTATATGATCAGGGATGTTTTAAGTATACTGTAACATGAGTCATGTTAAAAATTATAAAGAATTACAAAGTACAGGAAATAAAAGGAATGTCAGCAAACGGCGATGCTACACTCGTGTCCGACTGGCCAGATGTTGTTGTGTCGTTGCTATTTAGGCCGACTTTCAGCCTTTGTTTACGATCTACGGATATGCATGGAAGATCATATTTAGTTTAATTACTTTATTCTACTTTGAAAATAGTGTACATTTACGTTGTATGACAATATAATAAAATATGGTCAATGGGACGTGAGATGCATGGTGGAATGAGGCCAAGATTAATGATGACATAATTCAGTTAATTTTGATAAGAACATATTGTGGTTGTTCCTTTTGCTATGTTACAAATAATTTTGAAATGTACAATAATATATTTTAAAACGAATATCAAAATTTACAAAGATTGCAAAGAAACTGTTTGTGTTAAATATGCAATTATAGATAGTTCAATTTAAGGATATTTCTTTGTGGGCATACATCCATAGGCACACAAAAAGCTGTTGTCATGGCAACAATTACGAAAATTAACCGATTTTTCACACGTTTAACAACATTCACCCAACAAATATAATCCTAAATTTGTATGAAGATATGATGAGTTTTAACCAAGATATAGCCCGTAGTTACTTTAGGACCAGCGGCTATCCATAGTATTATTTTATAAATAAAAACAATTGTACATATATATATATACAAAGTTTAGCTATATTTGTTACAGAAGTTAACCCTCTAATAAAGGTACATTACAAATTACAACGTTATTATGTTGTAATGGTTGTTCTGGTTTCAGATCCACTCCAGTGCAAGAAGTTTCACTTTTAGTTTTGAAATTTTCCCCCGACTCCAGACAATCTTCTTCTTCAGTTCAGCATATCTCTGCGAGACATAGCTGCCCAGATGATCTCACGATATGCTGCTCTGTCTGTCGTTTGTCTCCCTGCTCTCACGATGTCGTCTTCCAACCAGTCGCTGATGTCCTGCTCCCATCTTCTCCTTGGCCTTCCCCTTCCTCTCGTTCCCTCCACTTTGCCTTCTAGGACTGTTTTCTCTAAGGAATTATGTCTTTTGATGTGGCCAAAATAACTCGGTTTTAGTCCTTTTATTCTATTCACTACTTAACAGTTCTTTGTCTAATTTTTTTAGAATCTTCTCATGTCTTTGTTCAGTGTCCACGTTTCGCTCCCATATAGAGCTGTTGGAAAAGTTTTTAAAATTCTTATCTTTGTTGGTATGCTTTGTCCTTTCCATACATTTGTCAGATTATTTAGTTTCTGCATTGTTATGGCTATTCTTCTTCTGCTCTCTGATGATGGCTTGCCATCTCCTTGTAGTCTTGCTCCAAGGTATTCATAGTGGTTCATATTTTCAACTTGCTCCCCGTTTATTGCAATTTCTGTTTTGTCAATGCATTTGTCAGTGTCCATGTTCCTTGTTTTCTTCACATTAAGTAACAAGCCCTTTTTCTCACTGTGTTCTTTTACAGACATGATTAGGTTTGTTAGGCCGATTGTTGTAGTGGATAGGAGTGCGGTATCGTCTGCGTATCGTAGGTCTCTGATTCTATGTCCATGAATATTCACTTCATCGTATCTTGTACTTCTGTCATCTAATTCTACATCTCTCATTATGTCTTCTGTGTAGTAATTGAATAGGTATGGAGATAGCACACACCCTTGTCTTACTCCTTTTCCCACTGTAAAAGTTTCTGTAGTTGTGTTTTCCAGCCTGACCACTGCTTGTCGGTTGCTATAAAGTGATTTCAAGAGGGCGATTATCTTTGGGTGGAAGTTCATGTCGCTGTGCGTTTTCCACATCATCTGATGATTCACAGTCGAAAGCCTTGGAATAGTCGATGAAGTATATTCTTAGATCATTATTTATCTCTCTGAATTTCTGAATCAACATTCTCAGATTGAATATGTGGTCCCTTGTGCCTCTGTTTTTTCTGAAGCCTGCCTGTGTACTGCTCACTTCCATTTCCATTTTATCTTGCATTCTTTTCATTATGATTTTCAGCAATATTTTGCTTGCATGGTTAATAAGTGATATAGTTCTGTAGTTGGAGCATAGCTGTAGGTCTCCTTTCTTTGGTAATGGGATGTATATTGATTTCTTCCAGTCGTCTGGCCATTTTCTACTCTTCCATATTTTCTTACACAGTGCATGGTATATGTCTATTCCTTCTTCTTCCGCTGCTTATATCATTTCTGCCTGTATGTTGTCGCACCCAGGGCTTTTCCCATCTTTTAGACTATTAATGGCCCATTTCACTCCATCTCTTATTGGTTCGAGATCGTCCTCGTCTTGGTCTTCGTTTCCCATATCAGGGGGGGTCGTTGTTGTCTCCATCTCGTGGGTACATATTTTCACAATATTCTTTCCATCTTTTGGCTATGTCTTCTGCATCAGTCAGTTTTCCTATTTTTATCTTTGATGACACCGAGTCTGGGCTGGAATTTACCTGTCATGTTCTTTATTTCTTTAAACATTTCTTGGTTTCAGTTTTCTGCCACAGTCCTCTATTTTCTTACACTTGGCTTCTATGTACTTCTGTTTGTCCCATTTGCAGAGTTTTTGTATTAATTTGTTCATCTCACTATACCTTAATCTGATCGATTCCTTGTTTTTGCATTTCTTAAGCTCTTTCCTTTCTGCAATTTTCTTTAAGGTCTCTATACTGATCCAGGGTTGGTGTTTCCTCTCTCTCTTCTGTAGGTGTTTTTCTGCTTCTTCTCAGAAAATTGTCTTGATATCATTTGCAATTTCTTCTAGTTCTTTCTCTTCTGTCATTGTCAGTAAAGTTGAAAATCGATTCTACACAGATACTGTGTATTCGTCTGTCAGATTTTCTACATCATATCTCTGTGTTGTTGTCACTCCTTTTTTCACTTTCAACTTAAGTTTCATCTCTGCCATCAGTAGTTCATGATTAGATCCACCGTCTGCTCCTGGTAGTGTTCTTGCACCTCTTGTTGCCGATACCCATCTCTTTTGTATCATGATGTAGTCTATCTGATTTCTAGTCTTTCCATCTGGCGATGTCCACGTGTAGATTCTTCTAGGGTGATTTGAGAAATTGGTATTTACGATTGTGAGGTTTATTAGCGGTGGCGAACTCAACAAGTCGTTCTCCCCTTTTGTGTCTCTCTCCTAATCCAAATTTCTCGATTGTTCCTCGTTCTATCTCGTCTTGTCTTTGTCCTACTTTGGCATTAAAATCACCCATGACAATGGTGATGTCTGATTTCTTGGATTTGTCTATTTCACCTTGCAAATTAGTATAAAAAGCTTCTATTTCTTCCTGTTTCGCAGTTGATGTCGGCACATAGACTTGTATTATTTTGATATTTCTTCACTTTTCCTTGTAACCTTATGCTCAGAATTCTGTCATTTACTGGTTTGTATCTTGATATATTCTTTTATTATTGCTACGCTTCCATGTCCTGCCTTTGCTTGTCCGGAGAATATGAATTTTCCTCCTGCGTGTGGTGTAAAATGACCTTGTCCCGCCCATCTGTGTTCTGCTATTCCTACGACACTTATATTGTTTTGTTTTGCTTCTTCTATAACATTGTCCATTTTTCCAGCCGCCATGCTGCAGACATTTAAAGTGGCTATTCTCGTTTTGTTTTTTAGCCATCCACCGAACTTCTTTCCCTTCTCCGCACAGTCGAGCAAATTGCCTTCATCAGCTTGAGTAGTACTCCCGGTTGCTTCTGGCTCTTCCCCAATAGCTATTATGGACTCTTCTGGCTTGGGGGACTCACCACCGAGTCCCATATCAATTCTCTTTGCAATCATGATTTCATCTGGGTTTTCGGCAGTGTACATTCCAGTAGTTTGCCATTGCTTTCTGGACGGTTCTGGCCACTTATCATTCTAAATCCCTGATGCGCCCTTGGCCCAACACCAGGCCTTTCCATCTCCCGCCTTCGTAGCCGTTGACCTCTGGAGATTCATACGCCTACTCCGTCGACAGATGTGTGTACTAACAGGGGGGACAACCCTTCGGAAAGGCACTCGCATAGTTTGGCCGGCCAGCCAAAGCCGTTGCCCAGGGTGTGGCGCTGCAGTACACATGCAGACACTAGGAGCCATATGTGAGCTAGACAAGGAGGGGGAACCAAATAGGATCCTGACCGTCCTGTGTGGGACGTGGCTGTCATTCACCGTGAGGTACTATCCCTTACCCTCCTTATCCTACACCCAGACAATCAGGGAAAGGAAAACCAGTCGCAAGTCAGGTGAAAATTAAACAACGTGACATAGCTTAATGAAACTTGTCTTATTGTCCACATATCAAATTTATCTTACATTTTTTTCATATTTTTATTTGCCTATGTTATATTTTTTTATTTTGTGCTTGTCTCTTGCCAGGTGCAAAACTGCCAAAACAATATATTTATCATTTTCAAAATAAAATATCTTGAAAAGTATCGTTCACATCCATCTAATATTTCATAGCCTTATAGTATATATTAGCGTCCTTGGACATATGTAATATTATTAGATTGAAGCCATTAATTAATAAGTTGTATTATATCAAAAATGGCATTTTCATAATAACATCCAAGCCCGACCCTATAAAGTATTGAGTTGTGGTTACACCAGAACTGGCTATTTTGTAGGTGACTAGTGCGGGAATGGCTTGTTACTATATCAAAACATGTTAGTGCCTATTTTTTGCTACTTTTTTAAGTAATTACATTATATATTACTTTATAATATTATCATATCACATCCATGTAACTTATACTTCATGCTTAATATTGTTACTCAATTTGATCTGGTGTGCTGGTGAAGCGGTGATGAAATACACATCAATTATGGTATAATAAACATTGTCTCTTACTGGGAATGCCACGTGTGACCTATCTGCGGGCATTTACAAGTGCTGAATTGTCACAAAGCTAGTGCAAGGATATTGAGTATGTGTGCACTCGGAGGAAGAACGCGGCTCTGTCCGTGGCACTGGGGCCTCTTGCAGGCCGACTCCCTTTGTCGGCTGTTTCCCTGTCCCCAGTGTGTGGTAGGGCTTCCTGGGACGAGCTGTGTGAGAAAAGGATAAAGTAATACATTAGTTTTCTTAGCAATGGTTTCTGCATGCATACAAACGTGCGCGTGTGCACACACACTCAACTGTTCTCACATGTGTGCACGTGTACACAAATGTATATAACATAACTATGCATAATTGCTCCAGTTCATTCAGTAGCGGGAGTACCTGGCTATAGACAGTGGTGGATATTTGTGTATGAACAGTCTTTGCGCATTAATTGCAGCTTGGCTGGATGCTTCCCATAGAAGTTGAGATCTTGAAATGGTGTTCGACTGAACAGGTCTGCCAGAAAATGTAAATAATTGCTTTGAGCAGGCCTGAGGGCTGGATAGTGTGCCATTAAGAACTAATCTTGAATTCCATAAAAGTTTAATTTTATTAAAATAAAGTTATAACAAAAAAATTATTTATGTTATGCCATTTGTTAGGTTATGTCAAAAGGACTGTGACATGATGGATGAAAGTACTGTTGTCATGATATCCTGATGACCAAACAAGAGTGCCTGGCAGGATAAACACTTATGTTTCTATTTTCAGTGCACACTCTAAAACCTCTGTAATTACTCTTTCATTATGTCGATAGCATCTAGGTTGTAGCTATTTCTGTAATTTATCGAGACACTAGCTATGCTGACTTGCATATGCCTTTTTTGACTCGGTTTCTGTCATCCTTGCCTTTCCTTTGTAGAAGTGTGTAAAATGTCTAGAGCTTTTCGAAATTGGTAACATGCTAACAGCTACTGATAAAGTTTCAAAATACACGGACACATGACCAACCGCCACCAGTTCCAGCAGAGTCAGTTGTGCGAATATGAACTGAACTCTGATGAGATGTGCAAAAACTTGCGCAATGGTGTGAAATCGCACAAGAAAATTTTGTCCGAACAAATAGCCTATGTCATACATACATCCTCTTTGGTCTTCATCCAAATTTTTCTATGTACCGTTCTTTAACCAATGTTGCTTGATAATCGAATTTGACAGGCTGGTGCATCCATAATATATCGAGTCGGTTCTTCAGTGCATTGACAGTTGGAGTTGTGACAATGGCTCCGCTAAAGAAGTATCTCCTTAGTTCTTGTTTACTCCTGTTTTTATACAGCTTTAAACAATGCCCCTGTGTTTCTTCGTACAAATCCAGGTTAAACATAGTGTGCGTGCAAGTAAATATGCCATTCTAGTATTTATAAACACTAATAATGTCTCCTCATAATCTACGATATGTCAATGTTGGTAAATTTAAGACTTTGTCTTGTTTCATAATCATACTGTTTTAATTCTGGCACCATTCGTGTCGCTCTTCTTTGGACAGCCTCCAGGGTATGTCGCGCCCTACACTATTCGCCCCTATTCGGTCCAACAGTTCACCAGGCAATTCGACCGTATCCGCTCGAATAACCACTCCGTATTTTTTTATGGTTAGTCTGCAAGCCAATCATGATCTCAACCCGGATTCTGGACAAACCGAGACTATTTACCTTGAATCCTCCTCTTCTACGTAGTAGTCAAGGAGTTGACGAGGAAGGCAGTCAAACGTTGACTCGTGTAATCCTCCGCTCTATTGCGTAAATATTTGTCAATGTGACCCTTGAACTGGTTGATGTTTTTGGACATCACTGCTGCTTCCGGAAGTCTATTCCAGTCGTTAACTATCCTTTGAGTAAAGGAGTACATGCGTATATCTAATCTTGAGTGCACTTTGGTTATTTTGAAAGGGTACCCTCTTGTTGTAGTCTGTTTATTTTCTATAAAAAAGAAACTGCAGGAAGAATAATAATAATAATAATAATGTATTTATTTCAGACAATCATGATGTCCATATATACAAATACATCAATAAAAGTATGTAAATAATATAAAAATACATAGATAAGAACAATATGTTTAAAAATTATATAAATCCCGGACCCACTGGTGCTGCAGTTTCGAAGTACAATACATGTCGCTAGTTTTAATGCTATAAATAATGGGATTCAAAGACATGTCAATCCTATTCATTAAGCTAAAAATAGCCTTTCTGATTACACATTTACCCGAGCTGACATTAGCTGTAGCAAACATGTGGCTAGCTCATGGGCAAATTGTTCAATATCCTGAAAGAGTTGTTATATGCAACAATGAATTGATGAAAATTAACTTTTCTAAAGTTCACCCATAACGCACACATATAGATATTACCAAAATACGCTGTAAATAGCTTATTTTTTACAGCAGTTGAACAAAAGTGAAACTTTTGACGTAACATGTTACTCTTGGCATACAAAAGTCTCACTTTGGCTTGCATGTCAGACTCATCAGACAAGTTATTAGAAATGACATGTCCAAGATATTTACAAGAGGTGGCAAAGTTTAACTTCTTTCCTCCTAATGTCATTTCTTTAGACAGATTTGACTTTCTAGATTCAAAGTACATGACCAGGGATTTACTCGCATTGTATTGCACATCGTGCTCACATCCATATGAGTAACACATGTCTAGTAGTGTTTGTAGTCCTTTAGCAGAAGGTGCAAACAGAAGTAGATCATCGGCGTATATAAGGTGATTAACAACCATGTTACCAAGACTACAACCGATTTGTTTTTTGTGCAGTTGTATACTCAGATTATCCATATAAATGTTAAAAAGCAAAGGGGATAACTTCCCACCTTGCTTAACACCATTGCCTTGAATACTCTCTAACCCATTGAATATTTTATAAACTTCCAATAAGTCAGCACGCAGTCGTCTACTCTCCAGAGTTGTGATATTTAGCACTCTTAACCGTCTTTGGTAATCTAAATGACTTAAATCTAAAATCATCGTGGTTGCCCTATGTTGCACCTTTTCTAATACGTCTATATCTTTTTGTTTGAATGGGCGCCATGCCTGAATGAAGTAGTCTAGGTGAGGTCTTACTAAGGACTTGTAGTTTTAACTTTTACAGCTACCTTTTTGGTCTTATATTTGATAGCTCTGTTAATCATTCCTAGCATCGCATTAGCCTTATTTGATGCCTTAACACATTGCTCCATTACATTAAGTGTGTCTGTTATTATCACTCCCAAATCTCTTTTACATATGATGTTTCTATGGTGTCATCATGAAGTAGTCTTACTGCCTGTTGTTATGACCATAATGTACACACTTGCATTTTTCTGCATTAAACAACATTGTCCATTCAGCACTCCACCCGTGCAAGTTATTTAGGTCTTTTTGAAGTTTCTCAGCATCTTTACAGGATGCTATCTGACTGAACAGTTTTGTGTCATCAGCAAATTTTAGGAGATGGTTGCACACTCCTTCATCTGTCTTTAATATATATTACAAATAAAATTGGACCCAAAACAGACCCATGGGGGACACCACTCTTAACAGGTGACCATCCTGAACTAAAACCATTTATAACGACACGCTGTACTCTGTCTGTCAGCCACTGCGATATCCATCTATTAACTGCTCCTCCTATTCCATGTACATTTAGTTTCGTCGCCAGCCTGCAGTGTGGGACTCGATCAAAAGCTTTACTGAAATCTAAATAAATTGAGTCCACTGGAAGACCTTTATCGATATAGGATGTAACCTTATCCAGGTACACTAAAAAGTTTGTCAGGCATGAACGTCCCTTCCAAAAACCATGTTGCGACGGTTTAATCAAATCATGATTTTGAAGATGGCCAACGATTTCATCCTTGATGATAGCTTCCTTTACTTTAGATATCTGTGATGACAGACTTACCGGTCTATGGTTACTGGGTTGTGATTTGATACCTTTCTTATATATATGGGGGGTAACATTTGTACTTTTCCAGTCTAGTGGAACTTCTCCCGTTTCCGTGCTGTCTGCGAAGATAGACTGATAGCAGTGGTGCAATGGCCGTGGCCACTTCTCGGAACATTGTCGAGTTTAAGTCGTCTATTCCAGGGGTTTTGTATGGCTTAAGTTGCAACAGCTTTTCCAACACTACTGCTGTAGTTATCTCAATATGCTGGAGTGACTCCTCAATTGTCTTGGTGAAAATGTTCACAGCGTCAGGAAAATTTTCTGTTACCTCGTCAGTGAACACTGAGGTGAAGTAGTCGTTTAGTACATTTGCTGTCTCAACTGAGTATGATCACATCCCCATTGCTATCCAAAAGGGGGCCGACAGTGTCTTTTGTCTTAGTTTTCGTCCTAGTATATGAATAAAAAGACTTCGGGTCTTGTTTTATGTTGTCGGCAAGTCTTTTCTCAATTTTTTTTGCCTTAAAACCACTTCATTCCAGGCTTTGTTTAGTTAACGTTTGTATTTTTCATACAGATGATATTCTCCCATTTCTCTGTATTTCTTCGACATATGGTATTTCTTCTGTCTTGCCATTTCTGCTCGTTTGGTTATCCATCTGAGTTTGGTCTTTTGTCTCCTTGTTGACACAGGGATAAAACTTTTCATTGCCGAATTAACGACTGTTATAATAATTTATGTAGAGCTAGTTTGCTGTCAAGATCAGCTGATGTGCTGTGGTAGCATATTCCTACAAGCAGAGAGCCTGTTGTTGTTGTTAAGCGACACCATACCAATTCCGTGTTGTATGTTTGTGTAAGCTTCTCACATTTGACGTAGCTTATATTATTTCTTATATAATGCAGCCGCCTCCTTTCTTACCATCTCTTTCAAACTGTATCCTTCGGGGTTAAGCTCTGCGTCAGATACATCTTTGTGAGCCCACTTTTCACCTTTTCCCTTCCTTTCCCTTAATTGGTACGGTTTCTTACTTTCTCCCTTAGTTTCATCTACACTGATGTAAACATGTTTCCATTCGTCCTTGTTTCTCAGGTTCTTTGCTACTCTTAGACTTAGCACTTTTGTTTTCATGTTCCGATTTCCCAGTGTTACAACTGTCAGTCTATTCCTCCCTCCATTTTGTTGTCTGGGACTCTACTTACTGAAATTATTTCTACCTCTTTCTGTTCCAAAACATTGTGCACTACCGTGATTCGTGAACAAGTATGGCTTTATTCTTTTATTCTAGACAAATGTGTAAGGTGCCAAAAAGTTATGCCATCTCATAGCGCCTAGATAATCTAGACAAGTTGTAAGGCGACAAACGGTGGCGCCACCTCATGGTGCCTGGGTAATCGAAGCTAGCAGTTGAACGCAAACAAAAAACGTGGACGATAAAAGGTGAATATGATAGGATTCAGGCTTCTTGTAAACAGACGTAAACTGTTATTATTTACAATTACGTATATTATCTCAGCGTTATTACCTTTGTTGTGAAACATCTTCGGTTACAACGTCATGTAGAAAGGATGATAGAATGTCCTTTACACGTTTCGGAGTACAAGCACGACCGTCCATCGTAAGCCAAAACTGAAGATATTGTGTAACCGTCAATGCCATTGGCTCAGCCAGATTCTTCAACCAATAAAATCGTTTATAACAAAGTTGAGAGAGAGGAGCCTTCAATTTAGCTTCTTGTTGTTTCTTCCGCATGTCAAACATGCATTGGACTGATTCGGTGTTGCAGTTTTCGGTCGATAGTTAGCGCATGTTCCAAATAAATATTCACAATGTATGCGCCTGACGTTGGCGATGGAAATGTGTTGCCGTCAACAACAGTTTTGCAATTCGTTCACTATTCGCCTCGGCCAAGTCATGAATCTGATTCAGACGGCAATGCCGATACTGGTAATAATATCCACGTATACATCATACATGTCGTGTTTTATTGACATTAATATTGTGTCGGTAGAGAGTAGTAATGAAATTAAATATTAATTACAGAAACCTATATAATGCATATACCTAGACATAGTCTATTCTAAGAGATCTTGTCGTGTAAGGGAAGGTGGGGCACCTCAAAAACAAAAATGTGCCCCCCTCAAAACTAGCAGTAGCACCAAGTCTTGACTCTTGGTCAGACTAAGACTAGGCCTATTACAATTCTAATTAGAAAAAAGTATATAAAGTAATATTAAATTCAAACCCATATGTTTTTACTGACCCATTATCCAGAGGTATATCTTCCAGGAAGAGCATAGCTGCAATCATAGGCATTTGCAGATATACATTTTGTAAAAATTTAGACCTTGGAAACAAAGTCACTCGGCAAAGAAAACAAAATTACATTGATATCTGTATCCTGTATAATCCTGCTTAATCCTTTGGTTTTGGTGGGCCACTGAGCTCGGACTGTCTGAGGATATTGGCGCGTTAGAAGTTATTTATTATGACACCATTACTCGTGTGCATTCACTGCATCCAGAAGATGCCACAATCAGAAATTCACTATTCTACCCACATGACTTAAATCATATGTTGGCACAGTCATTTTTCCCAGATATCACTAGGCCAGGGGTAGAACTTCAGCATTTATTTTACTGGACAGCAGGACTAGTAAAGACAAAAGTTTATTAGTCCGCCAAAAGGTTTACTAGTCCTGAAAATATCAAAACAACACAAATTTAAATTGCAACAAATGCGTCAGACGGTCCATGGTGGCCGTTTTCAGCACTTGAATGGCTCGGTGGGCAGTTGCAGTGTTTTTCCAGGTTGCGTTTTTCTGCTGGTTTTGCAACCCCAGTCAAGTAATGATACATCGTGCATAAACGTAGACTAATAAAGCAATGTAGATGTAAACCGTATTCGAAAACCGTGCATTTGAAAATGACCACCAATTGCACTCATTAGCCCTACCCCTCTACCAGATACGCTAAACCAAACAAAACTGTCATTTCAGAATTCAATGTCACACAACAGCCAATCAAAAGCACTGTTTCACTGTCGCCTCATTACGTAAAGAATTAGTTTGTCAATGGTACGGATGGTGGCATCATGCAACATGCTGATTTTTACTAGACAGCCGGACTAGTTGGTAGGCGGATTTACTAGTCCGCCGTAATCTTTACTAGTGTACGGACTAGCGGACTAGTGGGTAGTTCTACCCCTGCTAGGCTGTGGAATGACCTTCTAGCAGACTTCATAAATCAAGACAGTATGGAAGTCATCAGACAGGGCCCCTAGAAGATTAGTTTGTTTCGATAAAAAAGAAGAGAGAAAAATATGCAGTAGTGCACTGTAAATTATTCACACTGGGTTCAAAAGATTTTTATTTGCTACCCTCTGCTGTTCAGCATGTAGTACATCAGCAATGTGACAGGAGATCAGCCAACACCAGGTTTACTAATTCCATTGCAAAACCAGCCCAGAGTGTGGTCTGCTGTATTCTGCCTTCCCACTTTGGTTCTGCCATCCCAGAAATTTGTGTTCTGCCTCCTCAGCTTTGTTCTGCCACACAGACTGTTTTCTGATACTCAGCTGTGCTTCTGCCACCAAAACTGTTTTACCACCCCAAATGTGTGTCAGCCACCCGAAGTGTGTTCTGCCACCCCAAATGTGTTTTGCCACCAGATGTGTATTCTGCCACCCGAAGTGTGTTCTGCCACCTGAAGTGTGTTCTGCCACCACAAGTGTGTTCTGCCACCTTAACAGTGTTCTGCCATCCCAAGTGTGTTTTGCCACCTCAACAGTGTTCTGCCACCCCAAGTGTGTTCTGCCAACTCAACAGTGTTCTGCCACCCCAACTGCTGCAGCCCACCTGTGTTTTGCTACCCTAGCTGTGTTCTGCTACTCAAAGCTTTGTGTTCAGCCACCCCAGCTGTGTTTTGCCACCCAGCTATGTTCCGGTATGACTAAAAGGCGCACGACCACGAACGACCACACACGACCAAAATGTATGTAGTGTTGGTAACCAAACGGGCTGTTGGTGGCACGTAGGAGGTATATGTGTGCAGCTCGCCAAATTTCAGATGTGTTCTTCACATTGGAGTAACAAAATTCGCAACTTTAATCATCTCTTGTGGTAACTCTACAGATCCATTCGCCAGATGGCGCTACTGTGCAAATACTAAATACTTGTCTGGAAGATCGAATAAAATGCAGAATTTGTGTAAGTCCTGGGTGAAATACAGACTCAAAATTTGTATCAATGCACACTCAAACCATATATATACCATCAACGGCCAAACTATCTACCAACATATTATATTACACGATCATGCGTGGTCGTTCGTTAACTTCGTGGTCGTGCACCGTTTAGTACCCTTGCCATGTATTGCCACTCAAAGCTGTGTGTTCTGCCACTCCAACTGTTGTCTGTCACCCCAGATGTGTTTTGTTACCACAGATGAGTTGTGCCAGTCTGCCATCCATATGCCAAGTCATCCGAATATTAAAACACATTTGGTATAGTTAGAAAAACATTTCTTTCAGCTAGTGTGATTCACACAAACTTATATCATCGTTATTGAATGCATGCGTTTTCCGTAGAAATAATTTATGACAAAAAACGAACAGAACAACAAGGACATGACATTATAGAACGTTTGTTATGAATTTCAAATTGGTGCAGTATAAAATATCTTATTATTACAGAGCCCTTTCCTAGAAGTGGACACAGAATTGTTGTTGACGATGGCAACCTGTATTCGATCGGTGGCTACAATCCAGATTTCTGGGAAGTACCCAATGATGGAGATACATACTACCCACTATTTAGAGAGGTCAGTTCTACACAACTCCACCTGGGAATGACATCTAGTAATATGAAGCGTTATCAAACGGATCAAGATTTGTTCACAAAAAAACATGCAGATTACTGAATAAAGCGGATTATCAAAAACGTTGTGTAACATGTTACTCTTCATATACCTGCTTTGTACTGTTTAGTAGTTTTTAAGTTCATGTGTCGTTATATTTGTGTGTGCTTTTATGTAATTGGAACATCTGTTTGCAGCTTTGGAAGTTCAACTTTGCTAACAGGAAGTGGACGCGACTAAAGACTAATGGCTTCATGCCTGTTGAACTCGCCTCACATACAGGTCCGTGTCTTGTGTGATCATCTACACATGTCCAACTTGCGAACTATCATACTGTTTTTTTTTTCCGTACATATGTCTACTCTACATAATTCTAAATGGTGTTGCTATTACGCTTTAAAATAAAGGTTCATTCTCTTATTTTTGTTGACCACTTTTATTGAGATTCTGCTCCCGAGTCAGTATTTTTGATAAGCCACATGTTTCCTCCAACTGCATACAAAGAGGGACATGTAACATTTCTATGTATTCTCATCATGTAGATTTCATAATGAATATGTTTCAAAAGACTAACAAATATTTCAGAAAGACGTGGTGCACCTGTACACAAACATCTTGTGTTTTCAATAAACCTTTAACGCTTCCTTGTCCACTTACCATCTCAGGTGTTTGATCTGGATGGCAGTCTTGATAAATCATGTTAAATATTAAGCTGTGCATTTATCTCCAGTTGAAGAAAGTAGTTTCCTCTGTATGACTTTGAGACCTGTTGATTCAATGGACATTTTTATTGCAATAAAGTCAGAGTGCAATTTTAATTCACTCAATACTGTAATTCCAAATGCATCCATTTTAGATGGCGGCATATCTGTGCACCAGGGGGCGCTGCTGATTATATCAGCCTCAATACCCCCTGGCGTTATCACACTTACATTTATCCGGGCATTAAATTTCTTCCAGATGATGTTTCTGGGCATACTATTTGGTATCAGTAGAGCAGGTGGTGATAAATAATATTTGGTCGTTAATTATGTTCCATTTGTTTTAAAAGCACGGACACTAGTTAGAGTACATTATTACTAATTGTAAATATGGTATAATAGTTAGCGCATGTACATAAATAGAGCACAGGACCGATCACGTGATCACCATGGCACAATATTCTAACATGACTTTGCTGAGTGTGTTTGTGTGTGTGTGCGTGTGTGCATGCTTGCATGTATGTGGTGTGTGTGTGTTTGTGTTTGGACGTGCGTGGTGTGTGCGTGGTGTGTTCGTTTCCCATGGCTTACACATTGTTATAATTAATTATTATGTTACCTAGGCGTCAGGGCCAGGACAGGAGCTTGGGGGCTAGGGTTATTTATAGGATTTATAGGTTAGGTGCCGTGGGGTGGGACATTGATGGCAATGTAAGCATACCCAATGGCAACTAATGTCAACAATTGACTCGCGCATACGCAAAAATGTCAACTGGATAAAATTTAACGCCGGATAAATGTCAGCGTGACAGCATATTTCCTTGCTAATACACTGAAGTTAAGCTGAGCCAATAAACTTGTTGCCTTTCAAGATTCTGCTGATTGGGTTCGGGAAATAAAAATATTTATTTGAATACACATTACTGCTCAGCCACTCATGAGAATGGTTGAACAGGTAATTATATTTAGATTCCATGAAGTCGCCTTTAATCTCTGAAAATGGGTGCATGCACCTGCACTATTCTTGCAGATGGTACAGTCATGACCCTCAGAGTCAGTTATTGGAAAATATACAACTGATTCAGCACACTCCATACTTTGTGTAGGATATCTGTAATGTAGTCTACCACCCTGCGACAATGCATAGTGGCGACTGTGTTCAGTCAAGCAGATAATTTCCTGCTTGGTCTTAGAGTGTTGTTCTCTCTCCTCCAGCCTTCCTCCATGGCTCCAACCTGATGATGTTCTCTCTCCTCTAGCCCTCCTCCATGGCTCCAACCTGATGTTGTTCTCTCTCCCTCAGCCCTCCTCCATGACTCCAACCTGATGTTGTTCTCTCTCCCTCAGCCCTCCTCCATGGCTCCAACCTGATGTTGTTCTCTCTCCTCTAGCCCTCCTCCATGGCTCCAACCTGATGTTGTTCACTCTCCCTCAGCCCTCCTCCATGGCTCCAGTCTGATGTTGTTCTCTCTCTCCCTCAGCTCTCCTCCATGGCTCTATCCTGATGTTGTTCACTCTCCCTTAACCCTCCTCCATGGTTACAACCTGATACTGTTCTCTCTCCCTCAAGCTTCCTCCATGGTTCCAACCTGATGTTGTTCTCTCTCCCTCAACCCTCCTCCATGGCTCCAACCTGATACTGTTCTCTCTCCCTCAAGCTTCCTCCATGGTTCCAACCTGATGTTGTTCTCTTTCCCTCAACCCTCCTCCATGGTTACAACCTGATACTGTTCTCTCTCCCTCAACCCTCCTCCATGATTCCAACGTGATGTTGTTCTCTCTCCCTCAACCCTCCTCCATGGTTACAAACAGATGCTGTTCTCTCTCCCTCAACCCTCTTCCATGGTTCCAACCTGATATTGTTCTCTCTCCCTCAGCCCTCCTCCATGGCTCCAATCTGATGTTGTTTGGGGGCACAGGGGTGCCCTTTGGGGAGGCGGCCTGCAACAACCTACACATCTGTAACCTGAAGAATCTCACTTGGAAATATGTCAAGTGTGAAGGAGAGCCACCCATCCGACTCTACGGTCATGTAGGTTTCAACTTCCTTGTTCAATGTTTTGTCACAAGGTGGCACTGCACTTTTATATCAATCAGTCATATGTACTTGTATCAACAGCAAACAGAAGTTTACTGAATATTTATTGTTAATAATTATAGTCTGTATTTTATGTCTATTATTAATATTTATTATCGCAGTGCAAGCTGAATAAATGAATGTGTAAGGAAGACAAGAAGAACTATCTAGAGAAGAAATGTGAAAAGATAGAACTATGTATGAGAAGGAACAATAGTCGCAATATGTTCGAGGAAATAAAGTCTATGACACAGTCGTTCAAACCTAGACTTAACGTTATTAAAGATGAAACGGGAATGACCCTGACAGAAAGCGATGACATACTTGAAAGATGGAAGTAATATTGTGAAAGCATGTTTAAGAAAGAAGAAACAGAAGAGGTAGACATGGATGAAGGCAGAGAGAGGACAGAACCAGAAGAGGTAGACATGGATGAAGGCAGAGAGAGGACAGAACCAGAAGATGAACTTGAGCCTTTGCGTTCAGAGGTGGAGTGGGCAATAAAAAGTCTAAAAGACGGAAAATCACCTGGCACTGATGACATCACTGCAGAGGTAATAAGAGCAAGTGGAGAAGCAGGCGTGGATATCTATCACACATTATGCAAGAAAATATGGAAACCTGGAACATGGCCCATGGACTGGAAATGAGCCATCCTTATACCAATACCGTAAAAAGGTGACATACCAGAATACTCAAACCACACGACTATATCCCTCATCAGCCATGCGAGCAAAATTATGCTAAAAATCATAATGAAGAGAATCATAACAAAATTAGAATGTGAAGTCAACAGAACACAAACTGGTTTCCGGGCTGGAAGAGGAACAAGAGATCACATTTTTAACCTGAAGATGTTAATTCAAAAATGCAGAGAATTCAACCATGACCTTAGGATCTGTTTCATAGATTATTCAAAAGCCTTTGATCATGTTAGTCATCAACAACTCTGGAAAACCTTGATACACATGGGATTTGACCAGAAAATTGCATTACTTATCTGAAATGTATATGTTGGACAGCAGTATGCAGTGAGATTAGAATGTGGTACCACATATTGGTTTCCAGTCAGCAAGGGAGTGAGATGGGTGCATTTTGTCCCCCCCACCTATTCAGTCTATACACAGAAAATATTATGAGAGAGGTCGAGACTGACACGAGAAGCAAGTTTTTTAATGGACTGAAAGTGAATTGACAGGAGATATATGAATTGAGATATGCCGACGACACAGCGTTAATATCCGATACAAAAGAAGGATTGGATAAACTGATAACTACTGTTAAAGAGCACAGTGAGATGAAAGGATTGAAACTAAATGTAAAGAAGACTGAGATCGTGGATGTGAAGGGATGTCGAGAACCATCAGAAGTCACAGTAGATGGCGAGGAAATAGAATGAGTGGAAAGTTTTGAATATCTGGGGTCACTGATAGAAGGGGATGGAGATGGGACGAAAGAGATCAAATGAAGGTTGGCAATGGCGAGTAAAACGTTGACAGAGATGAAGAAGCTGTGGAAAGCAACGAACAAAGATATGAAACTACAAATATTCCGAATCTGCATATTTCCAACTGCTACGTATGAATGCGAAACCTGGACTCTTAATAATAACATTACTGAACGTGTAAATGCATTTGAAAACAAGTGTTATAGAAAGATATTATGAGTTTCGTTGACTGAACGTAGAACTAACAAATCCATCGCAGATGAGCTTGGTGTTATACCCAGGATTTTATGGAACTTTGTAAAGAAACAGAAACTAAGTTATTTCGGCCATATGAAACGGCATCAATCTCTAGAGAGACTAATAATGGAAGGTAAAATTGAAGGCAGCAGAAGCAGAGGAAGACCTAGGAGACAATGGGAGAAGGACATAGAGGAATGGATGGGAGCAGACGTCTGGCGAGTGGGCAGATTGGCAAATGAAAGAGCTGGCTATAGACAATCCATCAAAGCTGCAACGTCCGGAAATGGATAAGCAAACCCAACAACATTATTGCAGAGTTTAACAATTCATTTTTTATTGCTTTTCCTGGTAATTTTATGAACAGTTGATATATTTGAGGCAATGAAACTTGGATTGATGCAAAATGTAGTGATTGTTAGTATCAGATGATTCTAAAGTGATGGGGAGCTTGTTCCAAATTTTGGGTGCAACTACTGATAAAGCACACTTGCCCAGGTTAAGCTTTGTTTTGAAACAGAAGTTCTGAGAACGAAGATCTTAAGTCCCGGGGTATATTTGATAGGTGCAGGAGACTATTCAAATAGTGGCTTTTGCATAAATAGAGCACGATACGCAATAGGGGACAATTTAAATTTGATATTTTCCTAGAGACAGGAGTCTAGGGTTGACCAAACATAATTCCGTGCGTGTTGTGTGCTTTCAGAGCATGACCATTGTAGGCCAGTACTTGTACGTGTTCGGTGGTACGACGGGATGGGAGTACAACGCAGATCTCCACCGACTCGACATGTCTCGTTGGGTGTGGGAGGTCGTCAGAACCAACAGCGAGCCACCTGCTGGCAGGTAAGAGAACTAAGTTCATGCAGGAGGTATATTGTTTGATCTGATTTTGGTAGTTATTATTACTAGCAAAAATGGCATCTTTTGGATGGCAGAACATACATACAGATGCAGAATGCGGTTTCCCAAAGTATGTATATGGGGTGTTTGTTAAGACAGATGGTAGCAGTGTTTGCGGCGTGTGCATTTGTTGTTTGTTGCAAGTTACGTTTTATGTGACGAACAATTTGTTTACGTCTGTCTAACGTCCAGCATGAACCACAAATTTATTGTAAGAACGCTTAGCTTATTGGGAATTTAAAAAATGGTGTTACTTTTCTTCCGAGGGGATCCATTAGTCCCTGAAAGTTTGGCTCCCAAGATGAAAATGATCTAGGAAGAAACCTACCCCTCTACATGCATACATAAGTCAGCTTGGTTGCAGTTAGATTAAATTAGAAAATGTTTAATTTAAAGTAACGTTTCGTAAAGATTTTGTGTAATTTAGATTTCTCCTACAGGTATCGACATGAAGTTGCATGCTATGCCCGGAAACTGTACATATTTGGAGGTGGCAGATCAGCTGCCTCTTACAAATTTAAAACGGTGAGTCAGATGGTTTTATTCATGTTGTTGTATTTTTCGGACAGCAAGTCCATAAATGATTGCATTTGGAAATATTATGTTAATGTTTTATTTTAGATGTCTACTTTTTTTATCCGTCACGTCCATATAAATTGAATTGTAGAAGCTGTGGTCTGCGATAAACAACTTATATATGCGAATGTGTAGTCGATACTAGTGCTCAATTGTTTACAATATAAATTTTATATGTTTCCTGGTCTGTAGTCAAGTCTATCTTGGTGTCTTTTAAATTAATGCGTATCCACTGGGTAATAATTTTGTAATAGAACACCTTATAACAGGGCATAAAATAGTTGTGTTATTGAAATTGAAACATAATTTATAGTTGCTGATATTCATTCCATTAATGTTATACATGTAACTGACATAATAATAATATTTATTAACTACACTGGATGAGTCATTGACGTTAACACAACTCTGCAGTAAATCTGCTACAAGTGAGACTAAGACATTTGTCACTGAATGATTATGTTGCTTACTTTGTCTCTGTTCCTCAGATTCCTGTCTTTGAGATAGACACTAACAGGTGGCAACACTATTCCTGCGTGCCAGACAGGGTCCACGGTATGGCTTCAGTCATTTACATCTCATTCACATGTTTTAAGTTAATTAGAACATATTCTTAACATTCTTAATAATATAACAATGTTTTATAACAATACACCATTAGACATAACATGAATAGTTTTTTAACATCATTTTTAGAACCTAAACATTTGAGTAGGAACAAGCCACGGACATTGCAGACTCATTTATATACTTGCGTGATAAAATTACATTACATATATTAAAAAGTATAGAAATGATTTTGAACAGTTTTTAAGAATATCGGTGTGAACGGTTGGTTTTGTTTGATTCTCAGATTTTCCCGCAGCGCGTCGATGTCACAGTTGTGTTCAACTTCAACATGGTAACGCTACCACTCACGGTCTTGAATAACGGGGAACTAACCTATCCATCACATGACCTGTTGCCTAACAAAACCTCCGTCAAGCCATCAGAAAACATGTGGAGGGTTTAGACATTCCGTCGTATATTTTGTTGAAAAGTGTTCCTTCATGACAAAAACATAACGCAAAGTCTTTTAAGTGACAACTGTATGCGGGAACGTTAGATTTATAAGATGTCATGCAGCAGTAGTAATATAATTCACGTATATAACTTATAAACTTTGTTAGCAAAGGCAAAACTTGATGGAGGTCACGCCCAAAAATTAGATTATGACACAGGCAAACCATGAGGTACTGGATACATAAATTACTGACTATGCCATTTGACCTTTGAATCTTGCATACAACTGCAGTTTCTTTTAAGTTTTACCTATGTTACGACTATGAGCATTAACCGGGGTTATAAAATTGTTATATGTTCTATTATAAGTGATTAACTTTTCATTACAGTGAGTCTGTGAACATTTTAATATAAACAATGTTTGCTTGATCATTGTAACACAGTGGACGTACTTCTTAGCAATTACTTTTGGGGCATTTATGTTTTGTATAGATGTGTTTAGATAAAAAGATGTGCAGTGGTGCTTTCTTGTTGAAGCATGTGCCTTCCTAATGCAAGTAGAGGACTGAGTGAGTGACAGTTTAGAGTAACGGGTATGCGAGTTGTCTTCATGCAGCTTGCTAAAATGTTCCCATTTTTCAGATGTGTACATGTGTGGTGGCTATAATGGTGAGACGATATTCGGTGACTTCTGGGTACTTGACCTCCTGACCCTACAGTGGCGCCGCCTACACACAGACCTGCCGCAGCCCATCTACTTCCACTCTGCAGCTGTCACTGCGGTGAGTGCAGACATGTTTTCCATGGCTGCAGATTACCTCTAGCTAATTGTCTAATTTTGACAAAATTCATGAACGTGTCATTTATGTGTTCTGATATAAAACTGCACAGTTGTTATAATTAGCTTCCTGATGACTGTATAATGTTGTGTCATTGGTTTGGTTTCTAGGTAAAATGTAGAATGAATTTTAACCATAATTCCATAAAAGGATTAACATCGGCAAATATGTCTTCTCTGTAGCTGCTCCCAAAATCTGGAATCAACTATCTGGCATTTTATAATCATCTGAAAATATAGGTACCATTATTTATTTGAAATTGCATTCCCACCCTAACCTTCAATGGTCCTTTGTTCTAATGATGAATCTTGCTCATTCCTGTTCACGATTCTGCCTAGACATTCTTGTATGTTGCGCCTCAGAGCTCAGATTCCTGGGAATGTAGACGCTAAAGAACATTTCTTTTTATTATGTTGAAGATAATTATTTTTAATTAGAGAATATGTATATGTTTATGGTAATAGAATGACTGTTGAATATAATTTTTCATAAACTGAAAGCCATGTTTCTGCCAACAGAGTGGGTGTATGGTGGTTTGTGGCGGCGTTACGAAGATCGATGATAAACGTACATCAAACGTCTACACAGTCTGGCTGAAAGTGCCTAAACTGAAAGAACTCTGTTGGCAGCTTCTGACGCACGCATTGCCTGATATGGACCAGATTCCGCAGAAGAAACTGCTGGAAATTGGCATACCAAATGATCTGCTTGGTCGTCTCTCCTGATTAAAGGAAATACACAACTTTATAAAGATTGGAGAGGATGCATGTCAAATGAATGTGTTGTTAACTTGCAACACTGCGGTGAATACTGTCTAATAGATGCAGGCAACAGAATTTTATTTACAAAACATAAATTATTGTCATTATTTAGTTAGAAGATCTTATCACAGCATGGATTATATTAAGAAAGTATTGTTGATGAATCTGACAAAACTTACGTATTCTTTTCAGTTCTAGCATACTTTTGTTTTGTTAAAAAACCCATGAGCTAATCTTTCTACACTGCTGAAATACATCCATGCTTATGTTGGTTGTCAGCATCATCACAAATTCTAAATAATGTGTAACTTATTACGAGTATGAAATTAAGAGACTGTATGGCCATATGAGATATTAGTAGGTGTGGTATGTGTTGGGGGAATTTGTCAAGTAAAGTTTTCTTAATACAACCAAGTTTAGTGACAAATCATTCAGCAGACTCTCCGTCACCTTTGTGACATCTGCATTCACCACTAGATGGCGCTGTGGGCAACAGGTAATCTGACCCTACCACTAATGTCGTCATTCGTATGACTTGATCCACCTCTCCATGTATTATGTACAGCTGTTTATGTCAAAACAAAACTCTCATTTATGAGAGAACAACACAAACACGTGTATTAATGTATGAGGTGTATGTGTGCGAGTATAACATTGTGTATATAATATGTACCCTAACCCAGCAACTATGATACAGAACAAAATGTCTTATCCTCCCTGGAAACTGTTCTGCAGATGTGTCATGTTTAAACAATAAAACCAGAAACAAGTATAAGCACTGGTATGTCGTTTTATTCTTGATACAGAGCTACATTGCTTCTGCATCTTTAATTTCTGTCCGCAATCAGTATGATCACCATTGATTGTTATTGACATTGCAATGGTGTATCTCTGAAATTATAGTCATTTGCTTTTAATAACATTGCATTGGCATACATAATAATGCTGCAAATTTAAACGCAACAATTTTTTTGGTTAAAACTAGGTACCTTTGTACACACAAAAATACCAACATGTAACAAAATAATAATACCTACAGTTCAGATGCCTGCTAAAACCAAACTCAAATAACAGAATCAGTCCTCTGGAAATTCAAGCGATCATGAAACACACCTAATAAAATGCGTGTTGATAAATATTCTTCTGCGTCTTTGGTCACTATGTGTGCCTATGCAGTGTGCCACAAACCAGTTGTCCAATGAGACGCCAGTCCTTCATTAAAAAAGGTGTCAACATCCAAATTCAACAATACTTTAGTCTCCACTTGTACATTGTACAAGAATCAGATCCTGTTCAGCTTATGTAGTATTTATTTCAGGATATGCCACAGCAAATTAGACAACAGCAATTGTAACAATATATAGATGGTCTCTGTTAGACTTGGCTCACAAGACAGTGACAATGTCTTGGCAAAACAATTTGTAAGCTTCCATTTCAAACCAATATATAAAACAAAATTTACGAGACAGAAGGAAGTCTTACAGATTCTCTTTAAAGGAACCCAAAGCGTTATGTCCAAAATATACACAGAATACCACAGTAATCTGTTGATTGAACACTGAAAAGGGCATTGGGTATCGGTCTTGAGCTTTGCAAAAAAACAGGATTTGTCATTGTTTACATGCTGATTTCTCCGCATCCTTGCGATGTTGTTGTTATAACAGTTATGAATTCTAACAGTCTCTAAACCGGGAAAGTTCTTATACCATCTTATAATATTACACTCCTTTTGCCAACAATGCATCACCGTGAAGGCTGATTGTTTGATATTCACAGGCATTATAATACTAGATCATTCAGTGTATAAATATTACGTACAGTTAATGTTTTATTTTCCTAGATCAAGTATCCACCTTCCAATATGGCGTTTGGTTTATTTCAATTTTTGTTATTACATCAGAAACATTCACTGAAGATTTTCACGCACCTGTCTATAATGCAGATTTCACACAGCCACTATAATTAACAAATATAAATGTTTGCATCATGTCCATTTTTGATGGGTGAAAATGTTTAATTTTGAATAAAAACATTATTTTTAAGAAGCTATGCCCCAGATGATAATATTTCTGCCATGTCGCGTCAACGCTCTGAGAAGTAGCTGCGTAGAATGGCGGCCTCCTCAGCCATTTCTTCCTCTGTCCTCAACTCGGCACTCGCACTACCCAAGTCCTTGTCATGGGTCTGCAACTGAAATACAACATCCAAGTATTAATAATAGTAATAAACTTCTATGGTACTTGTATCCCCAGGAATCTGAGCTCAGAGGCGCAACATACAAAGATCATTAGGCAAAATCGTTAACAGGGACGAGCAAGAAATCATCTTGGGAAATCAACATCCAATATCAGACGAAATTACTTTTGTTTGGGGGACGAGGATCAGTGTCAATTTCGTCTGGTGTTGAACATAGATATTTTATGCTTCAAACCGATACTGTTAATACATTAATATTATATCAGTGTTTACAAACTTTCCATTTGAGGGGGTGCAAAGCTGAGGACAGATGAAAGTAATTATGCCTGATATCGAACATCAACGTTCTGAGATGATCCCTAACATGGAACATCAAAGTAAACCTGTCCGTTTCTGCTCTGATCTATCTATGTACTCACCCCCCCCCCCCACCACCTGGCTCTGCAACTAAAATACAACATCCAAGAATTAAAAGCATTCAATGTTTGCTCGTCTCATTTCAGATTCATTTTGTGCAAAACCAAACCTATCTAGTATCCACTAAGATTTGCATTTTCTCATTAAACAAGCTATTAACTTATTTAATAAATTCTACATGTAGAATCAATTCAAGTAATTCCCAAGATTGGAATCTTCGTGAAAATGCCAAGTTTCTTTGCGCTCAAAACTATGTGACCTATGAATTCATTAAAGGTTAGATGTCAGCCTGACAATTAGTTTTCAGAAATTACCGCAGATAACAACCATAGACAATTCAATTGACTATTTAAACAATTGTACACATTTTTATTAAACCTAATGCTGATAGTCGAAGCCTGCAAGTTTCTGCTCTGATCTATCTTCACAACCACCACCCCACCATGCTTGCTCTCTGTTCCTGTCAAATACCTCTACACAATTTGGACCATTTATCTCACAACGTTTTGTTCCTGTCGTTTTAAAATCATCTTCAGTAAACAATTCAAGACATGTTTTGAAATTGCTTTTCCACCTAAAAACCTTGATGCTCCCTTGTTCTGAGGATGACTTTTCCATGTCCCTGTTCATGCTTAACGGTTCTGGTTTGCTGTCCCTCTGAGCTCAGGATCCTCAGAATTTAGGTGTTGTAGACACTACTATTATTATGGTTATACTGGCCTTGGTCTAAATACAGATTTCAAAATCACTATTTATCAACAGAATTGTCTTGATAACAAATCACTGGGAAAATTGATGACAAACTTTGTATGTTTGCAGTATCGATGACATCTTTGTGTCGTTTTGTTTACTGTTACCTTTACTTATGTGGCGATATGGCGCTAACAACTATTGCTATCATTAGAAAGGAAACGATTGTAAGAAAATGGTCCATCAATCAACCACAGCTTTTAGCGATACACCTTATTCTATCCATAATCATCTGCATTTTACTCCTTAATAATTTTTGTTTGTGTGAGTCCTAGTTAGTGGACATTCAATGATTCCAAGAATGAATGAAAACAGATTTCCATACTGGTTCACAACTTTCATTAAAATTTATGTGGACATGACATTTTTTGTGAACAGCTACCTGCTGGCCTTCCAAGGAAAACTGGTGTTTATCGTGGCAAAAATACAAATGGCTGATACATGGTGATCTTCAGAAACAATTTCCTTTACTCTAACTGTAATCCTCCGTATTTAGTCTTCTGGTCCTTGTCCATCCATTGGATTGCAGACATTTACCTTATCATAAATATCATCGTTGTTCTTGAAGTCTCCCTTCTTCCGAGGCATTATGTGAACATGGACATGCTGCAAATAAACACATTGTCAGTTGGTTCCTCGGGTACTGTGTGCAGCCACATGACAATAGGAAAATTTAATTTCTGGCTCTTGCAATACTGAACACTAAATACAGGACACAGCATTCTCATTAAATGCATAAACAGACAATAAAGTTCTTGATTTCTTCAAATATATAAACGTATCACTTTATTATCTTCCACACTGAAGTCATAGTGATTACAGAATTGAAGCACAATTACACCATTATCTGGTATATGTCCTAAGGCAAGAAAACATAATTAGTGACGTACGGAAACTTCCAAAATAACACGACCAATAAATGATACTAATGTCGTGGAAACTATAATTGTGGCCCGCCCCAGCGAACCAGGTTTTGAGTGACACAGGCCTATTCTGCACAGGAGGCCAAAAATAGCTGTTTTGGTCATGTTCCATAATTTTTTTGGATTTCGCAAGAACCAAAAAGGTACAGAACTCCAGTTCACAATTTACTGTGGCAGGTCAGAATTGCTCCGTGTTACAAAAGATGCAATCAGCACCAATATTGGGCTGCACATGATTATGTATCATAGTGAAACGGTCCCCTAACGTATTCAGCAACACCTGGCTCTTGAGGATGTAACATAGGAATGTGAGTGAAACGGTCCCCTGGCTGGTGAGGATGTGTGACTGACCTTGACGGACTGTCCAGCCTCTGGACCATCCTGCACACCGATGGTCAGCGATGTCCTCTCATAGTGCTTCTCCACAATAGTTGAGATGGTCTGCACTGATTGGAAGAGATCAGCTATCTCCACCGGAGCCAGACTCGCAAACCTCTCCACCACCCGCACCGGCGACACCAACACATCTGGCAGGTCAAGGTCATGAATCCAGGATCAAAGGTCAACATAGACTACATCAAGCAAACATTAATTTTTTATTAAAAAAACTGCAAATACCACAATAAAAAGTAATAATGAAATTTGGCACAAGATATTCACCATATGGAATTACCCAGGTAAGATATCAAGAAATAAGATACTAGAAAAATACAAGAAATACATACTATTGTGTTGGAAAGAGGGTGAACAGAAGTGTAATACTTATAAAGTACACCCCATCTAGTTTAGTTGTAATACTCATTCAAAATCGTACTTGCAAAAAATTATAGGTAAACAAATGTATGCATAACTAGTGCGCAGTCTGTATATAAAATTTTAGTATGAATGCAGTATATTTTGTAAACCTGAATCAGAAGTGAAGATAAAAATACAAGTCTGCATGATTACCATCTGTCAATTGATCTATCCATCACATGACCTGTTGCCTAACAACAAGGTCCATCAAACCATCAAAAAATGGATGACGAACACTTTTTTGCAAAACATTTTCTTGAAATTCTGGCCTAAAATGTTTTTTATGACAAAAACATAAGGCAAAGTTATTAAAGCGACAACAGTATGCAGAAATGTTTGATCTAGCAGTTGTCGTGCCGCCCTTGCAATGTTACTGGCCACTGAATGTTTTCAGACACATTAAAAATATAATATATATATAAACAATATGCACAAATCCGAACTAGAGTTACACCTATTCAAGGACGCTTTAGAAGTATGCAGAGGGGGATGCTGTAGAGAAGTTAACAATGTGCACATTCCGGAAGTGTGAATGAGAACTTTGAAGGATACGGCCGGGAACAACGGGCTTGATGTTGACAAACCCGATGCAGTGGGTGGACCGGAAGAATACCTGGGTTGATTTTATGTCACAGCAGCCAAACTTGTAGATGTCCTGGAACTCAATTTTCTCTGCTACAAACACGTCAACATGTAACAGAGTCAGAACAATACAAGAAGTAAACATAGCATAGTACACATTTATCTTAAAGGCTCTGTGCTTAAAGGGAACTTGTCTGTTCCATTACCTGAAATCAGTCTCGGCGGTAATTATTAACATTCAGTTTGCTGAATTGATTGATTTTGATTGGGAAAATCGCAACTGCACTGGACATCAAAGAGCCTTGAATTGGTTCTCTTGAATGTGGGAAGATCAAGACTGCACTGGACATCAAAGAGCCTTGAATTGGTTGTCTTGAATGTGGGAAGATCAAGACTGCACTGGACATCAAAGAGCCTTGAATTGGTTGTCTTGAATGTGGGAAGATCAAGACTGCACTGGACATCAAAGAGCCTTGAATTGGTTGTCTTGAATGTGGGAAGATCAAGACTGCACTGGACATCAAAGAGCCTTGAATTGGTTGTCTTGAATGTGGGAAGATCAAGACTGCACTGGACATCAAAGAGCCTTGAATTGGTTGTCTTGAATGTGGGAAGATCAAGACTGCACTGGACATCAAAGAGCCTTGAATTGGTTGTCTTGAATGTGGGAAGATCAAGACTGCACTGGACATCAAAGAGCCTTGAATTGGTTGTCTTGAATGTGGGAAGATCACTACTGCACTGGACATGAAAGAGCCTTGAAGTGGTTGTCTTGAATGTGGGAAGATCAAGACTGCACTGGACATCAAAGAGCCTTGAAGTGGTTGTCTTGAATGTGGGAAGATCAAGACTGCACTGGACATCAAAGAGCCTTGAATTGGTTGTCTTGAATGTGGGAAGATCAAGACTGCACTGGACATCAAAGAGCCTTGAATTGGTTGTCTTGAATGTGGGAAGATCAAGACTGCACTGGACATCAAAGAGCCTTGAATTGGTTGTCTTGAATGTGGGAAGATAAAGACTGCACTGGACATCAAAGAGCCTTGAATTGGTTGTCTTGAATGTGGGAAGATCAAGACTGCACTGGACATCAAAGAGCCTTGAATTGGTTGTCTTGAATGTGGGAAGATCACTACTGCACTGGACATGAAAGAGCCTTGAAGTGGTTGTCTTGAATGTGGGAAGATCAAGACTGCACTGGACATCAAAGAGCCTTGAAGTGGTTGTCTTGAATGTGGGAAGATCAAGACTGCACTGGACATCAAAGAGCCTTGAATTGGTTGTCTTGAATGTGGGAAGATCACTACTGCACTGGACATGAAAGAGCCTTGAAGTGGTTGTCTTGAATGTGGGAAGATCAAGACTGCACTGGACATCAAAGAGCCTTGAATTGGTTGTCTTGAATGTGGGAAGATCAAGACTGCACTGGACATCAAAGAGCCTTGAATTGGTTGTCTTGAATGTGGGAAGATCACTACTGCACTGGACATGAAAGAGCCTTGAAGTGGTTGTCTTGAATGTGGGAAGATCAAGTCTGCATTGGACATCAAAGAGCCTTGAAGTGGTTGTCTTGAATGTGGGAAGATCACTACTGCACTGGACATCAAAGAGCCTTGAATTGGTTGTCTTGAATGTGGGAAGATAAAGACTGCACTGGACATCAAAGAGCCTTGAATTGATTGTCTTGAATGTGGGAAGATCAAGACTGCACTGGACATCAAAGAGCCTTGAATTGGTTGTCTTGAATGTGGGAAGATCAAGACTGCACTGGACATCAAAGAGCCTTGAATTGGTTGTCTTGAATGTGGGAAGATCAAGACTGCACTGGACATCAAAGAGCCTTGAATTGGTTGTCTTGAATGTGGGAAGATCAAGACTGCACTGGACATCAAAGAGCCTTGAATTGGTTGTCTTGAATGTGGGAAGATCAAGACTGCACTGGACATCAAAGAGCCTTGAATTGGTTGTCTTGAATGTGGGAAGATCAAGACTGCACTGGACATCAAAGAGCCTTGAATTGGTTGTCTTGAATGTGGGAAGATAAAGACTGCACTGGACATCAAAGAGCCTTGAATTGGTTGTCTTGAATGTGGGAAGATAAAGACTGCACTGGACATCAAAGAGCCTTGAATTGGTTGTCTTGAATGTGGGAAGATCAAGACTGCACTGGACATCAAAGAGCCTTGAATTGGTTGTTTTGAATGTGGGAAGATCAAGACTGCACTGGACATCAAAGAGCCTTGAATTGGTTGTTTTGAATGTGGGAAGATCAAGACTGCACTGGACATCAAAGAGCCTTGAATTGGATGTCTTGAATGTGGGAAGATCAAGACTGCACTGGACACCAAAGAGCCTTGAATTGGTTGTCTTGAATGTGGGAAGATCAAGACTGCACTGGACATCAAAGAGCCTTGAATTGGTTGTCTTGAATGTGGGAAGATCACTACTGCACTGGACATCAAAGAGCCTTGAAGTGGTTGTCTTGAATGTGGGAAGATCAAGACTGCACTGGACATCAAAGAGCCTTGAAGTGGTTGTCTTGAATGTGGGAAGATCACTACTGCACTGGACATGAAAGAGCCTTGAATTGGTTGTCTTGAATGTGGGAAGATCACTACTGCACTGGACATGAAAGAGCCTTGAAGTGGTTGTCTTGAATGTGGGAAGATCAAGACTGCACTGGACATCAAAGAGCCTTGAATTGGTTGTCTTGAATGTGGGAAGATCACTACTGCACTGGACATGAAAGAGCCTTGAAGTGGTTGTCTTGAATGTGGGAAGATCAAGACTGCATTGGACATCAAAGAGCCTTGAAGTGGTTGTCTTGAATGTGGGAAGATAAAGACTGCACTGGACATCAAAGAGCCTTGAATTGGTTGTCTTAAATGTGGGAAGATCAAGACTGCACTGGACATCAAAGAGCCTTGAATTGGTTGTCTTGAATGTGGGAAGATAAAGACTGCACTGGACATCAAAGAGCCTTGAATTGGTTGTCTTGAATGTGGGAAGATAAAGACTGCACTGGACATCAAAGAGCCTTGAATTGGTTGTCTTGAATGTGGGAAGATAAAGACTGCACTGGACATCAAAGAGCCTTGAATTGGTTGTCTTGAATGTGGGAAGATCAAGACTGCACTGGACATCAAAGAGCCTTGAATTGGTTGTCTTGAATGTGGGAAGATCAAGACTGCACTGGACATCAAAGAGCCTTGAATTGGTTGTCTTGAATGTGGGAAGATCAAGACTGCACTGGACATCAAAGAGCCTTGAATTGGTTGTCTTGAATGTGGGAAGATCAAGACTGCACTGGACATCAAAGAGCCTTGAATTGGTTGTCTTGAATGTGGGAAGATAAAGACTGCACTGGACATCAAAGAGCCTTGAATTGGTAGTCTTGAATGTGGGAAGATAAAGACTGCACTGGACATCAAAGAGCCTTGAATTGGTTGTCTTGAATGTGGGAAGATCACTACTGCACTGGACATGAAAGAGCCTTGAAGTGGTTGTCTTGAATGTGGGAAGATCAAGACTGCACTGGACATGAAAGAGCCTTGAAGTGGTTGTCTTGAATGTGGGAAGATCACTACTGCACTGGACATCAAAGAGCCTTGAATTGGTTGTCTTGAATGTGGGAAGATAAAGACTGCACTGGACATCAAAGAGCCTTGAATTGGTTGTCTTGAATGTGGGAAGATCAAGACTGCACTGGACATCAAAGAGCCTTGAACTGGTTGTCTTGAATGTGGGAAGATCAAGACTGCACTGGACATCAAAGAGCCTTGAATTGGATGTCTTGAATGTGGGAAGATCAAGACTGCACTGGACATCAAAGAGCCTTGAATTGGTTGTCTTGAATGTGGGAAGATCAAGACTGCACTGGACATCAAAGAGCCTTGAATTGGTTGTCTTGAATGTGGGAAGATCAAGACTGCACTGGACATCAAAGAGCCTTGAATTGGTTGTCTTGAATGTGGGAAGATCAAGACTGCACTGGACATCAAAGAGCCTTGAATTGGTTGTCTTGAATGTGGGAAGATCACTACTGCACTGGACATCAAAGAGCCTTGAAGTGGTTGTCTTGAATGTGGGAAGATCAAGACTGCACTGGACATCAAAGAGCCTTGAAGTGGTTGTCTTGAATGTGGGAAGATCACTACTGCACTGGACATGAAAGAGCCTTGAATTGGTTGTCTTGAATGTGGGAAGATCACTACTGCACTGGACATGAAAGAGCCTTGAAGTGGTTGTCTTGAATGTGGGAAGATCAAGACTGCACTGGACATCAAAGAGCCTTGAAGTGGTTGTCTTGAATGTGGGAAGATCAAGACTGCACTGGACATCAAAAAGCCTTGAATTGGTTGTCTTGAATGTGGGAAGATCAAGACTGCACTGGACATCAAAGAGCCTTGAATTGGTTGTCTTGAATGTGGGAAGATCAAGACTGCACTGGACATCAAAGAGCCTTGAAGTGGTTGTCTTGAATGTGGGAAGATCAAGACTGCACTGGACATCAAAGAGCCTTGAAGTGGTTGTCTTGAATGTGGGAAGATCAAGACTGCAATGGACATCAAAGAGCCTTGAATTGGTTGTTTTGAATGTGGGAAGATCACGACTGGACATCAAAGAGCTTTGAATTGGTTGTTTTGAGTGTGGGAAGATCGCGACTGCACTGGACGTCAAAGAGCTTTGCAATTAAAACACTAAGTATAAATAGTTGTTTATAATCAGAATATTTTGTCTACATTTTGTGGAAGAAATTTAAATTGTGAGTGGTTTCAAGTACAATATATTAAATTCAATACCTTCAACACCTTTTAACATTATACTAATTAATATAAAAAAGGAGGAACAGACTACCTCCCTTTAGTATTTCTAGTCATTCCCGGCCAACATTCTATCAATTTACTACTGTGTACGTATTTTGTGGTTACTAGCATTTGACGGTCTTTTGAGGTCTCAACCAAATAGTCAGCCTTTTTTAGAACAATATCGCCAAACCAACCTTTCTATGCTGGCACTGTATATGAGGTACAGTGTATTGATCTACAAAGCAATACTGGTAAATAGCACTATATATAAATACAGCATTATTATAATAAATACAAGAAAAAGAGCTCATTTGAAGTCACCAGTCTGATGAATGCCTCCACACAGCCCAACTACGTACGTGGTAGTTTGCTCTCGACCTGGACATGTCCATAGAGGTCATGTCTACGATGCTTCCACAGTGGCATTTCCTGACGACACTTCTGTAGGTAGTCAAGGTCTAGCTCGGCCACACACACGTCCACCTTGTTGTGACACTCAGCAACTACACATCCCCACGGATCAACGATCTGGCAACAACACAGCCGCCCTACAGATCAATAATCTGGCAACAACACAGCCCCACAGATCAACGATCTGGCAACAACACAGCCGCCCCACAGATCAATAATCTGGCAACAACACAGCCCCACAGATCAACAATCTGGCAACAACACAGCCCCACGGGTCAACGATCTGACAACAACACAGCCTCATGGATCAACGATCTGACAACAACACAGCCACATGGATCAACAATCTGACAACAACACAGCCACACAGATCAATGATCTGACAACAACACAGCCTCATGGGTCAACGATCTAACCACAACACTATCCCATGGGTCAACGATCTGACAACAACACAGCCCCATGGGTCAACGATCTGGCAACAACAGCCCCACGGGTCAACAATCTCGAGACATACACAACACTCCGAGAAACATTCTGTCTGATGTTTCTATGCAACAATCTATATATAAACGAGCTGGCACGTGTGTGTGTGTGTGTGTGTGTGTGTGTGTGTGTGTGTGTGCTGTGTGTGTGTGCTGTGTGTGTGAGTGTTGTGCGTGTGTGTGAGACTGTGTGCATGCATGCGTGCATGCGTGTATTTTAACATTTTCATCCTTGGGCACATTCAGTTTGCACCTTGGGCACAAAATTTTTAGGGATTCACCTATGACTTACTGGAAAAGTAATCCCTTTTCTTTTCAAAATAGTCTGTTTGTTACAGATTTTTCATGGCCTTAGGGTTTGTACAATATATTAAATATACCTAAAAGTCATAACAAACATCATTTACAAAATCACCTGGAAACTGTGTCTATGTCAAGTAACAACACCTCGAGGATGGGTTTTTTTGCTAGAAAAATATTGTCACATTTTAAGAACCGCTGCAATATGTAATGGCAGAACACAGAGATGAAAGGACAGTGTCGGCCTCCTTAAAGATCCACAGACAAGAGTGGACTACAAACTGAACCTGGCAAACAAATTCCAAGTGCTGCTACAAGAGCTACAAGAAGACGAAATCGACCTGAACAGCCGGTGGCAGAACATCAAAGAGACACTGACATCAACTTGCCAAGAAATGGTTGGACTCAGGAAACAGCAGGAGAGAGAATGGATATCAGCAGAAACCTTGCGCATGATGCAAGTGCGGAAGGAGAAGAAAACAGTTGCACAAGAGCGGCAAAGGCACAGGAAGAGCATACAGAAGCCAACAGAGAAGTAAAGAAGAGTGTAAAAACAGACAAGTGAAACTACATTGACAGCCTGGCAGAAGAGACTGAGCAAGCAGCACATAGTGGAAACACGGGACAGCTGTATGACAACACCAGGAACTATCAGGCAAGTACAGCAAGCCAGAAAGACCAGTCAAAGACAAGGAGGGAAAGACCATCATGGGAACTGTGCAACAGCTGAACAGATGGGCTGAACATTTTGAAGAACTTCTGAACAGACCTGCCTCACCCCCCCCCCCCCCGACATCCAGCCAGTTGAAACTGACCTACCCATCAACTGTGACAACCCTACCTAGGAAGAAATCAGGAAGGCCATAAAGCAGCAGATGATCAACAAACCAACAGGACCAGACGATATTCCAGCAGAATCACTCAAGGCAGATGTAGACACATCTATGGAACTATTATACCCTCTCTTTTGAAAAATTTGGGAAGAGGAAGTGGTGTCATCAGACTGGAGAGAGGGATACCTCATAAACCTTCCCAAGAAAGGAGACCTCAGCAACTGTTCCAACTACAGAGGAATCACATTTTTGTCAGTGCCAGGGAAAGTCTTCAACAGGATCATCTTAAAAACGATGAAAGACACAGTCAACCCCCTGCTAAGATATCAGCAAACTGGATTCCACCCAAACAGATCATGTGTGGATCAGATCGCGACACTACGCATCATAGTAGAGCAATCCTTGGAGTGGAACTCCTCACTCTACATCAGCTTTGTCGACTACGAAAAGGCATTTGACAGTGTAGATAGGGAGATCCTGTGGAAACTACTACGACATTATGGAATGCCAGCCAAACTGGTAAACCTGATAAAGAACAGCTATGAAGGAAAGGTCTGCAGAATAATCCATACAGGACAGCTCATGGGTCATTTTGAAGTGAAGACTGGAGTTGGACAAGGCTGCCTGCTGTCCCCGTTTCTCTTTCTCCTGGCCATGGATTGGATTATGAAGAATTGCACAATGCAGAGGAGGAATGGAATCCAGTGGACACTATGGAAGACCTAGACTTCGCCGATGATCTGGCAGTGCTGTCCCACAGCTACCAGCAGATGCAGGACAAGACAACAGAACTGGCAGCCATCTCCTCACAAGTGGACCTCAACATCCATAAAGGAAAAATGAAGATCCTCAAGATTATCACAGCCAGCACTGAACCAGTCACGTCTGAATGGTGTACACTTGAAGAGGTAGAGGACTTCACCTACCTGGGCAGTGTCACCGATAAACAGGGAGGCATAAACGTAGATGTATGAGCAAGGATTAGTAAGGCGAGAAGAGCATTTCTACAGATCAAGAACATCTGGACCTCCGCTGCCAGCCGAGGATGAGATCAGAAGAAGAAGATGGGGATGGATTGGCCACACACTCCGGAAACCAGCGTCAAGCACTAACATGAAATCCCCAAGGCAAGAGAAAAAGAGGCTGGCTGAAGAACACTTGATGAAGGGATTTACTGACAGACACTAAGCAGATGGGCTCCACCTGGAAACAGCTGGAGAGAAGTGCTCAAGACAGAGGACTCTGTAGAGCTGTTGTCTATGGCCTATGTCCCAGGAGGGATGATGGGTATAAGTAAGTAAGTAAGAACACTGTGTTGATACTTGTGTAACAATCATTTTACTTACATATTTTTACAGAATATAATTGACACAGCACAACAGAACATTTTTACAGAATGAATTTGAAATAAACGATACTGGTACTACTACACTTCATATTTAAAAGTATGACACCAATTCCTGCTACTTACACTACATGGCGATACCATTTAACAAGATCTTACAAGATTGCTACACACTGCAAAAAAACAGTTGTCAAGCAGACACAGAAAACTTTGGTTTATCGCACACCCTGGCTATCAGATAGATATTGTTTCTTCAAAAGTACAAATATTTCTCTATATTTTCAACAAACACTAATTCAATGAAAGGATCATTTTCAAAGGAGTGACTTCTTTGATGTACTTACCATGGCATGGCCATAACTTGACCGCTTCTCGTGGTGTTGACCAACCTGGGCAGCAGCTATCACATAGCACTGGTTCTCAATGGCCCGACTCCTCAGTAACACCTGAGACAACACACAATGAATAATATATGAGACAACACACAATCAACAACACATGAGACAACACATAATCAACCACACCTGAGACAGAACACACAAACAACAACACATGAGACAACACACAATCAACAACACATGAGACAACACACAATCAACAACACATGAGACAACACATAATCAACCACACCTGAGACAACACACAATCAACAACACCTGAGACAACACAAAATCAACAACACCTAAGACAACACACAAACAACAACACAATCAACAACACCTGAGACAACACAAAATCAACAACACCTAAGACAACACACAAACAACAACACATGAGACAACACACAATCAACAACACCTGAGACAACACACAATCAACAACACCTGAGACAACACATAATCAACAACACCTGAGACAACACACAATCAACCACACCTGAGACAACACACAATCAACAACACCTGAGACAACACATAATCAACAACACCTGAGACAACACACAATCAACCACACCTGAGACAACACACAATCAACAACACCTGGGACAACACAAAATCAACCACACCTGAGACAGCACACAGTCAACAACACCTGAGACAACACATGAGACAACACACAAACAACAACACCTGAGACAACACACAATCAACAACACACAATCAGCAACACCTGAGACAACACACAACCAACAACACCTGAGACAAAAACACAATCAACAATATATGAGATGCAACACACAATCAACAACACCTGAGACAGACCACACAATCAACAACACCTGATAGACAACACACAATCAACAACACCTGAGACAACACACAATCAACAACACCTGAGATGGAACACACAATCAGCAACACCTGAGACAGAACACACAATCAACAACACCTGAGACAACACACAATCAACAACACCTGAGACGGAACACACAATCAGCAACACCCGAGACAGAACACACAATCAACAACACCTGAGACAACACACAATCAACAACACCTGAGACGGAACACACAATCAGCAACACCCGAGACAGAACACACAATCAACAACACCTGATAAACAACACACAATCAACAACACCTGAGACAGAACACACAATCAACAACACCTGAGACAGAACACACAATCAACAACAACTGAGACACAAAATAAACAGTCAGCAACACCTGAGATGCAAACATACTCACAATCTACAACATCTGGGACACAACAAACACACAATAAACAAGACCTGACAGGCAGCTTGCTGTAGAATATCACCGACTCCAATTATCATACGTCAACTGTTGTTCAATGCACTCATGAAATTTAAACAAAACAACAGCTAAATTGATCAGAAATTCAGAGGATAATGACAACTGGAACATAATGACAACTGGAACCAGCCGGCAGTGTACACATACCTCCCAGTGGGCCATGCCAGTAGGCACGGTGAAAGCCGAGGGATAGGTAAGTATATCAGCTCCTTGCTGGGTCAGGGATATAGCCATCTCTGGGAACCGCATGTCGTAGCACTGATGTCTTGTGTCAGGGAAACATATATTGACACTAGTGCTGGAAACTAATAGTAATAATGAGTCTGTAAATACAGCAAATGTTCTCACTTTGTTATGCTGAAATGTTTAAATCTATTCTTTTTGTGTGTTTTAATATATTTCCGTATCATGATTACATGATGGATCATCACCAAAACATGAAGGAGCAATCTGAAGTTTCCATTCCAATCATGACAAAATCAGATTGTTTTACTGCATAAATAATGTGTAAAGTAGCTAACATGCACAATTCTAAAATTATGGTAGTAATGTTGCCAATCTATGAGTGCCAGAGATATCTACATACATTACTACATAGTACTTCTTGAGGCAGTTCAGGAAGTTTAATGTCAACAGTAACATCCTCAGGCTATTCTGTAGGGCAGTAGCAGAGAGCACACGGGACTCCTGAATTAGTATGTTTGACTCTCAGTGAAAGATTGGAAGAAACTGGGGAGGATTGCCTTTGTGGCAGGCAAGATTATTGGCTTATCTCCTCCTTTCTTAGAACAGCTGTACAAGGAGCGAACCCTACAGAAACCAATAACAATCATAAATGATGAATCTCATCCTACTAATCACCTGGTCCAGCACCTGCCCTCATGGAAGCGCCTCAGCTCAGTATATGCAAGGAGCAGAGCTGGGACGTAACGAACTACAACTACTGTACTTGAGTAGAAAAGTTTACTTTTCATGAATAAACAAAGTACATTTTTTAGTACTTTTAGCTCCAAAAATATTAGTAACGAACGCTGAAGCCCGGAACTGGTTTCCGCCAGCATATATCTATAAATAGATATCAGCCGGAGCAACAACTGGTAGTCTTTTCTGATTGGCCTATCATTGCCATTACCAGGCATGATCACCAGGTGGCGTGAACATTGCCAAGATTATATATCATTCGCGTTCAAAGATTTATCATGGAAGGATCAGCCAAAAACGATCATTTGCAGCATCCATGGCCATACTTATCCAGTATGTTTGAGATTACTGTCCCGTGTGTCGAGCTGTCGTCCCTTGCCACGTGGCCAAGCTTGAGAGACCTTTTCATTGAGTTGAACACTCCTCTGCCTGCGAGTGCAGCCTGTGAGAGGTTGTTTAGTGCTGCAGGGCTTATTTTTAAGCCCCTGCGAGCCTGTATAGGCGATGTAGAATTTGAGAACCAGCCGATGCACAAGCTCAACAAGGCGTTTGTTTGAGGAGCCTGTCTGTGTATCCTGCTGAGGATCCTGTCCTGTTCAATAAAGTGTTTGTTTTGCACACTACTGAATTTACTTGTTTGTTTGCAGTGGGTGACCATGTCAAAAGTCTTTTTAGAAAAGTACTTTTGCATTTACTTCAAGTACATTTGTTTACTTTTTACTTGTACTTCAAGTACATTTTTCAAAAAGTACTTTTACTTTTTATTTCAGAAGCTTTTTCCAGAGTTACTTGTACTTATACTCAAGTACAAAATAAATGTACTTGTTACAGCTCTGGCAAGGAGATATAAAAGAACATTCCTGCATAATGCCATTTCCCTATACAACAGTCAATGACAATGGACAATAATCTTTCCTTTTTCTAACCTTGCCTTTAGCGATCACTCGTTCATTCGTCACTCACACCCCTCAGAATGTCAAGTTGAATAATTTGTAGTCGCAAAGACACTGATCTGTTGCCTAACACCACAGGAAGGATACAATTCCCATCCCTACTTTGCCCACAGGTGTCAGCACTGGAGGTCCAATCTTTTCGCCAGGTAACGTGAACTTTGTCTCGCTGAGTCTGATACCACCTTTGATGTCTACGTTAAAGAGATGAACCTTGCTGTAGGTGCCTTTGATGTCGCCTGTGTTGTCTATGATGAGGTGTGTATTGTGAATCTTTGTTGCATCTTCTTCTGGCTGAATGCAACAAAATATGTTAAGAAAATTACCTACCTCAAGTTGTAATTTAACTGCAAAATGTCATTAGATGAAGGTCAGTGTGAGTAACTTCGAAGAAAGCAGGAATTGACATATATGTAACATGACCTGTTGCCTAGCAAAAACTCTGCTAAGCTATACAAAAATGTGGATTTGTGCATTCTGTCGAATATTTTGTTGACATTCTGGGCACAAAAGTGCTTTTTATACAGAAATGTAAGGTAAAGTTTTTAAAGTGTTAACTGTATGTACCTGGTAGGCATGTTTTATTTACGAGAAATCATGCAGCAATAGTAGTGTAATTCATGTATATAACCGTTAACAACATTGTTAGCAAAGGCAAAGCTTGACGAGGTTACTCGCATAATTTCGACTGTGACGTATGCAAACATCACAGTCGAAATTAACAGAACACTGTTGTCAGTAATGCTTTAATACTGTTACTATTACAATAGCTGCACCCAAAACATAATTGTCTCTAATAAACTATGAGGTGTTTTGAGGCATTCAGTTAACAAGGTAAGGTAGATGTTCATAACCAGCATTGGTGGAAATCAAACGTGAACAAGCGTAACTGTAATGCAAATGCGTCTATACACATTGTAATTCTGATTTCATGTAAATTTCAAAAACAGCATGCCGACTACAAAAACATGACAAATTATAACAATGCATCACTGTCTATCTGTGGTGTCATTTGGATTAATATTAGTAGTCGGTATACCTAGGGCCAGGCTATAGACTACACAGTATAGTAGCTTGACTAGATCAAAGTCTCAATTTGGGACGTAAAAGAACCACTGAGGACGACAAGCACCGCCAGCATAGAAAGGTCGGCTTGGCGATAATGTTCTGAAAAAGGCTGACTAGTTGAATGATACCTCATAAGATCATAACATATAACCACAATATATACAGACTAGTCAGTTAATAGAACGTTGCTAAGTGCTGGAAACAACTAGAACTAGAAAGTCAAAGACAAACACAAAGTCGTGCCGGGGGACGGCAAAAAACCATTACGTTACGTTAGTCGTCGACATCGTCTAGTCAACTCAACTCTAGTATATACACCTATCCCTGTAAATGATAGACTAGACTCAATAAATACACTAACTTAGTCTTAGTACAGTCAGTTTACCTGACACTACAACGTAATCAGTACCTGCAATTATCCCGGCCACCATGTGACGTCATTGTCATGTGAAATAGGAAAATAAGTTTCACGTATACGGCAGTATGTAAAGCCGACCCCCTTCCTTAAACTTGACAATACGGGCCATGTTTGCGTGCATGCTGTTATAAACGTTTGCAGCATACGTTTCTTCTTGGCTGTTAGTGGTGCCATTTCGATCCCCGCCATCATTTTGTGCCGCGTGAGTCATGACTTCGTCTTGTTTTAGCGCCATGAGCGCGGATATACGAATTTATTGTAACCATGTTTCCTATTGGTCAGATTACGACCAGAAGCAGCAAATAAAAAACGATGTCACAACAAGCAGGGTATATATGCTGCCACCTGTTGAATAAAGTGGAGTTAAATTTGAGGAGTACGGAAGTGATTGACGACAAAAGAATCCGTAATATTTTCATCCCTCGCCGTAATACCGTAATTTGAGGTGTATTCCCGGAATGATTCCGGACAATCCGGAATGGTAGGCAGGTCTGCTATGTGGACTAATCTCCACTTCTATCAGGTGTCTGCACCATGGGAAGTAAATACTGAAAAATGGAAGAAACATTTTGCACAATCACTGGTTTGAAGAATGGAGCAAGTGTCACGAATGTCTTGTCTTGGCAAATATTAGCACTACATACAGCGACACATTATTATTATGTATCTGGGGGACCAGTTCGCTAGGATGACTGAGCTCATAAATAAAATCCATCATCAAATGGAATCTCTTGTTAAATTTAAGTTAAGCACTGTGAAATTGTCCCATGGTCCAGATGTTCATCTAGGGAAATAAAAAAAATTCAAAATGCAAAAAGACATAGCTGTATCACAGAGGACATTATACCCACTACACACCTGCGAAAGACACACCAGCGAAAGTGTCACAATGGCACACCTTGGCGTTGATAGTTGTCAGTATACAAGATCACCGTTAAGAAGCAAAATCAATTTCAAAGAGCAAAATCGGTACATATATTAGCTGATAAGAATGTTAGTGGTTTCCCACGTTGATGGTTCCTCAGACCTCTGACCTTGTTGTGGAAGCCTCCGAGAGAGAGCCAGAGGTCAAGGTCCTTGGCGAGGTCCTTGTAGCGTGTGATGGTGACGCCATCAACTGACTCACTCAGGGCTATGGCCTCGTGCGATGACTGTCCGACTACATCAAAACACTCGGGCAGGAACACCATCTGCAAGGCACCACAGCTGCAACATCTGCGTCAGGAAATACTAATTAATGAATTAACATGAATATTATGTCTGATGTATTACTGTACATTCTTCAGGATAGTCCATTTTCAAATCAGAAACTTTCATTTTTCATATCCAAGATGTTTAATTTACCTGGTAGAGGCTCTCGTCAACGTATCACGTCGACTTCATCAGTACCGATGACGCTGAATGACGTCATCGTACATGTGAGGCAGTTAGTAATTGCCCTCGTCTCTGTTGATGGGTGTTTTGTTTTTCCTGATCCAGATGGCTTCCTTGATATACCAAATTCATCGTTGTTGACGTATGGTCTGTAAGGGTGGATTTATTGATGGTAGACATCTTTTTTTTTCGCTTCCTATGTACTTCTCATTTTTCGTGTGTCTAAGTCCTTTCTGTGTTCCTCCAGTCTTGTTTTGAGTAGTCTTCCTGTCTTTCCAATGTACTCAGCACCAGAATTCTTGCATGGTATTTGGAACACCAGTTCGCCCTGTTCTTCTAGCTGTACTTTGTCCTTGGGATGTACCAACAGAAAACCACATCATAGACTGGGAGGGAGTGAAAATTGTAGACAAGGAACCCAACAGAAGAATTTGGCATATCAAGGAAGCCATCTGGATCAGGAAAAACAAAACACCCATCAACAGAGACGAGGGCAATTACTAACTGCCTCACATGTACGATGACGTCATTCAGCGTCATCGGTACTGATGAAGTCGACGTGATACGTTGAAGAAAGCCTCTACCAGGTAAATTAAACATCTTGGATATGAAAAATGAAAGTTTCTGATATGTCTGATGTACTCTAGGTTTTTGTCGTAGTTTTGTGCTACAGGGCAAGTAATTATAATTATTACACTTCTTCTTGCCAGTTTTTGACAGCTAACTTATTACTTAGTCTATGCCCAAAATCTAAAACAATGACATCAGGGGTACCTAAATTTTACAAGCTGTCATCCATGCCAGTATTTATATATGACCTTAACTGGTTATAACCAGCCCGGATGACACTTTCTATTAGTGGCAGGGCTTTTTGAAGGTTTTTTCAACACATGTACATAATCGGCTATATATCTACTAGTTATAGGGCTACACGATAACATTTTGTGTCAGCATGTGTGGAAAAACAAGTCACGTATGTGCAACAAATTTTGAATCAATACAATAGATATAATTGAAATGAAAGCACAACAGATACAAAAAAATATTGAAATTTTAGTTAGGTTTTGTGACTGAAGGTGTACAATAGTTCAAAACAATTACTTACATACGAGGCACATGACAACTATATTTACATCAAACACTTCCCAATTCATTTCCAAATAAAACAACAGCAGACTTATTTGAAAGAAAAACACAACATATGTTCTGATTGTGTTAACATTTTCATCTGGTTTAGTGACTGAAGGTGTACAATAGTTCAAATCATTACTTACACACGTGACGCATGACAATTGTTTTTATCTCACAAAAATCCCAGTTCATTTTTAAATAAAATACCATTAGTTTATCAGACAGTTCATTTCCAATATATGTTGCATACAAAGCCAAAACACTAAACCTACCCCCTTAGTTTTCATAACCACCGTACTCAAACACAGAAGGCTATATATCTACTAATTGCAGTGCTACGTAGTTAGTGTTGGTATCAAAATGTTTCAAAAGATAATATACGTATTTGTAGTTAATGTACATGTCAATATTATAGAACTACTTGAACGAAAAGTACAACATAGGCTCAGATATATTAACATTTTAGTTTGGTTTAGTGACCAAAGTTGTACAATAGTTCAATGCCTTACTTACACACATGGTGCATGACTATTATTGTTTATCTCACAACAATCCCAGTTCATTTCCAAATTAAACATCACTCTGTCAAAAAAATTACTATCTTGCATACATAACCAAAACAGTAACAATACCCCCTTACTTTTCATAACCGCCTTCCTAAAACACAATCGGTTATATATCTACTAATTACAGGGCTGCGTATGCAAATTTTGTATCGTTATGTTAGATATAGTATGTTACATATCCGTAGTAAGTATGCATGTCAATATTATGTACATAACTGAAACTTGAAAGTAAAGCAGCTATTATACCACCAAATAATAAATTTTAGTTTGGTTTTGTGACCGAAGATGAACAATATTGGTGAACAATATTTCATATCATTACTTACATTCGTGGCACATGACAATTTTTTTATCTTAAAATAATCCCTCTTCATTTCCAAATAAACTAATGTTATACTGTCTGACGAACAAGGTAATATATTGCAAGGAAAACCAAAATGCTAACTCTACCCTCTTATTTTGCATAACCGCCAAACCTCGAACACATTCGGCTATAATTATTGATCTACTAATTACAGGACTACATAGCTAACTTTGTTATCAAAATGTTTAGAATAATATGTTGCGTAGTTGTAGTAAACACTTATTTTAATATTATAAACGGAAGGTGAACAATACTTCATTACATGTACTTACATCCATGGAACATGGCACTTTTATTTGTAACTGAAGAATCAAGCTATTCATACGTCAACTAACATGGCACTGTGCACAATCACACAAATTACATAACATGTGTAGCAACTATGTGCCACACAATTTGTAAGAGGTTGATCTTACATGTAACCAATCTAATCTGACTCAACTGCTGGTAAAACCAAAGGCATTATTTAGAAAGTGCGAGTTGTCACACATGGAAGCGCTGCAGAATTGTTCCATGGTCAAGATGTTCATCTACTCAAATCATCCCACGAAAGGACAATGTAAGTGTATTGTACCACATGCTGATGCTACTTGTCAAGCTGGGCTTGAATTATTATCTTAAGCAAATATTCCTATTCTTTGGTGCTTATTATTCCTTTACAGTGTTAAGTGTTAATTACAAAACAATTTAGTCAAGAACGTTGGACAAGAACACCTACTGTGACACAACCGACGCTTTGCTGTTGTCCGTGATATCATCTTAACTCACACTGGAAGGAACAGACCAGTTTAGTAAGCATTAAAGGTGCACTGTATAGATTGCGCTATTCCAACGCAAAAGTATTTTGTCGGCAGACGGCAAGCATCTGTGGCTATTTATACATCATGTAGAACAGTCTCGTGCAGGCGATATGTTTGCCGGCGTTAGTTCTCGGGAACACAAGATAAGTGTGCGCTGCGTCTAATGATTGTGTTGTTGATAAGGATTCATTGATTTAGTGTTGTTAGTTTGCAACAGTATATGTCATAAATAAATCCTTATCAACAACACAATCACTAGATTCAGCGCACGTTTGTCTTGTGCTCCCAAAAACTAATGACGGCAAACATATCGCCTGCACGAGACTGTTCTATAAATAGCCGCAGACGCCAAGGGTCGGCCGACAAAATACTTCTACCGTGCAATAGCACAATCTATACAGGATCCCTTTAAGTAGGTGTAACACCAGAGAATCTCACCCGCAGAGCCTATTTATGGTGTGAAAATTAAGGTGTAGTGTTAGTGTTTTGGTTTTCCAAGTAATATATTACAGGTGTACCTTGTTTGTCAAACAATCTAGTGTTATTTGGAAATGAAGAGGGTTAATTTTGAGATAAAAACAATTGTCATGTGCCATGAGTGTAAGTAATGATTTGAATTATTGTACACCTTCGGTCACGAACCAAAACTAAAACAGTAATATCTGGTGGCATTATGTGTGCTCTACTTTCAAGTATGTATATAATAATGACACGCATTCTTACCACAAATATGTACCGTACTGTATCTATCAGAGTGATATCAAAATTAGATATGTAGCCCTGTAATTAGTAAACATATAACCAATTGTGTTTGAGGAAGGCGGTTCTAAAAAATAAGGGGGTAGTGTTAGTATTTTGGTTGTATATGCAATATATTACATTCCTTGTCAGACAATTTAGTATTGTTTTATTTTGAAATGAAGTAGGATTGTTGTGAGGTAAACAATATTTGATAAGCACCAGATGTGTTGATGCCAACATTAGCTATGACTGTATCTCAGTAATTACTAGCTATAATAGCCGATTGTTTTTGTGGAAGGTGGTTATGAAAAATAATGGGTAGATTAGTGTTTTGTTTTGTATGCAATATGTTATAATCTTTGTCTGACAAACTAACAGTATTTTATTTGGAAATAAATTGTGATTACTGTAAGATAAAATAATTGTCATGCGCGACGTGTGTACATAATGCTTTTTGAACTATTTTACACCTTGGATCATCAAACCAAACTAAAATGTTAACATATCTGAGCCTATTTTGTGCTTTTCGTTCAAGTAGGTCTGTAATACTGACATGTACGTTAACTACAAATACGTATATTATCTTTCCAAACATTTTGATACCAACACTAGCTATGTAGCTCTGCTATTAGTAGAGTTATAGCCTATTGTGTCCGATTAAGGTGGTTATGAAAACTAAGGGGGTACATTTAATGTTTTGGCTTTGTATGCAATATATTACATTCGTTGTCTGATAAACTAATGGTATTTTATTTGGAAATGAACTGGGACGGTTGAGAGATAAAAACAATTGTCATGCGTCACGTCAATATTGATGTGTGCAGTAACTACAAATGTAGGTATCTCACCATTCAAGACATTTTTATATATCTATGTAACCTTGTAATTAGTACATATATTGCGGATTATGTTCTTGGGCGGCGATTATGAAAAATAAAGGACTAGGATTACTATTTTGTTTATGTATGCAACACATTACATTGTTTGTCAGAAAATCTAGTGTTGTTTTATTTGGAAATTAATTGGGAAGTTTTTGATGTAAAACTAGTTGTCATATGCCACGTATGAAAGTAATTGTTTTGAACTATTGTACACCGTCGGTCACGAAACCTATCTAAAATTTCAATATAATTTGGTATATTTTGTGCTTTCATTTCAATTCTATCTATTGTATTGATTTAATATTTGCACGTACCTCGTTTTTCCACACAGGCTGACACAAAATGTTATCGTGTAGCCCTATAATTAGTAGATATATAGCCGATTATGTACATGTTAAAAAACCTTTAAAAAGCTATGCCACCATTTTCACAAAATAGCTCACTACGTAGTAAAACTGTCATACGGGCTTTTTGTGACTGGTAGAGGTCACAGATAAATCCTGGCACAGGTGACACCTTGTAACATTTAGGTACCCCTAACGTGATTTCTAGAGCCCTTTTGAGATTTTGGGCCTAGACTATATTCATCACATGAGCAAAATCTCTGTCAGGCCATCGGAAATTGGATGCCAAACATGTGGCCCATTCTTGCATTCCATCATGTATTTTGTTGACATTCTGGCCCCAAAAAGTTGTTCTTTATGGCAGAACATAAGGCAATTAGTCAAACAAAATTCTCCTATTCGCAGAAATGTTTGATCTAGTAGATGTCATGCCATCAGCAATGTAATTAGCGTAACTGTTATCAATACAGTATTGTTGGCAAAGCCTGACGGAGATCACATGCATCATTTTGATTGTTACACAGTGGACCCGTCAGTTGTACATTTCTACAACAAATAATCAGTCTTATTATATCCGTTAATGTTGTTGAAATACAGATTCATTCCTTCATTCAATTAAGGTCAATCATTATCAAGTGAATCATATGAACATGTATATTAAATAGTACAAATAATGTCTGTGGTGATTTACGAGTGACAGAATTCATGGGGGTTTTCACTCCATGTATTTGTTATTCCATCCAACGTTCTTCATAAAAATAAAGTATAAAATATATTGGAACCATCATGTATCCCATTATATATGATAATCATAATTTGATGAATATCTTATTTAATATACCAACCACATCACATACCTGGGCTCCCTTTTGCTTTGCTCTTTCAATGAGTGATTTCGCTTGGCAGAAGTTTTCCTCCTTGTCAGGAGTGGATGTCATCTGGACAAGTCCAACCATTGGCCTGGTTCTGAACTCATCGGACAGTGTAGATGCCATTCTAATGAGTAGACGTCTCACCACCAAGAATCTGTCTGAACTGTGACACCAGCTTAGAATGTCACGGAATATCGTTGGATTCATGAGAAATGTGACTACCGGTAGATGCTGTCTTGTGGCACCTCCTCTGACACACCTAAGAGGCACAAGAGAGGACATTAATTGTTACCATATTACTGAAATTTAGGTAACACACAGTGGTCATATTAAAACAAAATGTTTAGTTTTAAGTTAGAGACAGAGTGGCTCCAATCATTACAAATGTCATATATATCAAATTTAGGCCAAAATCTAGTTATTAGTTGTAGTCACCAGATGGCAGCACTGCTCACCACCACCCACCCACTACCCCTTGCACACACCACTAACCCAGCCCTTGAGCTGTTTCCAATGCAGAGGCAAGGGTCATCTGGCCAGGGAATGCTCAATTACACTATCACGATGGGACTCACCAGTGAAGCGTCAAGTTCAGAGACACTGTAACAGCAGTAGCATCAGTTGCACGGACTCTGATGATAGTCGCAGGTATCGCAGCCCTAGGCGATATCACACTAACCACGTAGGCAGATGGGGTTTCCGATCAATGTGATAGCAGGTATAACAGGGGAGAGGATGCACGGCATGGGAGATAGAGGACTCCTGAGCATAGCAGTAGGCATGGTAGGAGGGATGATGATATTCGTGGGCAATATAGGACCCCTAACCCCTCACAGGAGGATAATCAGGACGATACTCGTGGACGGTATAGGACTCATAATTCCCCTTATGATGATAACCAGGGAAGATATTATCAGCCTCCAGAGAACAATTACAGCCAAAGTATCAGTCCTCGTCGTGATCTCCCCGCCCCTTCCAACAGAAAAGGTGATAGGATGGATAAACCACCGTCAAACTAAATAAGGTAAACCCAGTTGGCTATGGGTATTGGCCAACCAACGCACAGTAATAACAGACCAACTTCATGTATGTCCACCAGTCAGGACAATTGTAATGGAGTAGGTATCACCAATGAGTGGAGCATTAGGGTACCTATAACACCACAATGGGAGTGTGACCAGGCAAAGCACTGAGGTGCTAATACAACCTCCAGCATGTCCACTAGTCAGGACAGTGGTCATGGAGTAGGTGTTAAAGTAGATACTCTATGTAGATCACTACAGAAGCACTTTGGACTACTGACCAACAAACACACCCAGATAACAATGAGACATGTCCAATAAACAGTACAAAGATAATGGAGAACATGTGACAGTCAGAAGTACTCACCTGAGCCCAACAGTAGGCCACACACTGTTAATACCAGCCACAATTTAAGGGAGGAATACGCTCATGGTAGTAGACACTGCCGCCCAAATGTCAATAAATCCTGTATTGACTCATTAGAACATGTGTGCATTATGACCCCGGAGTTCATAACCATTGAGAATGCAGAACACCGCTCATATATGCAGTGCTATCTAATCAAGAAACTCCCAATAACCATACAACAAAATCAGTACAACACCGATGTGGCTGTGGGACCGATAACAGATGAATTTATTCTTGGGCTTGATTTTCTATTAAATCATCACTGTATTGTGGATATTAATAACAGCACTATAATAATGGATGGCACCACTGTGCATGCCCTGATGAAGACGGGGCCAACAGTGAAGTGGAATTCAAGTAGCGCAACGCACTGTAATTCTGCCAAAGCATGTGAGTGCACTAACCCTTCTTGCAATGTCTACATTACTTCACCGGAGATGACGGACGAGTTAATAATCCCATCTTGTATAATTAGTGGGGAAATTGGACACATTATTATGGAGATTATAAACGATTCCAATAAACCAGTCACATTGCAGAAAGGGAAAATACTAGTTCAGGCAGTGGAAATGAATGCCATATTAGATACTAGCTCAGAGCCCTGTTGAGAAAGCATTCATGTCAGTCGAACTGAAATGATGGGGAATACTAGTGGTGATAATGGGCCTTCGTGGGAAGAGGTAAACAGGGTTAGTGAAACACTACCGCCTATAGCAATATCCCTTACCCTAGATGTTAGCCTAGACGAGACACAAGTCTCCACTATGCTTACGGAGGTGGAATCACAAATACCGCCACACTTAGAGGACATGTTTAACATAGCAAAGAAGAACATTTCTATTAGGGAACAATTCGCATTGGGGCTATTACTAGCTAAATATGGTAGCGTTTTCTCCAAGGACAGTAACGATTTAGGAAAATTCACTCTTATATGCCATGATCGCATGATCACTTATAATGAAGACCCCATCAGCGAACGATTAAGGCGCACCTGACTAAAATTCCAGAGTGAGGAGGAGAAGACACTGACTAACATGCTCAAGTATTAAAGCCATCTTCATCAGAGTGGGCATCTGCACCCGTGTCAGTAAGGAAACAAGACAGGGAAGTAAGATAGAGTGGATTATCGACAACTAAATGCGAAAACTGTTAAAGATGCTTTTTCATTGCCCTTGATTGCAGAGTGTATTGATAATTTGACAGATACCCAGTGGTTTCACACATTAGACATGGCCAGCGGCTATTGGCAAATAATGGTAGATGAACGCGAAAGTCATAAGACGGTGTTCCTAACCAAATATGGCATCTTTGAACATGTCAGAATAGCCCAGGGTTTATGTAATGCACTTGCCACGTTCCAAAGGGTTTTGCATATTGTCCTTGTCCAATGCGGTCTCGCATGGAACAAAGTACTAGTATACCTAGATGGCGTAATCGTACTGGGGAGGAGCTTTGAGGAGTCCCTCGAAAATCTGGAAGTCATTCTCCAGATATTTGAGGTACACAACTTAAAACTAAAAAATGCTCTTTATTTAGAACGGAGGTTCGCTTCCTTGGACGTAAAGTGTCCCGAGAGGGTGTTTCCGTCACTAATGGTCATATTCAGAGTGTACTATATTGGCCATGACCAATGAATGCTTTGCAAGTGAATAAGTTCACAGGATTTGTCAACTATCACAGAGAATTTATTCAGGGATTATCTAAAAAAAATTAAACCACTTTATGCATTGACCAAACCAAAAGAGTCATTTTAATGGACTGAGCCATGTGAAGCGGCGTTTCAGAAACTAAAGCACGTAATGACAACCACGCCAGTGCTGGCTTTCCCCAACAATATGGACCCATTCATCCTTGATACAGATGCCTCAGATGTGACAACTGGCGCAGCCCTGTATCAGGTACAGAATGGAATAGTACATCCAGATTCCTTGACTCCAATACTGCAACGGCACTGCACCACACGTAAGGAATTGTTGGCTATAGTAATGTTCACACGCCATTACAAACACTACCTGCTTGGCCGTGAGTTTACTCTAAGGACAGATCATGGGTCACTCACGTGGCTATTCCGCTTCAAACACCCTGTAGGCCAGGTTGGTAGGTGGCTGAAGGAATTATCTCCATGACTCCATGACTATCCAACACAGACCTGGGGTTAGGCATTCCAATGCCGATGCATTATCAAGAATACCAGAGGAACATGAAATATGCAGTTGTTATAACTATAAGGCTGGCCAAGAATTAAGTTCTCTACCTTGTGGTGGCTGTCCATATTGTACAAAACTACACAACCAGTGGGGAACGTTCGAGGAAGAAATTGATTACGTAGTACCATTAGCAACAAGACAACTCAATGTATCCAGTAAGTTAATGGTATATTGGGGGAGGACCAAACCGGCCCAAACTACATGCACCAATATAGCTCACAGGAATTACGAGAGTCCCAGATGCAAGACACTGAATTACAACCCGTAATCACCTTAGATTAGAAACAGAGCCCCCTACACAACTCCAAGTTATGGAATAATAGGGATCGACTCCAAGTTATGGAATAATAGGGATCGACTGCATGTACAGGATGGGGCCTTGTAATACTGTTGGGAGGAAGAGATTGGTCCCCTACATTAAAGTTAATATCAATCAATGAGACAGGAAGTCATCCAAATGACCCATGATAATCGCATTGGAGGGCATTGGGGAAGAGATAAAACCTTCGGAAAACTAGGGAAAAGCTTTTTCTGGCCCTGTATGCGTCGGGACTGCCAATTGTTTGTGGACACATGCGCTGTATGCCACATTAACAAAGTGGGATGGCCACAGCGTGCACAGTTGCTCCACGAACAGGCGAGGATCCCGGGGGAACGGGTACACTTAGATATTCTAGGACCATTTACAACGAGCGAATCTGGGAATAAGTACACACTTACGATCCTGGACCAATTTACTCATTGGCTAGAGTTACCTGCATTGCCCGAACAAACAGCTGAAATAACAGCCAAGACGTTCTTCGAACAATGGGTTATCATATGGTGCCCCTCTACAGATACACACCGACCAGGGCTGGAATTTTGATAGTCAATTGTTCACTGATTTGTGTAACTCACTGCAAGTCAAAAAGTCTAGGACCACACCCTACCAACCCTGTTCCAATGGTACAGTAGAGCGACAAAACCAAATCGTTCTCTCCTTTAGCAGGTGTTATCTTACTGATAAGATATCCCGATGGAACGAACACCTGGCTACATTGGGGATGAGCCCACGAGCCACGGTAAACCGAAATACCGGATTCACACCAAATATGTTACTACTGAGACAAGAAGTGTCCATGCCTGAGGAGATCCTATTCGGGCTTCCTAACATAAATTCCATGCAACAATCATGGTACACTATCCCATGCAAGGGCTGGGATAGTGTACCATGTGTAACGCAACCACCAATTGCATGCAACCCCATGTCGAGGTAACACTCTTACCTTGGCATTTTCATCCGGATGCTGCTTGCTGGCTGTGTGTGCAGCAGTTTGGTGCCATACCCCCCTGCCCACAGGCTCATCTGGCCGGGCATTCTGTGGAGGATAGGCAAAAAGGGGAGTTTGCTCCACATTCTGCTAGGTGGGCAATCTCCATGATCGAACTCCTCGAGAGTACACGGAGAATGGCCCTCATCCACACCTTTGAGGAGCTAGTCGTCCTGCTTAGAAAGAGGGTGGTACCCAAAACAGGGTTCCCGATCTAACATGGCCATGCGGGTCATGTTAGCCGAAGTAGCCGAGATGATAGGCCAACCTATTGCTGCCGTCGACATCCAGCTGAGTCCACCCAACCACCCAGTGGCATTCCTCAATTGGGACAGCATGGGAAGGACATTGGTGGAGATGCCACCCCACAAGCAGGACACTTTCAGGGAATGACTAGTCCCGTCTACCTCACTCCATCAAACTCACACTGTAATGGAGTCCGCCATGGACGCCCACTGTCATCTACATTTATTACAGGCTAGGAAGATGAGGGTGAGGAAATACCAGGCGACAGGACCCAGAAGAGAACTGCTGTCCCATTTGATTTCATCACCTAACCTGTCCCAGTGTGGGAAACGGCCTTCTCCCTCTGGCGAGGTGATAGTACGGTCAGCCTCACCGCAGTGGTGGATAACCGCATTTTTCCAGACAACTGGCTGCAACCGGTCATAAAGGGGGTCACCGTCAGTCATTAGATGGTGGTTATAAAAACCACTTACGGTGTTTACCCTCGACTGGCAAATATGCGAATGTGGTCTGGATTACACGGAGCCACTACATTCAGTTCCCAGCCAACGACTACTGTTTGAAAAGCATATTGCCTTGGCTAAGGAGTTGGAGAAGCCGCTGGTTCTCCACTTGCATGGGAATGCACGCGTTCCCTTCTCGAGCGTCATGTGCGAAGCACTGGCGATACTGGAAAAGCACACACATCAACGCCAACTATGTGCTTCACAGGTAGTTTGGCAGACTACAGGCAGTGGGTACGGCAGTTTACGAACAGTGTTTTCGGAATCAGCAACAGGATTTAGCGAACTGGCACGACAGATCGACCTATACTGGCTGGTGCTGGAAACAGATGCCCCCCTGTTGTCACCATGGGGTCATAACAACGGACACCCATATGAGCTGGTGCACCAGGCACGGTATATTGCGGCACTGTGCAATCTGCCAAGCTGGGTAGTGCTTTGCATGGCCACCCCTCAACGCGCATGTGTTTTATAAGGTGTAGAACGCACATATATCAATCACGGCAGCCGGGCACCAGCCCTCTTATGCTGTCGACAGAACCCTGCACTTGCACTGCCTGGTCAAATAAGACTAGTGCAACATTTTGTTATCCACCACATTATTATTATGTTGTAAGGAGTTTTGCTTTTTGAATGTTTATTGTATACTAACTTTGTTCACAATAATCACTGGCAATATGTTCATAACACGGTGTATAATTATTTTATAATTATTGAAATCATTGGGTTTATTAAATTGACTAGGTTTGTTAGATTGACTAATTTGTGAATTATTACTTGAGCAAGACATTCAGCGCACTGGTTCAGGATCAATGGCGGCCACTGATAGAAACACAGCTACCAAACATAAAGAGCGAGCCACGTAAGTTACCACTCATTATCCGTTCGTTCTTTACCACATTATCATTATAACAACAAAATCAATGTGAGCCCAGAGTTCACACAAATAAAGTAATTTATTTAATTAATTATGTTTTGTCTTCTCCAACACTGTCCATTTCTGCTCTGTCTCAAACACTGAACTCGGCTTCAGATTCAACTTGGAATAACAACACAACAACAGATGCCAGTGGATCGAAGGCAGAGCAACACCAAATCTAAAAGAAAACTTCCATGAAAATCAAGTCATAATTATTTTTAATTTAATACTATTAATAAACACAATTTTGACTTTCTACATCTTTTAAAATTTACACAACACGAAGTGACTAACAACGTTTGTGCATAAATGTCACAAAACTGGCCGGGCGACTTCAAAACAGCTTAATTGCGGCAAGCCCAAGAATGAATTGTACCAAACCCAGTTGTGCTGGGACGTCTTGAATCAACTTATCTAGGCTAAATGAAGGAAGCTGGAGGTAGCCATGCACTAAACTTCTAAAGGTCCCACAATGGTTTTTTTGTTGATTTTGTATCTTCAGACTAAACCGTCACTCACCTATTATCGCCCAGCGAATAACGGACCCATGATTATGCAAGAACCGTGCACGCCAGTCAACATACAAAATGTCTAACAGCAGTTTGCAATTACTGGTTTTAAATTACTTTTCTGGTCACCAAGCAGCAGAATAACAACTAAAATTAATCTCAGCGTTTTGGTTCTGTTCAATCCCTGGTGTCAGTTGGAATACTTTAGCCAGACTACTGGCTCCCCCTTCCGCCAATACATGTAATAATTTAAGGGCGCGATGTAAGGACGCGAGGAATTATATACAATTTTTTTGTGAACACAGCAATTATTATTATTACATAAGCTAGAAGCAGTACACCAAAGAACTGTTATTATTAATCTTAACAAAGCTTAAGTTGTCTTTAATATAAGGTGAAAGGAAGTCTTAGTAATACCTCCTTATAAATTGTAATTATGATCACCCAGCTTTCAGTTTATTTCCTCATTGCATCCTTTTGTTGATCCCACTCAATCCTTCTCAGATTTCCTAACACCCCCTTGTGTAACCAGTCTATTTCTTGTCTTGACATTTAATCTGTGTCTACAGTTTTGCAACTGCCTATCAAGTAGTATATCAATACACGCAACATACTGTGATGAGCACAGCCAGTGTTCCACATACTGGTGTATATATTTGTGTGTGCATATACTTGCTTGTACTTTCTATATCATGTACATCTACTTCACTTTACACTTATTCATGATAATGTCAACAAGCATCTCGTTTTTGCATTCTCTTATTGTGTTTGTGTGTGTGCGTGCACGCACACGTGCGTTTGCATGCATGTGTGTATGCGAGTCACAATTAACCAGCATTTTGATCCAGAATCTCACATTTTGTCCTGTTATCCCGTAATTTGTTTGTATAATCATGTAAAAATGTTGTGATTTGTTCATGTGTTGTACAAAATATGTACAGAATTTATAACAGATTTACATTACACTGATAAATAACAACACGTCATATTGGTGTTCAATTCATGAGCTATGATTATTTACAGTGAGAAGATTTCAACTTGACATGTGAGGCTGTAACATTGCCTAACTTTGTGGCAATGTTAGCCACCCCTGTAAACTGTTCATTTCTGCGCAAATGTCTCTTAGAAGGACACAAACTCCTTGCTTGCCATGCGCCCCACAACAGCATCCAGCAAAGTGCCCACTCGCAGTTCAGCTTCTTGTACTTTGTATATCTGAAAAGATTAAATATATTTTACCGCAAACGCTTTTCACATACACAGTATTGTTTGACACTGTCAATTTGGGTGAGATACTCGCAGTGGAAGGCAGCAGAAGCAGAGGAAGACCTAGGAGACATTGGGGGAAGGACATAGAAGAATGGATGAGAGCCGACGTTTAGCGAGTGGGGAGATTGGCAAACGAAAGAGCTGTCTATAGACAATCCATCAAGGCTGCAACGTCCGGAAATGGATAAGCAAACACAAGACAAGACTCGCATACCATTTAGATAACATAGTATGTATTTCTGCCATTCAGCACAATGTAAGAAACTTCTGTATTAACCAGTAAAATGTCACTGTCCATCATACCAATTTACTAAACCTTTGAATACCATCCAACAGTTTGTTTTGGCTTCACAATAGTTCACTAAGACTGGAGAACTGCAACCTGTGGTGGTGGACTGTTTTGCCGGTATGTACCTGGTACAACAAATTCTGTATTATCACACATATCATTATCAGGTCAATAGTTTACAGTACCTGAGAACAAAGTTTATTGAATTCAACTGTTTATGCATCACATGACAGGAATATTATTAGTAGATGTAAAAATCATAGTATCATTTCCATGCAAAAAATTGATATTTTCCCAAACATTGAAATTAAACAGATAATGGGCAAAGTATATTTTAAAATATGATTCATTAATACATATTTGGGCTGTCACAATTAAAATGGATAATAATAATGGCATTAATTGCACCGGATAAAACACTGCACTTAACAACACATTTTGACAACTATCATAAAACTAACCTTCTTTATCTTGGTCACATCACTGAGCTGTTGAAGTCTAGATAGATTCACCATCTCTCCTCGGACATGCTCAGCCACTTGAGATAAGGTTCCTTGTCCCTGGCTGTGAATCTGCACCAGTAGAACACTTGTATCTTTGTTCCCCATACCAAACTTTCGAAATGAATCTGATATCTGCAACATAAGACACAGCATTATGTTTTTGTACTTTCTTGACAGAATGATGCAGAACAGTCTACCAGGTACTATAAAAGTCTACAGTGATAACTATTTTGGAATGACAGATTAACACACAGAAAAACTTGACGTTAAAGCCATTGTAACAGAAATAAATATTAAGATTTTAATATTTAAAAACTGGGGTTGTACCCATCAAAGGAGAATGCATTACAGAGGTCCAATCAATAAATGTAATCAATGAAAATTTGTAATTTTTTGAACAATTTGTTTAAAGGAAATAAAAACAAGGCATTAGCTAAAATCTCCATGTGTACATAACGTTAAGCATTGGATGTAACATTCAAGAACATTAACAAAAATACATATGTAGCATAAATTCGATTTTAAACCCGTCTGTGTAGCGATTCCCGCAGAAAATAAAAATGTAATGAGCGATCACGTGGTATCATGACGTCACATATGACCCAAACTCGCATCAGGCCAACTCTTTGTAAATGTTTATTGATTTCTATAGCACCATATTTATACAATAATATTCTATGGTGCTGTACAGTACAATAGATGGCATAGTAGAAAGCTAAAACAACACAAGCATTCAACATAATACAAATATTGATATACAAAGGTAAAACTATAAAATTATAAAATTTATAATTTCAATAGAAACATCCAACATATTTTATATAATTACCTAACAAGTGTAAAACTATTTAAATTAGCAAAATTAATAAGTTAATTATATGCAATTCTAAAATAGTGAGTCTTCAGTTTGCTCTTAAAAACACCGACATTGTTGCAGCTGTGATTATCTTTGGGAAGGGAGTTCCACAGTTTCGGTGCAGCAACTTTAAAAGCACGATATCCCAGAATTTTCCTTTTTGTCCTTGGTACATCAAGTTTAAGATCATCCCGCGATCTTAGACCATAATGGATGCTTCTAGGAGTCAGCATTTCCAACATATATTCTGGTCTATGGCCATGTAATGAATTAAATGTCAGTAAGCAAATCTTATATTTAATGCGAAATTCCACCGGCAACCAGTGAAATGACTTTAGTACTGGAGTGATATGGTTATTTGCCGATTCTGCACAACACTCTGGCTGCAGTGTTTTGAACCATTTGTAATTTCCGTATAAGGTATTTTGGTAAGCCGATCAAAAGGGCATTACATTAGTCAATATGGCTGTGGACCAGAGCATGTATCAGTTTCTCTGTGCTCTGTTGATCAAGATATTTTCTGATTTTTCCGATGCTATCAAGTTGTGCATAAGCTGCCCGACATTTGAACTTGACATGTTCTTCCATAGACATGTGCTTATCAAAATAAGCGGCAAAATTTCACACACAATTCAGTGCATGTACCTCATAGCCCCCGATGTTAATGGCCGTGTTGGTGCATTTTGCTAGTTGTTGCGGAGCGCCAATTAAAATGTACTCAGTCTTGGAGTTATTCATTTTCAGTTTCATGTCTTGCATCCAGCTATTGATGTCTTTGATGCATCGTTCCATGGACTCTCGGTTACTGTCCATAGAATCAGGATGGAAACCACAGTAAACCTGATGATCATCAGCGTAGGCATGCCCCAGCTTCCCATGCTGATCAACGACATAGAAAACAGGGCTAGAGTACTCTGTGAATTCAACAGGGCCTAGGCATGAGCCTTGCGGTACTCCCTGATCAAGTTTAAACTGTTCAGACACCGTACCATTGATAGAAATATGCTGCGACCTTGATTGGAGATAAGAGGAAAACCAATTTAGAGCTGTGCCTGATACTCCAAAAGAGCGATTCATGATATTTAACAAAATGTTGTGTTCCACTGTATCAAAAGCCGACGACAAGTCAATTAAAACCAGTTGTGTTACCTTCTGTTGATCCACGTTTAGAAGAATGTCAGACAGGACCTTAACTAGAGCGGTTTCTGTAGAATGCCCTGCTCTATAAGCAGACTGACAAGGTGGCAAAGGAAATCCACAGTGTGAGTGAAGACAAAGTTGGTTTACAACAGCTCGCTCTGAAGATTCGATACAGGATGATAGTTTTTTGGAATAGGATCCAATCCTGCTTTTTTAAGCAGCGGCACTACAAATGCAGTCTTCCACTCGTGTTGGAATTCCCCAGTAACAATATAGAGATTGATGATGTGCGTGAGGAATGGCAATAATTCCTCCATATACTCTTTAACCAATTTGGTTGGCATGGGGTCAAGAGCACAGCTGGTTGTTTAGATTTCATAACCAACTTGCGCACATCATCTTCGGAGACCACCGCAAATGTATCTAAGTTAGCACACACACCCTCTCTGAATGGTATATATGGTGGTTCGGTAACACCAATGTTCGTTCGAATAGCATCTATTTTATCACTAAAAAGTTGCCAAATTAATTTACAAGGTTTTCCACAGAATCATGATCAGGTAGTGAAGTACTTTGCTTTTTACCACACAGGGTGTTTATGAGGGAAAATAATTTCTTCGAATCACCTCTAGCTTCTAAAATTAAGTTAGAGAGATGGTCAATTCGTTTGGTATTCAGTGCATTGACATATTTGTTCTGAGCACGGTGGAATGACAGCAGAGTTTCATGATTTTTATTTCGCGTCCAGATTAATTCAGCTTTCCGTCTCTGCGACTTTAGTGATTTGAGTTCATCGTCAAACCATGGTACCAATGGCTTCACAACAATAGTTTGGGATTTGATGGGTGCGTGCCTATCCAGCAACTGTCTCAGTTCCCAATTAGTAGTCACCAACTAGCTGATTGATATCAGTGATATCCTTCAGGTCATTACTAAAAGCATTATTATCGATTTGTTTCAGTTTCCTGTAAGATATCGTACGTGTCTCTAAAGGAGGTCTGGGCATGTTAACTCTATAACACACAGACATATGATCTGACACCACATAATCAGCCAGGGGGTAACTAAGCAGAAGTTCATGATTATACCTAGTAATAATTAAGTCTAGCGTGTGACCAGATACATGCGTTGGAACTGTAACATGCTGCGTTAAGTCATACATACTAAGTACATCACACATTCTAATTGCATCAGCTTCTGTGTCAATATCCATATGGATATTAAAATCACCAGCTATCAGGAGTGAATGAGAGGTTTGAACTGCATGCGACAAATATGTCTGAAATTCCTCAAAGAAAGTAGCAGTTGTAACACAATGTTTTTCCGAGTATGGTGGTCGGTATATAACATGCACATAAACTTTCGTCTTTTGACATAATAGCTCATAGTTACCATACTCAAATGACCCTTTCCATGCATTCAGAGCAGCACCGACAGTAATTCACTGACTGATTTAAGTTCTTATGATAAATTGTACAACTCCTCCTTCATATATCGATATTCTAGTGATATTATGAGATTATACACGTTACTTTCTGTAGCTGGCTACAATATAAATTTGCTACGTATGTTTATTGGTGTAGATTATATTGCATTCGATATCATTATTCTGAAAACGAGCCCAAGCTTGGCAAAACCTAGTCAACTTGTAGGCCCATTCGCATTCATTGTTTTGAATAAAATTTGATTCATGTGGAACCGTAAGATAACTGCTTGTTTCTCTATGATGACTAGTGTTTGTATTACATTGGAATATCACACAATAACTCATTTTGACGTGCGCTTCGACCCGAAAGCTATCCTTGTAAACATGCTCTGAATGCATGGAAAGGGTCGACCTGATGCGAGTATGGGTCATATGTGACGTCACATCTCAGCGTCCCGAAAAGCGCGCCAAAAATATGCATATTCGAAAATGTCCGGTTACACAGCATAAAATGTGGAATTTCTAATTAATTGAATTTTTTTGGGGGGGGCTTGGTGGACATGGGAATAGATAGCAGGATGTAATTTGACTTTCCACTTACAGAAAAGGGAATTCTGCATTAACTGTTAATTAAATGAGGCAAGAAATCCCAAAACTCATATATTCTTGTACCCCATCATAAATGGCTCTACCCAGTAAACTCTGATTAAAATGTCATCAAAATACCCACAACAAATCACCACCTGAATAAAGGACAATTCATTGACAATGACTAGACACCAACTTACATTCTTTGATGGCGACAGATTGAAGATGACTTCCGAGTGTAGTGTGCGTGTCACCCGTTTCTTACATCGGTCCAAATGAAGTGCTTTATTGGAAGCCACTAAAATCTGGAAAGTGTCTACAATCTGAAAAATATTAAAATTGGAACATCATTTGATGACCGGTAGTCGAATGGTCAAATAGACATGGCAATCTTTTATTATTTAGCTGATCTAAATTAGATCCATAGCCAGACTGGAGATCCTGGCTGTTCAAAACACATTTATCCCAAGTGTCAATGTGGCCTCAGAATTGGAAGATCAACAACAGATATGAATGATATATCAAGGTTAGTGCTTATTTGCAGATGATACTATACTAGTAGTTGTTCTTAGTGTGAAGGTAAATAATTTAGCCTACAGGCAAGTTAAGTAAAATCGTGGAAACAGGTGTCACAAGCACAGCAAATACAGATTACAACTGTGTCAGTGACACTGGCCACCCTTCACTTCACTTCATCGGTCTAAGTCTAACACCTACGTATGCTAAGACTAAGTCTAACGTCAGACCAATTTGCCTTTCCTTCCGCTAACATGGACGACAGGGATCTCAGTTTAGTGGCCATAGTCTATTATTACGTATGCTATCTGTTTCTTTATGAATATATACTTATTATAACTCTTGTAATAATGCCAACAGATATATCTGCGCTGGAGACTTTCTGGTGGTGTTTTTATATTGTTTTCCCTTTTGCTGGCATATTTTGTTTCTCGCAAATTTTGCTTACTCCGGTCCTGTCAGTTTGGATCTCGTTAATAGGTCCCGTCCATCTCATTGATCTGCAGGATTATCATGGTATGGGAATCTTTCATCTTAACTTGAAATGTCTGCAATGAAGAAGGATAATGAAGATCTTGGACGATTTACTCCATTTACTCCAAACAGCCGACACTTGAGCAAACGCAGGAGTTTTATGGTGCTTGTTTGTGCACATGCGTTGTGTGTAGTTTGTTTGTTTGTTTATTTTATAGGCACTTTAGGTGACTGGGTGTGGTGAAAGGGGACTTCATGATTGCTGTTTGAAATGCCATGGGGTTTTCTAGTTCAGTAAATTGTGGTGGGATCATATTCCAGATTAGAACTGGTAGAAAGAGAACACTGCTGCATTGATGCGGCACCTAGGGGCTATGTAGTGGCCACGTTTTTTGACTGTGTCAGTAGACCTGGTGGGGGTGTGATGTTGATTATGTTATTTAATATTTTGTAAAATGTCATGGTTTGGTTGATGATGCGTCGTCGTTCAAGAGTTGGCCATCCAAGGGCTGGCTATTAGGTCTGCCGAGTTTGTTTGGCGTCTATGATAATTTTTTACAAATCTGGCAGCACAGTATTGTACTCTTTCAAGGTGTTTAATTTGGGTGGCAGTGTGTGGATTCAATATAGGAGAGGCATACTCGAGTTTTGGTCGGATTAGCATGTTATAGGCCGTTTGATCATGCCTAGGACTTTTGAAGATTTGGAAGCAATGTCAGTGATATGGTTTGCCCAGGTTAGTTTAGAATCTAATTTTACTCCAAGGTATGGGTAGCTAGAGACGGTAGAGAGTGGCATGCCAAAGCCAAAGAGTGAATATGAATGTAGTCTGGGTTTTGTTTGTTATTGGGAGATGCACGCATTTACTATTTAGATGTTAAATTCCATTTGCCATACCATGTTTGGAGGAAGGAAGGAAAAGTCTCATAAGTCTAATAGACCATCATATTCTAGTAACCATAAGATGCTCTGATGTACAGATTATTCAGACTGTTAATGCAACATTGCCCATGGAGTTAGCGGTACCCGGAGTTAGTGCCAGTCACCGCATTGTCATGGGCGATGATGCATGTTTCTTACCATAGATGGATTTAAAAGGGTTGCGTCTAGTGCCCTTGTCATGGCTAATTTCATCAAATCGTTGCAGTTAGATACATTTTCGAATAGACCAACAGAAATTTCAGAGTCAGGAAATATGTCATTTTGAAACGTTTCTATAGCCATCGTTGTGAAGATTTGAGCTCTGGATCTAACATCGACTGTCCACGTTCCGTAGTGTGGCGCTGTAGCGAATAATCCTGTAGCATCGATTACCCAGGCGCCGTGAGGTGGCAGCACTTTTTCGCCCCTCACTACTGCCTGGAACAGATCCTGGAACATTAACGCTCTGCCAATGTTACCGGTAGGGGGCTTTACCCCAGATTTCGGTAAAGATGATGATTGGCTCTCAGGCCAACAATGAAATAACAAATTAAATAAGGATACACTTTTATCAGATAATACTATACTATAACAACTATTCAACATTAAACTTATATTGAAACATGCCACACGTCCACAAAATAAACCGACATTAAACATTTGTTTGTAGTTTAGTGCCTTTTAATTACATGCGTATTCACTAGGTGGCAGCTCTCGTGGCTGTCAACAATTTCTTATTGACGTTGTCTTGCTTATGTTCGAGCAGAAACAAAGACTAAGTGTGAATAAGCATAATATCACTACCAAACAAGGACACATTTAACTCAACAAAGTGAAATCGATGTCGTGTGCAAAGGTCGGGCTACTAACTAATATAATATGTAGTCGCCAAAGTACAACCAAAGCATGCTGATTTTGGTCGGTAGCATGTCGAGCAACTATTTTAGGGTCCTCGGTTCGAATCCTGTAGAGTAGCCTACTCGAAACTGTTGTTTGTGTTCATTTAGTTTAAGATTCATTTTATTTTGTATAATACTATTTCGGGCTCTATTTCGTAATTTCATTTCGTTATCGATAATGTACATAATATTATATAAACATTCTGGGGGATAGACATGCTAACTGGCAGTGAGCAATCAAAACGCGATTCTGAGCCAGACTATCTTCCCGGCAAAGTCATGCAGTCGGGCGAGAGTCGGTTAAGCGAGACTAAAAATCCTGCCGCTGAAAAAATACAGCCGCACCGACCCTTAATGCGCAAGTCCAGAAGTACAGTTTTTCGCGGGGAGACATCATGCAGGGTTTGTAATATGTTAGGAAGGAGCGAAAAATCCTGCCGCTGTAAAATACTGCCGCACCGACCCTGGATTCTGGCTGGCACCTGGTCGGGTTCTGTTGATTTGTTTGTTTTTAAGTCATGAAGTAATTTGGCAACTCCTTTCGTTGTGGTGGTGATGTGCTTTATACTTGTAATCTAATTATATTTATGTGTATACATTGATGAATGTTACATGTGCGTTATGCACCACACAATTGTGTATATATATATATATATATATATAATTATATATATATATATACAATTATGTCGTCATATTTTGCACATTCCCATGACAATAAGAGTAAAATTATTTTATCCGTGTGACAGTCACACAAGATATAACGTACACTATGCACACTAATTGAAATGTGTATAGTTCTTTATATAGATGGTTTGATGCTAGTAATAAAACAAAGATACAGTAGGCATAGTTACTTATACACTACCCGAGTATGCAATCCACATACACTACATTAAGTCATGTATATTTAATGCATACCATACTTATGTTTTCAAATAATTTAAATTCTAGTAATTATATAATGCATGTGCACTGTGTCTGTGATCATGTAATATAATTGGGGTATGTTTAATACACACTGTACACACGTTTTCAAATGTTTTATTAAATAAATGGGCTTTGCCATTATGCACCATTACTGGGACTCTTTCACTTTACGAACTGAGCAAAGTGCAGCCCAATTACCATATGATATTTACATATTTAATTATAGCTAAGTATGCATGTGTACATGTCTGACTGTCTGCATGGGCACACGGATGTAAGCAAAAGCCCAGTGGAGTCGAGCTCAGCAGTAAACATGCCAAATGTGTATGTGAATGAACGAACATATCATAATTCTTGCAGGATTATATTCAATTATGTTATACATCTACAACTACACATTTATAATTTTTTGCTAAAATAATTTTAACTGACTTTAAACAAATCTCAGTTATTTTAGTACCAAATAAGTATTTTGGCAGTTTGTAGATTGTTTGTGCCGACTACAACTTATAACACATTAGTTGGCTAGCATTAATACATATTTCCACATACATCCTTCTTCCAAATGCCTCAGATAAACAACATTATAATAATTAATTTTACACCCATCCCATCGCAAATATTCATAATAAAGCTTGAAGACCGCAATTAGATTAATATATTTAAATAGGGCTAAATATTTCTTTACACAGCGAGCTTCTACTTGCGGACATGCGCATTAAGGTGCGGCAATATTTTACAGATGCAGGATTTTTTGCTACAGTGTAATTAAAGGAATTTTATTGGAGACATAGTATATACTTATATATATATATATTATATATATATATATAATATAAACACACACTGTATATATAATTATATAATATAAAAAACAAATAGAGTACACAGAAATATGCAATACCGTCAAAAAGAAAGCGAAGGAGGACATCAGAAAGTACAAACAAGAGATCATACGATAAGCGATTGTGCACCAAAGAGCCTGAAGAAAGTAAGAAGAACGCAAGCACTAGGCCGAGACAGACTGATTACACTTCTAGACAAGCAGGGTAGAGAAATACAAGACCAAGATATGATCATGGAACGAATAGAGGAATTCTACACCGAGCTATGTGTCAGTGAACAGATTACCACAATTCACCCCGACCCGAAAGAGGTACCCGAGATAACACCATGGGAAGTGGGAGCTGCGCTAAGAGATATGAAGAATGGGAAGACATCAGGCAACGACCATGTAAACATTGAAACATTAAAACAGGAGAAGATAATTTTTTTCATCTCGAAGACATTGGCTAAGCTGTATACTAAATGCTTATCAGAAAGACGAATACCCACCGCTTGAAAGAACGCAAATATGGTGTTAATGTTCAAGAAGGGAAATAAGAAAGACATATAAAGAACTACATACCGATATGTCTGTTATCAAACATCTACAAATTACTCACGAAGATACTAAGAAATAGATTAGAGAAGACACTGGACGAAGACCAACCACGAAAGCAAGCAGGATTCAGAAGCAGGTACTCAACGACAGACCACATACACGTCGTAAACCAACTGAAAGAGAAGTGCCGAGAATATAAAATACCGCTCTGCATCGCTTTCGTCGACTACGAGAAGGCTTTCGACTCGGTGCAAACTCAAGCAATGTGTACATCGATCTCCCGAAAGACATCTACACGATCAACATCAAGAGAGGAGTACGACAGGGTGACACAATATCGTCCAAGCCGTTCACGGCAACAGTCGAAAGCATATTCCGAAGACTGACCTGGGAAACCAGAGGCCTGATGATAGACGGAGAATATTTCAGCCATCTTCGCATGGCCGACGACATACTCATATGCGCTACTACACAGCAAGAACTACAAAACATGCTGCGCTGCAGGAGCTAGCTGATGAAAGTGAAAAACAAGGTCTCAAGATGAACATCTCGAAGACAAAAGTGATGCTAGAAAATGACACACCAATATATATATATATCAACACGACGCAGATAGCGAATGTTGAAAGCTACGTCTATCTGGGACAGCGATACAGTATCAGAGACAAAAACCAAGACAAGGAGATTCAAAGAAGGATCACTGCCGGCTGGACAGCATTCGCCAAACACCGTGCCATCTTCAAGGGTAACTTTGGAACCTGCTTGAAGAGACAAGTCTTCAACTCATGCGTACTTCTAGCGATGACATACGGCGCAGAAACATGGGCACTCACCATCCAGGCAAAGAACAAGCTAGCAGCCACACAAACAAAGATGGGAAGAAGTATGTTAAACATCACCTATCGGGAGACAAAAACAAACCATCTGGGTAAGGCAGAAGACAAAGGTCATAGACGTGATAGAACAAATCAGAAGACTGAAGTGGACCTGGGCAGGATACATCAGCAGACAACGAGATAACCGATGGACATCGCGTATCACAACCTGGAGATCTTACGAAGGGAAACGATCTAGAGGAAGACCGGCGAGACGGTGGAGAGACGAACTAGACGAGTACTGGAAGGGCACCATCTGGCAGAGGATAGCGCAAGACAGGCAGATTTGGAAACGACATGCTGAGGCCTTCGCCCAACCACGGGATACCTCGGCTACATGATGATATGTATGGTTGGGACAGGTTGCTTTAGGAGATACACCTTTTGAACGACCAAAATATCGTATTTTTAATAAAACTACATCAATATATATAGAGCCTAAATTTAAACTTAGCCACAACAAAAATTATGGAAATGTTATTACAAAGAGAAAAAATAACAACAATATCCAGTGTTCCCTAATACGTTAGCTCGATTAAAGTTAAATTAATTTGTTATATTAGTTTTGCGCAAGTTCTATAATTTTATTATATAAATGCAAAGGTAATTGTTGTTCCGCAATGCACATGTTTGCTTCGTGTTAAAAATGTGTTAATATAACAGTATGAAAACATTTACAGTTAATAGATTTCGCGACTGTCCTAATTAGTATCATTCAAAATGTAACGCTAAATAATATAATCTGGATGAACGTACGTATACGTAGGGCCCTGGCTACCTGTTCGTAAAAATTAGTCTGTGTACGTGTAACCTCTTGCTAACTTATAACAAGCACTGACGTCTCCCTGCAAAAAACTGTAATTCCGGACTTGCGCATCAAGGGTCGGATTTTTTTCAGCGGCATTTTTCGCTACAGCGCTACTGCCTTTGGGACTGCTTAGTACGCAAACGTTAGAGTTTTGCGTTGTAATCTTTTTTGTCGTGTTCGTATTACGATTAGAAGCATATTTTCATTATCCAAAACACATTGTCACTGTGCATAGATAGTTGTTTATCCCACTTAAATGAATTAATGCTTTATAAAGTTTACTAGGCCTGTTAATAATGAGTTTGTAATGAGAATAAAAACTCAGGGCTTAAAATAATATGTTATATGATGTTGCATCGTGCTGTATATGTTCATTCCCATCAAGAAAAATATAATCACAATTAAATAAATTAGTAATACCACATTATATGTTGCGTAATTGGTCTTCTTCGAATATATACTCACGACTGGAAAATTCGGGGCGGGTCAAAATTGTTGGCACTGAAATTTCGTGTTCTAAAACTCTAGGCTTATTTTAATACACTGCGTGGTCTCGCACTTATTCACGTGACACGCGAACAATTTACATAGCGTAGATAGGACCCACGATTTTTGACGCAGGCGTCTTCGACGAGATTTGGATTTCGCCAGTATATTTTCGTAAATACTTAACTCAAAACAACTTTTGTAACAGTTTGTTTGCAAAAATTGGAAGGAATATTTGTTAGAGATTTAGCATATAAGTATCTTACGGAAGAATTTGATCAGGTTTTAGCAAAAATGGCAAAACACGATTGGACCCACGATTATTGCCCACACCAGTATACATAGTTTTGGCGCGCTTTTTGGCATGATGTAACGTCACTGCTCTCGCACGCACGCACATGCACCCGCCAGATTTGTCCAATGCAATGTCAATGCTCTATTTATTTATTTTTTTGTCATTTGCACACCAAACACCTATGCAAGGAGTCAACAAAAACATAACTCGCTCTTTATTTGTCCAAACTTGTAAAACATGAAGCTGCATGGCCGGAAAGCGAAGCCCGGAATGAACTGAACTTGCTCATTCATTCCAGACCGTTCTGGCTGGAGAACATCTTTAGATCACTGACATCGGAACAAAAATGTTATATTGAAGGGGCTGGGCCCCGAGCTTCAGTTCAGCACTCCGTTGTTGGTTCGGTCAGACATGACATCGGAAGACTGGTAGGGGGTGCTGTTGCTGGTTTTAGCGGTGACGTTCAACATGGCTGCTTGCCTCTCACGCAATACTTCGGACACTGTCAGACATGACATTGGAAGATATGGGGAACAGTAAAAGGTAAAGGTAAGTAAGGATAGCGCAGTATCCAGTCCTCGGGACTGCTCAAAGCGCCTTACACTTTACTCCCTGGCAGGCTTGTTCAATCGAACACCATCTCGACTTCTCTGGGAAGCATTCAGCCACGCTGCAATTAATGCACGTACACAAATATCCACCACTGTCTATAGCCAGGTGCTCATTCATACAGCTAAGTGAACTGAAGCAACGTAGAGTAAACGAACTTGCCCAAGGTTCGACACCGCTGCACAGGACTCGAACCCGGGTTCTCTAAGTCGAGAGTCCGAAGCTCTTACCGCTGCGCCACTGCTCTCCACGGAAGGTGGGTGTTGTTTAAAACAATTCGCATAATTCTACGTTCTAATGTTTGCCTCTCAATAAACACTTCACACTGTCGAGCATGACATCGGAACATTTTTTTTTTAATCATTACGAAATTTTTATTGTAATTAATTTTATTTTTATTTTATTCCGAAGTACCAACTGGAATGGTAAACGCCTACATTATAAAACTCAATATTGGGAGCTGAGCCCCCTGTCTCAATAATTGGGAGGGGAGGGGAGGGAACGGGAGGGGACGGGAGGGGAGGTTAAGGAAAGGAAGGGTAAGGACCGGGAAGGTAAGTGAAGGGAAGATAGGGGAAGGAAAAGTAAGGAAAGGTAAGCAAAACCTGACAGGGCCAGTGGAATGCCATTGAGCATTTTTGGCTGGTGTGCCGTTTTTATCGGCGTGTCAAGAATAAATTATGCACACAAGTCCGCACTATTGAATGAAAACGTGATTGGCAGTTTTGACTGTTCATCGGCTAGGCTATGTTGCACTTATAAGTTAAAGTTTCTTCTTTTTAGTGAAAATGTTAGGAACATTTCCTGATGATGACTGCCGACGGTAATCGAAATGTGGATGTGAGTTTCAATACCATAGTTGTGTTACGAAGAAAATCGTTTTATATTCTTCTCATAAACGAAATCGAAAGCGACTTTTCAAAACGCTATACTGTCCTTCGATTTTCTACCAAAACATTACAACTACCTATATTATAGGTAGGTAGTACTTGTTGCTGTCACCGGAACATTGTGGGTAGCACCCGCACGAGTCGGGCGCTGCTGACTTCGTAGGCTCTATAGGCCTACAGGTGTTAAGTCAACTATCACACCTGTGTCGGTTTGCATTCACCATATAACTTAAGTTACGACTAAATAACTTGAACATTTCGTGCTTTAGAACATCGTTGTTGTATGTATATTTCACTAGGTCGCGTGTTTGCATAGTTATTTTGCATATCATTAGAAATATTCTTTACGACGCTGCGAGATATGTAAATCCCGTTACACCACAAACGTGTCAAACATTCCAATGTGCACTTTATTTAGGAATCGTTTGGCAAAGTGACCGAGGTCCGGAGGTCTGTGTGGGTTACCATGGATTCCGTAAGCAAGTAATAACTCATAAACACGAACTACGAAAAAAACCTGAAAACAAAACTACTGTCAAAGCCGAAACTACTTACTACAAAGAAAAAAAAAACCTCTTTCCGTCGGCGAACGTCAGCGCCGTAGTCCGGGGTGGGCGGAACGTCGGCAGATTGTTTGGTGTAGTAGCGTGAATGATGTGTGAGGACCATCTCTGTGTCTCGTGCCCCTGTCAAGGCGCCACGTGGCTATAGGGCGGGGATAGGACTCACTCGTCGTTACGTGCAGGTGCGTGCTCTCGAGTCCGCTGTTGCGTTGCCGTAGGATACCGTGGCTAACCCCAGTGGTCGTTCAATTAGACCTCATTTTTTCTTTTTTAAATAATTACTAGTTCCACATGCATGTAGCGCTGGTCAACGCACAGGAGTAGTTTGCATGCATACAACATAACTTGCAAATGACACTTCGAGAAACAGTAGTGTAATAGTGTCTATTATAGTATACCTGCCAACTTTATTGTTGAAATCAGATAGATTGATCAGCGGTTCAGCATGATTCCCGTGTCGCGCTGTCTCGTTGCGCTGTCTCGAATCTTAACATCGGAAGACGGGGTAGGGTACAGTTTGAAATTTTTTGGCCGGAACTTCACCGGTTCGCTGTATCGAAGACTCGAAAACAGGGGTTGCTGTTGGATATTTTTTCCGGAAATTCAGCGATTCGGTAAGTCTCAGCACGTCTCCCGTGGTGACGCACTGTCTCGAAGACGGGGGGGGGGGGGGCTATTGGAGATTTTCAGTGAAAATCCAGGAAATTTGCCTGTATTCCGAGACTGGGAGATATACCTAAAATCCGGGAGACTCACGGAAATTCCCTGAGAGTTGGCAAGCATACATAATAATAACTTGAAAATGAAAATTCGAGAAACAACAATAATATATAATAATATATATTATAGTTAACGAAATACAAAAATTAATATATTTATTTAGCACTACCGAAAGAACCACGGGGATACATTAGGAAATACCTCGAACAACCCAGGACATCGCACATTTGGCATAATCGCCATCTGTAAAAAAAGAATTTAATACAGGCTATATACAGTTACAGCAAACATACTATGCGTATTGTCCATACCTCGTACAGAACATTAATGCACCATATACATCCTCTCTGTAGTGTTATGCTATCGCGCTCCTACCTCTACATCCGGGACTTCGTTGAATACAGCCATTTTCTATTTACACGTGTCTTCTTTCTTTATGTAGTATTCATGTCTTTTTACGTGTTATACTAAAGCAGTAGTAACACCACATGGTGTCAGAATTTTAAGATGAATACGGTGATGTTGTTGCATAAGTAATTTTGCATACATCTACCACGAGGTACGTTATTTTTGCTTGTTTGACCCAGTCATGGCCCAAACATTCCAAATCGCCCCGCCTGATGCTTTCTGCTTCGTCAAACCTAATGAATGGCCTAAATGGATTCGACGGTTTGAGCGCTTTCGTTCAGCGTCAGCTCTGGACGAGAAAGCCGAGACAGTTCAAGTCAACGCACTTATCTACGCGATGGGTGACGAGGCGGACGATATCATGGCAGGCTTCGGCTTGACAGATGAACAACGGAATGTGTATGCGGTCGTCAAAGGCAAGTTTGATGCGCACTTCGTAGTTCGACGCAATGCGATTTTCGAGCGGTCTAAATTCAACCGACGTTCCCAAGAGGAGGGCGAGATGGTTGACAGTTTCATCACTGCGTTGTTCTGCCTGGCGGAGCATTGTGAGTACGGCGCGCTCAACGATGAAATGATCAGGGATCGTATTGTCGTTGGCATCACTGATGCGGCGTTGTCGTTGAAACTGCAGATGGACGCGACATTGACACTGAAGAAGGCAATCGACATGGCACGCCAGAACGAGGCTGCAAGGAAAGAGCAGACCCTGTTGAGGAACAACTTTGCGGCGAAGATAGGCGGCAATGTTTACTTTGTGCGGACGAGGAAGTCGTACAAACCCAGCCAGTCGAAACAGAAGATGAAAGCTCAGTCTCAGTCAACTTCGACGCGGAAGTGTGACTGTTGTGGGAGATCTCCGGCTCATCAGAAGTCAGTGTGCCCAGCGCGTGAGGCAGCATGCTTCAAGTGTAAGAAAGTCGGACATTTTGGGGCTGTATGCAGGTCAACGAGATCTGTAGACGCAGTCACTAAGCACACTGAGTCGGAGTTTGCTTTCCTCGGCGAAGTGACGAAGGGCGACGACCAACCGTGGACGTCCACCATTGTTTTGGAGGCAATGGACACTCGCCTTCGCACGAACGTTTGCTTCAAGTTGGACACTGGGGCCGACGTTACTGTGATCTCTACCAACGACTACAAGAAAGCAGGTAGTCCGCGACTCGACAGGTCGACTAGAAAACTTGTAGGCGCGAACGACGGCGTCCTACAAACCGTGGGCAAGTTCAGTGGCAAGCTGTCACGAAACGGTGTCGTCATTCACGAAGACGTGTACGTCGTCAATAGCCCGACGAGGTCACTGCTTAGTCGGAGAGTGTGCGAGTCTCTTGATCTTGTCAGACGTGTTGCTGTTGACTCGGTCGATGCAGCAGACGTCTACAGACGCGACACCCCGAAGCTATTTGGAGGCCTAGGGAAGATGAATGGCGAGTACGAAATCAAGCTACGGTCTGACGCGAAGCCGTTCGCATTGACTACATCGAGACGAGTCTCAATACCGTTGGTAGGGATCGTCAGGAAGGAACTTCAGAGAATGGAAAATCTTGACGTCATCCGCAGGATTGAAAGCCCGACGGACTGGTGTGCTGGCATGGTGGTGGTGGCGAAACCGAAAGCTGTCCCTTCTTCGGACGTTGAGGGGCAGAGGGAGACACACAAAGTTCGCATTTGTGTCGACCTAACGAAGTTGAACGAGAGTGTAAGGAGGGAGAAACACGACCTTCCTTCAGTCGATCAGACACTCGGTAGGCTGGCGGACGCGAAGGTCTTCACAAAGTTGGACGCCAACTCAGGCTTCTGGCAGATCCGTGTAGCCCAGTCTTCGCAAGAATTGACGACATTCATTACTCCTTTCGGAAGATATTGCTTCAAGAGGCTGCCTTTCGGAATCACTTCGGCTCCCGAGTACTACCAGAAGCGGATGAGTGGCATTCTCGATGATTTACCTGGTGTTCTATGTTTGATGGACGACGTCATCATCTTCGGCAGTTCGGTAGAAGAGCAAGACGCGAGGGTGAGGGCTGTCTTCCGTCGTCTCGAGGACAACGGTGTGACTTTGAACTTTGATAAGTGCGACTTTGCCAAGTCGAGCATTTCGTATCTTGGTCACATTGTGTCAGCTGACGGGGTCATGGCAGATCCTGCGAAGGTGCGAGCCATCACAGAGATGCAGCAGCCCATCAACGTGAGCGACGTTCGACGTTTTCTGGGTATGGCTAACCAGCTAGGAAAGTTTTCTGCCAACTTATCGACTACAACTCAGCCACTACGTGATCTACTTATGAAAGAAAATCTGTGGACATGGGGTGAGAGGCAACAGAGAGCGTTTGATGCCGTGAAGACAGACCTAAGCAACACCCCAGTGCTGGCTCTGTACGACCCACACAGAGCGACGACAGTGTCCGCAGATGCGTCATCATTTGGTCTGGGGGCGGTGCTACTGCAGAGTAACGACGGCGCGATGCGACCCGTGGCGTACGCATCGAGGGCGATGACGCCAACGGAACAGCGCTACTCACAGATTGAGAAGGAGGCTCTGGCGACTACGTGGGCTCTTGAGAGATTTACGGACTACCTCTACGGAATGCAGTTCCATGTCGAGACCGACCACCGACCTCTGGTGTCACTTCTTAGCACTAAGAAGAATCTAGATGAACTTTCACCACGCATACAGCGATTCCGTATGCGACTGATGCGGTACGCGTACACGATCAGTCATGTGCCCGGCAAGAACCTCTACACTGCAGATGCGTTGTCGCGCGCTCCACTAGTGAGACCACTGACGGCGGAGGAGTCGCGATTCACAGACGAAGTATCAGCGCATGCGAGCCTGGTGAAGAGTGAGATACCGGCAACCGAGACGCGTCTGGCCGAGATTAGGGCTAGACAGCAAGACGATGAGGTGTGTCGCCAGGTGATGCGATATTGCCTAGAGGGTTGGCCAAGCCATCCATCATTGCCATCGTCTTTGCGACCGTATTGGCAAGTCCAGAGTGAACTGACAATTCATAACGGTCTGCTACTGAAAGAGGTACGGCTCGTCATACCGGCGTCGATGCGGTTGACTATGTTAGACAAGCTACACGAGGGCCATCAAGGTGTGGTCAAGTGTCGCTCGCGGGCCCAGTCATCGGTCTGGTGGCCCGGACTCAGCAGGCAGCTTGAGGAGCTTGTCAAGAACTGTACTACGTGTGCGATGGAGCGTAGCAACACAGTCGAGCCGATGATTGCGTCAGAGCCGAATCTGCGACCTTGGCAGAAAGTCGGCACCGACATGTTTCATTTCAAGAAGGCAACGTATCTACTTGTGGTTGACTATTACTCGAGTTTTGTCGAGATAGCGAGGCTATACGACAGAGACGGTTGTTTCCGATAACGGCCCGCAGTATGCGGCACACGAGTTTGCGCGTTTCGCTGAGAGAACAGGGTTTGTACACATTACCAGCAGCCCTCGTTTCCCGCAGAGTAACGGAAAGTCAGAACGCGCGGTTCAGACGGTAAAGAACTTAATGCGAAAATCAACGGATCCGTACGGCGCCTTGTTGGCGTATCGTACGACAGCACTTGAATGCGGCTATTCGCCAGCAGAGCTGCTGATGGGTAGACAGCTACGTAATTCGATCCCAGTGTTAGCGTCGACACTGCAACCTCGCTGGCAGGAATCGAGACATTTACAGGAACGACGAGTGAGTCTAAAACGACGACAGACCGAGGCGTACGATCGTCATCACCGTGCGCGACCTCTGGCTCCCCTACACGTCGGCGATCCAGTGTGGGTGCAGGACACGAGAACGGGGGGTACAGTGGTAGGCCAGGCAGGTTCACCTCGCTCGTACCTGGTTCAGCTCGTACCTGGTTCAGACGCCGACATCTTGTCTGCGTAGAAATCGGCGGCATATTGTGCCGACGCCGAACGAACAACCCGTTTGTGCCGACCGAGCGACTACGGAGACCGCTGAATTGAGCACGAACGACGACGAGACGCGACCACGTTCGTCTTCACACGAGAGACAGCAAAGTTCGGCATTGTAACCGAGACAGGCTTCACCAAGCGTGGTACGCACTTCTGCGGCTCCACCTGTGACGACCGTGACGCGATCGGGGCGGACATCCGTTCCACCACAGAGACTCGATCTGTGAACTATAGATCAGTCAGGGGCATGTCTCACAAAAGGGCAGAATAATCCCTTGAGACGTGTTTGTGATAGGTGGTTGTCTACCATCTATCATTAGGTAGAGTTGTCTTCGTATCCTTAAAGGACTCGAAAGGGAGATGTAGTGTTATGCTATCGCGCTCCTACCTCTACATCCGGGACTTCGTTGAATACAGCCATTTTCTATTTACACGTGTCTTCTTTCTTTATGTAGTATTCGTGTCTTTTTACGTGTTATACCAAAGCAGTAGTAACACCACACTCTCGAGCAGGAATTGTTTGTATTTCGTCCCACTTGATGTCTTCGTCGGTTTCGGTTGTGGAAATCAACTATAGGCTCGCGCGCCCAATGTCAATTAAAGAGCTACGACAAAACACCGGCCATATTCACGAGCCGCGGTGTTATTATTATGATTGGTCAAAACCCAAAACGCCTGAACGTGAAAGGTCATGACATGATTGGTTAACGCACCAACCAATAAATCCTCGATTCGTTAGGTCGATATGCTAGGAGTACTCAGACTCAACTGGTGTGGTGTTAGTACCAATACTGCAACGTACCCCCTCTAAAATATGGAGATGGTCTATCTGAATGATAAAATAGCCATGTTTGAACAACTGGTCGATTATAATCACCAGGTACGTACCCTTTGGATTTGAGACCCCTTAACAAGGCATTTTCGCCTGGAAATGAACTTAAAAAATGGGGTGATAATAACTCATTAAATCGGGATAAAAACCAATATGATGACTTTTATTCTTCAATAGTCATGTAGTTGTACACAGTAAACAGTGTGTAGATATAGTAGTGAAATATTACTGTCACAATTTATGTTACTAATGTTCAACTTGAGAGTAATTACTGTCACTAGGCCGTAACGCTGGTTGCTGTAAATGTCGTTACAGGCTGATAATTACATCAGTAACCTGACTAATGTCATCAAGGATAACCGCTGCATTCGAAATTATGTTGATCAAGTGCAGCTTCACATTCACCGTTATTGTCACGAGACATAGCGAACATCCAGGTAGAGACATTCTACTTTGGTTGCTTCATCTCTATGTCAGTGAATGCAATTACTATACTCATCAACTGCATCAGCTGATGTGACTGGGCATCCCAATGACTTCAGTGCATCCAGGATATTGTTACTCCTCCTGTCCATTGCTAGATAAGCAATTTCTTTGTCCTGTAGGCCTGGTTTCTTCAGTTCTTTCTAGGATGCTTTCTAGTATCCTACCTTCTGTTCTTACAATACTGCTTAGGTCCTGACAGACCCTGCTGTTATCGGTCAATCAGGTATGTCGCGCTGCAGATGCAATGCCAAGCTGCATGGCACTCCTAGTTGAGAGCTCGTTGTTCACGACAATATGACACTCCGCTCCGCGGCCAGGTTGTGGATTAGGGCCCTCTCTACCTTCTGTGCGTCCAGGTGGGAAACTTAATGCTTTACAGACTCATCGTAGTTCGCAAAACTAAATATGTCCACCTTTTGTTTGCGGAAGCCAGCAGCCAGTTTGCGAGAATCATCTTCAGGAACTATATCACTTGGGGTCGAAGAGGCGGCTACTTTGGCTTTGGTACCACGGATGTTCTCACCTTTCTTCGCGTGTTTGAACTTCTCGTTGGACACACATTTGAAGGCTGCCTCGTCTACTTGCAAGATAATAGTAGCATCCAGCACCGGAACAGCTGCTGTGATGCTGTGATGTTCTTGGTGTATGTTGTGTCAACCGACGTGTTCAGAGCCTGTAAGACAGGTTTGGTCCAACCAGATGTAGCCCAATTAGAGCCCTGCACAGTATACGACCTTCAAGAAGTCCATGTCCAAGAGACATCTCACGATGCAGGCTAACTGATTCGTAACATGCTAGTACGTCTGTCACATCATCCACGTGGTAGAGACTAATTGCTCAGGTCAGCGTCAAGCGATTTAACTGCTTATCTTTGAGACTGACATAATTGTTTGGTACGCAGTCAACGGCTTGCTCAGTGATGCGTGTTGCCGTTGTTCTTGTTCTTGCTTTGCTCAGAAAGTTTGAGTAGATCTTGTCTCTACACAACATGTTCTCTATCACTGTTGTGTTTACAATGCAGAGCAGATGGCCATGGATGTGCTCAGAGTCTAGACTTTCTGTTACAACCTCATTCACATTGAAGTTGTAAGCTGTCTGAACTGTTGTAACAAAGTCAGTTTTCTCAAAGAGAGAACGCCACTTGCTGCCTCAAGGATTCCAAGGACTGTCACCTAGAGGGCATCTATAAGTTGTTTCTGAACTCTGAATCTATGTTCATGAATGACGGATACAGATTATTTGGATATTTCCCATTCACAGTAATGTCATGAATATAAAATGACACAGCATCTTGCTTCTTGGACCCAACGTCTGAATAAGTCACCACAACCTGTTCATCAGGCTCAGAATTCATGATCTAATTGGCAATCACTGCTTCGATGCTCTTGCCAAGAATATCTAACACCTGTTCTGCCCTTTTCTTGAAAGTTACCACGCTCTTGAGGAAACTGTTAATTTGTTTCCGTTTCCGAGTATGGATCAGAGTCACAAAGTCCTCATATAGCTTCAAGATGTGCTTCTTAATGAGTCTAGTGTGGATGGTGTATAGATTATAAAATAGCAGTGCTCCTAAATCAGTTTCGCTAGCAACTTCGCTGCTGCATCCCTTGAGCGCTGTATAGATATAACATGTTCTGTATGACATATTTGCCAGTTGAAAGCATCCCAAGGGAAAACTTGGCCTTCTCTGTATAATCTGCAGCATCAAGTGTCTTTTTGGACTGTAATATTGTGCAGGAAGTGTCAGCAGTCATGGTTACTTCGCCTGCACAGATGTGATTCATCCTTACGCCGTATATTTTATGACCAGTTTTCAACTCATTACGTTTTATTCTCCAATGATAACCCCTGCAAGGTAAATGATGCTACACTTATATAGTACTTTATATGTCTTATGAAGCAGATAATTATGTTGCCATTCCTAGGTTGACGTAAAACGCTTTCAAAAGACTGTAATTCTCACACTGAACAACAATAACAGCTTTTTAAACCATTTCAACCAAATGTTAATGTTTAATGTTCACGACTTTCAGAGGGGATATTCAGAGGGCGGTTAGCATCAGTCAACCGGTAAATTTTATGCAGTTTTGAACTCGGGTGTAGTATCTCCAGGGGGTACACCTTTAAAAACATTACATTTACACAATAATACCACCCCTAGGAGTAGGTAGACCTACTGCTTGGTGTATCAGCCGTCCCGATCGCTCGGAGAATAGTGCACTGGCAGGCAATGGTTTCTAGACGTTTTTTTGTTGCTTGCAATATACCAAAACACTATATTATGGACACAGCACACAAACATATACATTTGTGATGACGTCATGGCCTGGCATCATAAACTTAATGAGTTGGACCCATGTGTCTGAATAAACCTGATGGTTTACATTAGCTACCAGATAAATTGTTTGCCTGGTTATCGACCACGGATAATATTCCTATTTGTAGTGTATAGGTATATATATATATATATATAATGGCCACCTCACTTATACAGTATGAACTATCAAAGAGGTAGTTAGGCGGCTTACGATATCCACCAGAAGCTCCGAGATAATTAGGCCTACAGCATAAGTACGTCTTACTAATACTGCTAATTGCAATCATAATTTGGTCGGCGTCTCGTTCCCACAACGCCAACAAATAGCCACCAAACAAACATCACGAAAGAGTACAAATCCAACCAAAATAAACAAAAGGGTTAAGCCGTGAAATGCCACATGAAATGCCACACATCCGCGCTACAAACAAAAGTCTAACTCGTTTGGCCTCGGGGGAGCGCGGCCCCACCGCTGGTTGTTTACCACGTCGTTCCTGGCAACGGTTGCGCCGCGGTGGTGAACTAAATCTGAATTGGGTGGCGTTTAGCACTTACTAAAGCCGTTTATGCTCACTCACAGGTCTTTATGGAGCGTCTGACCACTTATCCGTGTGATTGCTCGGTTAGAATGTTTGGTGCCGCGAAGCCTTCGACAGAATTACGAGGAACGCTACCAGCGGCATTGTTGTCTATGTGACTATGACAAAGTTTAATGTTGCGCCTGCGAAGCCCGCTGAAACTTTCTGAGCGGAAAAGACTCCACTAAAATAGTCTGAATGGGCGAACGTCAGCGTTGTCGGTGCTTAGCGTGGTTATTTAGCAGCGAAGCCGAGGCGAAGGATTTTGGTGCACGGACCCTGAACTTAACGACGTCGGTGTCGTTGAATTTATCTTTGGCTTTGTCAATGACCTGTCGGTGGCACATGGGCTGCCGATAGCGGGGCCGTGGATGGGTAACACCCCCGGACACGCCGCACACCGAAAATACGTTGAAAGACGGCTCTGAGATTAAGAGAATCGTCACCATCAGATATCGCGGGAAATTGACGGCGCCCTGTCGTGTGACGTCACGCCGCGATGCAGGAACCGGAAACGGAAACGTTCTTCTTCAAACAGCGACGAGTGCACAAGACGCCGAAACGGTTCCGCAAGAGACCCGAAGACCTACCGCAGGAGTTACGCTACGCGCATCTAAATCCGCGCGTCGCCGCCTATCTGGCGACAAAGGAGAAAGACGGCAAGTCGTCCGATGACCAAGAGTTGGATGATGGACTCGGAAGCAAGAGCCTACTGCCGCAGATCACACACAGCGTGTCCCTCATCCGTCAGCGGCTCGACACGCTTATGACCCACGACGAGGACTCTCAGAGACTCGTGTTCGAAGAAGCGCGCTCCACAGCAGAGAATCTACTCTTTTCTCTGTCAAGCATTCTCTACCGTTTCTGGGGAGTTCGCATTGATCTGGGAAAAACACTCGGTGATCGGCTGACAAGCACCTACAAGGACCTGATCGGAGCGGTCCGGTACGTGCCAAGGGAATGGCAATGCCTGGCTAACAGGGACGCGTACCTCCATCACCTGTTATCACGCAGCGCTAGCAGTGGGTCAACGCAACGCAAGGATGAAACGGGGAGCATTTCTTGTACGACAACGGGGGGAAGCGTAACTGGCCAAACACCCTCACACGGGGACGATGATAGATCCAAAGATGCAGAAGCAGGTAAACGTAACAAGGTGAAGATGTCTGGGAAACTGACAGACATTGCAGAGGATGAGGAGGCGTCACATATGGACACCCACTCAAAAAGCCGAAGGAAGGAGAGTTCTCCGAGGGTTGGTAGTAGACTTAGCGTCGGTCGGTCGAAGACGAGACTAGAACGCTTGAAGACAATTGTGCCAGACTCCGAGCATAGCAGAGGAGGTATGTTGACGATCAGTGGCGTTTACAATTAAGTTTTGACTAATGTTATGTATACACCAAGCTGATAGTAACTGATTCATGTTCTACATATTTTAAAAGTGAACTTACACTTGATAAACCATACTTAAATTAAACATAATCCATTCTTATAAACATATGTAAATTGATTTATCACAATCTAACAAAATTGTTCCCCCAAGCAACAAACAACAGATTGCAGGTGGCCAGACAAGAATTAAGCTATTGACTTACACTTAGTCCAGCAGTGTTTCATTTTGATGTGTAACCTGCCATAGATTTGCCAGTAGAACTATTATTAGATATTCGTAAGTGTGCCAGCAAAGCGCAACATATTAACACAATCGTTATCGATTATGTAATTTATTCCATCCAATTATCGCACACTGTGATAATTAGTACGTGTAAATATATCCAGCCAAGCTATGCTGCATGTTCCTTTCCCCGTGCAGCGTCATGCCCTCTGATTACACTACTCTCTTTAATATGTTTGAATAAACTACGTCAACATTGTTATTAGTCAGACCCGGGACAATTCCGGAATCAGAATCGAAGGCTGATTCCGACTCCAATTCTGGAATTGGTCAATATGAAAGTAGTGGAATTGGAATTGGTTTTGGTAGAATCAGATGATGTGAAAGCAGTGGAATTGGAATTGGAATTTCTTTGAGTGGAAAGGGAATTGGAATTGCATAGTTGAATAACTTTTTTGATTCCTTAGCCACTTTTCTATTTTGGTGCTTCAAAAATACAGTGAAAATACTTATAAATAAACTTATATACAGAGAAAACCAGGATATCTTCATAATATCAACATATTGTAACTCCCAAGTCATTTGTAACTCCCAGTTGTACTTGCCAAAATTACAAGTACATTTAAGCATATTAAAAAAATTCCTGGCATTCTAATTAATCACCTGTTTACTGGGTCTTTGGTTTTTACTTTAGGCAAACGCAGGCTGTTAATGTTGCATCCTGAGTTATACTGCCATTTGTAGAACATGAACAATTTACTTATTTGATAATACTTGCTAACATATAGGTATATATATATATATATATGTCACTTTGTCATTTGATATGTTCAATAAATTATATTATCGGAATCACCATAGTGTGGATGGAATCGGAATCAGAATTTAAAAATTTGTTGGATTTGGAATCGGAATCGCCTTAGCGTGGGTGCAGTCAGAATTGGAATCAAAAAAGTTAGTTGGAATAGATGATGTGGAATCAACCCCAGGTCTGCTATTAGTATATATTTATATATATAGCTGTTTCCTCAACAGGTTTAGCCAGCCATGAATCCTGTTATAGTTATACTGTTGTTTTGTATTACAGTAATTACCAGCATATATTTGACCAGAGCTCTCTAGTTCACTTGGTTAGCAATTGAGCCTTCTTTGCTAATTTTCTGCTCAGACTATCTGACTAAATTGATTTACATTTTGTTTTTAGGGTCTCTCAGATCTGGTAAGTTTGTTTTGTGTGCAAAAACCAAAATGTATACATGTAAAGTTATCTGTGTTTTAGTGGAAATCTAGTTTTGTGTGACAAAGCTGCTTGTATATATATGGAATAGATTAATTGTTGTCATATTCTAATTTATATATATATATACATATGTATATATATATATATATACAGTGTATATATCTTCATACATGTGTATAGTATAATACTATTTTAGAGCCAGCAGCAATGCAATAAGTTCACAAATTTATGGAAACATTGTTTCTGATACTATTGTTATAATAAAGTACAAAACTAAGTTTTGTCATGCCAATTCATATAGCAGTACTTTAAACTTAATTCGTAAAATACTACATGGTGTTGGGTAGCTAGTGTTGATTGGGGGTTATGTACACCAAGTTTGGACACTTGCCTAAAATTTACATTATTGTGTAGGTTTTTAAGAGTCTATTTGTACGGTAAAGTGACATTAATGGATGACCTTGTTTTCTGTTTTTTAAAAGACCACAGAGCTGGATTTGTACTCTGGTATAAGCAGATTCTAATAAATTATATCTTTTTGAAAAACGTTACTTAAAATTTGTATGTTTTTAGGTATGTATATATTTGTGCTTGCTCTTCATTTTAGTTTCCGTACGATCTAGTAAGTTGCTGACCATGGACACGTAAATATAGTACATTAGCGCCCACCGCACGCACACTGTATCAATCATGGACACATTATTATTCATATCTATTATATCTAAATATCTAACACTGGTAGCACATATAGAATAAACATATATATGATAGCTAATTGATAAAACGTTAAACATAGGTCACTCATTTGGTCCAGGCTTAGAAGACATTTTAGCAAGAAGTTCGTGGAATCAGTTACACTTAATTCCAATTGGTCAGGAGTGTGGGAACAATCCAACTTCAAGGCAATAGGTGGCAATAATTGCCAATACCAGCTGTTCAGAAATTGAATAGTTTGTTTACAGATTTTTGAGCATTTTATGGATGGAACTCTCAAATAATGAACATTGTGTTGGGCTTATTAAACACAATTTATCTACAAAATATTTAATCGAAAATTAAGAACAGTATATAAATAATGTTAATAAACAAGGAATGAATGTTGTTCTTCTAAAGTCATTACTGGAGTGGTCAGTCAGCTTGTATGTCCATGGCAATGGATGAACAGTCTTAGTTAAACTCAAACTATAACATCATTGATCACATTTCTATTTATGTATACATGTATATGTCAAATTTACCTATACATAAACACTGGCATTGAAATTGTGTGTAATTCATGATACAAAATGCATTCCCTATAGATTATATTTGTCACTCTCTCGGTCTCTGCTAAATGCTACCATTTCCATCATGCCTGCATGGCCATCAATATTGTGTTTATATTACGTGCCAGTAATTATGAAAAAGAAACAGCATTGCTCTGGCACTAGGAGCAGTGAGCAACAGTTGTACTTAACTAGATGAGTACTTCCTTGCACAGGGCTTCATTAGAGCTTTCTCACTGCACTTGCTTGGCATAGAGCATAGTTTGGTGGGTGTTACATGCCTGAGTTTTTGTGTGACTATCTGTGTCTGTTAGTGATGCTGGTATTTGTACGCAAGTACTGAGGCACAGGCCACTATAGGCAGCACACATTCAGCTCTGAAGGTGTCAGGTGAAGGCATCATTTATTTTGTCATTGACTCACAGTTATTACCATAAATATTATAAAACTGTGTATTTTTTATAAAAATAAAATTAAAGTAGCACAGAGTAAAAATGTTACAGCAATAATTGTATGTACTAGTTAGCAGTTATAAATTGCATCCACCCATGGAGCAAGAAACCATGGTAACAGTTATAACTAATGTTCATCGTTACAGTATTTTTAATTTGTTCCCGTTGATCATTTGCATTCTTTAGTTTTCAGCAACAGTAGTGCCCTTGAGTCACTCAATTCGTTCACTGTTTCCTTATACCTCTGACAGGAAACAGCACATTGCAAACATAAATAACTCTATAACTGCCTTTGTTCTTTTTTTTAATACATCGCCAATTGATAGATCAGAGGCTTATATATAGTAGAGTCAAAGAATGCGAATGACCATAGACATTGAGAGGTGAGAGGAAAAGGCACAGCCAGGCTGCCCCCCAAATTAGCATAATAACAGTGCTATAGATGTCCGCTTCATTCTCATAGTTTGTTAAGTTACATTTTGTATTTAATCTTACTTTTGGCTAGCTATTCTGGCAGCCAATCATTTGATGGCGAATGACGTTTTGTGTTACTAGTGATCTGTTTTAATTGTACATTAATGTCGGGAGTTAGTCGGCTTGTCTCTCATTGTCAGTTTACCAATCCGGGCACTAAATCTAGATTTGTTTTCACCGCTGATGCTACTGGTGCTTGTCATAGACCATCTCATTCTTGTTTGTATCGTCTATATGTATTTTATATACTAAAATTAGTTCTCTGTTAGAAACAATATGCCTGATGTATTCTTACCTGAGTTTTCAAAATGTAATAATCAGAGATGTGGTAACTCAGAATTTAATAATCTATAAGTGATAAGATCATACTGAATATATATATTTTTATGACACGCACTGCAGTATGTCAAAAAAAATTTGTACAATATTCAAGGAACATGTACAAATCATGTAGCGATGTGTTGTGTGTGTAAATATATCTGTGTATAAACGCTTGAACCTATTCTGGTGTTTTTTGTTTGTTGAATAACTTGAATGTACAGCTATTTAAAGCTTTCTAATTTCTTCTTTGCCAGGTTCATACAGATCTGGTAAGTCTCATGTTCTGTGCAGGTTTTCGTATTAATATTTGACTTGTTACATTTTGTTTTTCGTCACATCAGTCTGTCCATGCCACAGCCAGTCTGAAAGTATTGTATTATCAGTTTATTACTAAAAACTATTGTGTAGCATTTTATTTAGTAATAAACATACCGTGTTTTTAGCTGTGCAAAATATACTTTTTTGCAGTGTTTTTAAATTAGAACACCGTAAGAAGTATAAACATTAAAACGTGTTCCAGCTTTAAACATCTGCAGTTGCATTGAGGCATTGACGGTGTCGTACAGAATTTTTTAGAGATGTTAAGTTCAGTTGAGCGTTAGTTGTATATTAGTAAATAGTCTCCCTGCAAGCCTTGGGAAGCAGCTCTCTACACCATTGTCAGTACCCTATGTCAGGTATATCAACATGTCCAAACATGGATTTATCTCGGGACCCATTAGCCAGTCATCTGATGACCTTCTAGTTCTAAATTGTGGTGTTTGGGGATTAATCACCTGATATTACATCTCGCCACTGGTCAGATGGGCAATGACAAGCATTTTCTTGAATTGTTGTTTGAAGTTGAAATTGTTCTAGGAATAAATGGAAGGTGGGGTTAAATACAGCTGATTCAGTGAACTTCCATACATAGCGTGGGATAAATGCCAGCTAGGGGGGTAACTGTAGTCGACTACCTCCCCTGGCTTGTGAGGATGGTTGATGTGGCAACTAGACACGACAGTCAACAGAACCTTCTCGTAGTCAGTATCGCTGTCACTAACTATTGTGAGCAAACAAATAATACTAATGTATGCAGTTGGAGGTGGCATTTACCTAGCAAAGTAGTCTTGACTGCATAATGCATGCTTTATTTATGCTTTAATCTATCTTGACAGTAAATTATATATATATATATATACTGTATTTGTTCTTTTTAGTATACATTCCCTAATTAGCATACACCCCACTTTTCCAGCAAGGTCTGATGTAGGTTTGTGACTAAAACTGATCACTGAATCCATCATTTATTGTAATTCCCTGTCAACCATTGACAATATGAGAAAGAAAGCTCCACCTGCATCCACAGCCTTAGCAAAGTTCCAGTATCCATTTGACCACAAAATCACCATTTGACTTCAGTTACATTGACGTGTGTCATCCCGGCTGAACTAAACTGGAATGTATGCAGAGGATGGCATGGCCTGCTCTCTGACTTTGTCCATGTCTCTTACCACCACTGTCATGCATGTCGTTTGTCTTCTAACGTATCTCTCCAAAGTGAAATAGTTTAAAAAACTTGGTAACCATAAATAATTGACAAAATTGTGTTTTCTAATTCAGAGTGACGTGTATAAATGGCGCCATGTTTATTTTTTAAATGGAAATGAATGATTACATACTGGAGTACAGTAGAAATAGTAACAAATACACAATGTTTCCACCATGTGGCATCACCATTTTGTTATTTTCATATTGGTTTGAGAAATGTTTTGTTAACTTTAAGAATATTTTGTAAGCGTAGAGTATGCTGAAAAGAATGGATATGGTATATACATACATTGTATTATATACAATGTATGTATATAAATATATAGATATACATACATTATACCATATACTGTATAATGTATATATACAGCTGTGTAAAATATTGTGATAATTAATTAGGGAGTCTGCTTTACTTAAATATGATTTCGATTTGGTGTCTAGGAATATATGATAGCTGATGTGTTTCACTGTTTTTAACCCTTGTGTGGTTTTTTTACAGCATCTATCTCGCGGTCTTGTGGGGGTAAGTTACCTTTTTATCGATGTAGAAATCCGCTTTCAACAAATAAAAACTGATTTGATTTTTAATTTATCACCGTAAACTGTGTGGGAAGAGAAATTATGCATGCACACATACATGCCCAACGCCTCAGTAGATTGATTCAGTATATCCTAGAAACTTTTTACACATCCTAAATTACATTTATTTGCTGTGTGTACACAGACTCTACGTATACCCAAGACGTCAATGTGAATGCACACATGTCTATTACACAGACTGACTCCTGTGTCATTCACAAGCAGTCCGTGGTAGACAATTTATGTGTCCTTATTGTGTGAATTATAATTAAGCTGCACTTGTATGACTCCTACGAGTGTATTGACTCTTTCATGACTACCATGTAGTTATTAATGGCGTATGCCACCTTACTAGAAACAGGCAGATTTATTATTACATGTGCCGAGTTGTTACTTTGAATTGTCTGTGTTTAATGATGGGAATATAAATTATTCGGAGTTGAACACGAAAGAAGCAATTACGTGTGAGTGGAATCGGGCGTACTTGAAATAGCTCTGAGCGGAGTTGCGTTACACAATAGGAGCCGGTCTAATAACTGGTTCTCGCAAGTAGGTGTAATTCTGTGGCATTGGATACAAAGTTAAGTGTGGTGAATTGCGGTCATGCAGCCTTATCTTCGATTGTCTTGAAACTATTAGCGGATGGAGGCCTGATCCACAAGGGTGCAACCAAATGACCCGATGTGTTGACGCAGACATTGAATGAATGAATGAAACTAAATTTCAACAACAGCAGACATAATAAAGTAGTTAATTATTAAATTATAGATGTATACAGATGTCAAAAAGGGCAAGAAGATTATTTCATAATAATTATAGTATGTGAGTGATTTAGGCCAATGAGTCATCGATTCAAAACAATATGGTTACTGGTAAAATTTATTTACTACAATTAAACTTGATTTAATGACTGCACTAACCATGGAAACTAATTAATGTAGACATCCTTTGAAACATACAGGATTTACTAGCATTGTGAAAAGACATCAACAGTCAGAACATCTTGTAACAATGTGCAAGATTGAGGGGATATGTATAAGAAGTAGAGGTCAGCAAAGAATTAAAATCATCAGTGGTTTAGCAGCCTGGCTAGGAAGAAGCACAAGAGAACTGATGCTAGACACATACAACCATAGGAGTTGGGGGTACATGATCACCTGTGCATGTAACAGGTGATGATAATCCGTCCAATATAAAACCTGTGGAATCCCCAAAATAACCGTGGTCTGCATTCTTCAGAAGTTGCCAACCGCGTCCGTTAGTCGCTGCAGTGTCTCTCAAGTTGTGCAAATACAATATGGCATGATTTTAACAAAACCATTGCATAAAGATATCACTCATTATACTATTATTATATTTTAAAATTAACACTTTGTAGTAAATCTCGTAATATCAAATTTGTATTAAAACATTAAATTTACACTAGTTAGAATAAAATGATAATGGAAGTTGTCTGGATCTATCCGGCCTTGTGTTTATATTGTCACTATTTTCCTGACAGATAACACTTCAAGGATGAGGCTTGGGGGAAGCAGCTCATTTGGATCTATGCACCATGATCATGAAGAATCACATGGCAAACGTGAGTAGGGAAACAGCCCAACATTGAATATTTGCTGTGCATAAGTCATGTAAGGGATCGTCTCTTAAGTTCACAAAAGGCCAATAAAAGTTGTGCATTTAGAATTGGTTCAACCTTCTCCATTAATGTATGATATAGGCAGGGATTCCCTTGGACAGCAGAAAAGCATCAATGATGCATAGTACGCTGGCTTGGAATGTTGCATAGTGTTTTGCTGCATGTGCCCAAAAGACACATACAAAAACATGTCTGAGAAAATTGAGGGCACTTGTGTAGAATCCAGACCCACCTCAATTTTGCTGTTATTAACTAGTTTTTCAAAAATTTGACACATCGATGCGATAATTAAATCATTTCACATCATCCTACGCTATTAAAAATATTGCCTCTTAGCGCAGTTTGACGCCCAAATAGCACTCCGGTTTGCTCCAGTCTGCACATGAACACAGACAATGGCTGCACGGACAGCAAGCTGAATAATGGCCTGAATGGAGTTATTTAAATCACATCTTACATTGATGACTGGACACTGAGAACACTCTAATCAACACCCTTGTGCCTTGCCTACCCCTTGCCTGTCATTGACATAGTTTATCAGCTTAAGACGAGCACTGTGAACAGCATTTGTTGCCACCGACACCATATTATCACCCATTGTCAACTTTCAAGCCTTGTCGAACAAAGTGCAATCTGTTTACATCTACACAAATAATATCAATCCATACCTCTACACTGTATGCACGTTTTTTTAATTCATTTATGTTTGCTAAATAGTACAATTGGAGTAGACTACAAATGAAAAATTAACATTTTTAAAACATGTTTATAAATCATGCCCCTGTCACCCAGGGTCATAAACTTTGAAAAAAGACAATGCTATGTTCTAGTCTTACATGTAATAGTTTTACTGTATAGTATAATTTAATTGGGCTAATTTAATTGGGTGATTTTCTCACAAGTTATAATCTCATTTCCCCTCAAAAGACTGCACTGATGCAGTCTCAACCACAGACTGTGAGGCTATCCCATACATCTGTTCAGTGGTATATGAATGAGTTTTTTTGTGTTTAATCAACATGGTTCTTTGACTATTTTTAGGTGGGGTTCTCTCGTATGTGAATCATTGTCACTCGTCACAAACTGCTGCTTCGTATTTATCAGTTAGAATCTCCCTATCCTTGGAGCAGTAGACTGTAGTAGCATGACAAGTCCACAAAAAATGGGGCACACCTACTCGGAATGTATCTGGTTTTGTAACATTGCTAATTTTGAGGGAAAAAAACTGAACATTTCTGAACGTGTTAATATTGATGGTTATATATTATGTACCCAGAAATATGTCACGCAGGCAGTCCTGAATAGAATTCAAACAAGTTAAATAATAACATGATTACAAGCCTAATATCTTAAAAGTATAATGTTCACATTTACCAGGTTATTTAAGCAATCATACTATCATGCAAATTAATTAATAAAATTTTAATCAACTGATTTGGGGCACATAAAATTAGGAAAAGGCACAGTTCTATCTTTTATGTGCCCGAAGTGCACATTCATGTCTTTCTCCAGATCAATCCCTGTATAGGACTTGCAATTTTTATGTTATTACCATAAATTTGCATTAACATGTTTCACTAGCTAGGTGACACCACTGTAGCAATGTATTTTCCCGCGATACGTGGTGACAAGTAGTGCTTCACATACCTTGGGACTTGGCACACTAATCTGACCACCTCTAGCTGGCTTACTTTTTTTTTAGATTTTAATAAATTGATCTTGAATACTTTTTGATTAAAGTTATTTTGTTGTAAGTGTTATACATTGTACATGGCAAACTATGTGGTTATGTGTAAAATAATTGTAGATTTTTATGGACAGTGGATTCTCCTTTGTTCGTTGAAGTATGCATGTGTTCACATTTCTATTTTGTTATGTGTTGGTTTTCTACAAACTAAGCTAACCGTGGATTAGTAGCAAAAAATATCATTGTCATGTTTTAAATGTTGAAAAAAAACATGATTTTGAGAGAAAATATGAGGAAGAGTAATTGTATTGCAGTTTCCTTAATTGTTGTTGTCATAGCTAACAATGGCAACATAAAAATAAATGTTTAATGTTATATAATGTTCATAGCACCTACAGCTAATTATTTTATGAAATCTGGTGATGTTTGCAACATTCAAACAATAATTAAGACTATTTTAGACAAATTTATAGTTTGTATATAAGCCCCCATTTTTAACAGTTTAACCTCATATATAATATGTGGTGAAGTTTCTACTCGATTTGAACATTACAGCTTAGAGGATCGATTGTTTAGATGTAACAGCAATTGCAACACATCTTCATAAGTATTGTGGTTAGACGTACAGCAGTGATCAGTTGTCTCTAAGCCACCAAATAGATATTCATAGTTAACCATTGTGCTACGTTTACATTTGATCTTTTATTCACTTTGTGTGTGTGTATTTGCATATGATATGTGTGTGTGCGCGTGTGCGTGTGTGTGTAATGTGGGCTGTTATAACTGCTCAGTGGAGCTGTGAATGTGCATTATTGATGCATTCACATTGTCAATGAGGCACTTGGAAACACTGCATTGTAGGTCAACTTATAGAGAGTGCACAATCCACTCTGTTTGTTTGCTCAATTACCTGCAAACACAACGTTATCGAATACTATTGATTTGTTGATTATGTCATTAAGATTAAATAACAGCAATACAGGCAAGTTGAAGTTAATATCAGTGAACAAATTTCCTTCCATCTGCATTTTATCATTCTGTTTATCTAAGTTATTAAATTATATTGCAAGATAACACAGTCAAGTAATGTATAATGTGAGCCAAGAAAGTTTGCCATTAGTAACAGTATGTAATATTTTAAAAGAAACATCTGTATCTTAATGTAAATGATTCTGTCGGCTTCTACTACAGGAAATTGTTTCCATTTTATAAAAGATTATTTAATCTATCTTCATTTGCATTTTGTTGCCCAATTGTATTATGTTCCAAGATTCCATGTTGTGAAGAGTTTGCTTTATTTTCTTATGTACCATCTTTAGTTACAGCACAGCTAAATGTATTTGTTGAAATAGTTAGTATTACAATAGATTAGGAGGATGTATATATTTCAACTCTCACCATTTCCAACTCATCATTGACATAAAACCAACACTTTAGCACAACACAGTCCAAGACTGTTTAATAATGTTGTGTGACTTTTAATTTATTGTATAATGCTGAAACATTGTGCTGCTTTTGTTACATGATGTTAGAAATAAGTGTTTATTTGGTTTGATATCTAGAGTTGTCTCTTCAGCAGGTGGTTCCAATGCTGGCTACTGGACAGTCATCAACTTCCAACTCTCCTCAAAACAGTGTGAAGAGAAAGGTGGGTACGTGTGGTGGTTCGTCTTTATTATTGTACTCATGATATCAGCCAGGAATAAAATACTTATGAACATGACATAGGCATAGAATTGCATGTCTCTAGTATGTATTCAGCTAAGATGTATAATGTTTATGATGCACTCGCTATTGTAGATATCTTTTCAAAGTAACAACTATGTTTTGTTGAGGCACTGGTATAGTAAGACTCAAACAAAATAAATGTCATCATTTAATTGTAGATTTTCTTGTGGCATGAGAGAAATTTGCTTGTTGATGTTATTTGTGGACAAAACAGTTGAAACTGATGATTAGATGAGTTATGTAGGCCTAAAACAACATTGGTGGGCATGCTTGATATGCCTGTAAATTGGTACATGCAGTGTGTCAAAGGTCAGAGGCACCTACATTCCCAGGACCTACATACACAGATTTTTTATTATAGTTGACTGAATGTTATCTTAATAACATGAAACAACTTCTATTTTGAGCTCAGATATGTTGCATATGAATGACGGGATGTAACGTACAAATGTCTGTAAACAGTAATCTTAGGCTAGCCACTCAGACTTATATACACCCTGTATAAAACCATTGGCACTACAATAAACAGAAATGGAGAAATGTAGATATTAGGTATTGTTTAGACACGCAATTGGACATGGTTATTACCTCCCAAAAAAACTGTTTGTGTTCTTTCAGAAAATGTTATTCAGCTCTGTTGGCCTTTGTTGGTGAACTGATGGTAGAATGAGGGAGCTAGCTGAAATATTCTTAATGATACAAAACGTTTTCTGTTTCTATAAAATGGAAACATCAATCCAGTCATAGTTCATGAAATATTTTTTCAGAGAAGTTGTTATTTATGTTAGCTGACTGGCATTTTAGACACTGCTTGTGTTTTGAATGTAATGTTCACTGTTATCGTGTCTAGGCTGGATCGTCCATCCCACGGGTAGCACAGACATTGAACGAGACACCCTGCTCAAGTGGGCGACCTACCAACTGCGCACTGCCATCAAGGCAAAGTGAGGGGAGAGGTTATTTGTGGCCCTCTTACAGTCTCCTTTTGGGTCCAATTACTAACTTATGCAAAAATAGCTTCATTGTGCATTAACTGCTCAATGTGGTTAATCACGTTGTGGTGTGCAATGATTTATGCCATGTTAATTTGCCTTCGTACAACATTATGTTTTCAATTTCTTATGAATTGTTTCATTCACATGAGAAAGTAGTTCTATCTACTGTCTCATCAAAACCTAAAAATATATTTAAAAGTTCCAGCAAAATAAATAACTCAGAATTCTTACTGTTTTTATTGAAGAATACCCAGTCCATATGTGTTTTGATACATTTTCTTTTAAATTTGCCCATCGGTGCAATCTTTTTGAGTAGCAACATCATCTATTGCATAGTTAAGTAAATTAGCAACTTATATTTTCATTTTTGTTCAGCTGGCCATAGTTTTCATAAAAAATTAGAACAAACCTAGTGAGAAACAACCTTATAAAATGACTGTGACTGAATGCAACAGATTATCTGATGATTATGTGGGTGCTAGTAGTGTGAATATGTTTATAAATAAAATCGACACATACCTCAGAAGGGCTGGATATATGTAGATAAAATGGTTGGACTCTTGATAAGCCAAAGGGCTCCTTGTCCACCTGCCATCTAGAGTTAATTCTCTGGATGGCAATCTTGTTAAATCTTGTTAAAATACACTGGTAGTAATTTGATGTCACCAGGTGGCAGCAGGCTCTCCACGACAAAGAGACTGGCAACGACCGCCCCATAGTTCTTCGTTACTATGGCGACCAGCAGTTGGAGGAGCAACTGCGTCACAAGACTAGAGGCCGGTGCTTGGTGCCCAGTGGATATCAGCTCATCAGTCAGGGCTGTCTTCCCCTGGTTCCCCGTATGTTCCCTGCCACCCAGGGACGCATTCTCTTCATGGTGTCTGTCAGTGACGGCTCAACCACCATCTTGTATCCTTCCTAAAATGTGACTGGGTCTATGTGTATAGCAGGGATAAGTAGGTGGATGTGTGGGTGTGTGCGTGTGTCGGTGGGTGGGTGTGTGGGTGGGTGCATGCATGTGTGGGTGGGTGCGTGCGTGCGTGCGTGGGTGGGTGGGTGTGTGCGTGGGTAGGAGGGTGGGTGCATGCGTGTGTAGGTGGGTGTGTGGGTGGGTGTGTATGTGTGTGTGTGTTTTGGTGGGTGCGTGTGTGGGTGGGTGTCCATGTGTGGGTGCATGTGTGTGTGTGGGTGGGTGCGTGTGTGGGTGGGTGTATGGGTAGGTGTGTGCATGCATGTGTCCATGCATGTGTGGTGCTTGTGTGTGCTAGTGCCCTGTGTAGGCCAGGCTGGGCCTGTCTCTTATAGATTTTGCGGGTCGGGCAGGGCCTGGGTATACATTTTGCGGGCTGGGCCCGGTGTTTGCTGAAAAATATTAAACTGCAGGCATGGGCCGGGCCTGGGACAGGTTCTGGATGTAATAAAAATATGAATTATTAATTTATTATTAGTCCAAGATAGATTATTCATTTTCTGGGTTTTTTTCTCCATAATATTGGTTCTTTAATTTGACTTACAGTCTTTACAAATTGACACCTTGCATCAATGACATGAGTGCTTTGACACCTTGCATCAATGACATGAGTGCTTTATAAGTGCTTTGCAGGGTTTCAACAATGGAACAATGAAAACTATTCAGTACTTCAGGTCAGGTCAGGGAAAATGATAGGATATCAATGTTTTTATAACATTTTAAATAAAGAAAACAATACCTATATATTACAATTCATTTCCAGTTTAGGACTGTCCTAAGAGGGCTAGCCAGCTTTTTCTTTGAAATAATATGTACTTCACAATGCTGGTAGCCTCACCGAAGCGTATATATCCGTGACTAATCCCCCAGCTATCCGTCGGGCTATCCAGCCATAGTGATGAGTCGGAGTGCCCCCGGTCAGCCCGGCTACTACACCTTCGTCTTCAGCAACTCGCCCGACCAGACGATGCTCGCTGTCTTCACGCCCACGGGCAAGGCGTGCAGTTACCATAGCAACGGCATTGTGCAGTTCCTCGCTACGGACCATGGCGGAACACAGGCGGAGCCTAGTGGGGAGATTATTCGACGCTGGAGCTGGCCTCCAGCAAAGGGGAAACTCTCGGCGTCCGTGTGTATAGAGGTGGGTAGGACACAGGGAGAACACAACGTGTTACAGAGGGCACCTGCTATAAGGAACACATTTAGATTTTATAAAATCAGACCCATAGCAAGGTTGTTTTTTTGGGATGCATTTTTTTACCTGTGATTGCAGGCTCACAAAAACTCAGATGCATCTCCCCGAGGTTTGCAAAAACTGCACCCCGAACCCCCCAAAAATCCAACTGTACCCCTTTGAGGCTTCTAAAAAACTCCAACTGCACCCCCTGAGGCTCAGGTAAACCCCAATTTCTTTTTTAATTTGCACCACCCTCAGGGGCTCCCAAAAACTGTTTTCCCTAAGCGGAACAGTCGCCTCATTGGTAGCCGGTGGCATTTGTAGCTGTTGCACCCGCTACCTATAAATGTTCCTTGTAATAATCATTAGAGCATTTATAAAGTGCCCTGACTCCAGGTTACCCTGTTCAAAGGCGTTGAGACAAAAAGAGTAAAAAAGTCGACATTTTATAAACCTAAAAAATAGCACTTAAAAATCGAAGATCATAAAAACGTAAAATAAATAATCATTAAAAAGTATAATCGAGCGACAACATTAAATGACAATGAAAGTTCAGGAGTAGAAGGCTCGTTTGAACAGGTGAGTCTTTAGGAGTCTTTTGAAGTGGTGTAAAGAGTCACATTTGCACATATTGTGGGGAAGATTGTTCCACAGGCGAGGAACAGCGATGGAGAAGACACGATCACCGTACTGGAGGAGATGTGCACTTTGTACACTCAGTAGAGAATCTGATAACGATTGCAACGTTCTGCTGGGCTGGTAGAACTGGAGTAGGTCTGTGATGTAGCTCGGCGCAAGCAGATGGAGGGCTTTGAACGTCATCAGTACGACCTTGTACTCGATACGGTACCAAACGGGAAGCCAATGGAGAGTCTCTAGGATGGGTGTTATGTGATCATAGCGACTGGCTTTGACCAGGTGGGGCAAGCGGGGGTGTTGTTGGTTTGGTCTCCGGCAGAATTTGTTGCTTTTACAAACTTACAGGCAGTCTTCTTAACAATCAATCAACACGTAGATGACATGATTTTTATTTTAACACGCTTTTTTAATCATCATTTTTATTATTAACAATCTTATGCCTTCTACTTAGGTTAAGGTAAAGACCTTGCTTGTCGAGGGCCCATTTAGATTTTAATTCTTACGACGAACCTAGCGATACAGATATTTAATTATGGATCGAATATCAAAGCCTCCTAGTAAACACAGCATCAGCCTACTTAACATTCAATACGCAATCAGTCTGCGCAAAGAAACAAGAATATCACCTCATGATAAATGATGCAAAACCTGACATCATAGTTGCATGTGAAACTTGGTTGAAGTCCGCTGTCAATAGCAGTGAATTCATGCCGCCTGGATATGACCCCCCCTTTCAGGAAAGACCGAGCGGATAGCTATGGTGGTATCATGATTGCCATCAAACTGGATTGGTTGCTGAACAGATATCGATAATGACACCGTGTGATATGGTTGCTGTGAAAATCCAGACCGCACACACTCCTCTCATAGTACTTGGAATCTACAGACCCACAGATAATAACGCTGACTACTCAACCTCTATGTGTGACGCCATATCCAACGTAGCCAGGAAATTCCCAAACAGCCCCTATGGATTGCAGGGGACACAAACCTCCCGGATATCGATTGGAAAACAAACACAGTGTCGAAACACCAGTACACAAAACAGATAAACGAACTCTTCCTCGACACATTTTCCATGTTGGGCCTATCTCAAATGGTCACTTTCCCGACAAGACTTGACAACATCCTAGATATCTTCCTCATGAACCGACCATCCCTCGTCAACAGATGCGAACCTGTACAAGGGGTCAGCGATCCCGATGTAGCTGTCTATGTAAATTCGGACATATTACCAAAAAGACAAAGACCTATCCAGAGGAAGATCCACAACTGGAGAAAAGCAGGCACTGAGCAGATTCAAGAAGAGCTAGCAACACTTGCTGATGAAATGCAAACCCAACACAATTCAGACACACCTGTGGAAACCCTGTGGGCGTTGCTAACTGCGAAGTGCCAAAACGTACTATCCAACCATGTCCCTACAAGACTGTCCTCCCAATGTTACAACCAACCCTGGGCCAATGGCATAATAAGAAACCTGTCACGAAAAAAGAAAAAAAAAACTTCAAGAAGGCCCAGCGTACCAAGTGTGCCTACGACATGGCAGAATATCAATAAAAAGAAAAACTGGCCCAATCAGAGTGCTGAAAGGCATATTACGGATATATTAACTCCATGATAGGCGAAAACTATAAAAATGAGGGAAATCTAAAGAAGTTTAGGTCTTTCATCAAAAGCAAAAAGAAGGACAACAGCGGAAGAAGAATGGCATTGTCCACAGCGATAGCCAGACTAAAGCTGACATTCTTAATATGCAGGCAATTCTCACCAGTCTTCACCGATGGAGACATGAGCGATGCACCGAGACTTGGAATGAGCCCATACAGTGACTTTCCGCATATCAGAGTATCTGAAGCAGGAGTTAGAAAATTACTGGAGTCAAACCCCACAAAGCCACAGGATCTGATGGGATCGCAGCCAGGTTCCTGAAAGACTATGCTGCAGAACACGCACCAGTGCTAACGCTCATATACCAGGCATCACTCAACCAAGGTACAGTACCAGCAGACTGGAAACATGCCTGGGTCATACCAGTATACAAGAAGGGAACAAGAACTACTGCTTCAAACTATAGACCCATATCCCTCACGAGCATCTCCTGCAAGACATTGGAACACATCATACACAGTAACCTAATGGACCACTTGGAACAACACAACATCCTATCTGACTACCAGCATGGGTTTCGCAAACGTAGGTCCTGTGAAACCTAACTCATCCAAGCTGTCAACGACCTAGCCATGTGCCTCAACGAGGGTGGCCAGATCAACGCTGTGCTGTTGGATTTCTCAAAGGCATTTGACAAACTATCCCACCACCATCTGGCAACCAAACTTCACCACTATGGAGTGCGAGGGAAGATGTTAGACTGGGTCAAAAGCTTCCTGAGCAGCCGCACCCACGAAGTGATTCTGGAAGACAAAAGATCATCGTCAGCTGCAGTAACCTCAGGTGTCCCACAAGGTTCAGTCCTTGGACCCATCCTCTTCCTTTGCTACATAAATGACCTACCAGACCAAGTGTCCTCTATTGTACGCCTGTTTGCTGATGACTGTCTCCTGTACTGAAACATCAACTCACAAGATGATGCAGATATACTACAAGATGACATATACAAGCTACAGATGTGGGAAAAGAACTGGCTGATGGAGTTTAAACTGGACAAGTGCAAAGTTAACTGAAATACCAACAGACGGAAAAAGAGAATTGTCAGTGATTACTCTATCCACAGACAACAATTGAAGGAGGTAAATGGAGCCAAGTACCTTGGAGTAACCATCGTCAGGAAACTAACATGGAGCGAACACATCAACAACGTGACAAAGAAGGCTAACAACACCAGAGCTTTCCTACAGCAGAATATCAGCAGATGCCCACAAGCCATCAAAGCATTATGATATCAGACGTTCGTTAGACCCATTGTGGAATATGCGTCGACAGCATGGGATCCATCCACAGAGAAGAACATCAAGGCTGGAAAATGTACAACGACCAGCTGCTCGCTTCGTGAAGAGCGACTGCCATCAACCAGGATCGAAAGTCTGAAATGGGAGACCCTTGCGAGTAGGCGGGCTAATGCCAAGCACACCGACTATAGGGTTTCTAATCTGTCTAAACTTCACAAAATAAACAATGGACCCAAGCCAGTGCTACACCACCCGCTACTTGCGATGTCCCACCCGAACTCAACAATACTCTAGCCACATACGTGTGGCTGATACAGAGTTCTGAGCTGAACGTAAGAAGAAAAAGACCACAACACGAGCTGTCACATTCTGGACTCTGCAGCTTGTCCAGTAGCTGATCATGTACACCGTAAAGGCGGCCGTTTCCATAGTCCAGTCGTGATATGACAAGGGAGTGAACCAGGAGTTCAGTGGCATGTTGTGTCAACCAATCTCTGATGGAACGAATTTGATGTAGATGAAAGTATAGTACCTTGCACAGTTTCGACACGCGATTTCATGCTGAGCTCACTGTCAAACATCACTCCAAGGTTGCGAGCGACGGTAGTAGGCTTGAGGATGCTGTCACCAATGACAACATCAGTCAGGCTGTGCTTGCTGGCCGAGCTTGGTGTGGTGATCACAAGTACTTCAGTCTTGTCATTCAGCTGAAGACGATGGTGAGTCATTCATGCTTTCAGTTCTCCCACACTTGCATGGATGCGTGCCAGTGCAACGGTCTCAACATAGTTGGGGTCTGCCTTGATCGTCAAGTTCTTCTGAATCAGTCCAGACTTTGTCCTGGAAGAATGCACAGGATCTGCTGGCCAGTTGTTCCAGTGAACCACCACCAGGCAGGCTAGCTAGCTTTAGGCTTAATCAACAGGGCATTGACAACATTGTACAACTGTCTGTGGTCAGATGCAGCTTCGGTGATCTTTGCAGTGTAATAAGTAGATTTTAGCGACGGAGATGAGCTGATTGACTTGTATATATCTGATGTTCCATACACCCATGAGTATATGAAATGGTGCAGGTCAGGATGAGGATTTTTTTATGTTCTTTTAAGCAGATGTTCTTTACACCAGGAATCATAATGTGAATCCACTATATAGTTCAAATCTTTTGTACATGTTTATCGTCATCCTTTACATTAAAAAAAAATGCCTGAGTAACGTGTGCATCATAAAATGCACATAATAAATGTATCAGTTTTGCCACATGGTACAAATATAAGATTTTGTTATGAAACATAATCTGTGAGAGTTGAACCCATTAGCAGTGACATGATGAATCCGTCATCAGGAAGTGTTTGTTTTACAGCTCAATTGTTTCATCACATTTCGCTGCTCAAGTCAAGCGAACATGAACCTCTTCTACACGTGCCAGAAAGAGTCGATGCGTATCGGGGTCGGACAGGTCACTGGCGCACGGGAACCCATCACGAGAGAGGAACTGGTGAGTAGGGGGCACCATTTACATCCTCTCAACATCAAGGAAGTTTTCCAAAACAGTGTTTTTTTTAAGAAGAAACAGTACTGTTCTGAAAAGGTGTCTATTCTGCACACCGTTTAGATGTTGTGAGAATATAAAACAGGTGTTATCAAAATTAATGGTTTTCATCATTATTTATGAAGCATTAGTACTGAACTACATGTATAACTGGAAATAATTATTGGTTAACAATGTTTACACACATTGATTTCTGTTGTACACGTAAAAGTAGTGGTTTGATAGTATATGATAACTCCCTTTCAGTCTGATAAAGGTGGCTCATTCGTCAGCTACTCCATGGTCTAACTTCTCATTAATTCTAAATGCAGATACAATTTGTTGCAAATTTTCCTATGCATATGTACAAATGTAAATACTTCGTATTAGTTAATACACAGTGAAGATTGCTGTATTGTGTTTGTATTAGTTAGTACACTGTGAACATTGCTGTGTTGGGTTTGTATTAGTTAATACACTGTGAACATTGCTGTATTGTGTTTGTATTAGTTAGTACACTGTGACCATTGCTGTGTTGGGTTTGTATTAGTTAGTACACTGTGAACATTGCTGTATTGTGTTTGTATTAGTTAGTACACTGTGACCATTGCTGTGTTGGGTTTGTATTAGTTAGTACAATCTGAACATTGCTGTATTGTGTTTGTATTAGTTAGTACACAGTGAAGATTGCTGTGTTGGGTTTGTCTCAGGGCCATCTTGTGTCCGGACATCCTTTCATGTCGAAGACAGCAAAGGAATTCTCTCGGCCTTATCGGGCAGACAGAGCTTCAAAGAAGACAAACAGATTGAAGAAAGGAAGAGTGAGTGAACTCCTGAATCAGCAGACTGCGTCACATTGCCTGGAAAACAACTTTAAATTTGAATGAATACCCGGGGGTAGATAACAAAAGCTAATCTGAATTTCATTTGTTTGAAGTTTTATAATAAATTATTTAATGAAAGTCATTATCTAGAATGGTTTTAATCTTCTTCATTAAGATTGTTCAGGTTTGCTTTCTTACTGTTTTTTACATATGTGCATACATTGTTTGACTGACTGAAATATTTAGATCCAAAGTAAATGTGAATCGGTTACAATAAATTGATTAAAATTTTGACAAGATTTAACAAGATTGCCAACCAGAACAAAAACGCATATGGCAAGCAATCAAAGAAACATTTGGCTCATTGACAGTTCAACTTTTTGTGTATCTATGAGTATAACCCGCTTTTCAGAGATATTTGTCCATTTTGTTTTTACACACTCATGGTGCTAGCATTTACACAATCAGCAGATTAATTTCATTCATTTACAGTCTATTTATAGGTGTATTTCTTTCTCACTGTAGAAGTCTGGATTGAGTGTGGAGATCCAGAAAATCCTGGACTTTGACATGGATACAACGGAGAATGATGAAACAGCCGACCGCATTCTTCACAAACTTCAGCTGAAGATCAAGTGAGTGACCTGGTGGCAGCGACAGTTTCCCGCTGTCACAGTTACTTCTATTATATGGTTTGCTGACTTTACCATTTAAGATTTTCCTCGAATCAGAGAACAGTCTTCTTCAATTTCTGCACATTATCAAAGTTACATTGTTCCACTCTCGATTGTTGACAATTTATTTTGTAGATGTTGGAACTAATATATATATTTTATACATTGAATATTTTATCCGGTAAATTAAATTTACTTAATCAGTTTTCTTACAATTTATCAGAAAAGAATCACCATAAATTTTGATAAGTTTTGACTAGTACAGGTATAAAGAACAAGTAGAAAATTCTTGCTTCAAGTACAGTGGTCACTTGTTATAAGGAACATGTTATGACCTAAGTCAAGCTGTTCACATATTCATATCCTCGGGTATATAACAAGTGTAGGCCAAGTCAGTTAGGAATGTTAATTATTTTTTCCATTTTAGTTGTATTTGTTACATTCAGAATTGTTATAGCGAGAGTCCACTGTAAGTAAAATGGAACTGATCTAACATTTACAACTAAACTGCATTGGAATCATCTCTTTCTTTGTTCGTTCGCTGCCCTGCACCATTGGCCTCTGATCTACCAACTGGTGATAAAGTTATTTTTTTTAGGTACAATGTATTGATTTTATAACTTTGGTTATTATTTGGAGTTTGCTGCTGCTGGTGAGCCACTCTCCAGAGGGCGTCACTCACTAGTAGTTTTACCTGGAAATATTTTGCTTGCTAAAATTGACTGCAGAAATTGTACGATCGGCAGAAGAGTTTAAGATGAAAAGTATGTTATGGTGATTGTTCAATTGTATTTGGTTTGTTGAATCATGAATGCGTGTAAGCTGGTGTGACTGATGACTGCAACTGACCTATTCATCACATGACCTGTTGCCTAGCAAAAGCACCTTCAAGCCATCAAAAAATGGACGCCAAACATGTGGAACATTTTGACATTCTGTCATATTTTGATCAAATTCTGGCCCCAAAGTTTTTTTATGACAAAAACTTTTGAGATGACATATGTATTGGAATGTTTTGTCTAGGAGATGTCATGTCGCAACAGTGGTATAGTTCACATACAAAATGATTATAAACATTCTTCTTGTATTATTAATTAGCAGAGCCATTTTGCAGACATTAACCCAATGGGAGATTGGGAGTTTAGAGTATAAGATCACAGCTCATTGTTGGCAAAGACAAGGCTTGACGGAGGTCATGTGCTTAGTTTTGGTTGTGACATATGTAAATTGTGATGTAGCGGATCCATCAATTGGACTATGGTGTGACACAGTAGCATGCCCTATTTCGCCGCAGGGAGGTGGCGGAGAGTTGGATGGACCACTATCGTGTAGTCCTAGGCATCAGTTCGCCTCTCATGCGCAACATGGCCGACCGCCCGATGCCCCGTCACAGGAACGTCGCATCAGCCAAGTCAAGTGGTCTCCACGTCATCATCGAGAGCATCGCCACACAAGTGCCCAAGATAAAACTGTGTGCCCGAGTGCCGTCTGCCCCAACAGGTATGTGTGCCAGTGATCAAAGTGTGTGCCCAAGTACAGTCTAGATCAACAGGTATGTGTTCCCATGATCAAGACAGACAGACAGACAGACATACAGATTTATTTTAACCGTATGCATACAAGTACAAATGTACAAATTCAAATAGTTTACATAAATGTGAAGGTCAATGAGACTCCCATTAAGACATAACATGTCGCTAACATGGCAGCCCCCTTTTAATAAAAAATAACAGAATAATAATAGTACATAATAAAAGCAATCATAATTCAATGTTAGTAATCAAACTTTGCCCAAGTACCATCTGCTTCAACTGCCTTGTGAAAAAGATCAAATTGTGCCCAAGTGCTATCTGCCCAAAAGCTATTTGCAGAGATCAAACATAACATAGCCCATGATCAAACTGACTGCCTAAGTACTGTCTGCCCAAACGATATATGCTCATGATCAAACTGTGTGCCCGAGTACTGTCTGCCCAAAAGGTATTTGTTCATGATCACACTGTGTGCAAAGTACAGTCTGCCCAAGCAGGTAGATGTTTATGATTAAATTGTATGATTGGGTGCCATGTGTCCTGAAATATATGTCTCCATGGTCAAACACTTTGGAATAGAACTATAGTGCCACTATGACATAAAAGTCACACTCTTTCACCACAAACAAACACAGGCTTAATATATATCTTATTAGTATTATGTTGGTACAAAATTTAGCATCATTTTTGTTATAGTACTTGGTGTGTCTCCAAAAATATTATATAAAATCAATATCAATTGTGTAGTGTTTATAACAAATGAAATGTTCAGATACTAGTCCAGTTTACTCACCATTTAGAAATGATGCATGCACCAGTTCAGCATTATTTATAATTAACCAATTAAATATCCCACCACAACTAATTCCACTACAAATATAATTTCTCTACTGATCTTATTTTAACAGCCAAGTATATAGCTATATGTTAAGCTGTATTCATCTGCATTCAGTTACTTCACTTTTATTATACTTATATTTTAATGATAACCATTCCATTTCTCCACAGCCCGATCGACTGACAGATCGGAGGGGAGGCCTTCATCGGCAAAGCAAGTAGAGCACCTCACTCCAGATGGCACCACTGGCAATACGACACAACCGCCTACTGTCACGTTCGATGAGGGTTGTGAAGACGTGATCACGCTGATTGTGCCAGAGAGGGTGATAGACCACAGGAAGTCGACACATGGGTCTCGCACTGTGTCCCCCCACCCTGCCCCTCCTGACATACTCAGTGTGGCTGAGACACGGTACGGCAACGGGCAGTAGTGATACGTAAAGCTGCGATACATACCATGATATTTGTGTCAGGATACAATAGCAACACAATTTTACATTTGGGTAATCTTTTACATAACCAGTTCTTAATATTGTACTGTTTATGTCCTTCTTACCTAGTTTATCTATCCGCAATTGTACACTCCATTACATTATTTTGCATGAGTTACTAAAAGGGCACATGCGATTATAAAACAGTTGTGCTTTATGGGTTTTATGGCCCTTTAGTAGTCAACTAGTGCTGCGAACTGCAACAATTCGCAGAACTATTTGAACCACAAACGTGCCCTAGAAGATACTACCATCTTGTTAATTGAAGTAAACTTAATTGCTTGTTTAATTAAAGTTAAATTAACAGTTAACTGTAGTTTAACTAAAGTTAATTGTAAATGTAATTTATGTTGATTGAAATTAATTGTTAATTGAGTTAAAGTTAATTGTTAATTTAATTGAGCTAAAGGTGTGGTTAATCAAGTTTAATTGGGACATTTCTGGGTTAATTATAATTTAATTAATTACATTTTTCAAGTTAATTGCCCTGTGCCTAGTTGCTATTTTTGCACTGCTAAAAATCACACATTTTATATAACGTCCATAATGTTAACATAGTCAATGGGAAGATGAAATACTGAAGTATATAAAAACAATGTTCTACTCAAATATCCATAATAAATATGAGATAATCAGTTGTTTCAGAACACTATTTAGCAGACATTTAGGCTATTTAGCAGACATTGTTTTATTATCGTCTCAGTGGAAGTAACAAGTATTTATTTCTGCGATGTTTTCCTCAAGGTCAAGTACATCAGTGAAGATCGTTCGCAGTCAGTCAGCGCCGTTGCGTGTCATGATGTCGACACTAGAGACCTGGGGCCCAGCGGTCAGTCTGTGTCCAGTTGCTCTCCGTCAGAAAATGCTTGGTGCAGAGAGGTCACACTGTCAGTGTCACGGAAACGTTGTTCCCTTCATCACAGATGTTGAATATGACGAGTTCATCCAACATTGTGCACCATCGAATCAACTCATTGTCATCTCCGTCATGTCCACCCTGTAAGGCAACATGCACAAACGGGGGTATTTGTAGGAATTATACGTCATTTAATATGTCATTTTAACAAGGTCAATCCTCATTGTTTTTGCCATTCCCAATCTCCTGAATCTATCGGATTATTGTACTAAGTTATTGGGAAGTTTATGAGTCAATGTGTCAGAAAAAAAATATGTTTTTTATTTCCATCAATTTGTATTTATAAAAAATATTAAATTTGCTATAATTTATTGACAGCAACATTCCTTTGTGTTCATTTTACACAGAATAGTAATAGTTTAATTTAAGATGACCTTTAAAAGTTGCGGAAACCATTTATGATAAACAATTATTATTAAGATTTTGTTTTGTATTAATTACCATCCCTACCAGATTCTAAGTGTTTGCCTCCTTGCTGATGCCAGAGCTTAGCCTGTAGCAGAAATGAATTCATCTAACCAAACGAGATGGGGAGAGGCACAACTGATTGTTGAATAAAGTATATTATCTAAACAGTTATTGTACTTGAGAGCAGGATAGCTGCTACGATGTTTTGTCAAATTGTACTGAAAGTTCCAACACATGGTAACACCTACTGGAACACTGTTGGGGTTATTCTTGTGGAAAGTTTTATCAAGATGTGGCAATAAAACCTGAGACCTGAACGTAAATCAAAGTTTCTTGGTTGAAAAAATACGGATATTTGAACACTGTTTTTTTTATCAAAACGTGTTTGTTGTCAATCAACAAATGATTAAAAGCGTTTCGTATTAACGTGCTGCAGCTGTAAGAATGATGGGTGAGTTCATTAGAAATAATGTTCATACGAACATGAAGTGTGAAACACAACCTTGTTGCATAAAACAACACCAGGCACAATGGTGTACATTGATTACACGTTTTACAAGTATTCTCTCTTTATTAGAGAGAACAAAATATATAAACATGATGTATTGTAGGCAATGTGTTCAGCCAGAATAATAAACTATAACGTAAGCACAAAAAGTGAAAGTGAAAATTTGCACCATATGAAGGGTTTTCCCAGATCATATCAGCTATATTGACGTGTAATTTAGATTTGCTTGAGTATTATATAATAACTATACCGGTGAACTGTACATCAATATTACACTTCTGTTGAACACCTTTCCACTACACTACTGTTGATTTATATTTACATGTAAGTAGAAATTGTGCTGTGTTTTGTAATAACTGAAATTGATGCTGCATGATTTATGTTGGAAATAAACTACAGATTGGCTGGTGGTTGTGCCAGGTACCCGGAGGTGACGTCCGCCGGCATTGCGATGTTGGAACACATCTACTTTGACAAGAACAACAAGCGCTCTCACCCGTGTGTACAGTCGCGCAACGATGCATTTCGCATCATCCACTATGATGTGGCAACGGCCGCCGAGTTCACAACGCACACACAGCCGCTCCTTAGTAAGAGGCACAACGTCGTCCCAGGAATGTTCCTCGTGAGTAACTAGATTTAACAAGATATAAATAAATATTACCCGATTTTTCCTGATTTAACCAAAGTTAAAAAGATCTAACAAGATTTTAAAAAAACATAGAGCCTTTTATAACCTTGTTTAATAAGAAATAACAAGATTACTGTCCAGAGCAGGGACTCCATATGCCAAGTGGATAATGAAGTCTTAAATTTATCTTATTGAAAGTTGACTTGTGTATATATATATATATATGCAATACACTTGTTCTGAGACAGTTGTAAATTTTATTGTTAAACATTCACGTTGCTAACATTCAAACAATAAGTAAAGAAACTAAATTTTTCTGTAAACAGTTTGCAGCATATTTGTGATATATTCATCAGTATAAAGTAGGTGAAAGGATACTTCAGGTATTGTAACGTTTCAGTCTGATGGCTCTTGATAACTAAGTCCTAGAGAACTTGTTTTTCACGATACATTAGTGTGCAATATATTGAACACTGTTGAGTCACATAAGTTATGTTGTCTTCATTTAAGATTTATGCTGATGGCAAACTATTGTTCTGTGACCACATCTTCAATGGCTACAGCAGTGACCGCAAAGACTTCCACAAACAGATGATTCTGTCCAGGCAGATGGCAGCACGGGGGCAGTCCTTGCCCAAAGACTTCCACTTCAGGTAGGCATTCATATTTTATGCAGCACGTAGACAATATTTGCTCCAAAACTTCCATTTGTTGTATACAATTATATTTTGTGATAGAGAACATGGACTGTACTTGCTCTTAGACTTCAAATTCAGGTATTTGTTGCAGTACAAATGTGTGCTTTTTAAAAACTACAGGTTTCATAATTTTCAAATGATAAAAAGTTACACATCTTTACCGTAGTTTCTGATGGTCCCCACCAACTAGTGTTTTTTGCACACAATCATGATTATATATGCATAATTTACCAACTTAAATTTAGAATAAACGTATACTAATGTTGAATAAAATTATATTGACCTCCACAAATGTATGCATAAATGGTTTCCTCAATTTGTAAGTGGCACCAAATTTAATCCCTGTTGATAAAACATTGATAAAAACCCTCTCTAAAGAACAGTGGTGGGAGGTTTTTTACTTGTCACACTGAAGATCCAGTGCATGTTAGTTTTGTCTGTAGTCCAACATGTACGTCTAGCAGACAACTGCTTGCAGCACCCGTGACCCTCTTGTGATAGATTCCAATATGTCGTAGTGTCCAACAGAGGCCACTACAGATGGTAAATTTGTGTGTCTTTATTTAGAAACTGCCACATTTTGAAATTGCACATCATAAACACTGAATTGTGATGACACTAATGCAACATTGAAAATCTAGGTTGTCTGGGAAAGAGATGCAGTCTATCACATGTACTCTTGTTAAATGTTGTGCGATCCTATTAAACACTGTTACCATGCTAATAGTGAAACATAATTTTCTGTGAACATGCATGTTAAAAATATGTTTGAAGTGATGTAATTTATTTCCTCCTAGTCCCATGAGAGGGCGCCATGGGTCTCGGGCAGCGTGGGGAGGTGAAATTGGCGGGGTGAGATCGATCGGACACATTCCGTCCAACCCCTTGATGCGAGCGATGTCGTCTAACTCGATGTCGAGTGGTGACTCAAGAGAGATGGGTCTCAACTTCCGCATCGGGTATGTACCAGCTCAGTGGCGCCATCTGAAGTTGGCTAATCAAACACTCAGAATTTTTTTTAATGCTGCATATTTTTATTTAGATAATATACGTCTTACTTACTACTATTTGCCAACTTCTTTTGTTATATTTTGTATTTCCAATAATGTAGTTATATTATTAATACATGTCAAGACGTGTTGCCTTTGAAGTGCATGATAACGTATGCTATGTTGCTGATTTGTTCAGTGGACTGTCTGAAAGTGACCATAATTGCTAGGTGGCTGTATATCCAACGTGATTGTAAAGCAACGTTTGACTGTATAGAATTAAGCTTTCTCCATAGAGTGTCTATTCTTACATACTACCATTATGATGCTCAGTGATATATTCATCAGTTTCTTTGCATATACCTTCAAGGCTTGTTATTTTGTTTTACTGACATGTAGACACTCTTGCGGTATAGAGTTCTAACTGTCGGTGAATATATCGGTATCTAATATTCTTGTAACAAATGAAAGCTGCTAAGTTGAAAACATCCCACTGGAATCAGAACCCAAGTTAAAATGCCAGCAAGAACACCATTTATAAAATACGTAATTATCAAGGTTTGTGCACTGTTTGAACGAGTATTAGGTTCTATTCTAGACCATGAACATCCAGAATGCCCTGTGTGCTGACCTCAGTGGCATAGGAACTATAATTTCTTATAACTTTAAATTGTTCAGTTCTGTCAACTGTGTGGCTACATTGACAGTTTACACAGTCGTTTTTTAATCGGTTCCCACTGTCTAGTGCTCTTCATTTTGCCTTGGCATCAGTTTTTATAAGTAAAATTATGAATTTCATCATGAATACATCATTAAAATGTACATTATTTTTAACCTTCCTTTTCTTTAAAGGTCAGTGTTATTAAAAAAAAATTAATATAAGGCAACAATATTTTGACAAAATACACCATTAAAAATAATATGATAAATAGTTTCTATGAGAGAAAAATGTCTGCACAAAAAGCACTTTGTGTAGGTGCTACCAACTAAAGTAGTGAAATTGGTAGAGTAAATATTTTCGGTTAAGCGCACATGAAAACCAGCATTGTGGCCCATACACTAGTACAAGGTCGTTTGACATAGATCTATGCAACTTGTTACAATTATAGACGACATGCTAAACATTATGGACAATTGAACTTGCAGGTAAATACAAGAACTAGCAAAACATGGTTGGACATTGGTAAAAAAATACGGAAACATCTGGAAACTCACATACTGGCTTTTTTAATTCTGTACACTTGAAAGTACCAGTTTTAGATTAAAAACAACTGTAGATATTTCAATTAAATTATGATTACGTAAGTTTCACTATCGTTTCTATGCTCAATTGGTTAACAAAATCTCCAGTGACCTATTACCATCCATCTCTGACTGAAACTTGTTATAGATCCGCGACGCCATCGCCCAAAACGGCGATGCCGTCCATTTTCCCCTCCTCTGCCAGAGAGTACATGAAACGAACGATTGTTCTGTGCGGCAGCAGACAGACGGACTCTCAACCACCAGAGGGCCTGTCGTAAGTCGTCCCTGTACAGTCAGACCACCTGTATTGCTAAACACACTTTGCAGGTTGTTGTGCTTATGCTGTTGCCATGGTTACTGACAATGTGAACACTGGGCACCCATCGACTGTGGTTGGCATGTTGTACAAATGTCCTGTGCGTGTTCATGCACAAAAACACACTTGTGTGGTCTGTCATCACATGTGTTCGCCTGACGTGTTTGTAGCATGTACGTGTCGACCATTGTGATTTTATAAGTGGATTATTAGCATTGAATGTGTACATTTGTAGGTCTTGTTGCTGCTGGGGAGTTTGTGGTATTTTGCCTTTGTAACTCGAACCTACCAGTGTTGTCTCATGAATGGTGTGTTATGGGATGGTTCCTCTCAAAGCCTTATTGAGGAAAACTCATTCTGGTTTTAGTTATTAGCAGAATCATCAGAATTCCCATGCCTCTATAGTTGAATTAACCGGATCAGTGAGTGTGGCTATTGGTTTCCTTCTCTTTTCGTACTCTTTGGGTGTTTTCCGTATGGATTCTTTCTCTACCCCTTCCTAAATCAATTAGACAGTTGAGTCTGTGTACAAGAACAATAGGCAGTCATTGATGAATGACAAGGCTAATTTCTATCATTTAAAAATTAATGGAATTCCCCGATTGTGTCCAGCGTAGTATTGGTGTTCTGAGGTTGGTTTCCGAGGATTTCTAAAGGCACAAAAGAAGTTACCTTATTATTATTAATGCATGTTATCGTGACAGCAATGTAGATTTTGGCAGTACAACAATATAGTATCGGGAAATAAACTTTGAAATCTTTAATACTCTTCCTACCCCTGGCATTAGTTTTAGGGTGATACTCCGGTGTTGATGTTCTTTTTCCACAACATTTTACATGTCATTTAAATGCACATATCTAGCACATTGTCATTCTTTTTCTTCGAAGTCAGTGGTGCTCTTTGTGGATATCTGACATAGCCAACATAAAGGTTTCACATCCAGTATGGCAACGATATATGGGTACATGTCTGTGTCTATTAACTATGTACAGGTCATATGTGTGTACACTTTTGTAAATATGTGTGGGTTCCATGCATGCTTGTGTTCAAGACAAGAGCACGTGTTTGCACGCATGTCTGTACAGTGGTTTTACAGTACTAATATGGTCAACAAGTTGTGGTTCAGTGGTCTAACTTACACAGTGTACAGAGGTAGGTTGACAGGTCTTCTGCTAATACTGGTTATTGTAGACAGAGGTGGCACCAGAAAGAAGGCTCATTGAATGCACAGTCGTGTACCATCGTGTAACAACATTGTGTAACGTTGTGTTGTCTTCTCTGCACTTTCAGCCACCCTGCGAATGTCCTCCTCCTCAAAGCCCCAGAAGGTGCCCTTCCCAACCAGCTGCTTGGTAATGCAACGAGACCACATGCTCTTCTTGTCTTCTTCTCACACGCACTCATGCACGCATGCCACAGCACATGCTGTATCATGTCGCATTCTTTGTCCATTAGCTCCTTCCATCTTGCTCCTTCACTTTTACTTCCACCATCCTGATAATTAACTTTTTAACATAATAGTTTTAACTCCATGCCAGTGCCTGAAAATAGGTTAACCTCTATTAGAGCATTGTTTGTGTCACTGTGAAAACCACCGCTTTTGGTTAACTAACCACTAGTTTTGCACAGATTATTCTGGAGTTGTGGTGATTTGTTGACTTATCTTGGGTTTGGAACAGTTAACATAGTAAGACGTGGTACAAGAAACTAGGCACAACTTTGCATTGTTTTATTAGACTTGACTGAAAACTTTCTGTCCTTTGGACTTGCTCTTCTTTTTTCATGGTTGTGGCCTAATCCTTCAACTTTATCACTGTGTGGCATGTAGATTAGTGGTTTGATTAGATTTAATAAGATTGCCATGCTGAGCTTTTGACAAGAGGTGATGGGTTCTTACTGCTACCTTTTTGCAGAAGGTGCTAGGATTTTAAAAACAACCTTGGTGCATTACCACATGCCTACACAGAAGTCAGAATGCTCAAACGTGTATCTTCACAAGTAAACAGTTTCTTTATGTAAGAAAGAAACTTTCTTACATAAAGAAACTATATGTAACAAAACATAAACAAAACAAAACGCTACTAAAGACAATTCCCTTTATAATAAATTAATGTTTGTAATCTTCTGTGGTGTGTTTAATGACATTTGCTTCTCTCTTCTACTTTGCTACTATAACAGACAGTACATAGCAGTTTTAATCAATGTTAGAGTCAGTGTATGGGGGAATGTTGTAGTTGTATATAACTATGTTAACCACCAATTCTGTGTACAATGTTGTGACATCTAAATTTTGTTAACAATGTAATTCTGTTAGTGTTAAGTTGTGTAAATGCACATGCTCAAACATCTCTCATCAGTAACAATAATAGTAATAATAACTTATTTTAAACACTCATTTTCAAAGTACGACTGTTCAATGGTTCTAACAATGTTTTTTTTTAAAGTAATGATTAATAGAGGTACTAAAATATGAGTAATAAAATAAAACGTCTATAAAGTTTGCTAAAATAAAACTGCTAAACAACCATGATCTAAAGCACATTTCATACAACAATTACAGTATGATATTGATAATCAATTAAAATAAAATAAATATGTACAATAAAATATTAATAAATAGAATTAGATCTGCTTTCCATACACTCGATCACACATCGCATATAAAGTTGCTAAAATAAAATTGCTAAACAATCATGATCTAAAGTTATAATTCAATACACATTACATACAACAATTATGTTATGATATTGTGGATAATTAATAAAAATAATAAATAAATAAATATACAATAAAATATTAATAAATAGATCGAATTAGATCTGCTTGCGATACACTCGACCACACATCGCGTGGCGCATACTTCCAACTGTTCCGCATTGCGAAAATATACGCGAGACTCATAACTGCGATGTGTAAGACTCTAGTGCACTCGCTAAGAATAGACCACGGCAACGCAGTGCTCCACAGTATCAGTGACCGCCTGATGCATCTCCCGGAGATGGTCCATCGCTCTGCTGCCAGAGTAGTTCCACAGATCCAGCGCAGCGACCGACATCAGGGCATCACCGCAGGACCCAAACTTTCTCACTGGCTACCAGTGAAGTGGTGAACAGAGTATAAAACAGTGATCCATGTTCTCAATGTCCCTCACAACCAGACACCCGCATCACTGACCACTCGCCACGTGCCACACCAGTTGCCACGATCAACAAGTCGCACCCCCCCGATCACCTCACTGGACGCCTTCACAGCACGCCTCAAAACACACCATTCTAAACCCGCTTTCAATGTGTAATATATTGTTTTAAGGCCATCTTTCTATGTCATTTCATAATTATTAGTGTATAAATAAAGTTAATTATTATTAAATAATTATTGAGATAATACACTAGTTTAATATTAGACAACTAAAATAATATACTAATAAATATTATGATATGATGAAGTCACATAAAACAGTAACTTTTCGTTCTGGCGTAATTTCACTCCAGGCTGAGGCTGATGTTACTAAGCATCCTGATTGTTCTTTTACTATTACACCAGACAATTCAAGTGATTTATTACAATGTCTGTTGATCTGATCAGACTTGTCTCCATGTTTCAGTCGGGTAGGCCCAGCCGCCAATGTCATCAGTCTAAGCATGGCAGCCGCATTACCATGGAGCCCGCTCCCAACAGTGGTGCCCCCTAGAGGAAGCACTGCTGACGTAGCGAAAGGAGAAAACGTACTGCTGCCGAATGTCACGTCAGGGCGGGAACTGCATATCCCCAAAATGGTGCTGCAGTCTCTCCCCTAAGGGACAATGTCTCTGCATGTCTCTGAATCAGTTAACGTGCTTCTATGACCACATAGTGCCTTTTGTGAAAAATTAACTCAGAAAAATGGAACAAGAAGGGTAGGGAAAAAAGAATTGAAAAAGGAACTTGTAATAAATACACTTGCATTGCTTTGCACTGAATATTTTAGTATTAACTTTTTGGATGTGTATCCATCGCTTTTCAAAACTTGTGGACAGTGGCAAGTCTCTGGAGATTGTCTTTGTATCGTGTTCTCTGCATACATTTGTTCAAATTTGGACTGGCCACACCGTCTCCTTGTTTTTAAATAGGCCTAGCTATATCTTTATCTTCCTACAAAATGACCTGCATAAACAGGATTCATGTCTGCATTCATACCACCTTACTTTAACCTTACTCGAGTCTTTATCATATGAATATTTATTACCAGTGTAGTGGAACAATAAAACAGTCCACTGTTTATATATTTATTTATACTCCTTTGCCTTTTGATGCATTGCATATGTTGTTATATACAATAAAGCCAAAACTTTGGGGCTTAGCTGAGTGATGTATCAGCAGTTTTATTATCCAAGCTAACCCTATTGAACGTAGGTTTACACACTCCTAATTGTATGACTACCGGACCATTAAAAATGCATAAACAATTCTGAGCATTACTGACTAAAAAATAACATGACTTAAGCATATGTTTGTGGCTACTAGTGATACCCCCTATTTTATCAAACATTTTAGGTTTTGATATTTGGTCAGCTATGCAACAAATGTTAACAGTTATGAATCTGTCATTTTGTAGTTCGATTCACACCAGTCTGTGTTTATTTTTATTACCTTCTAGTGTGAAAATAATTGTGATGTTTTAATGAAATTCATCTACTAAATATGATGGTTACACAACCATTCGAGGTATGATAAATATCTATATCCATACAGATGTCTTGAGTGCATTGTATATCTCTTGCTTGAAGCAGTTTGCAGGATTGCTACAAACAGTAACAGAACCATTGCACTGCTTTCAGAAGGATTACTGCAAGTCTTTCATGCGTTCTTGTTTTTAATAAATATATGCCTTTGTATTTTCACTTATGACTGTTTTGCTTTGTACACAGAGGTGCCAAGTCTACACTTTTTCTTCACTCTAGGATAATCTCATAGTCTATAACTCTAGTGCTGAAATCTACTGCAAGACCGATATTTAAGTTAAAAATCCTTCTCCGCGTGCACCCCCTTGTGTTTTTGTGCAATATTACTTGGCACCTCTGCCATGTTCAATATCAGATCAGACACAAGTTGACAGTTATTTAAATTGTACTGTTTCATTGATGGTGTAGCAGTGGTGTTTTGTGTCATTTCCAATTATAATTCCTTTTAAAAAAAACATTAATCTCACAACTTGCCACCACTATTTATATATAGCCCGGAAATGTGCTTGGATTAATTTATGGAGTAAGAGGAACGCTTGTTATCACGGACAAAACGAACAATATTTTTTGTATTTTAAACGGATTCTGTAAAGCAATGGTATTTATGTTAGACTACCCAATACGTACATTGCACATTTGTAAACAAAAATAAGACTTATTAGAACGTTTTATGTACATTGTCAGAGCTGCTCCGGCCAACTATAATAACTCGCTCTTTCAGACTTTGGGCAAACTGGACTCATTGGTTCATACTGAAATTGACAATAACGTCCTATAGATCAACGTACGTGTTGAAATATGGAGTCAAATGAAACCGACTTTCTGGCTTTCTTTTTGGTTGATTTCAAAAACATACGGTTCTCTCCTTGTCTGCATGCTGAACGAACATCGATTCCCTCGTGTCCACCTTAAAGTTAAAACCACGTCGTTTGTGTTTATCGTGAAAGACTTCCGGCAATTATTTCCGATGCACATTTGTGTAGACTGACATGATTCGATCGTCAATAGATGTACTGTGTGCATGGACAATGATTGATCATCAGTAAACTTGAGTCGTGTCAGACAGCCACTGCGTCGAACAGACACCTGGCTGCCAACATATGACTCTCCAGTGTCCACGTGTTAGTGCTAGGGTCGTACATCTCACACGACGCCAATACCTTGCGACCGTCACCCACGCTCCGGGAGTACGACTGACCTAAAACAGGAGGAACATATTCACAAAACAGTTCCTCACAAATTGAATTAAGCATTGGTGAGTATCTGTGAGAAGTGTCAGAATTTTAGTTTTACGACCGACGTACATGACTGTCGAGTTTGCATACAGGAATATCATAGTAGGCAAATTATAAATTGGAAACATAATTAGCATTGATTAAGAAGACCCTACTGTCTTAACTGACTATTTTGAAACCAACCTAAACGCATGGTGTTTCTATGTTTTGTGTATGATTTCGTGGAGTGCATCTATATGCAGGGATAATAATAAACTATTTATACACTAGTCTCCAGAGTATGACTCTATTCAATAGTGTGCACAGACTCGCTAAAATAAAACAATATACATACATAAGACTTGGAGGTGTAAACATAAATTTAATCTGATACTTATTTTAAAATAGCGTCATTAAAAAAACATGGCTATAAATTATATATATATAAGAAAGAAAAGACTACGTATTTATTGAAAGTGAGACTACTAAGAGAGTAAAGTTGTAAACCAAATTAAAACTCGATATTAAAATAGATTGTGCAATGAATAGGGAGATAGATACCCTTAAAATAACATATTACACATTAAAAGCGATTTTAAAATAGTGCGTTTTGAAGCGTGCTTTGAAAATGTCCATTGGTGTGATCAGCCGAAGTTCTTCCGGCAACGCATTCCACAGAAATGGTCTGGCTCGAGAGAAAGATCGCTGGCCATATCGCATCAGATTATATTGCGGCACAGTCAGAAGGGCGCGGTTCTCAGATCGAAGTGACCGGCGTGGCACGTAACGAGTGATTAGTGACGCAAGATAAGCGGGTTTCTGCCTGTGTAGCCTTACACTTCCCCTACGCGAAGTGCGGAAGTTAGCTAAGTCAAACTAGTAATTCACTTAACCAGTCGCGACTGCATCACCCGTGAGAAAAACGCAAATACCCGCCCCAATTTGAAGACGGATAAACGACTTGTGGGAATCCCTATATATAATGACCCGTTCGCCCATTAGCACGAGCAGCTGAGCAGTATTGTGTATTCGAATAATTGCTTCTAATTCGTAAACATTGTATGTAACACGAGCCACGGTTGGTTGAAATTAGTTTTATCATGACCACCTGACCTGCCGACATCCACTGATTTAGTGAGCGATTTCATAGGTTGTGTACCAGGGGGTACTGCTGGCTGGCACTGACGTAATCAGCAGCAGTGACCCCTGGCGCGCGAGGATGGGTCTGGTCAGGGCGAAAATTGCCGGTGCATTTCGGCCTTTATCAGATCGAGAAATTAGCTTATCTTCAGTGAGACAGAAGTTTTTTACTATAAAATTGACTAGTCAGCTTATCTTAACTAATATCAAGAAGTTGGCTTATCCTCCAGAAAAGGCCAAGAAGTTGACCACCCACTACTGACCTCCCATCACGTAGATCTTGTTGTTTACCGTCACGGCGGCCATGTAGGTGCGCTCCTTCAACATGCTGGTGAGAGCGGTCCATGTGTCCGTCGCCGTGTCGTACCTCTCCACTGCCTTCAATCGCTGACCACTGAAGCCACCTAGCACGTAGATACAGCCGCCTGCAGGAACAAGTTGATGCATCGTAGCGACATACACCAATTTGTACTCTGTCATGCCGTAAACACATCGCATGTGCCACCGTAAGAAGGAAACAATAACTACGAAATGTATACTCAAAAGTGAGGAAAACAAAGTGGAAATGGGCAGGTAATGTAGCTAAGACGATAGACACCATATGATTACAGTCTGAACAACCGAATGTGCGATGACATAGCCAACTACACAGAAGTACCTTGAACAAGAACATTCAGAGACAGAAAGCTGGAAATGACATGTGGAAAGCTGGAAATGCCTAGTGGAAGGAACAATCATGCAGCGGATAAACGTAACCATACCTTTGGGCATTCACAAGTTTCGTGCACGACCGACTGAGAAGTCGTCTTTTGTCAAGCCATTTAGTTAACCAGTTGTCACCATCAGAACAGGAAAATGTCCGTTTACTAGGACCGTATGTTAACCTGTATAACTTACTTATCTATGTCCACATGTTTGCCGTTCATACAAAACAGAGTTAGTTGATTAAACTTGTATATACCGACTACATCTCGAGGGACTTTAATAAAACTGTTTGAACACACAACTGTCCAAAACCGCACATAACTGTTATGTCTACGAATCTACGTTTAAACGAAGTGACATCGTTGAATCCAACAAATCGATGTCGTCCCGTGTTACCAACATGGTCGTCCCACCACACTACACTACATCATGACGATCGTACTTCAAATAGAAATGATCCTATGTCGAAGCAACATCGCTGCATACTACAGCTGTATATAAAATATCCTTCAATCAATAAATATATTAACTTCAACCTATCGCCTCACCGGGGACAATATAGTTTCGTGCAGACCCAGCTCTATCTACGGCAGTCAAATTTCAGAAAACGTAAAAACACTATGGTAAACTATAATAGTTGGTGCCTCTACGTACCCGCACTGGATAGCCTTACCTATTTCGACTGCCCCAAAACTTGCTCTTGCCTGAAGCATGTCTGCCTTAGACAACCACGACCGCGTCTCGCTGTCGTACACGTACGTACTCGACAGCATGTAGCGCTCGCTCAGAGACTCGAACCTCATCCCGCCGAGGCAATGCAGTCGTCCTGCACACATGACCAGCACGAAGTCTCTGTGCTTCGTGTCAGAAAAGGCGTCGATAACAGGTAGCTGTTCGATCTGTCTCATCGATATATCACCCTCGCCAGAGCTCTCGTCAACGATGACGTCGACACATGACGTCACATGCCACGTGACGATGTAGAGATGACGCTGCGACTCGCAGTAGACGTGTGCTCCGTAATCAAAGTGGCTCTGGCGCAGAACAACGCAACGGCAGCAAACTCAGTTATTAAAGGAAATAAAAACATCTATGGCTTGAATTCATGTTATATTACATCCTGCTATCTATTTCCACGTCCACCAAGCCAAAAACAATCAAAAAAATCAATGAATTAGAAATTCCACCTTTAATGCTGTACATCCGGACATTTTCGAATATGCATATTTTTGGCGCGCTTTTCGGGATGCCGAGATGTGACGTCACTTATGACCCACACTCGCATCAGGCCGACCCTTTCCATGCATTCAGAGCATGTTTACAAGTATAGCTTTTGGGTCGAAACGAGCGTCAGAATGAGTTATTGTGCAATATTCTGATGAAATACAAACACTAGTCATCATAGAGGAACACGCAGTTATCTTACCGTTCCACATCAATCGAATTTCATTCAAAACGATGAATGCGAATGTGCCTACAGTACAAGTCGACTAGGTTTCGCCGAGCTTGAGCTTGTTTTCAGAATAATTATATCGAATGCAACCAACGAGAAATAATCTACACAAATAAACATACATAGTAAACATATATCGTATCCAGCTACAGAAAGTAACGCGTATAATATCAGTAGAATATCGATGTATGAACTGACTGATTTAAGTTATGATAAATTGAACAACTCCTTCATACATCGATATTCTAGTGATATTATGAGATTATATATGTTACTTTCTGTAGCTGGATACGATATATGTTTGCTATGTATGTTTATTGGTGTAGATTATCTCTCGTCGGTTGCATTCGATATAATTATTCGGAAAACGAGCCCAAGCTCGGCGAAACCTAGTCGACTTGAAAGCACATTCGCATTCATTGTTTTGAATAAAATTCGATTCATGTGGAACGGTAAGATAACTGCTTGTTCGTCTATGATGACTAGTGTTTGCATTTCATCGGAATATTGCACAATAACTCATTCTGACGCTCGTTTCGACCCAAAAGCTATACTTGTAAACATGCTCTGAATGCATGGAAAGGGTCGGCCTGATGCGAGTGTGAGTCATAAGTGACGTCCCGTACCACGTGATCGCCTAGCTCATTAAAAAAATTTTTCCGCAGGAATCGCTACACAGACGGGTTTAAAATCGAATTTATGCTACAAATGTATTTTTCTGTATTTTTTTAGTGTTGTCAAATGTTACATAGAAGAATGGAAAAAGGATTTTAGCTAATGCCTTATTTTTATTTCCTTTAAGCACCCTTCAGAATTGGGAAGCATACGCCTACGGGAATGGTTATTTGGAAGGACTCGTGAAATGAAATACCAAACGAACTGATTCGGTAATAAACTACCAAGTTAAAGGCATCCATATTCAATATATATATATATATTTGTTACACGTCATTAATACGCATACGTCCCGTGTAACGCAACGATTGTTTTGCACGCGTCCGGGTACTGTTTCTATGCGTAGGCCTATAGGACGCAGGATCTTGCGTCCCGTAAACCCTGATCTACGGTATGCGAATAGTAATTTGCTTACTGCATAATTGCATGACTCTCGTTAGTGTATGTAATAGTTTCACGTTACATAGCTTTTGATCTAATAACATAATTACTATAGTCTACACTATTCTGTCCACCAGTCTCATTGGCTTCTTCATTTCGTGTGTGATATAGCCCCATCTGGTTCCGCTCTATTGTTATTTTGGAGACGCTCGTGGTGCCGGGTCACACCAGGTCGCGGGGTATCGTGTCCCCCTCGTGAAACCGCACTCTCCTACGCGCAGGATCCAGCTTGCGTAGGTGGCGTCTGTTGCGTCTCAGAGTGTGGCCATTCGGCGTCTCGATGACATACGATCTGGGCTCCGGGCAGTATTTTCTCCGTGATACGTGCCACTCCGGTCGATACACTATGTCGAAGTCATATGGCTGCAGACGTAGCATCATGCGTTGAAGTTTGGTGGGGTGTCTGCCAAGCTCTTGTGTTGGATGTTTTCTAATGGTTTGTGGTCTGATTCGACCGTGAACGTTGATCCGTACACGTGTGGAAACGTGTGCACCCGAAAATGACTGCTAAATGTTCATGCTCAATGTTAGCGTAACGCGTTTCGATGTCCGTGGGAGCCTAGCTTGCGAATGCGACAGGTTTTCCGTTCTGCATGAGATCTGCCCCACGTCCTTTCATAGACGCGTCGACCTGTATCACAACTGGTTGTTGGGGATTGAAGTATGTCAACGTGCATTCAGTGCAAATCATTAACTCCAGACGGTCACACTCAGCTTTATGCGATGCCGTCCACTGCCAGTCGATGTGCTTGCGTGTCAGCACTCTTAGTATGGCAGTGCGGTCGGCAAGCCTCGGCACGAATGGCGACATGCATTGCACCAATCCCAGAAATTGTCGCAACTCTTCAACGTTTGCCGGTGCTGGAAGATTGTTGATTTCTTCCACTTTCACTGGATCGGGATGTACACCATCAGCATCATAGTATGAACCGAAGGACTTGATGCGCGACACCTTGATCTCACACCTGTCTAGACTGAAGATCAGGCCATACTTGCGGGCCACTTGCAGCAGGTTATGCAAGTTTCTGTCGTGCTCTGTGTCGTTTCTACCCCACACACAGACATCGTCGGCTATGCCTAGCGTACCCGGGCACTGTTTAAGTATTAAGTCCATCTTTTCTTGGAAGTTCGATGTCTTGTGAAACCTTGATCCCGAGTGGCAGTCGTCTACGGTACCTTCTATACGGCGAGTTGAATGTTGTCAGGTAACTCGATTCCTCGTCCAGCACGATGCTCCAATACCCATGTCCGGCATCTAGTTTACTGAACACTCTTGCGCCATTAAACCGAAATCATGGGTGATTTCCTCGAGTGTTGGCGTCTTGTGATATGTCCGCTTGATCGCTTTGTTGAGATCCTTAGAGTCCAGACATATTCTGAGTTTTCCAGTACTTTTCCTGCGGAAAGCTAACGATGACACGTAATCGGTCGGTTCTGTCACTTTCGTTATTACCTCCACAACTTCCATTCTGTCCAACTCTTCTCGAATCTCGTCCTTCAGTTGGATGGCGGTATTTCTGCGGCGGCTGTACCACCGGCTGTGCATCCTCCTTTAGCATTGTGGAACGTGCCAGGAAACTTTCAAATTCTTTTGAATCGATCTGGATACAACGTTTGTAACTCTTCTTTACTGTTAATCGGTATGACGTTTTCTCTTGTCTCGCTCTTGCTGCGGATTGCTGATTGCTACCATTTGTGTTACTGCCAATCAGTTTCGTCGTATTGACTGCACAGTGTATCGTTACGATGTGTAGCGCACGTGAATTGGGTAATCCAAGTATTGTCAGTCCTTCCGATTCGGCCACAAAGAATTCAGCTTCGACCCAGCTGCTGTCTTTGTATTTGCATGGAAGAGTCACGCTATCATCCTGTGGTATTCTTGTACAGTTGTATGCTGTCAGTATTGTTGATCTTGGTACAGTGGTCCCTGGTTTCGGGTACCCCTCACTCTCCAGTGCTTCTGGAAACATTCTTCTAAATTTCCGGATTGGTAGTATGTTTCCCTGGGCGCCTGTATCCACCTTTGTCTTCAGCATGTGAATGCCAGGTCGATTCCGCAGTTTAATGTCCAGCTTCGCAAAAATGTCGTTGTGATTCTCACCGTTGGTCGAATTAGCATTATCAGCAGTGTCTATCTTTCTGAGCGTAATGGCCTCGAAGTCCGTGCTCTCGAACTGGCTAAGCAAATCTGCACTGTGTTCCACTGTATGGACATCACTAGCCCGGCTACCTGGCCTGGATCTGCTATTCTGCCTACAGCATACATTACCTCGTAATCGCCTGCTCCGCTGCGAGATGTGAATCTGGGCCGGTGTATGTACTGAGATGTTTCCTCATCCAGTTTTCCGTGGAAACCTTTCGTTCAAAACATGCTCTTCCAATGTCCCACCAGGCCAAGCACTTCGTTTTGTATGCGGGACATCGATCCTCATCTCCAACATTGGTCATGGTTATGCATTGAGTCAACGTTATAATGCTGCCCGATTCCATTAAAACGCGACACGTGTGTAGCACTCGCTTCGTGCGTACGGCATATACCAAGAGCGTCCTGTATTGTCAACTTTTCATCCTTCCCCAGCAATTCCTTTTGGACGTCTGGATATTTCACGCCAGATGTCAGCACTTTAATTATCCGTTCTTCCGATGCCAGAAACGACATTTCATTGCTTTACACTTACATCGCGTGTAAAAGTCATCGACGGACTCTTGCTCTTGCTGTTGGTATCGCTGGAATTCAAGTCGGTGAATCCTGACATTTTCAGGTGATTCAATTTGCGTAGAAAATCACATATGTTTTTTGGTTCTTTCAGCTGTTCTTCGGACAGTTCCCATGTGTTGAACGAACGGAGACCTTCGCGTCCTGACCATAGGATGATGTTGTGTTGTACTGCTGGTGTCGTCCCTTTTACCTTAAACCACATCTCTGCGATTTGCTTAAATTCTTTGTACGTTTGTGGTATATCAGGGTGACTCCTGCCCATGGATGGATTGGGCAAAGCTTAATTCTGCCATCTTTGTATCTCATGGAACAACGCACACGTGTCAATAGTGACTTACACTACTACAGTCGTCACTCTGTAGAACGGGACTCAGTTATTAGTCAGATTTCGATCAAGTCTGTGACCCTGGCAATGTTTACATTCCGGGCCGTCCGCTGATTGGACTAAGCGACGCCATATGCATACGTACTGTCACCAATCTTGTCCGGCTGCTCCCGTAGGGCGATCGACCTTGTCAGATCGACATGTACTCCACCCGTTTGAAGGGTCATCTGTGTCATTGCGTGTTGGGGTGTGCGATATCCGATATCACTGTTAACCTAGTTATCAACAAGTGCAAGAACCTATCCGAAGCAGAGTTCTTGGACCTAGCCGAAGCAGTGTCCATTTCACATTAGCTTGTAGCAAAAGTCAGTGACGACGACACTCACAGTGTTCCCACAGACAGGCAGTGTGCATTGCTCATCTTCCAGTTTTCACATACTTGCGGGCGATCAGACGAGTGGTCTAAAATCTCTTTATCCCGTCAAGTGTCACTTACAAGACCATAGAACATCTTTCTACATGGCCCTGGTCACCACTGCCACCATGTAATATGTTTGTGATGCCAGCAGGCGTCATGATGATACTTATATACCGTATATTTAATGAGTGAGAGAACTACACGTGTGTCGGCTTAATTCACGACGCTACAAGAGACCGTGACCTTGCAACATTCTTGGTGCATGTATTACTACGCGTATTACTATCACGCTAAATCGTCTCTAATAAATGTAGTCCTGTAACAGTGACCATAGCTGCAGCACACTGCCCGCAAAATTGTGTTTGATAAACGTGGTTTCCACAATCAAGACCACAATTGAGACAAAGAAAAACATATTCAGTGAACTTCCTGCTAATACTATCGCCACCGTTGGCTTGAGAGTATGATTCCGGGGAACCGAACATACAATTTTGTTTTAATATTTTACTATCACACATTACACATGCATGTGACCTACTTCGAGCAGGCAGTGTATGACGCCCATCGACATGGCGTCCTCGAGCAGCTTCCACTTGTTTATGTAGAACTTGTACTCGTACAGCTCGGCGAACGACACCTGCACCTGCGAGGCGCCGTCATGGGCCCGGCACACGAAGCAGAGCAGGCGGCCGGCGACGTTGAAGACGTCGATGATGGATGCGTGCTTGGGGATCTGGGTCGACTCTACCCACGAGTGACTAAGCACGTCCAGCTTCTCTACCGTTCGCAGACGTGGACTGCTGAAACTAAATGTGGAGTCAACGTTGTTATTACACCAACCGGTGGATACCATGTCGAATGGTCTTATTTAATTAAACATGTTTGTTTTGTTTGCAGTGAGAGTATGCCTAAAACGCAAAAGTGACAAATGTCTTACATATATACAATAAGATTTTTTTAAACGTACGTCACAATGAGCCAAATACTATGTCCACTTTTCACCTAAGCAATAATATTACATTTATTAAGGAGTATCCAATTCAAATGCTTGTTGTAGGGATCTGTACAACGTTACATCCTAGTAATACATATAATTATGTTCAATTCATGCAACCATTACAAGTAACATGCAGTCAAATGTTTTGTGTACACTATAGTTAAATTAATAAATATTTGCAATATTTTTTATTAATTAATTACTTACTTTAATTAATTATCGAAGGTCACAATAATACATAATGGTTGTACATAAAATTCAAATCTTAATTAAGTATTAATAAATGTAATCGCACACGTATCATTGCAAAAGATGGTGCCGTACCCTATTCTAGACTGGAGACAACCAGCAAAAACAAACACAAAGTATGGCGGAGATCGACTTGGCTTTTCAATCTTGCTGTACCGCTCAGATTTGATTGCCTCTTCCAGATCTGTTGAAAAAATGAACTATCACTTCATTTTTACTTTCTTACATTGATAGGAAACATGTAGGTATTTATTATTATATTCACTATCAATATAACATAAGAATAATTATGAACACGATGTATGGTCAGTAAGTCTACAGCAATTTTGTGTAACTCGATAGCAAGCAGATCCCAAGCCAAAGTAGAATATGATATAGTTATTATGTTCATGTTATCAGCATCAATTGCTGAAGGAAATGTCCATCAGTATAATAGTGTAAGAGAAGATTCCTGCAAACAGAAGCTACATTATTTTGTCATTACGCCATTGTAATTCCTCCTCGTTGCTGTACAATATATCATAATCAATTACGCGCATACAGGTAACACGATAGACATCAATATAACACAGATACCCTTTGACATCACACCTATCAAATGCCACATACATTTGCTCCTTATGGATTTTTTTAAATAAGGTTTGAAATAACCAGAATAGCTATGTAATCGTCATGTGCACATGTAGTACACATTGAAATGTATTATGTTATTTATAACATAAACTACATGTACAGCTGTATATTGCATTGTTTTAATATAACTCTCTTCTGATAGCAAACAGACAATTGCATGGACAATTAAATATTGCAGCCAGTGGCACACTGGTAGGTACCTTTGTTCTGCACAAACAATTCGTTCTGGAGCACTTTTTCATAGCACTTCTCTGAGACGTCAGTAAGCCTGACATGCTGCAGTAGTCCAGCAAATTCAGGTGCTCGTGTGTTTACATCAAACTTCAGCCATCGAACGACAGCTTTGTAGACAATATCTTCACCATGTGGTCCTATCAGAGAAACACTTCATAAGACCCGAGTTTAATGAACCTTCTTCCATTGACGCCAATCAGGAAGGACATTGCAATTTTGTAATGCTCTGCCATTTGTGACAATCAGCCCTCTTCGAAAATACAGTTGGGCCACGTATGGCATATGAATGCCAGGATCCATAACTCTAATGAACAGCATACTCGACACAGAAGTTTCTATGGTAAGGTTAATTTTGACATGCTCCCCCACGTTTCTTATATATTATTTTGCAAGGTAATCACAAAATGTTTAGTAAAAGTAATTAAGCTGTATACCATGGTTGACTGTTAGTAAATGTTTCTCCAAACTACAGGAATTGTTAAATTAAATACAAGAAATGAATGTGTTGATGAATGGCATGTCTATTCTACGGTGGCCAAATACTTGTTCACTACAATGAATGTCCATTGATGCAGTAATCTCCATGGCAATGACTTCATTTTGCAAACATTCACCTAGCATCGAAGGAGTAACATGTTATAAGCCAATGTATGTTACATATTGCTGCATTTAGAATTAGAAGTATTCTGTACCAGCAATGCTCACCCAACTTGACATCTGACCAGGACAATATGTATGCAAGACGGGCAGCTGATAACTGAAGAAATTCCTCTTTCCGACAGACGATAGAGAAACCAAGTTTTATCACCTGCTGTGCTTCGACATTCAAACTCTGACAATTGTACTGTTCCGAAAAGTTGAAAAATCCTGAAAATGTGACATCAGTGTAAGATCTGAATACATAACAGAAATGAAGTCCTTATAATTTTGTTAATAATAACGATATACATGCCTGCTGCTTCACAAGTATGTGAGAAGATATTTGTGAAGCAAATTTGTGAAATTATAGAATTCATTACAGGAATATCAATGGATCCAAAAGGATACAAGGATTAACAAAACACTTCAACCTAGTCCTTCTATCTGGTATTAGATCTAAAAATTACATTCATAATCAAATATTATATGTAGGCATTAATTTTTATTTAACATTTTTCTCGAATGCATGATATATTGTATCAGTATAACAACTATAATTGATCAGGGTGAATCTATGATCAGCTTTACTCTTTTGTTCACCCCCTTTCCAACACACCTTGCGTAAAAATACCTTAATCTCATATGTTGAATACAGTGGCGTAATCTACAATATTGTGCAATTCGAACTATTTGTTAAAAATACAATACTGATTGGCTGATTGTATCATGATTATATAATGTTGCACCTATGCAGTTGTCAACGTCTAGATGAGTGAGCATGAAGTTAACACAAGCTCGTTTGACGTCGATCATCTGTAGCATATCGGCCATAACCAGCACATCTTGCACTCGGTCCTGTGTCACTACAACAACATCGACACGTGCAATGTAATCACTTATGAGTCTCAGAAACAACAAGAACTATACAAATGTATTTAAAAGTATCTATCACTACCTTGTGTTGTGAAACAATACATCTCAATTTGGGACGTAAAAGAACCACTGAGGACGACAAGCACCCTGGCAGTGACCACCCTCAGTGCCAGCATAGAAAGGTCGGCTTGGCGATAATGTTCTGAAAAAGGCTGGCTAGTTGAATGAGACCTCATAAGATCATAACATTGTAACCACAATATATATAGACTAGTCAGTTAATAGAATGTTGCCGAGTGCTGGAAACAACTAGGAAAAATCTGTTCATAATAAAATGTATGAATGTTTGTAAGTTTGTTTGTTGTCTACTAAACAGCACTATTATTGTATATTTATAATATGGATATATTCTTTGATATTTATTGTTTTTCTAAGCAAAAATAAAGACAAGATGTTAGAACTGGGTGAAGTAGGCAATCCACTGCCATCTCCAAAACATCTTAAAATGGAAGAGTGCTTTACATCATAAACAACTGCGGATGTCAGTTAACAAGATTGGACAAAATTGCCATCCAGGGTAAAAAACCCAAACAGCAAGTGAATACAGAAGCCTTTGCCTTATGGAGAGATTAAAAATTGTCTGTACGTGAAATCTGCCATTCTGAGGTATTTCTTTTAAACGGTCACACTACTAGCAGATAATCTGTTCCACTCATTGGTTCTCCAAGAGAAAGAACACTGTCTTATGTCTAATCTACACAGTTCCTTCACTAACATTACTCCACAATCCTCAACTTCTTCCACTTTTCAATTACAAAAAAACATGTGTTTTACCTTTGAGAAATCCAGTGTACATGTAGTCGATTAGGGCATTCATAATCTCGTAGTTGATGTCTTTGAAGGTGGCCATCTGTGTCTGTGTTTCAATCATTCCAACACTGAACATAGCCTTGAAGAAGTCGCTGTGCACTGACAGAATGTTCTTGTGAGCGTGGATCTCCATGCCACTGGCCTACATGTCATGTCAAAATGAACCATTGTCAGCATGGTGCAGGACAGAACAAAACAGAAAAGTAACAAGATGGCAAGAATAACAACTTTCAATCTCAAGATAGTGTCCAACGTCCTTACTTGAGATAACACATATATAAGAAATATTCTTTCTACATTTATCTTTACCAATATATTTCACACAAAAGTGCAGAGACCCCAATTATCCACGTTATTGCAGAATGACTCTGAAATAGCAAAAATAATGTAATATGTTATTTTAATTGTTATTATTATTTTACATGTTATAAAACTACTTTTTTTTATATAACTGTGATTTGTTAATTATATATACAATTATATATACAGCATGCATATTGACTGATCGAAATATTAAGTCAAATTACAAACACATCAAAGTACTCTAACACATCCTCGCAAGCCAGGGCTGTTTGCCATGCAAAACTAGCCCTGGCTGATCCCCTATGCGAAGTGCGGAAGTTAGCTGAGTGAAACTAGTAATTGACTTCGCCAGTCGCGACTGCATCACCCGTGAAAACAGCGCAAATACCCGCCCCAATTTGAAGATGGATACACGACTTCTGGGAATCCCAATATAGAATGACCCGTTCGCCCATTAGCATGAGCAGCTGAGCGGTATAGTGTATTCGAATAATTGCTTCTACTTCCTAAACATTGCATGCAACATGAGCCATGGTTGGTTGAAATTAGTTTTATTATGACCACCTAACCTGTGTAGATCTACTGATCTAGTGAGCGATTTCACACAGCAACAGAAAAGTCCCTAAGTCTTGACTACCAGTTAAGCACCAGATAAGTCTTGGCTACCAGTTAAGCACCAGATATGCAGAATGTTGTTATTCCTTAACAATGAGGGAATATGAAATGTGGAGGGAGGGGATGCTGACTGGGAGCAATGGCAGGCAACAACAGTACAGGATAGGACACAGACCTGCACAAGGTACCCATGAGGAAGAACATGACTACAGTGGTATTTCACTATTAAAGTCACCCTTCGGACTGGGTAAAAGTGACCGATATAGCGAGGTGACCTTATTAGCATGACCAATTTACTGTTATGGAAATCATTTGAGACTTTTTCTAGGTTGACCTTAATTGCGAGGTGGCTGTATTACCGAGGTGACCGTAGAGTGAGGTTTGACTGTATATATATATACACAATAATCAATTTCTTATGAAGGAATGCTTTAGAAATGACTGTGATGAAATGGTCAGTTTCAAGACCAACAACACCCCGCCAGATCTACTGATAGTTCTCCAAAGATATGCATGTGTATGTATATATATATATTTGTATATATATATATACAAATGTATATCTTTTGAGAACTACCAGTAGATCTGGCGGGGTGTTGTTGGTCTTGAAACTGACTAGTTCATCACTGTCATTTCTAAAGCATTCCTTCATAAGAAATTAATCATTGAATCGTTGTATCCTCAGTAATACTAAACATGCTACAATGAATCAAGCATATTCTCCAACTGATCAGTTTGTTACACTGACCTTTATTGTAACATCACAGAATGTTTTGTTTGTTCTCATCTCATTTAATGCTTTCAGAGTTCGGCAGCCGAGTCGTTCACAGGCAACAACAAAGTGGTCATCTGTCTCCTTTGATGACAACACCAGGGATCTAAAACAGAATATAAATAAGGTTTCTGACTCTCTTTTATGGTATATAATATCGCCATTGGGATAAGAACATCATAACAATTTCGCAATTACATAATCTAAATAAGGACTGATATGAATTATTCCTGCTGCTACAGCTAATAAAAACAATTTATGTCTATTCGATTTGCAATGATTTAAGTTGAATCATAATGTCAGTTGAATGTTGAAATTATTTTACTTTTTTGTTATGTGTTGATGTTTTCTGGTATAACAAAAATTGGCCAAAGGATGACGTTTTTTATTGGAAAGTGGATTGCTTCTAATGCAGCCACTTTTGGGCATAAAGATAGTAGGAATGTGATGTGTAATATGCAAACCAGATGGGAAACAGAACCCTTTTACAGCCCCATCAAAGTTTCTCAGGCACACATTCCTACAACATGATGACAGTATTAGACATACATTATTTGCCACTATAGAGATATAAAACGAATATAAACTTAAGCAAACAATACAAACATCCCACCAATAGACACATGCAATTACAAAAAGGTGGGTCTATTCCGCCTATCCTGTATAAACATAAGGAAAATATATACTGTTTGCAAAACAAAAAGCCTGTCGACGCACCAAAACCCAACACATTAAAGAATTGGGAATATGCCCCTGTGTTCAGACCGAAATTTGGGAAACCGTTGCAACATTTTCCAACATCTTTTTCTACCAACGGTGTACACTAGTTGTTTAACTAAACGTGCCTAGGCAGAAAGGTGGGGAGGTGGGCAGATTTAGAAGTATCAGGATATTCACGACATGACACACAGTTACCCAATGTGTTTTAACAAAGACATGATGGAGATTCATTTATGATCAGACTTCAAATCACTTCACACAATTCTTGGCTTACAACAACCCCAACAAGTTAGTTACTGTCTAAATTTGTATTTTCACAGTAAGTGCAATCCATCAATGATTATTTACTAAGGTAATCTCTAACTGAGCTAAACAAGCTTCCAAGGAAGAAAGAGCAATGTATTAGATTAGTACTTTATACAATAGTGATTTTAAATCAATATACAAATAAGGTCAGTTCTCTAATAGCGCAGTATTCATTCCTTAGTACTGCCGAGAAAGTAATATGCAAACCAAGTAGTTACATACTGTACTTCACTCACTGGCAAACCTGTTCATTCAAACAGATTTCATCTCAATGTCTTGTGGAAGCATTTAGCCCTACTTTTTATCATATGTGCACAATTATTTTCCCTCGAGTGGAAACACTTACTTCAGCACGGGTACATTTGCACCCATCGCACCCTTGTTGCCTATGGGCCTGGTATGTCGTTTAGTGGTGAAAATTGTAAATAATTTAGGAAGTTAGGCCAACTAATATACCTTTACTGGATCTTACCAGAGCCCAGGGGTATGATCGAGGTGAGCGCTGAGGCCCAACATTTTTGGTGTTAATAATGGATTTATCGAGCTTGGTCCACAGGGTCCTTAAACCAACCATTCATGATTTTTGTGTGTACAATGCAGTTTATGCTACATTGCAAATTTTACATCCTTTTTAGTTTTATGCTGTTGGGCAACTAGGAAGTCAGTTATATTTGTATGTAATATGATCGATTGATCAATAATATTTTATTGATTTGATTGTCATTCTGAAAAAAAGTTCAAAAATTTTATATTCAACAATTTTGTTACTGTGAACTTAGTCTTATGTAACTTTTTAATTTTAATAAGATTTAACAAGATTGCCACCCTGAGAATTAACTCTAGATGACAGGTGACAAGGAAACCTTTTGGCTTATCGAGAGTCCAACCCTTTTTATCTACGTGTATCCTGCCCTTCTGAGGTACGTGTCAATTTTATTTTTAAACATATTCACACTACTAGCACCCACACAGTCAGCAGATAATCTGTTCCAATCATTTACAGTCCTGTGTAAAAATGAGAACTTTCTTATATCAAATCTACACTGCTCCTTTCCTAATGTAACATCATGTCCCCTAGTCCTTCTATATTCTTAACAGAGAAAAAAATATTTCTATCAACATTTTCATAACCATTCAATATTTTAAAAACTTCTATCTGATCTCCTCTCAATCTCCTGGTCTGTGGTGTTGTCAAACCAGATTCTTTTAGGTGTATTTGGTAACTAAAATCTCTCAGTTTTAGTATCATTTTAGTCGCTCTCCTCTGCACTCTTTCTAGCATATCTACGTCCTTCTTGTGATATGGCTTCCACGCTTGTATACCATATTCTAAATGAGGCCTAACTATTGCTCTGTACAGCGGTATTATTAGTTCTTTTTCCTTATACACTTAGTAGGCCTCCGTCGGTCAGAAGTCGACCATGGACAATGCGCCCTAGTTGGCGTTGTTATGTCTGGGACAGCGTCGGCTGTGGCTGATGAGACCGATGCGGGAGTGGCAGTTCCTGCCGCAGTGGTCACATCTGTAGGTCATCTCTGGGTGGCTAGAGGGTTGGCACTCCCTTCGACAAGCTCTCCTGTTTTCAGCCAGGCTCCGCAGCTGTTCTTCTCTTGCCCTGAACTGGTTCCGTAGAACACCTCTCCACCTGGTTCAATCAGCGGCCATCTCCTCCCAGGACTGAAGGTTGATTTTTAATACTATAATTATACATTATATTTCGCCTAATTAATCCAAGGATTTGATTTCCCTCTGAAGCTGCAATTCCACTCTGAAACCTTCATATCAGCACTTATTGTCCCACTAAGGTTCCAGTACTGATCCCTGTGGTACAAAAAACATTACATATTTTTTAAGGATGATCTCGCTTTTAGAAACCCATGCTGAGATGGGTTTATCAAGTTATGAACCAAAAAATCCACCATGTGATCTTTAATTAGTCTTTCTAATAATTTGCAAATTATCGATGTTAAACTCACTGGTCTATAATTCTCCGACTTGCTTCTCAAACCCTTTTTAAATAATGTTGCAATGTTTGCTTCTTTCCATTCTAAAGGAACCACTCCCTTGTTTAATGACAAGTTGAAAACTGTTGCAAACGGTATGCTAATTTGTTCTACAATTTCCAATAGTATTTTGGGTGGAATCCCATCCACTCCAGGTGATTTATTATCCTTCATTGCCCTTGTTTTCTTAGCTACCATTTCCAGAGTTACAATTAACTGTCCTGAATAGTCTGATTCCACCCCCTTGAACTTAGCCTCTAGTACTGGCAGTGAACTAATACCTTCCCTGGTAAATACCAAACTAAAGTACCCATTCAGTTCTTCTGCTATTCAGAATCCTTGTGATACACGTGTATTATATTTCCAGCACTATCTTCTAGAGGACCGACCTTATCATGAACTTTCTGTTTGCTCTGAACATATGCATAAAAACTCTTGCTGTCATGTTTTATATTAAAAGCTATTTTTGTATAGCTTCTCTTTAAATTTATAATTTCAATTGTAGCTTGGTTAAGTGCTTCTTTATAAATGTTGTAGTCTTCATCATTTCCAGTGCGTCTATATGACTTCCATATCATTTGTTTGTACTTAATTTTTCTAATGGCTCTTTTGATAAATGTTTCTTTCTGGACCATTTCCCTTGTTTTTTCACTGGAATAAACTTATCAACGATAAAATAAATTTCACTGCTTAAAATATTCCAGCATTCTGTTGCTGTCTTATTCCAGTTTATCTTTGTTAAATATTTCCTAATGTCCTCATATTTTTCTTATCTTATCTTATCTTGTGGAAGTTTCTCCTGTAGTGCTTTTTATTATTCCTTTGTGATTTTACTTTGATGGTAAAATGTATCTGGTTGTGATCACTACTCCCAAGTGGCTCATATATCTTCACATTTTCAATTAATTCATTCTGTGATGACAAAACTATGTATTACCAACACATTTTCTCCCCTGGTTGGTTCTAGCACATGTTGAAAAAGGAAACTAAAACTAAAAATTTGTGGTCCTCACTCCCTGTACTCTGTTAACTTCTTTTGTTTACTATGCTCCTTGCAGTTAAACAAATGCAAATCCAGCTTCAGAACAGTTTTCCAGATGGTTCTTTTCTGATTTATTTATGCTATCTTTATATATGCCTCCAATTTCAGGCCTCTTTGTGAATCCCCCCTGCACATGTAGTTTAAATAAATGCAAACTGTCCCACTATCAACAAATCGCAGCAGGTTTTCTGAGAAAACTGCTGCCATCTTTCCACTTAGGTGGAAGCCATCTCTCATGTACATATTTTCCATACCAACAATTAAAGTATCCCCATAAATATATGAATCCCACCTCCTCTTCTTCACACATCTGCTCAACTAGTGCATTGATTGCCATCCTCTTGCTGTTTCTATATGTTTACCCCCTCCCACCCATTACTGGCCACATTCCTGAGAGAACAATCTGGTCTACCCTTGTCTGCTTTAACTTCCTGATTAACTGTCTGTATTTCTGGACTATTCCAGATGTCCCCTCCCTCTCTGCAATATTTGTCCCTACATGTACTAGAATGGTCCCGCCCTTCCCAGGACCCTTCACTTTCTCTACCCTTTCTGTTATATACGCTATCTTGGCCCCTGGCAAGCAAATTACTATGTCTTCTTCTTCACTAGGTGTCTTGATTGTCTTTTTCATTAAAGAGTCACCCATGAATATTCTCATTTTTCTCCTCACCCATTTTATCATTGCCTCAGAGTAGCTCCTTTGTTGGTTTCCGTCTGTCTTGTTGCTGTCACCTTCACTCCCACCTTAACTCCTGTCTTCTTTCCCCCTGTTGTCAAGTTGTCAATTCTGTCACCTTCTTTTTTTGTCACTTTTCCTTCTGTCACCTTCTTCTTTGTCCTTTTTACTTCTGTATCTGTATCTGTATTTTGACTGGCAAAATGTCCTATGGACACATCACGCCAGTGCGCATGGTGGCTCTTATGGATTAATTTTTTACATGTTGGGCTAGGCTAATCTGGAATGAATTCAGTGACGTACTTGATACAATGCTTGGAGGTAGAGAATTCCACTCTTTTATTGTGACTGGGAAAAAGCTGTTTCCAAATATGTTTGTCGAGTGCCTGATTTGTACTAACTGTTTATTATGTTTACGTGAGCATCTGGTGTTGCGTTTGGTGTATTGATCTAGTGGGATATCTATGAGGTTATGTTCCATTTTATATAATATGCTAAGTCTTTGGGTTTTTCTTCGTGATTGGAGGGTGTCCCACTGGAGATCTTTAAGGAGTTGTGTTACCGTTCCAGGCTCTCTAGAATAGTTGTTCTTACAAAATCTGGCGGCTTGTCTCTGGGTTCTTTCTATGAGTTTGATATTTCTTAGGCAATGTGGATCCCATGATGCTGACGCATATTCAAGTATGGGGCGGACAAGGGTTGTGTAGGCTATGGACTTGATTTGGGTTGGGCATTTATTTAAATTTCTTCTAATCATTCCCAATGTCTGTTGTGCTTTTTTTGTGACCGAGTTGCTTTGTATTGTCCAATTTAATGTATTTGATATATGTATGCCAAGATAACAGTGTGATTCAACAGATTTAAGTTGTTGTCCGCAGAATGTGTAGAGATTTGGTGTCGGTTTTCTTGAGGCTATTGTCATTGTATAACATTTAGTGGGGTTGAATTTCATAAGCCACGTGTGTTGCCATTTCTCAAGTTTGAGCAGATCGTTTTGGAGGACAGATGTGTCTTGGTCAGTTTTAATCGGTGAATATAACAGGCAGTCGTCTGCAAAAAGGCGAACAGTTGAGGAAAGATTGTCTGGCAGGTCATTTATGTAAAGTAGGAAAAGTAGGGGCCCCAGTACTGTGCCCTGTGGTACCCCAGAAATGACTTGAGTTGATGTTGACTTAGATCCATTTATAACGACCTGTTGAGTTCTTCCTGTAAGGAAGCTATTTATCCATGATGATATTGGGCCTGTGATGCCATAGTGTTTGAGTTTGTGGATTAATCTTTTATGTGGAACTTTATCGAATGCTTTGGTGAAGTCAAGGATGGCCATGTCTACAGATTTCTTCTCATCAAGTGATTTGCTTATGTCATGGATTGTTTGAATTAATTGTGTTTCAGTTGATCTTTTGGCACGGAAGCCATGTTGGTGGTCAGTTAGAATGTGGTGCTGTTCAAGATGTTTCATAATGTGACTATGTATGATGTGTTCAAGAAGTTTAGAAACCACAGGTGTTAAGGATATTGGTCTGTAGTTAGATGTTTCTGCTCTACTTCCTTTCTTAAAAATTGCTGTTACATTGGCTTCTTTCCAGGTATTGGGGACTTGTCCAGAGTCAACAGATGATTGGAAAATGTCATGTATTACTGGTGCTAGATGAGAGGCATATCTGTTTAAGAACCATGGTGGAATGCCATCTGGTCCTTGCGATTTAGAAATGTTAATTTTGGAAAGTTGATCAAGTACTCCTTTAAGTGTAATTGTTAGTTTGGGGATTTCTCCATGTGGACTTCTGGCCATATCTGGTAGGGTGGAATTTCCTTCGTGTGTGAAGACACTTTGGAACTGATTGTTTAAGGCTTCTGCTTTATGTTTGTCGTCGCTAATGATGTTACCAGCAATGTTAAGGTCCCCAATACCCTGGTTATCCTGTCTAAGTTTAGAAATGAAGCTCCAAAATGATTTAGGTTTCTCTGTTATTGTTGTTGTCAGGAATTGACTTATGTAGGATAGTCTAGCAGAACGAAGGTGTTTATGCATGTTTCTCCTGATGTCACAGAATTCTTTCCAGTCTTCTGGATTTCTAGTTCTTTTTGCTTTGTTATATAGCTGTTTCTTTATTTTGCACATTTTCTTTAAATCTTTATTGAACCAGGGAAGATTGTGTCTTGAAGTAGTAAGTCGGTGCGGTACATATTGGTTCATAATGTTGATGATTTTCGTGGAAACAAGATTCCACTTGTCATTGACAGTCATGTTTTGGTTTTGAGAGAAGTATTCATGTGTAAAGTTTTCAAGAGATTTCTGGATGTTAATATTGTCGGCTTTATTTCTAATGAAGACTTTACGTTTTGGACGATGTTTGCGTTTGGGCGAAATGTTTACATCAATAATGACTGTGCTATGGTCTGCTATTCCGTCTACTACATTTATCTTCTTTATTAACCCAGGTCTATTGGTGAAGACAAGATCTAAAATATTGTTGGCATTTCCCTGTCTGTGCGTGGGTTCCTTGACATGTTGGATCAGACCATGTTCCTCTGTAAGAGAGAGTAATTTATTGGCAGCAGCTGTACTGTATCCATTGTTAGTTGTGACTTGGTGAATTTCCCAATTGATGTTAGGGAGGTTGAAATCGCCAGTAATGATGACATTATGTGTGTTGATCTTGTTACCTAATTTAGAAAGGGCTAGGTCTAGTTCTTCGATTTGAGTTCCATGAGAGTCATTTGGGGGACGATAGAGGGTACACATGATTATTGGTTTCATTCCTGTTATCTGGGTTTCAGTCCAAATGCTCTCACTGTTAGTGTCTAGGTCTGGTAGGTGGCTTGTTATGAGGTCATCTTTTGATATTTGAAATACCCCCCCTCCAGTAGTGTCTGTTTCTCTGTCCTTTCTAAAGACGTTAAAGTTGCTTGGGAATATTTCTCCATTTTTTATTGAGGGATCTAACCATGATTCAGTGCCACAGATGATGTCTGGGTTATGCAGATTGTTTAGTGCTTCGATGTCTGAGGCTTTCTTTTTAACGCTTTGGCAGTTTATGAGGATGCATCTGAAGTTTGGTCTCTTTTTTGGTCTATATGCTTTCTTGCTATTAGTTGTATTGTTGTTGGTGGTTTCGTTTAGGTTATGACAGTTACTGTCCAGTGGATAAAAGGGATTTGCCGTTGGGATTTCTGTATCTCTGAAGAAAGAATTTGTGAAGTTGAAGTTGTTGCATTCGGGGCAGGCCCACGAACATGAGGAATTTATTAATCGTTTGTATTCATTGTCATCTATTGCACAGCATTGTGAGTGGATCCAGTTTAGGCAGTGGTCGCACTGAATTGCTTTATGGTCATTTAGGACATCTCCATGGCAAATGCCACACGGTGCTGAGCAATTTGAACAGTGCCATGGTACATTTTGGTTTCTGTAAGTGTTGTTAAATTCTTGTCTGGATATCCTGGCGCATTTGATGTGTGTGGATTTATTACAATCATTACAAGTTAGGATGAGTGCATTAGACCTTAGTGATTTCTTACATGAGTGACATTTAGAGGGGCCTGGATTTAGTTGAACATCTCCTGAGAGCATGATGCATAGAAGAATGGAGAATTTTGTTGTTGTCCTGGGTTTATACGGTAGAGGAGTGATCAGTAATCCAGTGGAGGTGCTGGATTTGAGACATTTCAATTGGGCTATGGTTTTCCATATGGGACTATAAATGTAGTAGGACGTGACAGAATGGATGTCTTGTCTAGCTTTGGCGTTGACATAGGTCTCGTTTGTGTTGCTCTGGAAACTCTCCAATTTTTTTAAATTGGGATCATTTAAAAACCTAAAAGTTATCTGCAGACATAAAATCATGAACAGGGTACATCTAAAAGTGCATCTTGTAGAGGTATGTCGTACGGAGCCTGCCATGTCACCAACTCGAGTGGTAGTGGTTTAGAGTTGATAAAACGGTCAAGTAGTTATTAAGAAACACACCCACACTTAAAACGTGTACTGAGATAATACTAAAAAATAAAAGATAAATAATTATAAAATATCTGTCCGTCTAAACGGTTTAGTGACTAGTTGTTGTTGTTGCTGTTTTTTGACAGCCTACAATCCGGATTTGTAATAGTATGATACGTAAGCTTTATGTGAAAGTATATATTTACATGTGTGTATGTTGAACCAGCTCACACTGGTTCATGAGTCAAACTGAAAACCCAACTAAGTAAATATAAAATAATTATAAAATATCTGTCCGTGTAAACGGTTTAGTGACTAGTTGTTGCTGTTTTTCGACAGCCTACAATCCGGATTTGTAATAGTATGATACGTAAGTTTTATGTGAAAGTATATATTTACATGTGTGTATGTTGAACCAGCTCACACTGGTTCATGAGTCAAACTGAAAACCCAACTAACACGACACTTCCGTGTGTGCAGTCTGACTATGGAATGGTCTATGCACTCACTTATTGGTATACAGTTTATTGTGTTTACTGTTTATTTCAGCTTGATTTCTGATAGTATATAAACAGAACTAGTAATGATAATAACATAGGTTTTACTTTGTCACTAGGAGAATGCACCGATTTATGATTTGATTTGGGGGTGGTTTGGGTTTCGCGCGCTTTATACCCGTTGTTTACTAGTTCGCCATCTTGTTTTGTAGGTTTTAGGCTGGTTGTTAGGGAAGCTAATTTGTCAAAAACTTGGTTTAGGTATGTCAGATTGCAACTACAACCGTGGGATTGTATTCCGATGTAGTTATACGAGTGCCTTATTCATTTATGAACGAGAGAAACGTTTGGAAATCGTAAATAATATCGGTAAATATTGGAGCGATAAAACGGATTCGACTACACCTGACGCATGCGCATGATCTTCTGTCTCCTTCCGTCCTGTCAATGCTATCTTCCCCCCTTAAACAGTCTCCTTGGCTTCTCTCTTCTTACCAACAGCCTCCTTGTCTCTGTTCTCACTGATCTCTCTAGTCTCACCATCTTGTCCAAGTCACCTTTCCTGTCATCATCACAATCGACTTCTTCATCTCGTCTACTTCCGCCAGTAAACACTCCAACCTCATACAAACTTTACACTCAAAGTGAAAACCCTCTATTTGCACCTCCTTCCATGAATTTTCACACCCCGACTTTGAAAAATCTACCCAGTTATCGTATTTTGAACATGTCAGGTGTCGACTGGCATTTATTTGCCGTTTGCAAATGGTTTTGTGTAGTTTTACATTTTATCCAAGGTAGAAATTAAGATCTTAAAACTAATTTAGAAAATGTCTACCCCAATGACAATGGTCCTGTACGGTGAATGGGTTAGTTTTAAATTAGTTGTCAATGCTGGCAACGGTTGTTGACTAGTCTATGTCTATAAAATCGAATACAATCGCAACGCAACGGTGTAAATGTAACGTCAGTGCATATATTCAAACAATTACCCAATTTTAGCAGGCGCCGCCATATTTGTACGTGCCAACAATATCGCCACAAGTTTGCTGCATTTAAGAAGCAGCAAACTAGCCTTTGTTTATGTGGGCGATATTCTAGCAACAGGCCGCATATCAAACGGTGTCGATTTACCACCTAGTGGCGCTGTTGTCTGCTGGTTCCTGGCCCACTATGTGGCGCCACCGGATATCGCGAAGACTCCAAGTTCCTCTTTTTTTTTATCTAAAGTGCCGTCTGTGTCGATGAATTATTCTCAAACAGCCGAGTCTTGGGCTAACGCAGGGTTTTTGATGACATGGACACTGCCTCTCTACTGTAACACAACTCATAAACTCAACTAATGACTGGTCAGAAACACAAAATCAAACATGTCAGACAGATGTAATATTATTAGACTTCAGTAAAGCGTTTGATAAAGTTGCTCATCACCACCTATCAGATGAATTAAACTACGACGGCATCCGAAGAAAACACTCTTGGCTGGATCAATAGTTTCTTATCCCATCGTAAACAATCTGTTTCAGTTAATGGCACACATTCTTCCTGGACTAATGTCACTTCCGGAGTCCCTCAGGGATATCTGTCCTGGGGCCGGTCCTATTCCTTCTATACATAAACGACATCAAGGAACAAATAAATTCAACAATTAAACTCTTTGCAGACGACAGCAACCTATACAGAAAATACATAACGCAAAAGATCAACATATATTACAAAACGATTTAGAAACCCTCACAACGTGGTCTAAGAAGTGGTCAATGAACTTCAATGTTAAGAAATGCGCAGTCCTCACCATCACACGCAAACGAAACCCCAAACTATATCAATATGCATTACTGGGAAAATCACTAAACCATGTTCAAAAGCACGACTATCTTGGAGTCATAATATCACATGACCTAAGATGGAACGACCACTGCACCAAAATAACCACCAAAGCCAGCCGTACACATGGACTATTAAGAACAACACTGTCACCTTGCTCCCAAAATGTAAAAGAAAAAGCTTACCAAATCCTTGTCCGACCACAAATTGAATATGCCAGTGAAGTCTGGAATCCCAACAGAGCAACAGAAATTAACCGTATAGAACAAATCCAAAGAAATGCTGCAAGACTCATCTCCGACTACCGAAAAGAAACACATATTAAACCACTCATGAACAAACTCAACTGGGACTCACTCCACACACGTCGAATTCCATGCTCGTCGAAGATTCCTTTAAGATGATTGATGACAGTGTTAGAGCTGATGTTGCTCAGTTTTCGTACGATCGGGAACTTGCTGTAGCAGTCGGCGATTAGCAGATACTCTGTACCGTTCCAATGGAATAGATCGGTAGCCAGAGTGTGCCAGGCGTGTTTTGGCACGTCGTGTGGGATCAGTGTCTCTTTCGTGTTGGCAACTTGATGTTGCTGGCATGGTGCACACGACTTGACCATTTCGTCAATGTCATGATTGATTCCACACCAGAAGACCGCTGTCTTTGCGCGAAGCTTGCATTTTTCGGCACCTTGGTGTGCGTAATGGATCTGTTCTAGTGCGGCGGCGTGTAGAGACTTTGGTAAGACAACGCGTTGACCTTTCAGCACCAGCCCGTCTTCAACACTCAGTTCGTCTCGGAAATTCCAGAAGGGCATCAGGTGCGCCGGGCATTGAGCTCTGTTCTCTGGCCAACCGAGTGATATGATTTCACGCAGCGCATGTAAGGTGTTGTCTTTCGTTGTTTCCTCGCGAATTTCCACGATACGAGTTAGGCTCGCGTTCAGATGCATGTGTACTTCGTGCACATATAGGTCGAGTCCTTGGATAGGTCCTGTGTTAAATGGGTTTACCCTGGAGAGTGCATCTGCTAGTTTGACATCACTACCAGGAACGTACTTTCTGTTCACGTCGTGCTGCTGTATGCGGAGTAGCATACGTGCCAACCTGGGCGGGGCAGCGATCAGATGTTTGCTGTAGATAGACTCCAGCGGTTTGTGGTCTGTGTGCACTTGCACGTGCCGTCCATAGACGTATTGGTGGAACCGCTCAAGTCCAAACACGATGCCCAGTATTTCGCGCTCAATGTTGGAGTAGCGACTTTCTGTTTCGGTGAGCGACTTGCTGGCGAATGCAATGGGGCCATAGTCTTGCAGCAGTGCAGCACCGAGTCCCCTCTGTGAAGCATCCACTTGAATGAAGAGCGGCTTAGTACTGTCATAGTATCGGAGCACCTCACTGGAAGATATAGTCTTCTTCATGTCAGAAAACGCAGCATCGTGTTCTGGTCCCCAGTCGTAGGGAACGTCCGTCTTGCACAAATCTCAGAGTGGCGCCGACAGTGCAGCTAGATGTGGGGTAAATCTTCCCAGATAGTTCGCCAATCCGAGAAAGGTCTGTAGTTCCTTGACATCTGTCGGTGCTGTCATGTTGCATATCGCGGTCACCTTCTCTGGGTCTGGTTCGATGCCCTCTGCACCAACGATGTTTCCAAAGAACGGAATGCGTTTGCACCGGACGATCATCTTCTTCTCATTGAAACGTAAACCGGTGGCTCTTGCTCGTTCCAGTACTGCTGTCAGATTCGCATCGTGATCGCTGCCATCTGACTTGTAGCCCACAACGACGATGTCATCCGATATTCCGGTAACTCCGGGTATGTGGCTAAACGTTTCGTCAACCTTTTTTGGAATACATTTTTGACGCAATTCAGCCAGAATGGCAACCTCATGAATCTGTGTCGCCCGTAAGGTGTGTTGAAGGTTGTGTGGTAGGAGCTTTCTTCGTTCAGCTTGATGTTCCAGTACCCACTCCGGGCGTCGAGGATAGTGAAGAACTGTGCCCCATTGAGCTTCGGGAGCACATCGTCGAGCGTTGGTGTGAAGTGGTGTGGTCTTTCTTATTGCCTTGTTCAGGTCGTTTGGGTCCAAGCATAATCGAAGCTTTCCGTTTGGCTTGGTAACACATACACACGAGTTCACCCAGTCTGTTAGGCGATCAACTTTGGCTATGATGCCCAGTTGGACAAGTGTATCAAGTTCCTCTTTCAGGGGTTCGCGTAGTGCTACTGGCACACGGCGTGGAGAGTGCACTACTGGCGGCACAGTTGGGTCGAGTGTGACGTGGTATTCCCCTTCGAAACACATCTGCGTAGTCGTTCAGTATTCGTGCTCTTGCCGCTTCATCCCCTTTCGGCCGAGTAGTGCAGGCGGGCACAGGTGCTGTGGTGTCTGTGTGTCGTTCCGCAGTAGGGCCGATGTTCATGGCGTAGTTCAATGTTACTAGCTTCAGAGCTCTGCATGTCGGAAGACCAATGATAGTAGGTCCACTTGATTTCACAACATGAAACGTGCTTACCACTGATTCGTCTCGATGTGTGACTTGAAGCTTGCATGTGCCATAGTGTGTAACCGTATGTCCTCCGTATGCAGTGATCCGCATGTTAGATGGATGCAGATTCGTGGGAATGCCATCTTGCGTTACGTTGCAGCGTGGAGACATTGTCTTGTAAGTGGTAAGTGGTATGACGTTTCCTTCGGCACCTGTGTCGAGCTTGCAAGTGAGCTGATTTGTGCACTGTGGAGACTGAACTGTCAATTGCACTAGAGCCTGCGTACTTTCAGTGTTCCCAGCTTTCCCCAGTGTGTTTATTTCAAGCTTGTCGAAGTACAGTTCACTCTGGTTGTCACTGCCCTTCGTGTTTTCGAGGGTGTGTATGCTTTGCTTTTTTGCCATTGTCGGGCGGGTCGGCCTTCGTGCTCTGGCGTCTTTGGCACTGCCAATGCACATCTTTATCCAATGGTTTGCCTTGCCACAGCCACGGGACGTAGACCCGTATGCGGGACATTCTTCGAGGGCGTTTGTATAAAACCGCCCGCATTGTCTTCCACAATGACCACAGTGACTGCTGTCGTACTGTTGTACTGCGCGCCCTGGGTTTTGCTTAGACCTCCCATCCTGTGTTGTGCTGTAGTTGGCTGCACTCTGCCACGGTTTGCGTTGTGCCTGTGGCCTACGGTTGCTCATTGCATGAATGTTCGATTCGGCTCTAAGGTTTTGTAGTTACTGTTTTGTAGCTTCTTCCGTTCTGGCTATGTCAATGGCTTCGTCTAATGATAATGTTTCGTCTCGTTGGATGAGTTTTGACTGTACACGCTCCGAGTTAGTGCCAAATATGAGAGTGTCCAGCATGTGTTCATTGGTATCTGCATATTTGCAATCTCGTGCCAAAATGCGTACTGTTTTCATAAATGCATCAACACTTTCCCCATTTTCTTGTTTGATTGATATCAATTTGAATCTAGCAATTATGAAGTTGCTTTTTGGGGCCACATATTTTTCGAACCGGTCCCAATACACCGATAGTGTGTTTGACTCGGTGTCAGATAGGTCCCATGTGCTACAAACTTCAATGCCTTCCTCCCCAGACCATAGAAGTAGGTATTTCACTTTCACAGTTTCAGTTTTTTCAACAAGAGGACCTTCAAACATGAGTTGGCACATGGTCTTGAATTTTTTTAATGCCTGTGGTACATCTGTCGACGCCCAGTCCTTTGTTGGTGCGGACAATCCAGCCATTTCCGCCATGATGTCGGTACAGTTGTATGCTTAGCCGTAGGCTTGAATCGTATCTTTATTTATTTTAATGTTCAATGACAATGACCATATTATGGTCTAATAAAGAATGAAATTCCTCCTACCTTGTCTGCTGGCGTTGGCATACAGGGTTTACGTTACCGCACGACGCTGGTGATTGCATTTGGATTTCAATGACAATGTTTATACATTGTCTTCGCTTCTGTCAGTTTGGCGTTCGGTCTTGATTCTTGTCGACTTGAGTTGAGTCGCTGCGCTGCCACTGCGACGTCAATCTAAATTCTGTAGGCCTTGTGTTTCGTCCGCGCTGACACCATGATGTGTTATGTTTTCTATATATTCAATAGTACGTTACTTAATTATAGAACTAACATGTTGACGTAACGAGCCTTGTGAAATTGAAGACGAGAATTTATTCCAAGATGGAGGATACACATGTGCTGGCGCCACTGCGCATGCACCAAGTATGGGCGTTGTATGGAGAGCCAAAGTGGTATGAAATCACAACAAACAGCAGATTCGTTTTTGTACACGATGGAACCTCACAATTAAGGTAACACTTGGGACTGGTAAATAGTGACCCGATTAGCAAGGTGACCATAATAGTAGGTCAATTTTCTTATAACTTACAGTATATGGATCGAATTTAGGACTATCCTAAATTGACCTTAATAGCGAAGTGGCTGTATTACCGAGGTGACCGTAAAACGAGGTTCAACTGTATAATTATATAAATACGGAGCGACTGTAGAGGGAGATCCGTCGTGTGTGCGCACAAAGTTAGAGACGGCGACCAGATGTACTGAGCTCGAGCTCCTCCAGCGGATGGCGAAGTGGAGACGCGAGATGTCCTTCCCGAACATGCTCGTGTCGCTATATCAAGATATTTCTCACAATGTAAGCGTAAATGTGGTGTTGAGTGAGAGGAGGTTAGTCAACCTGAAGCTGATCAAAACCTACGTTCACTCAAGAATGTGACTGGGCAATCGCGCGTCACCGTTTCCGTAGCTGCTCTACTACTGTGTTGAAGTAATGATAAGGTATTATACCTAGGTAGTAGTAGTTGTTATGTATTGTGGAGTTTGCCTGTTTAAGGAGACATATTACGAATAGTAATCAACTACACATGAGGTAGGCGGTATCCCAAAGTGCCTCTGGTGTGTATTGCAGAAACGGTACAAAACACGGATGGACACTTACATCAATATACAACATTTCTCCACCTTAAAATAGAACTATTCTAAAGAACCATCTGCGACTAATATATCAAGCTTATACTAAGAGTAACTGGGTGAATAATCACAAATTCAACTTAACAACAGGTTTGATAACTCGTGATGAACGCCTGACAGCAGCTGGCGACTGAAGGACAGTCGGTGTTGGTGGCCCTAGCCCGTGCCTTAGGTGCTTGTTCTGTTTGCCTTCCATGACCTACTGGATCGACAGGATCGACCACCACAGGCTCTGATGTCACGACAGTGGGAGATGCAATCATGACATCGCGCCAACCTCCTGTTGTAGCTGGGTGTTCATCATTCGCGACCACGTGGTCCACATGAACGGATCGCTTCCTGTTTCCTGGCAGTCTGACCAAATGTGTTAGTGGCCCTAAAACTCTGACCACCGTTCCCAGTGTCCACTTCTCCATTCCTCCTCTCATGTTTTTGACTCTCACTCTCTGGTAGACGTCGAACTTGCGAAGGCATGAATGAGCTCCATCGTGCTGCTGTTTCTGCTTTAATTGCCGATCTTGCACTTTTGCTTCGAGACTGGGTTTCGACATCGCAACAAGTCTGGTGCGTGGCGTTCGGTTCAGGATTAACTCCGACGGCGTTTTATCCGTAAGCGAATGCGGTGTGTTTCGGTACTGGAACAGTATGTCCGACAGACGGTGTTGCAATGGTAGCTGGCTATTCGATTTTGCAAGCATCTTCTTGAACGTCTGGACATTTCTCTCCGCGAGGCCGTTCGCCGCCGGGTGGTAAGCTGGACACACTATATGCGTGAAGCCATTCAACCTCAAGAAACGACCAAATTCCTCGCAAGCGAACTGAGGTCCGTTGTCAGATACCACCTCGCGTGGTAAGCTAAATGCTGCGAACATTCTTCTCAGTTGCATTATCGTCTTGCTTGCAGTAGTGTGAGACATTGAGACCACTTCCAGCCACTTTGAATGACTATTCACCACGACAAGGAAGTAGTGTCCGTCTTTTTTTGCAAAATCCACATGGATACGTTCCCATGGTCTCGTAGCCCACGTCCATGGAACCAGTAGTGCTACCTTCGGCGTGAGTAGTATGCTCGCGATTTTGGAGGGGTATTCTGAGGAGTTTAAGCGATATTAGGGAGGTTTCGAAAGCCTCCCCCCTGAGCAAAGTGAGCCTCCCCCCTGAGCAAAGTGAGTAGTCACGTGACCTGCGCCTCCTAGCGGAAAGAAGTGTACCTAAGCGTCCGTAGTGCCATCTAGCACTAAGCGGCCGTAGTGCTATCTAGCGACTCGGACTTTAAAACATACTCGGTCTTTAAAACATGTGATGTATGTATGTATGTATGAAGAATTAGTACTAAGGGAATAACTAGTAACAACCACAGTTTGAAAGTTGATTAGGTTGTTAATGATAACGAGGAGTGTAGAGAGGTATTAGTTGTATATGAATGTACGTGTATGGGAGGAGAGAGAGGATGTGCGTGTGTGAAAGAACTAATGAAACACAAGAGTATATACGAGTGCACATGTATTTTATTAACGAATGAAAACAAGAATTAACGATCGATCTCGGCATCCCAGTCTTCGATCTCGGCATCCCAGTCTTCGATAACCTCCACCAGGGAAGGAACAGGGTCGGCGTCAAAGGGAGGCCGTGTCGCCAGGAGTTCACGTAGCACGTGGCAGAATAGGAACGAATGATTATTGCGGTACTCCTCTTCTCTGAAACATATATGAAATTTTTGTATATATATATATATATGAATTATATTATGCAAAGTACAGCCGGGTGGAATAAGCCAGTGATGTAACCAGACACCGCATAGGGAATCAACATACGATAAAAGGACAAGCTAGATCAACGGACTATGATACAATACGTAATGGAGACGTCTGCTGACGTAATCGGTAACCAAACATCGCATACCTAGTCGAAACGACAAGAGATCAAGTGAGATCAGCATAAAGAAAGACTGTGTATACATTGGAGAGAATGAGAAACGAGGTAAGAGAACACATAAATAAGGTAGTAAAATATTGTTGTAATCATTGAACACTCACGTGCACTCCTCATCATCCTCGGAGTCACTGACACTTCCTGTCAGACTCCAGGTAGCAGCAGCCCCATCGGTGATACAGGCAGACCTGAAAGGTAATATAGATAACCGTGACACATAACGAACGTAAGCATAAGGAATAATAGAGGTGAGACGTCACAGGTAGTTTACGTGAAGAACACTGTGATGATTATAGTATGATATGTATAGGATATCTATCGAATGAAACAAAGAATAAAAGTACTTACAGTTCGAGTTCACGCCATAATAAGGCAGCAGCAGCATCGGTGATACAGTCAGCAGCATCGATGATACAGCCAGACCTGAAAGGTAATATAGATAACCGTGACACATAACGATCGTAAGCATAAGGAATAATAGAGGTGAGACGTCACAGGTAGTTTACGTGAAGAACACTGTGATGATTATAGTATGTTGTATAGGATATCTATCGAATGAAACAAAGAATGATATTAATAATAATAATAATAATAATAAAAGTACTTACATTTCGAGATCACGCCATTCAGCGCGCAGTTGGGCCCAAGGTATCGACGACATAGTTGCGAATGAGATGATGTGAAGAATGTAACAAACGAGCTAGTATATATAGGATAGAGCATATGCATGCAGATAGGAAGGCAACTTGTAAGACACACTGTAGCAATGGAAAAATATCAGTGTATGAAAAGCTGAAGACCCAGGGACGTATGACATCATCATCTAGGGTTGTCACGTGACCGATGCTAGCGTGGAAAAATACCGGTGTATGAAAAGCTGAAGACCCAGGGACGTATGACATCATCATCTAGGGATGGCACGTGACCGATGCCTGGGTATGTAGCCAGCCATGTGACGTTATGGAAAATTTCACTGTAGTAAACCGATATCAGTCATAGGACCCTGCGATAAGCGCATGATGTTCGAAGTGCGACTAGGACAATGCGTCTTATCAGAACGCTAACAATACAGACGGGAGAAAAGAACTCTGTGAGTGGTCAGCGATGAGACATATGGCGGTCAAGAGCTTGGATATACAATTCAGGGGTGCTGGTCACTTCCTATCTAATTTCCATCCATGTAATATACACATATGGGGCGAAGACTTTTCTTGTGCAGAAGCAGCCTATCAGTTTAAAAAAGCCAGACATTTTCACGATGAGAACACAGCGAGAAAGATTCAGACTGCACGCAGTGGAATACAGGCGAAATACTGGAGTAAAAACATTCGGTGGACACCGGATCGAACTGCTACATGGCTATCACAACGTCGAGCCGTGATGCGCGCTATAGTAGCCGTGAAGTTTCGCGCCTCTAAACTACGGCAACGCTTGCTGGATACAGGTGACGCACGACTTATTGAGAATGTACCCAGTGCGGAAGGGTATTGGGGTAAGAGCTCAAAGCGTAACGAAGCAGGTAAGAATGTACTCGGTGTGATTCTTATGCAGGTGAGAGACTTCGTTAGGCAGTGCTAAGGCGGCCATTACACAAAAAAACAGACAGTCAGCCACACGGTGACAGAGTACGGGAGAGAGAGAGATAAAGTCACGCGCCTGATAAGACGCGAACACCCAGGGGTGCGTGATGTCATTGTCTACGGTACACGTGATCGATGCCTGGAGGGAATGATTATGTATATAAACCCAGGGTAAATCCAACAGGACAAACATTCTCTCTCCGACTCGCTGCTGCCGCTCTCGACTACTTCACTGCTCTGCCACTCTCGACTTCACTGCTCAACAAGATGGCGACGCCCAATATCAAATCCGAGGAAATGCTGCTCTCAGAACTCGAACAAGTAAGTGACGGAACGTACGCATTTGTTCGTCCACTGACTCTAGTAACATGTGCTCTGACAGATAAATATGTATGCTACCCGGCATGCCGTATATGTAATCGGAAAGTCCTTCGTCTTGAAATGACGAAGGGGAACCGCCATAGCGTCAGTACATGTGCTGTACACGGCCGTCAGACGGGTAACCCCGTTTACAAGTATGCTATGGGTATACTTTTTGCCGATCACAAGGGGAATGAAGCGTGGGCCACAGGATTTGATCGTATAGTTCAGGGGGCCGTGGGGGGAATGACAGCAAGCGACTATATGGCGCTTAAACCCGGCCAAGAACGCTACGAGGCACTGAATGTCCTACGCGGCAAACGGGCTAGGGTGACAATTAGAAAGGAGACAAAGGAGGGCTATCGAAACTACACCTTGATTGCACTGGAAATAATCCAGTCGGACAAGGCGGTACCTGACAGTGACTTACTGGAAATATTCCAGTCGGAGGTGGCGGCACCTGACAATGACGTACTGGAAATATTCCAGTCGGAAGAGGCACCACCTGACTGTGTCGAATGAATGATGTGGCGCCACCTGCCAGCGATGAATGAATGTATTTGACACTTGCTTCTGTCGTGTGTTGTAGACTCCTCCTCCTTGGACAACCCCTAGCGTACGAGGGGTGAAACGTCGCCTGTTCGAAGACAGCGATGATAATGATGATAAGGCAAGTGTCATCTATGTGGGGTCGTGTGCGTGGTCTAGTGATGATGATGAGGAGGAGATTGCTAATGATGGTGATATTGATACTGATTGGACCACTGATATTGACCATGACGAGGATAGGAGACGTAGTGAATTACAGGAAGCGGTAGAGAAGGTGAATGGCATTCAGAAGCGTGCAGACCAAATGATAGATGATGGTCTATTTATGGCCACTATAACCGCTGCTTGCACTCGCCAGGCGGCCGAATCACTGAGTCGTCACTATGCGAACGTTCACGAAGACATGTACAAAGTAGATCACATACGTATATATAATAGCTTTGATATGGTAGTAACCGAGCTGGTATGCGTAGCGCGCACACCGTGGTTTGCTCGTAATGTCATAGTACGGGTGAAAGCGAGTCTCCATGCCCGCGGTATAACCGTGTCGGATGCGAAGGAAGACGAACCACTCACACCGAAGGAGTCACTGCCCTGGGACGAACAAGACGACGGGAGGGACGACAGGCAGATCTGGTACACCGAGCTGTGTGCAGTAGCACTCGATGCTATCGTTCGTTTTATAAGCAACGAACTGTGGCGCCTGTTCGAAGGTGAGTCAAACGTCATCTACCTGGTGCGTAGTGACCTGATCCACGACAATTTGAGATATGCAGTGCAGCATTACAGGTTTATGGCGAGCACACCGGAGTGGTCACGTGACATCGTATCACGTGTACAAGCCATCCTGCGTACAAATGATGGACGTAAAAACACCCTGCTAATGTTGTTGTTGTTGTTGTGTTGCTAACAGGCCACCGATGCTCCCTCTAGCGGTCTGGAGCTGATTCGCCAGTCGTATGCCCAGAACCCGATAGAGTGGGCGCCACAAAAACGTCGCTGCTACCACACCCCCATGCCGCTGCGACAGGCCCTACTCACCCAGCTACACGAGCGGCAGCACAACTCATCTCCACTACTGGAGTTGACATGCGAAGACGCGTCACCCTCAACCTCCACTGAAGCATCACTGGACATGTCATGCGAACAGGATGACGACTATGACGTCACCATGACCGCCTCCGAGTACGAGACTCTCCGGAGGGACAACTCGACACTCGACCTGGCGTACGACGGCCACATCGTATGGTCGAAAACCGACACGTCGATCCCGTGGGCCTACTCGGCTCCGTTCAATAGTGTCAGGCACATCGAACTCAATATAGAGTCCCTAGCGGGGACACTCTTTGCCACGCAGAGATGCAGCCTAGACGTGGCCGTGCGCACGATGTGCGAGGAGATCGCTCGAAATGTTGTACGCGACTGAACACGTCGCATACATATTGAATAGCCTCCAGAAGCGCCTGCAGTGACGACAAGAGGAAATGCGCCCCTACGCTATAGCTGGGGTTATAGGCGCCACTTGTCTGTTACTGCAGGTCCTTAGCTTTGCTTTCATATATTCGCTTTGACCTTTCATATACTCGCTTTGATTGTAATTTCATAAATAAAGATGATATGTAATCCAGGATTCTGGTGTCTGTTGTTCTTGTTACCTTCATAGCTCGTTGTGATCGGTGAATACATACACGCACACTCATACAAGTCACACCTCTTATGACTTCACACAGTGTAGGATATATAGACACGTGCAAGGATCTCCCATCCTTCAGTTGTAGGTACGATGAAACAGCACACGTGTCGTCACTGCGGTCTCGTGCTCGATACACACGCCGACATACAACGTCATATAGACCAAACACATTCATCATCAACAACAACACACGACGATCATGCCTACAGTAAATCATCGTCACGAGTGGCGCCATCTAGTGCTACACTGCATCGTTGTGAGAGATGTGCACGTGAGTACACGAGACGTGACAACCTGTTACGTCACATGAAGTCGGAATGTATGGAAGCGAACGACCCACCCCTACGCAAACGAGCGAGACGCACAGAGCGCCCACGTGTGAGTGTTGCGAAGTCGGTATGTATGGAAGCGAACGACCCACCCCTATGCAAACGAGCGAGACGCACAGAGCGACCCCGTGTGAGTGTTGCTGACGACTACGACGACGACGACGACCCGATACAACCACCACCCCGACTTCCCTTCGCCGATACTCTATCGAGGGAACTACAAGACGTCGTCCGAGATCACTGGTCGACCATCCGAACCCACACGGCTAGAGGACCTGTGCAATCCAGGTACAATTACAGAGTGTCGACACCGGACACGAGTGCCCTAGAACCGTCACTGAAACGCATGTTCCGCGAACAGACGCACGCGTTTAAGATTAATCTTAGTTACGGGTTTGTGTTAAGAAACAAGACCACGAACAGGTACAGGTATTATCATTCGTCCTGTAACTGTTGCGGGCGTTACCTTGACGAACCGTGTCTGATCACAAACACTGCAGACTTTGATGCGTTTCTGGAACGTATCCGAGAAACAGACGTGCTGCAGTGGGTCATCAATCAGCGTCCGGACAGTCAATGGGTATGTGAGGTGGTCACGAATGTTACCTTTTTCGTCAATCACATCGTACATCATCCGATAGGATGTGTGGACATCACACTGCCGAGGTACATCAAACGAATCAAAGCCGTCATCGGATTGGAAAGAGACTCCGTCAACAAGACAAAGTACACCGACAATCTGTGTCTCTTCCGATGTCTGGCTCTGCATCGTGGATACGACCGATACCACCTGGAACCCGCTGCGCGGGTACTCTACGCGAAGTACGACCGTGACGGGGTGGCAATGAAAGACTTTGACGGGGTGACGATGGACGATCTCTATCGCGTCGAGACCACCTTTGAGACCAATGTGTGCGTCTACACACTCGTCGAACCGGAAGAAGGTGGAAAGGTGACTGCTGAACTCGTACGCCGTTCCTTGTGTCACTATCCTGAAACGATGTATATCAATCTTCACGAGACACACTTTTCCTACATACAAGACGTGAACATGTACTGTCATTCGTATCGATGTAGGAAGTGTGGCGATGCACTACGGAGCCGCGTATTCGAACTAGAACGACACGAGCGTGGGTGTACGGGAGGTGTGCGATAGATCTATTCCGGTGGCGTCTACCATCCGTCGCCGACATTCTTCCAGCGATTGGACGACGAAAACATTCACGTTGCCGAATGGTTGCGCTACTATCCGTATCGCGACACCTTCGACTTCGAGTCCTGGTTCGATACATCGCACCTTCCGTCGGACAGTGCCAAGGTCCACTGGGTGGCTCGTCACGTACCGTTGAGTGTGTCCCTGGCTAGTAACGTACCCGGATTCGAACAGGTGCAATGTCTCATCACGGATGGTGACAGCAACAAGTTGGTATCCGACATGATGACCATCCTTCAGAACATGAGCGAAGCAGCCTACGAAGTCATCGTAGACAGGTACGAGGGCATCCTACACGAACTCACAGAGGCTATCAGAAAGTGGAACGAACAGGAAGCGTCCGCCGTGGAGGAGGCGGGGGACAACGAGTCACAGCGACAACCGACCAATCCCTACAAAACTCTCATGGGTCAATTGTACGGTTGGCTTCATCAGTTGCCCGTCATCGGTTTCAACTCGGGCAGGTACGATCTGAACGTCGTCAAACAGTTCCTGGTACCCTACTTCCTGTCCGAAAAGAAAGCAACAGAGGACGGAGAGGAGGAGGAGAAGGAGGAGGAGGAGGAGACGTTTCACGTGATCAAACGTGGCAACACGTTTATGTGTCTATCGACGGACAACCTCAAATTCCTCGATATGACTCATTACATTGCCCCGGGATTCTCGTACGACAAGTACCTGAAAGCGTACGGTTGTACAGTCACGAAAGGTCACTTCCCGTACGAATACATGGACAGCTTGGAGAGACTCGACGACACCGTTCTACCTCCCAAAGAGGCCTTCTTCAGTTGTCTGAAGAACGAAGGTATATCCGACGACGACTACACACGATGTCGGAAGGTGTGGCGAGACAACGACATGGAGACTTTGCGAGACTTTCTCGTCTGGTATAACAACAGAGACGTCGTACCGTTCTTGGAGGCCATCGCCAAACAGTTCGACTTCTACCAACACCGCGGTCTCGACATGTTCAAACAAGGGATCAGTATACCTGGTTTGACCTTGTCCTACCTGTTCACCTACGTACCGGAGAGGACGTTCTTTACGCTCTTCAACGAGACGAACAAGGACGTCCACCAGCTCATCAGAGAGAACATCGTCGGAGGGCCGTCACTCATATTCACCAGACATCACGAGAAGGGGGTCACGAAGATACGTCGTAACGACTACGGTGATGCGGCTCGAACGTGTCAGTCCATTGTGGGCTACGATGCGAATGCATTGTATCTGTGGTCGATATCACAAGAGATGCCGACTGGATGGTACACGCGGCGACGGGAAGAGAAGGAGTTCCGACCCGAAGTGGCACAGCCCACAGGTCAGATGGCTGTCGAATGGCTTACGTGGGAGTCCGAAAACACGGGACTCACCATACGTCATCAGACCAACGGTCGAGAGAAGCGCATCAGTAAACTGTTGGTGGACGGTTGGTGCAGTGAAACGAAGACGGCCTATCAGTTTCACTGATGCTACTACCACGGGTGTCCGTGCACCGGACGCGAGTTCAACGAGGTCAATGGGAAACCCATGATGCAACTGCTCGCCGAAACACGAAAGAACACAGCCTATCTTCGACACTTTGTGAGGGTCGTCGAATTGTGGGAATGCGAGTGGAAGGTCACGAGACGCGATCCGTGCGTACAAAAGTTTCTGGACGTTCGCCAACGACGACGACACGTGCGCTGGAAAATGACGTCACAACAGATCCTGACAGGTGTGTGCAACGGTAGCGTGTTCGGTATGATTCAGTGCGACATACGTGTACCGGAGGACCTGCGAGCACACTTTGCCGAGATGCAGCCCATCTTCAAGAACATTCACCTGACCCGCGATGATCTCGGACCGTTCATGCGTCGCTACGCCGAAGAACACAACATCATGGGAACTCCGCGACGCATGCTCGTCGGGAGTTATCGAGGGGATAAGATCTTGCTCGCCACACCTCTCTTGCGATGGTACCTCGCGCACGGACTCGAGGTGACGCACGTCTACCAGGTCATCGAGTACACACCGGTCGCCTGCTTCCGACGATTCGGCGAGGCGGTGTCCACCGCACGTCGCGAAGGAGACGCCCATCCCGACAAGGCCATGATCGCGGATACCTACAAACTTATGGGCAATTCGTCCTACGGGAAATTTATCACCAACGTCGATAAGCACCGCGAGGTCACCTACTGCACGGAGAAGAGTGCATCGACCGCGATCAACAATCGTCGCTTCCGTCAACTCGACGTCGTCGCTGCCGATGCATACGAGATCGAAATGCACAAACGCACCGTCAAATACGCACTGCCCACACACGTGGGATTCTTCGTGTTGCAGTGGGCCAAACTGCGTATGTTGGAGTTCTACTACGATTTCATGATCAGGTACGTGGATCGTCCGCTGTTCGAGTACTGCGAAACCGATACGGACAGCGCCTATTTGGCTCTGGCCGGTGAGTCCGTCGACGACCTCGTGACCCCGGCACTGCGCGATCACTACTATCGTCACCGCTCCGAATGGCTACCGTCCGAATGTTGCGACGAACATCAGAACGACTACGTGCGCTGTCGGCTGGCCGGACGTCCGTGGAACGGCACCGAGACGTGTTGCAAGGAGCGCAAGGCGTACGACAAGAGAACACCGGGACTCTTCAAGATCGAATGGTCCGGTGACTGTTTCCTGGGTCTGTGCAGCAAGACCTACTATTGTTCGGGTACGGTCGATAAATACAGCACCAAAGGTCTGAACAAACGACTCAACACCATCGACAAGCAGTCGTTCCTGGACGTGTTGACCAATCGTTGTAGTGGAAGTGGGAAGAACCGCGGGTTCCGGGTCAATCACTCGTCCGTGCTGACGTACATCCAGGAACGTGCGGCATTGACCTACTTCTATGCCAAGCGCGTGGTCAACGAAGACGGAATCACCACGGGACCGGTGGACGTGTAATGCCGAACCACTGCTGACACGATGAGGAAATGCGCCCCTACGTCAGTTGGGGTTATAGGCGCCTCTAGCTGTCACGCGGTTAGTAGGCGGAGACACACGAAAAAAAAAAAAAAGATAACACTATTTAGTCAGATGCCACACAATCGATAGTCATAACGTAGCATGCCACGGACGGGAACGCTTGTAGCTGTAACACTAGCGGGAATACTCGGTCTGTATCTGTACGTCTTGTACGTCTTGTTCCGCGATCCCTTCCTTCGTTGGTGTGGTGGAGGTGTCGTCGTCGCAACTAACAGCACAGTGGTCAACGCGACATTGTCGAACACCACCGGTGACTACTAGATGGACACGCGATGGAAACACCCCTTCACCTGTATCGTTGCGGGACCGACGGGATGCGGTAAGACCACGTTCGTGATGCGTCTGCTACGTCACGCCACAACGATGATCGATCCACCTCCAGAGAAGATCACGTGGTGTTACGGTGTATGGCAGAGTGCCTACGTTGACAACGACCTGGTACGATTCGAGGGAGGCTTACTGAGCGGTGCGTTCGACGCATCGACGCGTAACCTCGTGGTCATCGATGATCTGATGGCAGAAACGGACGAACGGGTCACGACCTTGTTCACAAAAAAGAGTCATCACCAGAACACGTCCGTACTGTATCTCGTGCAGAACCTGTTTCCGAAGAACAAGGAGAGTCGTACGAACAGTCTGAACGCACACTACATGGTGATCTTCAAGAATCCTCGCGACGCGTCACAGATCGGACACTTGGCACGCAGATGTATCCGGGTCGCCTGAAGTTTGTACAGGAAGCGTTCCGAGACGCCACGTCACTCCCGTACGGTTATCTCCTCGTCGATCTGAAACAGGGCACGCTCGACGATATGCGTCTGCGCACGGGTGTCCTTCCGGACGACAGTGTCCAGTACGTGTACCAACTCAAGGTATAAGACGTCCGCGCAGCACCTCGTTCCTTCAGTCGCAGCATGCTCGTGAAGACAACAGCATGTCCGAACTCGTGAAGAAACACATCCTCTGCATACAGACGCTAAACAGATACAAGAGCACGAAATTGAGACGAGCCATCATCAGAAACGCCGACGCCGATCTGTTGTGTGCATTAGCCGAGTGTGCCTACAACATATTGAAGAAGAACTTGCCCTTGACCGACGCACAGAGACGTGCTCTGAACGTGTACAAAACAAACCTACGTGCTTTGGCACAGAGAGACGCACCTGCAGCGAGGATACGTCGCATCTTGCTACGGGGTAACAACCAGGGCGGAAGAGGACAGACCGGTGGTTTCCTGTCGGCACTGCTGGCACCTTTGGCAGGTGCGGTCTTGCTACCCTTGCTAAAACAGGTGCTACTCAAGTAGACAACGATGGAACACACACGGAAGATGGCCTTGGTAGATCCGCGACTGTTGGACAGCCTACGCGCACTGGCACCGACGGATACCCTAGGACGTAAAGTACAGGTACTCGACGACGAGATGAAAGTCATACTCGACAGACAAGATCTCACCGACGGTGACAAGGTCGTCATGTATAATCAAGTGTTGCAACGCTACAACGCGTTGTCCGATCGACGCACGCGCGAACCGATGCGCGTGATAACGGTCAACAAGGACACGTGCCCGGTGGTCACGGCGGCGGCGGTGTTGACGGGAGCTAACACGGATCCGACCCCTCCGGAGGTGGGGGAGGAAGCGGAAGTCATCGACAGTGTTCCCAAACGCTTCCAGGCCAAAGCCAGACGACTGATGGAACGTCTGAAACGAGCCGTCGCGTGGAATGCGCGCGGAGAGCTCATGAACAAAGGCGTAGCGGTACCCGGAAGTAACGTGGTGGACCTCGTGAACGATTTGTTGCGTCAGCGCAAGACCATCGGTTCTCCAACGGTGTGGCAGGTGTTTGCACATCAACTCGGCGACATGAATCTACCTATGGAGTTGGTGGGTAACGAGGCCAGGAGACTGGCCATTCGACAGGAACAAAGGAAGCGTACCATAGAAGCGGCGGCCACACGATCGCTCGGTAGAGCACGTCGAGCGCTGCAGTGGACACCCCTCTCGCGGAGACGATCTCGAATGAGTCCGTCTACTCTACCTACACCACCGACGTCGACTAGTAAGACATGGGAGCGTCTCGAATAAAAGAGACGCATCATCTCAATTCACCGACATAATGTGTGATCTACGGGACAGTCTAACACGTCTGTTTACCGGTGTTGCTTACAGCGGACTTCCCATCGTGTGCGGGATTACCATCGATTATATCATACGTACGTCATCATGGGGCGCCGTCGTAAACAGCTGGAGGACGTCTACTTCAACCCCGCCATGGTGGGTAGTTACGGAGGAATCGCGTCTTTGCGACGAACCGCCATACCACGCGTACCGAGAAAAATCGTCGAACAATGGCTATCGGAACAGAACGCCTATACACTACATAAACCGGTCAGAGTTCGTTTCAAGCGTCGGCGCACGATCGTCGGAGGACGGGATCAACAATGGCAGGCCGATCTCGTTGACGTGTCCAGTCTGAAAAAAGAAAACGACGGTACATCGTTCCTGCTCACGGTGATCGACGTCTTCTCGAAAGTCGCCCGATGCGTTCCACTGAAGAACAAGTCGGCGACGTCTGTGTCGAAGGCACTGAACGGTCTCTTCACCAACATTCAACCGCTGTCGTTGCAGACCGATAGAGGTCTGGAATTCTATAACCGTAGCGTTCGGGGTGTATTGGACAGATACGGTATCCACCACTTCTCCACCTTCAACGCAGAGATCAAGGCGAGCATCGTGGAACGCTTCAATCGCACACTAATGTCGCGTATGTGGCGATACCTGACACACAAAGAAGCGTGGCGGTACATCGATATCCTTCCGGATCTGGTGCGTACGTACAACGACACACCTCACCGCAGTATCGGGATGTCTCCGTCACAGGTGGATGCGACTAATCAGGAAGAGGTGGGGCAGCGTCTGTACGGTGGTCATCACGGTAAGGGTGTACCCAAGTACCACGTGGGGGAGCGCATACGTATCAGCAAGGCTAAGAGACGGTTCGATAAAGGTTACACGATAAATTGGACAGAAGAACTATTCACGATACGCGAAGTCCATCCGTCCGATCCACCCGTCTATCGTCTAACGGACGATCTCGGCGAGATACTGGACGGTACCTTCTACGAACCGGAGATGCAGAAGGTGACGGTTCCGGTCGATAAACTGTACCGTGTGGAATCGATAGTACAGCGCCGCAAGGTAGGCAGGCGACGGGAGGTGTTGGTGAAATGGGTCGGATATCCTTCGAAGTTCAACAGCTGGATCGATGCCAAGGGTCTCGTCGGACTATGAAGACTAATTGTGCGTCCGTCGCGATGTCAGTCGTCCACGTATGGCAGATGAGACAACATCACGCATCACCGTTAGCGACGAAGAAGAAGAAGAAGAAGAAGAAGACGACATCGACACTCTACCGCCACAACCACTAAAGAAAGAGAGGACTCCGTGGCACATATTCGGTACCGCGTGTCCCAAAGAGGAGATCGTCTTTCTGTGTCAGATCGTCGTCTTGTACACGGTCATCTTGGTCAGCATCTACAACCTGACGTTTGGTCACCACGATCCGACTCTGTGGACGGCCCTGTTGAGCAGTTCGTTGGGTTACCTGCTACCCAGTCCGACGTTGAAACAACAACAACATGGAACCGAGTGATTTCTATCTCACGTTGCCCAGCAATGCTTCCATGCACACGCACCCCGACAACACGCTGACCCACTACATCACAACGCTACCGAAACGTATCCTACTACGGGGACAATGGGAATGCGGTCTGGTGGAGGTACAGTACCCACACAGTTGGTACAACATCGTAGACGATGACGCGGGGTTCGCTGTGACACTACCGATAGACGAAGAGCACCCACGGTCCCTGCACACGAAGACTATCCGAATCGGAACCGGATACTATAAAGATCCGTGGTCACTGATCCTCTCCATTAACGCCTCTATACGTCGTGTGGTGAGAGAGGGACGAGTGAAACTGAGCTACAACATCATTACGCATAAGGTATCGGTGCACATGGGACCGAATACCGTCTTCCGTGCTGCTATACTGACTGCCGTTCTCGGCTTTCGTACCTCTACGCTGGAGTATCTCCCGAAGGATCCCGATGCACCCGAGTTCAAGGTATTGATCACGGAAGCCGACACCGTGATCACCATGGAACGAGGGCTCGGCTCACTCTACATCTATACGGATGTCGTGGAACCACGAGTTGTTGGTGACAGTCTCGTGCCGCTGCTGCGCATCATCCCAGTGAGCGGTCGCCATGACGACATCGTATCGAAGACCTTCGATAAGATTCACTACGTACCCGTGCTCTACAAAGAATTTGGCACGATCGAGATAGATATAAGAGCCGACACCGGAAATCGCGTGCCATTCGAGGTTGGAAAGGTGACGGTGACACTTCATTTCCAACGGCAACGGACGGCACTGTTCTAGAGAGAGAGAGAGAGAGAGAGAGAGAGAGAGATGAATTACACCGACTACTACGATCGTCAAGCGGGAGGCGCGATTCCTTATTTCGTGGGTGCCCGACACCAACGGGGACACGGCCTGGGAAGTCTATTCGGAAGTCTACTGCGTAGCGTCATGCCACTCGTCAAGAGAGGAGCCGTGGCGTTGGGAAAGAGAGCTCTGTCGACCGGCGCACGCATAGCCGACGACGTCCTGTCGGGACAGAACATCAGAACGGCTGCCAAACGTCGCGTCACCACTGCCGGTAGAGATATGATGAGTGATCTCTTGACCCCTGGCGTGCGACCACGTAAGCGTATAATTCGCACACATCCTGCGAAACGAGTCAGTACACCAGCGAGACGTCGGAGGAAACAGCAGAAACCGAAGGTACGTCGTGAACCCGATATATTCGACGATGGCGTTCGTACCTCTGACTCAGACCGCCATCATCGACAGTTGCACGGTCCATCACCAGCCGGTGTCCTCTCTCGACTCGGGTGGACCGATCGAATTCGTCGTACCCGGTTCGGGAGACGATTACTTGGATCTCGCCGACACGAAACTACACGTTCGAGCGAAGGTGACGCGTGCCGACGGAAGTGATCTCGATCCCGCCGATCCCGTCGCTCCCGTGAATAACTGGCTCCATTCACTGTTCGGTCAGGTCGATTTCTACCTGAACGGAACGCTCGTGACTCCCTCGACCAACACGTACCCGTACCGTGCCTACATAGAGACGCTGCTCAGTTACGGTGACGATGCCAAGGAGACGCAACTGACGAGTCAGATGTGGTACAAGGACACGGCCGGTCGTATGGACGCCGTCGTCGTTGATGGTGCCGATCCGACAGCCAACGCGGGATTCGTTGCCAGACGTCACATGATCGCCCAGAGTCGTGTGTTCGACATGATAGGTCGTGTCCACGTCGACCTCTTGCTTCAGGATAAACTCCTCATCAACGGCGTCGAGCTCAAGATGCGTTTCGTACGCAGCAAGGATGCGTTCGCTCTCATTGCTGGTGGAGCCAACCCCGCCTACAAGATACAGATCGTCAACGCTACACTGTTCGTCAAGAAAGTCACCCTGAATCCGGGTGTGCAGATGGCACACATCAAAGCCCTCGAAAAGGCCACCGCCAAGTATCCGCTGCGACCTGTCGAATGCAAGGTCTACTCTATTCCCACAGGTACCCATTCGTACACGCGCGAGAACCTCTTTCTTGGTACTATTCCGAAACTTCTTGTGATATGCTGCATCGATAACGACGCCTACAACGGATGCTACAACAAAAATCCCTTTCACGCTAAAAACAACCACATCAACTTCTTCGCCGTGTACGTCGACGGACGACAGATACCCGCCAAACCTTTCCAGCCCGACTTCGACAACAACCTCTTTGTCAGATGCTACCACAACCTGTTCACCTCGACGGGTAAGGCGTGGCAGGACGAAGGGAACGGCTTGACTCGCTACGACTTCCGACACGGCTACACCTTCTTCGGCGTGGACCTCACCCCCGATGCGTGCGACGACTGCTGCTTCCATCTGGTACAAAAGGGCAACTTGCGCGTCGAGATTCATTTCCGCGACGCACTGACAACCACTGTGAACGTCGTCGCCTACGCCGAGTTCGAGAAGGTGCTGGAGATCGACAGGAATCGTAACGTCATCTACGACAACTGATGGAAACCATGCAGCTCGTCCGTCTACTCACCCGCGATACGCACGCCCGTGTCGTCATGCGCGGGATCGTACCCAAAGACGTACTCCTCGAACTCCAGATAGACGCTTACCCCGTCGCCTTCGTGTGCAACACGCACGACACGGGTAAACACGGAGAACATTGGATAGCTATCTACGTAGACGCCAACGGTTGCGGCGATTACTTCTGCTCTTACGGCTTGCCGCCACGACACGTCGAGTTTCGACGTTTCTTGAATAAACATTGTGTAACGTGGACTTATAATACTAAGAGACTGCAGAGTCCCGTGTCTAACGTTTGTGGACGATACTGTGTTGCTTATCTCATGTTTCGATGTCGTGGACTTGTCATGAAGGATTTCGTAAAAGGTTTCGGCACTGATCTGGTAGCAAACGATTGCCGCGTATTCGATTGGCTTAAACAACTGCAATAACCTTGTTTCATTAACGAACAGATATCATCATCATCATCGTCATTAACGATTCGAGCCTATGGCGCGGTGGTCACACACCCGTAAGCTCACGACCTCTGACGCGGTGTTCACTCACCCGTAAGTCGTACCATCATCATCATCCCACGAGCCACTGGCGTGGTCGTATTGACCCCTAAGCTCACGACCTCTGTCGTGGTGTTCACTCACCCACAAGTCTTCGTGTACTTCGCTTAATAAAACACGGTTTCATATTATACGCTTGTATCATTCGTCAATAAAATACGTGTGCACTCGTATACTCTTGTGTTTCGTTAGTTCTTTCATACACGCACATTCATACACTCCCCTCACATACACGTACATTCATACACAACTAATACCTCTCTACACTCCTCGTTATCATTAACAACCTAATCAACTTTCAAACTGTGGTTTTTAATAGTTATTCCCTTAGTACTAATTCTTCATACATACATACATCACATGTTTTAAAGTCCGAGTCGCTAGGTGGCACTACGGGTGCTTAGGTACACTTCTTTCCGCTAGGTGGCGCAGGTCACGTGACTACTCACTTTGCTCAGGGGGAGGCTTTCGAAACCTCCCTAATATCGCTTAAACTCCTCAGAATACCCCTCCAAAATCGCGAGCATACTACTGGCGTGCTCGCTACCTGGCTGCATTCCCGACAGTTTCAGACACAGTCCTCGATATCCGCATCAAGGCCAGGCCACCAGACGAAGCTTCTAGCGATCGACTTCATTCTGATCATGCCCGGATGCATCACATGCAGTTCTCGTAGTATATGTTCTCTGAACACTGCTGGAATGACTACTCTCCTCCCCCAGAGAAGACAGCCATCTTCCAACGACAATTCATCTTTTCTGCATCGATATGCATTCCCCGACTCATCGGTTGTGTTTGGTCAGCCTCGCAGTGTGAATTTATAGACCTTGGCCAACGTACGATCCTTTCTGGTAGCCCCTGCAATCATTTTAGTCGGTACTGGACGTTCGACCACCGACAACATGCTGACTGCTGCCACAGGATCAGCCGACTCGGGCGATTCCACCGGCAATCTGATCAGTGCATCTGCGTTCGCATTTTTTTTGATGACTTGAATTGGACTTCATATTGATAACCCGCCAGTATCAGAGCCCATCGCTGTATCCGAGCCGCAGTCATCGTAGGTACGCGAGTCTGTTCTCCGAAGATGCGAACCAGTGGACGATGATCCGTCACCAGTGTGAAAAAGCGACCAAACAAGTAGAGATGAAACTTCTTCACTCCGTATATTATCGCCAAGGCTTCATTTTCGATCTGCTAGTAATTTTTCTTGGCTTCGCTCAGTGTTGGCGAGGCGAATGCTATCGGCTTCTCTGATCCATCCTTCATGTTGTGGCTAATGACTGCGCAAATACCGTACTGGCTCGCATCGGTAGCCAATATCAGCTCTTTTCTCTCGTCGTAGTGCGTGATGATGATGCAACTGGACAGTATTCTTTTGCACTGTGTGAACGCTGCCTCACATTCCTCATCTCAGGACCACTTGACCCCTGCCTGAAGACGTCTGAAGAGAGGCTGCAGCATCGAGGACAAGTTGGCCAAGAACTTCGCGTAATATTAGACTAGACCAAGGAAACTCTGCAACTCCGTCAAATTGGTTGGCCTTGGTGCCTTTCTGATAGCTTCAACCTTGTCCTGCACAGGCTCAATGCTCTCAGGACTCACGATGTGGCCCAAGTACTGCACCTTCGACTTCAGAAACCTGCACCTAGCTTTGTTCAACTTCACCCTGTTTTGGTCTAGTCGTGCTAGCACCAGATTCATTATTAGATGATTGGCCTCGTCTTCACCCACAACGAGAATATCATCTATGAAGCAGATCACATTTTCAATGCCATTCAAGATGTTGTCCATAGTTGCTTGAAAAATTGACGGTGACGTCTTCACGCCATATGCTAGCCTGCGCATTCTGTACAGTCCCTTGTGGGTGTTGATTGTTAGCAGAGGAATCGACTCATCGCACACTTCCATCTGATTGAAGGCCCCAGTCAAGTCAAGAACCGAAAACACCTTAGGCGTCTTGTTTGTCTTAGCCAATTTGGTGAACAAATCCTGCGTTGTAGGAAGCGGATACTTGTCATTTTTGATTGCTGCGTACAGCAAGTTGAAATCGCCACAAATCCGCACCGACATCTTGCCGTTTTTCATTTTTGGAACATTGACTGTGGGGCTTGCCCATTCACTAGACTCAACACGATGGAGAATGCCAATTGATTCAAGACGCTCGAGTTCACTCTCCGCGACTTCTCGCATGGAATAAGGCACCGGACGCGCCTTCTGGAAAACTGGCCTTTGATCTGGTTTGACGTGACTCGTTGAACAAATTCCCGTAATCAATCAACAACTGGTAGCGATCTGGGGATTGACACTGAAAATTGCACCCCAGTCAAGTGGTATCTGCTTTAACCAATCCCGCCCCATCAATGCTGGTCGTGACCCTTTCGCCACAAACACCTGCAGTGAATGCTTGTTACCACGATATCTGACAGGCACACACACACTTTACCTGCCGATGGGATTAGTTCTCCGGTGTATGACCTTAGCTTCAGACCGGTTTGTTCTAGAGGAGAGCTACGCAAGACATGTTTGTACACTTTCTCAGGTACAATAGATACCGCCGCCCCGGTATCTACAAGCATTGACACATTGTGTCCATTTAACTCCATGTTCACATATATGCCTCTCTTAACTTCGCTAGCTGTGTACACTCCATTTATACCTAGGTCACTCCGACTGCCATAAACATCAGTAGCCTCATCAACATCATCATCAACATTATAAACCTCTCTGCCTGCACTGATCTCCCTTCGGCCTTTTGACTTGCACATTTTTGCAACATGACAAATTTTACCACACAAGTAACATTTTTGATAAATGAATTTGCAGTTAGTAGCAGAGTGGTGTCTGCCGCATCGGAAGCACTCTCGGTCGGCACTATCGTCTGCTTCTGTCTTGGTGATCCCCGACTAGTCACGTGATGCACCGCTGCCGTCGCCGATGGAGTATCTTCGGGTTTTCCATTGAACTCCGCTGAGCTCTTCACGGCCATTTCCTCGGCGATCGCCGTCTGATAAGCCTCACTGAACGTTAGCGAATTGTCTCTGAGCATTAACTTCGCTTGTACCGCCGTCAAGTTCAGGCCCCTTTACGAACATGTCTCTCAGAGCCTCATCTTGATAATCATGTTGGTATTCACATTCACCGCATAACTCACGCAACGCCAGCGCAAACTGCGTCACTGGCTCTGAAGGCCTACCAGTCTGTTCATGAATTTGTTTCTCAGGCCTATGGTTGTTAGTTGCTGTTTGTAAACCGTGGTCGCCGCACGAATTAGCGCATCATAGGCCGCATTTGCCGCTGTCTCCGGCTTCAGTTGCGTCTTCAACTTCGCGTAGCATTCAGCGCCAAGAACTCGAACCGTTCAACGTAGTTTTCGAGCCTCTCCTTCTCTTCCACATACTGCTCGAAGCGGGCGCTCTTCCCCGACATGCTTAAGTTCGTTTCCTCGTCGCCACTGTTATGTATTGTGGAGTTCGCATATTTAAGGAGACAGACGCACGTGTGTAGAATCCGGACCCACCTCGATTTTGTCTTTATAACTTGAGTTTTGCCTAACTTTGATACCTCAGTGCGTTAGTTCCATTGTTCAATATTATCCCAGGCATATTTACGTTTAAGAATGTTGTGTGTTGGCGCACTTTTGAGGCATAAATAACGCCCCGGTTTGCAACAACATACGCCGATATATCGCTCATTTTACCAGCGCGATTCGCTAACGCACGACCGCAGACTAGCGCAAACTGGGTCACTATTTGGGCTTCAAAAGTACGCTAATACACAATATTTTCGTAATATATATATATGCCTGGGATGATGTTGAATGATGGAACTAACGCTCTGATGTATCAAAGTTAGGCAAAACACACGTTATAACAGCGAAATCGAGGTGGGTCCGGATTCTACACAAGTGTCGAGACAGATTACGAATAGTAATCAACTACACATGGGGTTGGCGGTATCCCAGAGTGCCTCTGGTGTGTATTACAGAAACGATACAAAACACGGACGGACACTTACAGCTAGTGTGGTGTTACTACTGATTTAGTATAACACGTAAAAAGACATGAATACTAAATAAAGAAAGAAGACATTTGTAAATAGAAATTGGCTGTATTCAACGAAGTCCCGGATGTAGAGGTAGGAGCGCGATAGTATAAGACTACATCTCCCTTTCGAGTCCTTTAAGGATACGAAGACAACTCTACTCTATCTAATGATAGATGGTAGACAACCACCTATCACAAACACGTCTCAAGGGATTATTCTGCCCTTTAGTGAGACGTTCCCCTGACTGATCTAAAGTTCACAGATCGAGTCTCTGTGGTGGAATGGATGTCCGCCCCGATCGCGTCACGGTCATCACAGGTGGAGCCGCAGAAGTGCGCACCAGGCTTGGTGAAGCCTGTCTCGGCTGCGATGCCGAACGTTGCTGTCTCTCGTGTGAAGACGAACGTGACCGCGTCTCGTCGTCCTTCGTGCTCGATTCAGCGGTCTCCGTAATCGCTCGCTCGACACAAACGGGTTGTTCGTTCGGCGTCGGCACAATATGCCGCCGATTTCTACGCAGATAAGATGTCGGCCTCTGAACCTGCCTGGCCTATCACTGTACATCCCCGTTCTCGTTTCCTGCTCCCACACTGGATCGCCGACGTGTAGGGAAGCCAGAGGTCGCGCACGGTGATAACAATCGTACGCCTCGGTCTGTCGTCGTGTTAGACTCACTCGTCGTTCCTGTAGCTGTCTCGATTCCTGCCAGCGATGTTGCAGTGTCGACACTAACACTGGGATCGAACTACGTAGCTGCCTACCCATCAGCAGCTCTGCTGGCGAATAGCCGCATTCAAGTGCTGTCGTACGATAGGCCAACAAGACGCCGTACGGATCCGTCGACTTTCGCAGTAAGTTCTTTACCGTCTGAACCGCGCGTTCTGACTTTCCGTTACTCTTCGGGAAACGAGGGCTGCTAGTAATGTGTACAAACCCTGCTCTCTCCGCAAAACGCGCAAACTCGTGTGCCGCATACTACGGGCCGTTATCAGAAACAACCGTCTCCGGGACGCCATGCCGCGCGAAGATTGACCGCAGGTGGAGAACCACATCAGACGCGCCCGTGTCGTCTAGCCTCGCTATCTCGACAAAACTCGAGTAATAGTCAACCACAAGTAGATACGTCGCCTTCTTGAACTAAAACATGCCGACTTTCTGCCAAGATCGCAGATTCGGCTCTTACGCAATCATCGGCTCGACTGTGTTGCTACGCTCCATCGCACACGTAGTACAGTTCTTGACAAGCTCCTCAAGCTGCCTGCTGAGTCCGGGCCACCAGACCGATGACTGGGCCCGCGAGCGACACTTGACCACACCTTGATGACCCTCGTGTAGCTTGTCTAACATAGTCAACCGCATCGACGCCGGTATGACGAGCCGTATCCCTTTCAGTAGCAGACATTGTTGAATTGTCAGTTCACTGTGGACTTGCTAATATGGTCGCAAAGACGATGGCAACAATGGATGGCTCGGCCAACCCTCTAGGCAATATCGCATCACCTGGCGACATACCTCGTCGTCTTGCTGTCTAGCCCTAATGTCGGCCGAGTCAACAGCAACACGACTGACAAGATCAAGATACTCGCACACTCTCCGACTGAACAGTGACCTCGTCTGGCCACTGACGACATACACGTCTTCGTGAATGACGACACCGTTTCGTGACAACTTGCCAATGAACTTGCCCATGGTTTGTAGGACGCCGTCGTTCGCGCCTACAAGTGTTCTAGTCGACCCATCGAGTCGCGGACTACCTGCTTTCTTGTAGTCGTTGGCAGAAATCACAGTAACGTCGGCCCCAGTGTCGAACTTGAAGCAAACGTTCGTGCAAAGGCGAGTGTCCATTGCCTCCAAAACAAAGGTGGACGTCCACGGTTGGTCGTCGCCCTTCGTCACTTCGCCGAGAAAAGCGAACTCGGACTCAGCGTGCTTAGTGACTACGTCTACAGATCTCGCTGACCTGCATACAGCCCCAAAATGTCCGACTTTCTTACACTTGAAGCATGCTGCCTCACGCGCTGAGCACACTGACTTCCGATGAGCCGGAGATATCCCACAACAGTCACACTTCCGGGTCGAAGTTGACTGAGGCTGAGCTTTCATCTTCTGTTTCCACTGGCTGGGTTTGCACGACTTCCTAGTCCGCACAAAGTCAACATTGCCGCCAGTCTTCGCCGCAAAGTTGTTCCTCAACAGGGCCTGCTCTTTCTTTGTAGCCTCGTTCTGGCGTGCCATGTCGATTGCCTTCTTCAGTGTTAAGGTCGCGTCCATCTGCAGTTTAAACGACAACGCCGCGTCAGTGATGCCAACGACGATACGATCCCTGATCATTTCATCGTTGAGCGCGCCGTACTCGCAATGCTCCGGCAGGCAGAACAACGCAGTGATGAAATTGTCTCGCCCTCCTCTTGGGAACGTCGGTTGAACTTAGCCCGCTCGAAAATCGCATTGCGTCGAACTACGAAGTGCGCATCAAACTTGCATTTGAAAACCGCATACGCATTCCGGTGCTCATATGCCAAGCCGAAGCCTGCCATGATATAGTCCGCCTCGTCACCCATCGCGTAGATAAGTGCATCGGCTTTCTTGTCCAGGGCTGACGCTGAACGAAAGCGCTGAAACCGTCGAATCCTTTTAGGCCATTCATTAGGTTTGACGAAGCAGAAAGCATCAGGCAGGGCGATTTGGAATGTTTGGGCCATGACTGGGTCAAACAAGCAAAAATAACGTACTTCGCGGCAGATGTATGCAAAATTCCTTATGCAACAACATCACCGTATTCATTTTAAAATTCTGACACCATGTGGTGTTACTACTGATTTAGTATAACACATAAAAAGACACGAATACTAGATAAAGAAAGAAGACGTGTAGATAGAAAATGGTTGTATTCAACGAAGTCCCGGATGTAGAGGTAAAAGTGCGATAGCATAACACTACAGCTAGTACTCGCTACATCAATATACAACAGTAGTAGTAGCGGCCAGCTTCTATCTCGAGAGAGACAATGTTTCGCAAAGCTGCGTTCATGTGGGTTGATTCCTGACATTACGCATCGCACGTTTGATTTCCTGGTTCCTTGTTAATTATTGAACCAGCAGTAAAACAGGCTCGCCAGATGCATCTGTTCTCAGCAACGTAGTCGTTCAAATTTTTCAGTCGTAGTCTTTCAACTCTTTCTTTATTACATCTTTCTTGTTTGTATCTAAGTTTTGATTTGCCTGAAGTGCGTTTTCCCTTAGCCAACTCCCCATAGACGATATTCTTTGGGAGGCGCAGGCAAAAAATGACGGATGTCACGCGAGTAATTTTGACAAACAGCGACGTACTGGATCAACACATTTGAACAGATTTTTTGCAAAGATTTGCCGATTGTTTCAAGTTACAGAAAAAGTTCCCAACTGATCGACGGACGATGTACGTGGCTCGATCGGAACAATCGTAGCAAACACCAGTGACGTTTGAACAATCGTATATAATGTCCGTCTATCGTCCAGTACGAATCATTAGCCGGAAATAACCATAACCAACGGAGAATGTCGAAAAATAAAAGTGTTACTTTTCTTTCCATGGATCATAGATGAATCCCTGGTTTGGCGCTCGAAAGATAGCACACCTACAGGGGTCGACAGCGGGCCGACAGCGGGGCGAGAACGGCAACGTCATCGGCCCACTGTCGGCATCCGCCTGCGGGCCGAGGGATTTTTGTCCGGCGGCTAGCCATCGGGCCGACAGCGGCTCATAGTCGGACGCCGATGGTTAGCCGCTCATATGACTAATTTGGCTAAATGTGTGTATAGGTGTGTGTGCTTTCAAGTAATAAAACCAAATTATACACATACATTTATAACTTATGTGCATTGGTCTTATAATTTGAACATTTTAATAGTAACCATCATGCATTGTCACTCTAATGTTAAAATGAACATTATTTGATAAAGGTTCATCAATTTATTGGGATTATGTGGAATTTCGAAGTTCAAAACAATAACATAATATAGTAATATATTATTTAGGGACATAGCAAATGTAAACTGCTTCAAAAAGAGAATGAGTGTCGAGTATCCCATCCAATTATTATAAACTAAAATTAAATACGTAAACAACTTCAACGCACATAACAAACACATACTTTAATAAAAGAAAAGAAAAACGCTAAGTTGCAATTAGTGTCCATTGATACTTTCCTTATAGCCTCGAGTATCCAGGCACCGTGAGGTGGAAGCATTTTCCCATCATTACGGCCTGGATTATTAAGCTCCTGCCAATGTTGCCGGTAGGGGGCTTTACCCCAGATTCGGGTAGATTGATTGGCTCTCAGGCCAACTAAGAAATAACAAATAAAATAAGGATACAGTTTTATCAGATAATACTATACTATAACAAATATTCAACATTAAACTTATATTGAAACATGTCACATACAAAATAAACCGACATTAAACTTTGTTCGTAGTTTAGTGCCTTTTAATCACATGCATATTCATTAGGTGGCAGCTCTCGTGGCTGTCGAAGCTTCTGTATTGACGTTCGTTGCTGATGCTCGAGCAGAAACAAAAGACTAAGTGTAAATAAGCATGGTATAAATACCAAACAAGGAAACTTTTAATTAAACAAAGTGCAATCGATGTCTCGCGCAATGGTCGGACTGCTAACTAATACATGTAGTCGCCAAAGTACAACCAAAACGTGGTGATCATGCATGCATGCCATGGTGGCTAAGTCGGTAGCGTGTCGAGTAGCTAGGGTCCTCGGTTGGAATCCCGCAGAGTACTCTAAACTATTGTTTGTGTTCATTGAGTTTAAGATTAATTTTATTTTGTATAATACTATTTCGGGCACTATTTCGTAATTTAATTTCGTTATAAAAAAATAGACATAATATATCAACATTCTGGGGGGTATACGTGCTAACTGGCAGTGAGCAGTCAAAACGCGATTCTGAGCCACATTATCTTCCTGGCGAAGTCACGCAGCCACGTGAGAGTCGATTAAGCGAGACTAATAATTATTAAAACACGGCAAATCCTGACAATACGTCACATAATTTATTATAACTTCATAAATTGATGACGCTTTAATTCATGAGTATACCAGTTTTGCCATCTAGCGGATAATAATAAATCATAACATTCAGAAGGGCCATTCAGAGCCAGACTATGACTAAAAGGTGCACGACCACGCGTGACCAAAATGTATATAGTGTTGGTAACAAAGCGGGCTGTTGATGGCACGTAGGAGGTACGTGTGTGCAGCTCGCCAAATTTCACACTGAAGTAACAAAATTCGCAACTTTTATCATCGCTTGTGGTAACTCGTCGGTTCCATTCGCCAGGTGGCGCTACTGTGCCAAGACTAAACGCTCGTCCGGAAGATCGGATAAAATGCCTAAATTGTGTAATTCCTGGGTAAAATACAGACTCGAAAGTTTTAATAATGCACACACAAACCATATATATACCATAAACGGCCAAACTATCTACCAACACATTATATTACGTGGTCGTTCGTCAACTTCGTGGTCGTGCGTGGTCGTGCGCCTTTTAGTCAAACCCAAACTATCTTCCTGCCCTGGCGAAGTCACGCCAGTTCGACGCATCTGTTGTGTTTGACTAGGCATGCTTGCAATAATCAAATAATGGGAAAGACCGTATTCAATTGTTTGACCCAGTGTAGGTAAGTGAGAGAATGCAAAAATGATTCTCACAAAGTTAAATGTTTCGCGTATCGAAAGACCATTGATTTGGGTAAGATGGGCGAAAATGAGTTGAAATCGCACATGATGATGAAGAGCGCGAAACACGAATCGAACAATGAAATGCTGGAAGGTTTATCGAGCATGTACCTCTTCACCACTGCAAGTTCCTCGACGGGTATCAAATACAAAAATTATCCTAAACGCGAAACATTGGCAAATGACGCATCCGCAGATTTGACAATGCCGTGCGATATGACAGTGGCAGTGCCTGTTGAGTGTTGTCAGTGTTGACATTTTGAACATTCACATTGAACCACCGCAGCCGTCATTCAGGCTTCTATCGGTACTGAATTAAAACCAAGCAGGAATTGAATGCTGCATTCGCTGTACGGAACGATGCCTTTGAAGCTGAGATTCTTTGGACGTTTGAAACTGTCGATGAGCATGTCTTAATTATACGTGTACTGTCTATTGTGATCTATTCAAGACTATTGTCAACTTGACAAACTGATCATTGTTTTTTTTGCTAATTCTATTGACAGCAATTTATGACGTTGAATGACCAAGTGTGTAGCTTATTAACTAGTCTAGGACAAGTGTAAGGATATCAAAAAGGTAAGTTCCCTAGCTTCTTCCATTGTTTTATAACAATAGCACACAGAAACCTGTTGAAGTAAGACTATGAAGAGTTGACATATATAATAGTGTATATAATGTCATATTTTTTGGGCCTTAAACATTTATTTTCTGACTTGAAAAGGCCCTAAAAAGGCCTTAAATTTGGTTTCTGAAAATGTGTATGTACCCTGGTCGAAGGTTGTTGGTGGCAGACTGATGGGAAGTTAAAGGTTGAAAACCCTGGTACATCTCCCTGTTATTTAGTTACTCCGGGAAACAGTGTGAACATACTGTGATATGCAATATGTAATCTACTTTGAGTTTTCGTAGTACATATAGGTACCACCACGATTATATTATAATATATTGATGAGCACTAGTTGCTTATAAGTATATGCTCGTTTCTTCATTGCTTTCAGAACAGACCACACCAATATTTTCGAACACATATTATAAATAACGAGCAGCGGCACTCTTGCTTGCGAGTGAAATCACTCAACCATGATGTCGTCATGATTCCAGTGGAAACGGGGTATTTATAATACTGACACACTAGCATAGCGTCGAGTTATGTTGTAGCACGTGTCTCGGGGCCGGGCGATTACTGGTCGACACGGCACAGTGACTTTGACGACCTCGCAACGTTTTAGAGTCTCAGTCAGTGTGTTGTCATCACAAGTGTTCAGGCACAGTCCGGGCAGACAGACAGTGGTAGGCATACAGAAGCTGAAGTGTGACGAGGGAAGTATGGGAAAGATCGACAGTGATACGGGAAAGGTCAAAGCAAGTATCCAGGAGGACAAAGACAAAATGAGGCAGAATGATGGTGGTTTTTGTACGCTGACGGTTCTACTAATTGTGGTTGGCATTGTCTTTGTCGGACTGGATTGCAGTGTCGCCGTGCCTGAACCTGAGGGTAAGTGGGTCGTCGGGAACTGTTATTTTACAATTGATTCGCACCTCGCTGTCATTGAGGAGTGGTCGCATTATGTTTGTAGAGTTGCAACCACTTAATGCATTGCGTATTAACATAATTTTAGCTCCTCTGAATGGACTCTTGTTGCCCGTTCCCTTGTACAGGGGTGTTAAAGGTCCTCAAACAATTCGTTTGCCCGACGCCAATCCGGTTCTTTTAGGTCCAGATGTGTAATGTGTGAATAGTTTAACTTGTGTGTAAAGTCGGTTTAATAAAAAAATGCGTACTTGTTTTTTATCGTAAACAAATTGTCATTACACCGGGTATAGCTGGCGAAAACCAATTGCGCTGTCGACCTCCTGCGTCATTTCGGTCACGTGCTTTACGCGAGATCGACATACCACGCATTCGAAAACAATGACAACACACACGTGCTTTGGTGTATCAAGATGAAGATTCCAGAGTGGTTGTACGAAGGTACGTAGTACAGTATCGCAGTTAGCAACAAGAACATGTAGCCGTGTATTAATTCAACGAGAATTGCAACTTGCGAACATCTACACTCGACTCGAGGCTGACTCTAACTTCTAACTCTAACTAAGCCATTCAACATATCAGCCAGGGATTCAGTCGGAAACTGTGTCTGTAACAACGAGCATAATATTTGATATAGTATTTGGTTACGCAGGATCTTGTTAATAAGTTATTGTGACAATACATATAGAGTTTAGAGTAGATGACGTGAGGGTGCAAAATGACAAGTAATATTGGTTTGGCAGTAGGCCCCTGTTGATCGTGCAAGTAACTTAGTCGGGGAGCATCCATAATTTCATGCAACAGAACGTAAAACACGGGAGTATTATATTGGTGATCATAATTATTAAAACCGTGTTTTGTGACTCACATTTTGATACTATTACTGCAGAAAATATATTAAAATAATTAAGTTTTTTATATGACAACCATGATGGTGATGATGATTTTATTCAATATAAAAATGTAAACGTATAAATACATAAAATGTAAATACAGCTAGAGTACATCATATATAAGGATTATACAAGAAAATGCTCGCACTTGTTTCCATTGTGGTCCTTGATGCCTGGCTGTAGTCTATGTAATTGGTACCCTGTGAAGGCTGTGATACATTTCAACTGACATATGGCAGCTATTCTTGTGTATTTACCAATATATATATATTCTCACCACAGCAATATATGAATGCATAATATGTAACTTGAATTATGATGTTGTTAGAGGCCACACTGCAACCCAAAAATGGGAATGAGAGGAGGCAGAAGAGGGTTTAAGGCGGTGACCTGGGTTAGGCAGACACAGGGAGGATACATAGTCTGCGGGAGGCCCACATTTGATTAATCCAGGTAATTTCAAATAACAATCAACCACGTATAAGTTAACAAAAAATTTTAATGTGCACATTTAAATATACATTTGTTTTGTTACACATTTTAATAATAACATATTGGACATGGAAAACTAAGTTGACTTCTGCACTTGTATATTATACCCACAGTGTATCAACACATACATATTAATACACCTTTAAAAAGTATTTAGCATATGGTGATGACTCAGAAATAAGTTTATAACTTTTTAAAATTTTTGAAGAAGGTAGACATACATATAATGAACCTTTAAATACTTGGCAAGGAAAATATACTGTTAGCATCACAATAACACCTCATTTTGTCATTTCTAACATTCACCTTGACCATTCAACCTCAGGCAGAACCTTAAAATGTCAAACATGAATATGTGTAGTAGTTACATATGGCAGACACCGACATGAATTTGTATACTGAAAACAAAACAAAAAATATAAATGTGCTTTACTGATGCTTTACTGATTAGCAGAATTCAAATCGGTCTATAATATTGACTAAGATCAGGCATCACTGTAATGAAATTGAATAAATAAAAATTCATGTAATGACAATGAACACCTTGTAAAGAAAAATAGTTAAAATTTATCACAGTTTTTAAAAAGGAGCATATTGTACTAATGTCTGCATGCTGTATCAACCTACCTCCTCCGGAACAACCCCGGTAAACACTAACTGTTTAAGATCAACATGCATAGATGCAGCTGTAGTACCACATTTCTTGCTGCCTTTTTTCTTGTGAAATGCTGCAGGTCACACATGAAACATTATTTTATATTTACTGATTATGACAATGAACACTCCATAATTATTTACTTCCAACGCTACTATGATACCTGTTTTTGTTTACTGAATATATGCTTTTCTTTACAGGAGATTGGACTAGTGTGCTTAGTACCACTAGTTCTCCAAGTTAACATGGCATACTAGGCAGTTGTATTTGTCCAGGATCTCCGACAAGATTCTACAGGCATGCAGCATGCTGCATATTAACAGTTTGTCATATGAGTGTCCACCGAGTGATCCCATTTGTGTTGTGTGTTGCATCCGTGACAGATTCCCCAGTGCCGATGGCTTCCAGATCAGTCGGTTACCTTGACTGACTAGAAACCAATGTAGAATGCAGGTTGCTCGACATATGAATATGGTGATGCCTGACTAGCTCTGCAGTTGGTAATCGAACGGTGGGTTCCAGGGTCTGGCAGATATAGCATGAGGCTTCGGGCAATAACACTTGACGATGTGAGACAGGTTCAGTGTCGAGCATTCTTCGGTGAACTACATCGATTTGGATATCGATGACATCACTGTATGTGTTCGCTGTCTTCGATGGTACTGCATACCAGCTTCCTGACATTTTGCTGTACATCCGCATCTACCTATACCGGAGACAAAGTGACAGTTAGCATGGCTCTGACATGTATGATATTTTATATGTGACAACACATTTATCAAAAGTCAATAATACACGGTATTTGTATTCAATTCAACTTTAACTTTTACCAGTGTCCATGAAAAAATACATCAATTATCCAGCATGGTTGCAGTGGTAGGGTTTCATTGTCTTTGTGTTGCTGATAGTCAGTGGCAGCGAGCTGAGTTCTTGCAACATACACCAGGTACTTGTTATGTACAACACAGGTTTGTGATGAAGTACATGTAATGGTATTGAAAGCCTTTTCACATTTTGCAACAACAATCTGTTGATACACTGACAGCAGCATTTTACTTGTTTAAGTTCTCTATGTATCATGAGGACTGTTATTATACTTTTCATGTCACATTTCATTTTTCTAAATTATTCTTTTTTATCACTTGTTTATATTTTCACAAATAATTTACATTACATTTCACTTCGCATGATGATTATACACCTGTATACATTGTACTAATTATGTTATAAACAACACTTGAGCAAAGTTAGTTCTGATATGGTGTAGTATCCAGACCTCAGGATTGCTCAAAGTGCTTTACACTTTACTACCCGGCAGACCTGTTAAATCGAACTGTCTGTAGCCGGTACTGTTGGGGGTGAACCACTGATAAGTATTGTACTTCTGTTCACCCCCTTTCCACATTCAACATTGTATTTGTTTACTTGTGACGTATAATGTTAAATGTTGGAAATAAATGAATTACTTACTTACTCTTCATACAGCTGAGTAAACCTGAGCAATGTAGCATGTAGTGATTGTACATGTAATTCTCAGTTACATGGCGATGGCCCTGACTAGTCTAGTCACTATTATTTGCGAGTTGTAAACATACCAAGCGTTGCATAAACTACAAACTTTTCAAATTTTATATCGTATCAATGTTTTTTTAACAAAGGATCTTAAATTATGATTCCATGTTAAAAAATATATATATTTAATAATAATTATTATAGTTATTTTATTTGATATGTAAATGTTACATTTGTTCAACTAAACGTCTTCCTAAGTAATTTGTCCTCATTGGTTTACATTTTATGGGCATGTGATATTAACAATTTTTTTTAAATACACAATTGTTTAGTCACTAATTCTGTGAGTTGTAAACATACAAGGCATGTATAAACTGCAACTAGCATTTTACATCACGTGTACTAGTGTTGTTTTTTTGTAACAAAGAATCTTGATAAGAGTAACTTTATTTTTTATATATACCTGACATTTTTCAACCTCTTCCTAATTTTTGTTTCTATTGTTGCTTTGCATTTTATGTGATGTGTATGTGATATTAAAAAGTATTACATTATACACATCAGATGCAGTGATTGTACCTGTAGTTGTATTGTGCTTTTCATTATTTTTTAATCAATCTCATAAAATAGTTTCAATAAAATGTTTTTACTTTACATTGTTTATATTTTAATTCACGTACATTTCTAACATCAATATGCAATTTACAGAGGACACCTTTACTGCAAAATCATCATGCAGACAAACAAAACTATCACATACAGGGGCGGATCCAGAAATCGAGTCTGGGGGCACAGAAACCTCCACACTGGCGGCCGAACCAAATGGTGTAGTCTAAATTTTGTCGCTACCAGAGTGGTCATATCGGAAGACGCCATAACTTAAGCTTATTATTATCACCTAAACTGGGGCATATTTCCATCGGTCTGGGGGGACACAGTCGCGTGGGCCCATTATAAAAGGTCTGCAGACACGCCAAATTCCTATGGTCTAGAGGGGGCACGTGCCCCCAGGCCCGCCTGGATCCGCTTATGACATACATGTTTATTGCTTTTATTTATAATTTTAATAAACGGTTTGGTGACAGAGTAATGTGTACCACATTTGACAATACTCGTTTACCTGAAGAGGTTTGACGCATACATCTGCATGTGGTGTTGACACACCTCGAGTTCTGAAAATATGGTACATGTATTAATAGTCAGCACTGACTGTTTCTAACAATAATAATTTTAATGTACCCCGGTACTTGCAAAAGTTGCAATGCAATGAACGACCACCTGCCAAATGCCACCAATGTCGATGGCAAATGCTATCTATGTATATATACATGTTATGGGCATTAATTTTCACAGTATTGAGGGGCGCTGGTTTTCTGAACATAACAAAAACTCACAGAAGGGGCAATCAAAAAAATGAAACTACTGGAATATTCTTTTCCTTGTAAATAATTAAATACCAAGACTACAAACAATTACAATTGAATTCAAATAAAATTTTGAAATGTCCAATAATAGTTATTTTTAATATAAAAGTAATAGATTAGTTAAATTACTATTACATTACTGTTATTAGTAAATTATGTACATATTGTTTTTGTTCAATCTATTACTATTCAATAATCGTTAAGAATTATTTATAATGCATTTACGCTATTAATATTATCCCAAGCCTGCTTAGGCTACTAGCCTACTACCATATACGACATAGACATAATTATGTAGTCATTATCATTGACATAGGTATATACCATAGCATCGTAGTGTTAGCTGATATTAGTCTATAGTAAACAGGGCCCAGCCAAGCCGCCCATACCGCCATAGCCATTGGCTATGACTAAAACTTAAAAGGTAAACAATCAAATAAATTTAGTACAAGCAACATTAATATGTATACTCATGTGCCTAAATATATGTGATTATAGCTAAATAATGCAACCTTTGAAGTTTTTCTGCCTGCTCTCTCCCGTAGTCTGCCCACATCCATTCTTATCAACTGACCTATCCACATTATCCAGCTACTTATCAATCATCCAGTTATGTCGATATCTTTCCCCAGATCAGTTATATTATTTTGTCATTATTTACTTTATCATTTATCACAAGTTAACTTCTTGAAGGCATGGGTCACCAAACAAATCCCGCGACAGGAATTTGGGTCCCGATCAAAAAGGTTAAGAACAGCTGATTTAATAATAATTGAATACATTTAAAAGTTGTTTCCAAATGATTAAAATATTGTGGTTTCCCCGGCAGCTGTTTAGAATACCTCCTAACAAAGTAAGTTATGCAGCGAAGAGATGTCAGTCGGTCGGTCGGTCTGTCTCTATGTCTGTGTCTGTCTCTATGTATGTCTCTAAGTCTGCATGCTCTATGTCTGTCGATATGTCTGTCGATATGTCTGTCTCTATGTATGTCTCTATGTCTGTCTCTATGTCAATCTCTGTGTCTGTCTCTACGTCTGTCTCTATGCCTCCTATGTCTATCTCTAAGTCTGTTTGTATCTATGTATGTCTCTATGTTTGTCTGTTTGTTTCTATGTCTGTCTATGTCTGTCTCTGTGTCTGCCTCTATGTCTGACGCTCTGTGTCTGTCTGTCTCTATGTATATATCTATGTATGTCTCTGTGTCGGTCTCCGTGTCTGTTTCTATGTTTATTTCTATGCCTATCTCTGTCTGTCTGTATGTAATGTATATTTCTATGTTTGTCTCTATGTCTGTCTCTATGTCTCTCTATGCCTGTCTCTATGTCTGCATGCTCTATGTCTGACTCTCTACGTCTGCATGCTCTATGTCTGCATGCTCTGTGTCTGTCTCTATGTCTGTATGTCTCTATGTATGTCTCCATGTCTGTCTCTATGTCTGTCTATATGTTTGTGTCCATGTCTGTCTCCATGTCTGTCTCTATGTCTGGCTCTATGTCTGGCTCTATGCTGTCTCTATGTATGTCTCTATGTTTGTGTCCATGTCTGTCTCTATGTATGTATGTCCCCCTCGTCCCACGTTCCCTCCCTCCCAACATTAAATTTAAAATCTCAATGCACCATAATGTTTCAACAATAGACGTGTCTTATTATTCCACAATAAATTCCTTTGAAACCAAGGTGTCTGAATAAAATATACATGAATGTACCTGAGGAGTTCACATCTAGGGCTGTCTTACTTAACTGTCAAGCCAAAAAGAACAAGCTAACACAAATGTCCTGGTTTGGCTTACAATCGTAGAATGTCAGATGTACATTGACACCGCGAGCAAGGCCATACCTGAGCAGGTCTGGCGCCAAAATGTATCAAGTTATTGTTTGACTCGGTGCCACAGAGGCCACGTTTCTGCTTTGGAGCACATTAACGAGGTATGTTTTTGTGTTCTCGCAGTGCTGTGTCGTGACACATTGGCATGATCTCATAGATATGTGTACATTTGTTTATCACAAGTTACCCGATTGCATAACTCATAAGGACAGCAAATATTAATAATATAATTTTATTTAAAATTACACTGCATAATTTTGTCAAACAATCATATGAGACAAACAACTGAGAAACATAAACCAAAACATTTGGTATAATATCTATCATATTTAGATAGTGATGGAACGCCAAATGACGTACATATTTTTGTGATGTTTTAAGTGTTACTTGATTTTATAACAGCTTGCTCGGGTTGACACGCTATGGAATGAACATAAAACTAGCAATATGTCATCAGCCGTTTTGCCAGACAGATAACTTCCAGAACATTCTTTGCTCGTGTCACATACAAGCCGACGACAATTTACATGAGGCAGCATGCCTTAGTTTTTTCTTGAAAATTAATTATGACCTGTTTTGTGTAATTCCTCCCCCCACTATGACCATGCTTCACTTAGATAACCTTACACGGTAGCCGTGGGGTTATGTTTTGTGTCATTCTTGTGCCAGTGAGATTGTATTCAATCATGCATGGACTCGTGATTATATAAAGGTTTATGTAAGTTGAGGGCTGATATCCTGACCTGTAGAGAAGCCCTCTGCTCGAGAAGACATTGGCGGCTCTTGCCACCGTTGTGTATGATTTTATGACCTCGTCATTCACCAAATTAATTGTCAATCTGAGTATTTGTAAGCACAAACTGAGACTGTTGAAGACCAAACACTGTGTGAAATAGATGTGTGATGTCGAAGAGAGACTTCGGTTAAACATTGCATTTAGGTACTAGGCCAACTGCAAAAGCATTTACGCTATTGGCAAGGCAGATGAACATGCCGCCTCTCAAGCATGTCGATTAGGTGCAAGATTTCCATTACACTACCAGAAAGTGATGGGAGGTGGGGTCTATTGCGACACGTTACGATTGTAAATTAACCAATGTACTGACCTATATAGCCCAGAGCAACAACAGTCCTAATAAATACACACACAAGCCCTTTTGTAAATACAACATTGCCGCTATCAACTGTTATATATATATATATATATATCAGCCATTCCAAGCTAACGTATACATCATACTAATTTTTAGTCCTTTGGGCCAAAGGTCCAACGGACTATTGCCATCACTCTGCATCCGCCATTAGCTGCCGTATCTCAGAAACCGTTCAGCAACTTTTTATCAAATTTTGTATAAACATATCTTAGGGTACTGCCATTATGCACGAGAAATCTGTATTTGATTGAATCATTCTAAGAGCACCCAATGACCCCCCCCAAAAGGACCCCAAAACGTAAATTTTCACCTTTTGCCTATTTTTTCAAAAACTCTTCAGTAACTTTTTCTCTAATTTTGCACAGACATTTCATGTGGTAGTGTCACGGTACACAAGAAATCTGTATTTGATTGAATCATTCTAAGGGCATCAAAGATCCCCTCAAATGCTAAATTTGCTAACTAAATTGTCCTCTACAGCAGCAGCTCTATTTATAATTGATGGCTACACCCTTTTCCAACAACATCTGTCACATGTGGAGTCTGTGTCTTACATGGATCAGAGGTTGTCTTTTCTGCTATTTCAAAAACTGTTCAGTAACCTTTTCTCTAATTTTGCATAGACGTCTCTTAGGGTAGTGTCACTGTACACAAGAAATTTGTATTTGATTGAATCATTCTAAGAGCATCTCAGGGCCTCCCAAAAAGCTAAACATTTTGTCTGGACTGGGTTGGCAGAGTATTGTGTATTAGACCCACACTGCTGCAGCTAAGATTCTTTGGCTGCTATTGTTTGATGGAAACTGATTAATCTGTAATTGGTCACTGGCAGAGGCTTGTGTCAACAGACAGCATGCACTAGACCCCTGTTAACCCATTAGCACTCAGCATGTTATTTCTATACAGTATCTGTTTCCTCAGAAGCTTGACCTAGATTCCAAAAAAAATTATGCATGGTAGTTTTATCATTTTCTATAATTACAAGTAAGTGATATTTTGAAGTGCATTGGATTATCTACATGATGATACCTTTTAGTATGTTGTTGCAATGAAATATGTTGACCATACTGAGCTTGGTAAATGATAATTTTTATAATGAATCACATTTTGAGAATACATACATTTGCGGTGTAACTTTTGTATGCATCATTTTCTGCTGCTACAAGTTGCATTCATCTGAAAGATTATTCAATTACCTATCCAATGATAATACATATGTTGTGGTGTTGGAAATACATAACTTTGGTATATTGTACACGAGGGTTGTGATAGGAAACTATTGGACATTGCGACAGTCCAGAAAGACAGTATGAGATGTGTCACTATATGAAGTGTGACTTTCAGATACTTCATTTTGTAGTGATATGGATTATGATGGGCCTCCATTAGCTCCCCATATATTTATGTGAAATATATCATTATGTCATTAAAATATTTCAGAACAGTAAAAGAACAGTTACGGAACAGTAAAATTAGGAATGTTTTAGTACTGATAACTAAAAATAATGATATTCAATTCACATACATAAATTATATATTCTGTTTTATACAATAACAAGAATTACTAAGATATGGAAGGTGGTTGAGAAGGGCGATAAATGAGATCATTATAAAGTTGGAGTCTGGCCGCCCAGCCATGGGCTTAGCCAGCCCCTAAGGCTAAGGCTAAGCTGCAACTGTCTTTGAGTTTGTTTACATTTTGACAAACTACTATTATATAGTACTAATTTTTGAATTGGCACTGCTAATGCTAATATATCCCACAAAATGACTTCTACAGAAAACAACGTTGGTGTAAATTACCATCCCATTATTCTTACTGACAAAGACCTGTAAGTTAGGTGAGTAACACCTGCGAAGTTCTGACAGCAGGACACCAGCTTCGGTGAAGTCGAAACAAAAGTTTGACAAAGGCTTCAAGTTCAAACGGACTATCACCGTCCAGCTGACCCATTTTTTATTTTCTTTAGTCTACCTTTTGCTCTCAAATAATCTGTCCTCTTAGTTTTATACATAAAGACATAATCTGGCATAACTTTATAAGTTTTTGTAGCAGCACATTTGTACTTCCAGTGTATCATTGCAACATAACATACATACTGTGTGCCACATTTAAATGTCATGCATATAATATTTCCATGCAATCCATTTGCATATATAATGTAAAACTTCAACAGCCGTTTTCTTCTTCACTTTTTGACCCCTACCATGTTCAATGTTTCATAACTTTGCAAATTTTTGTAGCAGTCATAATTTTGGTATATATATATATATAACTTCCTTCCTATCACCCCTCCGAATGCCCTCAAATATAGCAAATGCACATAGTTTTTTGGTTAGTGAATTGACCATGGAAAGCTTCATCTGGCCAGGCTGAAATTGGCAGCTAAAAATAACCAGTAGTTTAGAAAAAAATCCTTTATGTTTGTAAATCTCCTAGTACTAAACTAACTAGGGCTGACCTAACGTATAATGTAAGTGCTTTAATGTAGTTAGGAAATCTACCTCAATGTCTATCACGGAAGTCACAATGATTTGTCACAGACGTCATGCCACACAAGTATTTTGTTTTTATTTCCTAGGAAATACATAATGTAGAAATGTTTGATATGTTTATGAAACTGCTACAATTAGAGTAACTGAGGCATGCCTAATGTATAATTAAGTGTATTATTGTAGTGAATAAATGCACATCAAAGTATGTTACAGAAGTCATGCTGATTTGCCATGGAAGTCACACTATACAAGTAACTCATAAACTTGGTTAAGCATGTATGATCATACAAATGATGGACTTTCTGCTTTTAAAACAACATAATATTATGTTATTACAGTTATATTATGTTCCTAAGATAATTAAAGAAAAGCAAATATGGGAATATTTTAAGAAGAATAAAAGAAGAATAGTCAGAACTTGTGTAGAAGAAGGAAACAGATAAATTAAACAGTGAAAATGTAGGAACAGAAAACTTCTCAAACCTTAAATTATGTAATACAATATCATTTTATAATGTACGTTATTCACTCAATACTTACTATCATAACCCTCACTACATTGTGTGTGTTATTAACATGTACTATTATAGATTTAGTTAATGTGCAGTTCTTATATTAAATTTATTTTCCTTCTAGGTGCTGCAGCTAAATAACAATGATGTTTGTTTGAATTTCCTGAACAGAAGTGGCAGTCTCTACAACTGGCATCCCATCAAGGATATCATATATGTGTATTACCAACCCCGGATATAGTTAATACATCATATTTACTAATAATAGGAGTAAACCTTTTCTGCTCTACACAGTAGGAAGCCAGGAAAAAACTAGCTTTGAGCATACCAGAGATCAAAACTGTTTATTTAAAGTAGTCACAAGAATAAATGAAATTACACCACACTTTAAACTGTAATTCATGCAACATTTTATCGTTCATTTACTTCATATATACACAGGATTATTAAAATAAATAATAAGAATTGAACAACTTTTGAATATTGTTTTATACTGGTGGAGCTACCCGTCACGGAAGTCAATTTTTTTCTGTTATGGAAGTCACGCACATACAACACTCTCTAAAAACAGAAAATGACTGATTCCTGATAGCTTGCCTCATTTAGGAATCTTCAAACCTCCATGTAGCCTATTATGTGAGATAAAATGGTACATCTCTCCTAGAAGGCTACGAAATGGATGAAACATGTACCAAGTCTATGTATTTGGAATAGTTGCTGTCACGGAAGTCACGTTTTTTACCTCTCATTTTTCCCATGAAATTTTTGACAGAATTAAAAAAAAAAAAAATTAATTAAAGAGCTGTTCATGGTCTTTGAAATAACTGTACAACAGTTGAAATTTGTTCAGGAATGTTGATGCAGTAGAACAATATCACTACAATTTGAGTAGCTTTTTTTACGGAAATCACGCTGGAATGGCTGATATATACCGGGGGTATATTATTACACTGACTATTATCACCACTAATTCTCCACATTCTCACCACATAAAGGGAGATTTTGTAAGATTTGTAAGGCAATTAATTGTAAAGGGTTAAACCAGAATCGGAATTTAGCGCTACCCGTACACAAGTGTGTAATCTGTGTGCACCATTACGTGGATGTGTTCATCAGTACAATTTTTGTCTTCCGAATTACCGGTATGTCTAGTCATGTGTTCAGTTCCTTGTTCCTTGTCATTAATGACATTTTGTTTGACATGGTGAGGTCTAAGTAAGTACAACAATGTTTCCAGTTTCAAGGGTTTCATCTTTGATTGCGAGTCCCGTGGCTCGTGTAGAGATCGAGTGAGATAGAGTGATGCGACATCCACGGGTCATTCCGTGTCAAATCACCCAAAATAGATAAAAATTGTAACCCCACTACCTCAGATTTTGCTGTAACTTTGTATATTTGGTCATTATGGGTGGGACGAGATGAAACATCAAATATTTCTTGCACTGAACCAGTAGTTTCGGAAATATCACCCCCCCCCATAGTTTGGCTTTTTCGGCCAAAATGGACGTGGCCGCCAATCTTTAGACCCCTGTTTCTCAGCAACCAGTGGACCAAATTGGACAAATGTTGTATCATTGGAAAGGGAATTGGCTAAGGATTCCAAATATGTTGTTACTTTTTATATTTATGTGTATTAAAAGACCTCTTAACCTTGAATTTGACCTTGTGGATCTTGCGACCTTGAAATGACCTTCAGTCAAGATTGTAGCTGAGAATGTTGGCTACAATATTTTAAAAATCCAGAGGTGTAATATTTTATGTTTGTCTTCAAAATACAATCAAAGTAAACTCATCTGACATGTCGGAAGCTATAATGCATGTTCTGTTAATGATATGTACCTACCGGTATGTTGAATGCACATGGTTGGCTTTGCTTAAATGGGACTTGATTGAACCCTAGGCAAACTTCTTTCATCAACAATTAAGTCCTGAGAAGTGGAACATCATTCTAAATTTGATGCTGATAAAACTGATTCCTTAATATAGGCACAGTCTTACTCAACCCAGTCAAAATACCCGGTACATCTGTCTTGACTTAAATTCACTGATCAATTATCCACTTTTGACACACTCCAGCTATTTTATTCAAGTCAGTTTTGCTGATACAGTACATTCTGGTTGACATTGTGAGGGAGGGTGTTTCAATCAAACATAGTATGTCTTTTTCATAAATCCAACAAGCGTCCTCTTTTCGGGGCCAACGAAAAAGCTTTGCAGGTCCATTAGGGTGCATGAACTTGATGCGATAGTCCCCCATCTCATCTGAAATGTCCACGGCCAGGCCTATCCATGGCTAATTGTCGTAGACACAGCAAACATAGCAATTCTGACTGAAGGTCATTTCAAGGTCGTGAGATCCACAAGGTCAAATGCAAAGTTAAAAGGTCATCAACTTTTAATACAATTCAATATAAAAAATAAGATGTGTCTACTTTGATTGTATTTTGAAGACAAACAAAAAATATTACACCTGGATTTTTAAAATGTTGTAGCCAACATTCTCGGCTACAATTGTGACTGAAGGTCATTTCAAGGTTGCGAGATCCACAAGGTCAAATTCAAGGTTAGGAGGTCATTAACTTTTAATACAAATCAATATAAAAAAAATAATGACAGATTTGGAATCCTTGGCCAATTCCCTTTCCAATGGTTCCAAGTTTGTCCAATTTCATCCACTGGTTGCTGAGAAACAGGGGTCTAAAGATTGGCGGTCTCGTCCATTATTACCAAAAAAGCCAAACTTCGGGGGGAGGGGTGGATATTTCCTAAACTACTGGTCTGATGCAAGAAATATTTGGTATTTCGTCTTTCCCACCCATAATGACCCAAAATACAAAATTACAGCAAAATCTGATGTGGTGGAGTTAAACCCATTGGGTGATTTGACACGGAATAACCCCATCTGTCAACGTACGTAGACACAATATAAGACTGTGAGAGTCCCATGGCTCACGATGACCATCTTTTCTTGTTGGTTTTGAGGGCAGAATAGTAGTAGTAGTATTGTTGTTGTTTATTTCCAAGTGAAAATAATAATGTAATGCATGAATAGTTGCACTAAAGTATAACCCCATAAACTATTGCACCAATTGTCAATCGCTCTTGGTGCTGTCTAATTTCAATTTTTTACAATGTATAATTTCTCGTCGGCCGTATCTGTGGGTATCAGTCATAAATAATTTTTGTTTCACAAATAAATGACCAGAAATTCCACCCAAGTGCAACAAGGACACTTACGAAAGATGATGGTTCTCACAACAGTGATGATCTGACTATCTGTATATATTGACAAGTCTGGGTCGGCTCAAAGAATTGTGTGACATCTTTGTTGTAATTACCGGACTGTGATCAACTAGCCACCATTAACATTTTCAGGACCACTAATCTCTGTAAGCGTGACGGTTGAAAATAGTGTCACAAATGACGACACTGAATTTCATGCGACGATACAACTCAAAACCACCAGAAAATCAGCCTACGAAATAATGAGAGACCTTGAGAAGATGGACTCCAGATTTCGGTACGTAACTTTTGCAATATTTGACAAATCGCTTGCTCCATAATAATGATGATAATAGTGGACTAGTGGTAGTGGTAGTGGTGAATGTGACGATAGGATGTTCCTAATGCGACCGCGGAGATGGTCCTCCGACAATGCAACTCCTCCCCATTTCACCAAACCCTTGCAAACCAGGTGATCTGACAGACCATGTGTTTCGCTATGGTGGAAAAGTTGTATCAACACGAGATAGGAGGTGTATACTCTACTAAAGTCAGGTGAATTCAGTCGTGTGGAAATAGATACTCGAACGTAAAACCATAGACGTTTTATGTTTCCCCATTTAAAAAATAAATACTAGCTGTTGAGATTTAACTTTTGTTTACCTTTTTCTACGCAGATTTACAACGAAGGAACACAAAGTTTTCGGCCATTATGTGACACATGTCCAGGGTGTGGAAAGTAACTGGAACGAGAAGACATACTGGGCCTTCCTGAAGAGGACAGACACAGCTGACTGTGTTGTTCCGTTGGGTGAGACATATGTCATATTTTGTTCTCAAACAACCAATATGTATTTTAGTCATTTTCTTGTTTGTTGATTCAAACTACACAACTGCGTGTTTGGTATTAAATTGTATGAATACAAATAGCAATAGGGCGAAAACATAATTTCTTAATCCTTTCCTAATAAAATAACATTACCTCACCTATCCTCTTCAGCTGGAGTGCAGCTCCTCCAGATTGTCTGCCTGTTTGGCTTCCTTCAATGTTTTCCACGGCAGTTGCTGTCTTTCTTCCTCAGCAGTTGTTTGCCAGGTTGTCGATCTCAGAGTGACCCTCATTCCGTTTCACCTCTGCCTGTGGTTGTCGTAATTTTTTTGATCACATGCCCACACCATTTCAGTAAACTTGTCAACACTGACATCGAAAGGAGGAGTCTGCTGTTGAATATTTTTCACGGCGACGTTCAACATTTTTTAAGCTCACCAGAAACCTCCAAACCTCCATGACGCTTGCCAAAAACTACCTTGAGGCTCTTGGAAAACCACCATTTGCATCCCGCAGAGGCTCACCCATGTCTGCCCCCAGCGAATATCCTGGGGGAAGCTATGCCCCACCGTTCCCATGCCAATGCATGTCATTAAACTGGGTTTTATTTTATGTAACACTTGTCTTGTTATCAAGAAACGCTTCCATGTTTATAATCCGTAGGAGTCAGCAGTTACATCCCGTCGGATGGAGAACATCTCGTCTTGAGTCTTCAGAAGTCTCCGAACATCCTGAAGTCTTGTCTCACCCTCGCTAAGACCACGCAAGCACCACCAGGTAGGCCTGAGATAACCCACAGTTGGCTTGAAATGTCATTAATCGTTTCTGAAGGAAACAGTTTGATTGTGTAGCAATGTGCCTCTTTCGAAGTCGTGGCATCAGGTTCGAAACCATGACGACAGTGTATTAACATTAGAAGCTGTGCCGCCGTCGGTCACGACTTTCCTCCGGGGATTTGAGCGATTTTTTTCAATACTGAACTTAAATTCAAATGACAAAGATACATGTATTTTCTCAAACAGCATTGCACAGCAGTACGAGGCATACATACACATTTTGAAATTGAAATGTAAAATATATTATACAAATTAGCAAAATATATAATTAATGAACTACACATTTGAAAAAATTAATTAAAAAAAACAATTTCTGTGGGGAGGGAGACGCCTACAAAGACCAAAACTGATCCCTATCGTAGGAGCCACTCATCAAACATTGTCTATGCTTATTTAAACCATATTTGGGCGAGCAGTATGTTAGAAGACAGTGTCATATAGTTGCATAACATGACTTTACAACAAAAATGAACAGAACCATTAACCCATCATTTACAGGTATTTTAAGTTAGGCAATAGCCTACGTACTGTTGATGTTAGGTCTACTGGTGACGTAACTGTGCGACACATTTTAGATTGGGAAAACAGGGCAAAGCCATCGTCTCAGTTTCCACCAAGAGGAAGCCATTGATCTATGATTACTACTATGGGTTAATGGTTTCCGTCGCAAAAGGATGGCGTCACGGTGCTAGTGTTGTACGAGAGACCTGCTATTTGTAGAGACTATTTCGTTGTGACAGTTTGTTTTTTGCCGTGCTACACAACTGCACAATTGACCCAGTCGCAGTTGGGATTTCACTGGTACAGAGACGTTGTGTATATATGGTACAATGTGCTGATACGGAACCATTTAAGATGAATCAACTTATATATCGTTCAATTGTGCTACATTCGGAACTACCTGTAGAATTGCTGGCAATGCCGGCATTGTGTGTGCCCAGTCCATGACCCAATCCGTGTACGCTGTGACATCACATGCGAACAGGCCTTTTGGCCACGGTGAGTGGTATGACAACCAACACAACAGGCCACCTCGGCAACCACTGCGTTCTGTTCATTGTCGTGCTTCATCGACAACCACTGCTGACTGTTCTTTATTGTCTTACATCATTGAATCTCTACCCTTCTCGACAATGCCAACGATGGGGGTAACACAAGCCTCATTCAGCACAGACTGACATGACGACATGGCAGAATTTAAAAAAGCAATATCCTTCATAAGTGATAAATTGGATGAACTGTTGCCCATTCAACAAGAAATAACACAGTTATTAAAAGCGTTAAAAAACTAGAAAGTGAAAATGCGGAAAAGGACAAAAAATAAAAGAGTTAGAGTCACGCCTGAACAACATGGAACAATATTCCAGACAAGAAAACATCGTCATCTCCGGTCTGGAAACAAAGCAACCATCCTACAGTTCGGCAGCAACTCCACCTGGCAAAAAACGACGAGACGGCGATGGTGAGCAAGACAGTCTGGAAGACAGCATGATCCAGTTTTTCTCCAACAAACTACAACTGACCAACCCAACACAAGTGGAAATCAACGAAACCAACGAAATGTCAAACCAGGCATCATAGTGAGGTTTGTCAACAGAAAAACAAAAACACTGGTGCTGGGAAATGCCTACAAACTCAGAAAAAGCAAAGTGTACATCAACGAACACTTAACAAAGTTAAATAACAGCATTGCCTGGGAAGCAAGAAAATTGAAGAAAGACCACAAGATAGCGTCAACATGGGTGAGGAATGGGAAAGTACTGAAAAGAACACTGGGGTCACCTGATGTGGCTAAGACCTAAGTGATGCACGACGAAACGGACTGTGCTTGGCTTGTCGAGTCCTCATCGCTGTGATATCCTTGTATTGGTGGAACACTTATTTGACTTGAAGGTTGTTGGCTGTCAGCCAAAATGGCACATGTCATTTGTTTTCCTTATCACGATATAAGTGACAAAGAATTTAGATATATTACAAGTGAACTTGATATGAATGAATCATTGTTTAACATTTATGAAAAAACTTCCAAGTTTGATTTTAAAGGTTATGGATATACTGATTATTTACACAAAAATTATAGCGACTATGTCGATCCAGTTAATAACTTCTACAATGACATAATAGTAGACTGTTCGTATTATACAGAAGCCAAATTTGAACATAAAACAAAACACAACAATGATTTATCAATAATACACTTTAACGCAAGAAGTTTAAATGCAAACTTTCAGAATAGCAAAGATTTTGTATATATGTTGCATGACCTCTTTGATGTAATTATTGTTATAAGTGAATCATGGCGTCACGAAGGGAATGAAAACAGTTTTTATTTTACAAGGGTTTGAATCCGTACAAGTCAGTCGCAAAAATACAAAAGGAGGTGGTGTAGTAATTTACGTTAGAAAATGCATTGACTTTAAGGAAATCAGTTGTATGTCATTGGCAGTAGACAACATCATGGAATGTGTCACAGTAGAATAAATAGTAGGAAGAATATTATCATAGGATGTATAAACGTATATATATAGGACTCCTGGATCAAATGTGGACACATTTAATGAATCTTTATAACATATATTTGAGAAGACAAGAAACACCAATAAGACTATGTACTGGTGTGGTGGTTATAATCTTGATCTTTTAAAAGATGAAACTCACTACAGAACTAAACATTTTCTAGACGTCATGTACAGTTACGGATTATATCCCTTGATTACGAAACCAAGTAGAATCTCTGAATTCAGCGCCACTTTGATTGATAATATTTTCACTAACGAATTAACAAAGGACGTTTGCAGTGGGTTATTAATTACAGATGTTAGTGACCATTTACCTGTTTCACATTGAGTAGAAGTAACATTGATAGACCTAAAGGACAAAGTTTTAAATATGTCAGGCGTAGAAACGAGCATTGTATACAGTGATTTGGCTCGGCATTGGCCAACTGTAATTGGGACTTGATTACGCAACTGGAGGATATTAACCCGGCATATAGTGAATTTGATAACATATTCACTGATCTATGCAATGCTCATTGTCTGATAAGAAAGCTGCATAATAAGATTCACAACTCATATAAGCCATGGTTTACAAAAGATTAGCAAATGCATGTAAAACGAAAAACAATCTCTACAAAAAATACCTTGCATGTAAATCAAAAAGCACAGAGGAAAGATACAAAAGATATAAAAATAAGCTAATTAATATTTTAAAACAAGCCGAAAAAGATCACTATTCTAAATTATTGCTAAAAATCAACATGATATTAAAGGAACTTGGAAAGTATTAAATTCAATAAACAAAAAGGGAAACAGCTATACATCTATTCCAGATTCCTTTGTCTGTGACAATAAAATCCTTACTGATAAATGAGAAATAGCAAATGGCTTTAACGATTTCTTCGTAAATGTTGGACCACGGCTTGCCAGGAAAATCAAAACACCATTAACTGCAACCAGTAATTACGACGATTTACAAGTCAGAACGAAAGCCTCTATGTTTCTCCGTGGCACGGATGAACAAGAAGTCCTATAAGTGTTGTTAACAATTTTAAAAGAAAGTATTCTAATGATTATGATAATATTTACTTGTACATTATAAACAGGTTATTTCTCATTTTGTAAAACCATTAACTCAGATCTGTAATAGATCTTTTAAATCCGGCATATTTCTGAATAAGATGAAAGTGGCAAAGTCATTCCACTATTAAAAACTGGAGATAAAAGTGTGTTTTCCAACTTTATAAAATAAATTATTACCTCAGTTTTCCAAAATTCTAGAAAATCTCTGACCTCAGGTTAGATAATTGAATAGAACTGAATGATACACTGAATGAAAGTAAATATGGTTTTCGAAAAAAACAGATCAACCTCCATGGCGTTGTTGGAGTTAAGTGAGGAAATAGCAAGTGCAATTGATAAGAATAAATCGTCGGTAGGCTTTCGACACTAAACCACAATCTGTTGTTAAACAAATTTAAATGTGTGGTATACATGGGTTGTAAATAATTGGTTGTGCAGTTACCTTGAAAAGAGGAAACAATTTGTATATATTAGTAATGTAAAATCTAATGTTTTAAACATATTATGTGGAGTACCGCAAGGATCAATACTTGGTCATAAATTATTTTTGATTTATATCAATGACTTATGCAAAGTTTCTGATATAGTAAAATTCATTTTATTTGCTGATGACCCAAATATGCTTAGCGCAGTAGTCAACCAGGTGCTGGTGAAATTACAAAATTAGTTCGAATTAAACAAACTATCCCTTAATGTCAGCAAAACCAGTTTCATGATATTGGGAAAAAAGATAAATGTTCCCGGCATCAATATAACCGGGCAGTTCCGCGTTCAGGTAAACCAACAAGTCATTTTTTGAAACTTGTTCAAATTGGGCAAGAGTGGTATCATTTGAAAGGTAATACTCCATAGTTTTAGATATCACATTGATCTTTGTTCAATATATATTCTATAATCACATATAATGCAACTAATGAAGTGTCAATGATAATGAGAATATCTTACGAAAAATTCAACCAAGACATTTATCATTATATCTACTATAAATATTAAAATAGGATTATTCATTTTTTTATATGGTATACTCCTATACATATAATTTGCAAACTATAAAATTGTAACTGTAATTTGAACTGAGTTTTAATTAAAATAGTAACAGGTATATACTCACGTTCATCTGACACCAAAAACGTTACATTTTTTAACCTCTACTGCTATTGGATGGTTGCAAGATTATACAAACTGAGATACAATGTTAATTTGATGTTTGAGTAAAAAAAGAAAATGTTTGATTATGTAATAATTAACCATCAATAGCGGTGTCGGATGTACATTTTTTATGTATGTCCGTCACCCCCTACATCCAACACCCCCTATGTTCGACACCCCCTATGTCCGAACCATATACCATGCTTGATTGGGTCTAATTTTTAAACAGTACTATACTATTTATGCAATTTCTATATGATGTTAACACATTATCCTGATCATAACCATTATTAATACATACATTGGGATTTGCACAACATTAAAAAACATACAATTAATTACACTGACTTCATTCACTTTCAACAGGAACACAACGAATGAACATTGAACTGAACATTACAAAGCCTAGTACAATCTAGGTAAAATTGTCTGAAGAAGCAAAAACCTATGTATAGCTTTTCAATATAAGTACTAGTAGCCTTTTGCCACTGACGTCATTTCCTGTCATATGGTGGGCAGCGGTCATCTTTGTTTTGCCATATATACAGATTGTTAAATTGTGTTAAAGCCACATTCTATTCTGTAGTGCCAGAAGTATGCACGGATAAATATTGGAAGCCTTGAGAACTATGCCATTGTCTTGGATGAATTACAGTACCCCAAGTTTAGTGTGCATTCATGGATATGCTTTTCCTGGATTGGAAGACATTGTAGAAGTGTCGATAGATCATGAATCAAGATTATCTTGGAGTTTCAGGTAGGGCAAATATTCGGAATAAACCAAGATTCTTATTACCAAACCACCACCCATGGGAAGAAGAGTATAGCATGACATTGGGCAGGTATTTGTTAGCAACATCAAATGGAAAGGGCATTGCAGACAGAATTGGTGAAATGGTCAAGTGAGCAGGTTGACACCATGGTCAAAGTGTAGAATGTCACACACAGTAGCTACAATGGTGGCCTTGTTGATGTGATTGTATTATGAGAGTATACAGGAGTAAGTTATGTCAACATTTTCCTCAACATACTATCCAAGAGAAAGAATTTTGGAACACACGGTAACAAAGCATTACTTGTCAGTTACACTAAATGTTCAAACTAAAATCAAGGGAAACAAGCAGCTGAGTTGATTGCTGAAACCTCAGATTCACAGCGTGAGTTAAGGAAAATGTGCATTTGGTTGATCTCTTTGGCTACCATTACTTCCAAAATTCAGGGCACACACACAGAAGTGCATCAGGAAATCAACGTCAGTGTAGCTGACTGGGTGGTCTTGAAGTATGAAAGGGCAGATTTCTGTGGTGATGTCTAACATTTTGAAAACAACATTTTAGAAAACAAAGTGAATGTTTTGCAGAAAGTACTGGAAATAGCCTCACCCAGAAGATCACACCTATAACAACAGTGATGTCATTAAGAAGATTGATTCACCAACAATTACTGTTAAGTGGAGAGTTGATGTTTTGATGCATTGTAAAAGGTCTGCTTGATCTTACAGTGTTTGGACAGTGGAACATACTTTTTTGCATTTTGAGTGTCAGAATCCATGTGAATCAACCAAGCTTAGCTCCAGTAGTGTTTGCCACTGTTACTATCTTACTTAGAAAATATAATAATAACTGTAGCTAGATCTAAGTAATTGCTATGTTGTATTTCACATGCATACGACCGATACCAAAAAACAAATGCACGTCCAATAAAGAGTTACACTAATGGAAATTTGAGGTCCATGTGAATATGTCCAACACCATGCATGTTTTCATTGTATGGCCGGAATGCCTACAGGAGGGAACAAAGTCTGTACATGTGACAATGTTGTCATAGCTGATTCTTAAATAATATATGACAGTCAAACGTTGTAGCACTTTCTATCCCAGGATACAGTGCACGACTAAAAATTATCAAAGTGTCCGAAATGTACGTCTGACACCATGGAACAGCCTTCTTACACAGTGTCTGGACAGTGGAACATCAATGTTTTGTATTTTATGTGTCAGAACTTGTGTGAATGAATCAATCTTAGCTCCAAATAGTATTTCTGTCATTGTTAGAACCTTATTAGAAAATATAATTACAATTTTATATATTTGTTATGTTGTATTTCACATGTATATGTCCGACACCAAACGAATGCACGTCCGACACCAAACATATTCTTGTCTATTTTTTCTAAATATCATGTATACAACATTTTATTGGGTCTAGTTAACAGATCAACGTCTGCCCACAGATACATGAAAAATATTTGTAATATACCCTCACACATCACAGAGATTTGGACATAACCTTACATTGGGTACAAATTTAGGTCCATGTGAATACGTCCGACACCATGCATGTTTTACAATGTATGTCAAAAATGACTACAGGAGAGAACAAAGTCTATATGTGATAATGATATCATAGTTGGTTCATACAATACATGTATATGACAGTAAAAAGTTGTGGCTCTTTTTATCCCAAGATGCAATGCATGACTGAAGTGTCCGAAATGTACATCCGACACCGCGGAACTGCCCAACCATAAATCATAAAAACATAGAAAGGGTGTACCAAACCAAATTCGTGGGTGTGATCATTGATGACAAGCTATCCTAGAAAACACAAATTCAATTGGTTAAATCTAAATTAGCAAAAATAACCAATAATTTACAAAGCACAAAGCTTATAAAATGTCAATTCATTATCCTTTTTATGCCGAGATTTTTTATATGAGATTTGGGACAACACGTATCGTTCTAACTTATGGCCGATATTTGTTTTGTAAAAAAGAGTGATACGTATTATATATGGAGCAAAAGCTCAAGACCATTCAAACAACTTGTTTGTCGATCTTAAAGTTTGTTGATTATATTGAGTATAAAACGGCTATCACAATGTACAAGGTGAAATATCATTTACTTCCGAAAAACATTCTAAGCTGTTTTCACTTGAATAACGAATGTTGATATGCAACAAGACAGAGAGATATATTTAAACAACTGTACGTTCATACAACTTTGAAGGCTATGTGTGTGTCTAATGGTGGAGTCAAACTGTGGAATAGTTTACCTGAAGATTTAAGAAAATGTCAGCATATTTGTTTGTTTAAAACAAGTACAAATCATCTATAATTGAGAGATATATAGCTGTGTTGTAATTGTGGTAATTGTAATGTGGAGTACTGAAGACCCATAAGAATATCAAAAATCTCAAAAAGCAAAATAAATATAAACATAGCATGTTGTAGGCACTGTGTACAATTTTGGATTGGTAAATTATACTTAATAAAAACATATTGTACTTACATCGCCAGCACCTAAAATGGTTGGGGGTGAACCATTGATAAGTTCTGTACTTCTGTTCACCCCCTTTCCGCATACAACATTGTATTTGTCATATTGTGACGTGTAATGTTGAATATTGTTAGAAATAATTGATTTACTTACTTACTTACATGGAGAACCAACAGATCCCACGGACTGACTGTCAGGACTACTTGGGTGTTACCATCGACACAAAGTTTTCTTGGCAGCCACACATCAACAAAGCGCAGAACAAAGCCAGAAATACACTTGGCTTAATAAAAAGCACACTGCATTCGGTGCCACCTCAAGTGAGGAAAACAACATATGAGGTATTCATCCAACCAACGCTTGAGTTTGCCACTTGTGTCTGGGCACCCTACACCAAAACTGGTATCAAGACAATAGCGCAAGTGCAGCACCCTGCAGCTCACTTTGTCACTGGTGATTACCGCAGCACCTCGAGCGTAACGGCTGTGAGCGCTAACCTGAAGTGGAACACCTTATACACAAGATGTCTGTTAAGAGATGCCACTATGTTTTTTAAAATTCATCCCGGACTATTGTGTATTAGTTTCACTACTATCATTACCTAAGCAGATAACCGCACCAGACGAAAAAACGAGCACAAACTACGAACACTGCCTGCACGACCTACCAGCACTTGTTCTATGTATGCTCTATCCCACTGTGGAACTCACTCACACAGGAAGCAGTTACAACGTCTACTGCAGAAATATTCCAAAGAGCCGCTCTCTCAGTCATCCATTCATTGACATTATAGATGCCCGTTTTTGTTTTAATCATGGACTTCCTGTTCTATTTAGCTTTATTAATTTACTGATTTTATTAACTTATTTATTTATTGTTTTATCCCACAATGACGTTACAAACTGCAGAACAGTGAAATATCACTTTTAGCAATATACTCTTGAAGATTTGAAGGTGTATTTTAACATGTAAAATTGTGTTTTCAGTTCTCACATGCAGATGATATATCAGTGTCTAACGAACCAACCTGTCTGCAGTTTGCCTTAGACCTATCTGTTTATCACGCCACATCTAATGTGGATGTGGTTGTGTTTGCGGATATGATTGGGAAAGAGTCAAATTACCCTATTAACATTTCAGAACCCCAAATGAGCATCGTATTAACGTTTGAGAACCTTGTGACAAATGACTGGAGGGAATTCCGCGCGACAACAGAATTCAACACAACACGGAAGACAGCCTACGAAATAATGAGAGACATCGAGAAGACGGACCCAAGGTTCCGGTATGTCACCCTGGCTGACCATTCATCTCACATGATTTGTTTGTTCTGCTGCAATAATAACAATAATATACTACACAATAATTTTTCAGCAAGTTTAACAATGTTTAAATACTTAACGGATTTACTGCATGTGAACCAGTTGTCTGTGTAAAAAATCAGGTTAATTCAAACAAAACGTTGCAAAGTAGTTAAACAATAATAATAATATTATTATTTAGTTAATGTTAGTTTATTTTGTTAATATAATTAATATTATTTATTTATTACTACATTTTATTATTACACTCTACTCATCAAAGCCATACAATGTGCAATGCAAAATGTTGTTTCACAGATTTACAACGAAGGAACACAAACTGTTCGGCCATTACGTGACACATGTCCAGGGCGTAAAAAGTGACTGGAACGAGAAGACATACTGGGCCTTCTTGAGGAGGACGGACACTGTCAACTGTCTTGTCCCGTTGGGTGAGTCAGATGTCATCTTCTGTCCTGCCATGTCCTGTCTTGTCTATCAATCTACTTACAAGATACAACGGCTTGTTTCACGTTCCTTTTTATACAAACATTTTAAAGGTACGACGTCTGCCCTCGTTTTTTAACATAACTATATTTTATACTGTTCTTAATACTTGAATAAATATGTTTATAAGATATACTGCCCAAAAAAATTAATTGCATTTAATAAACCCCAAACAGTGTTTACAAATTGAAAATTGCATCCACAAAATGTAAAAATTGTAAAGATGACCAGTCAAATACAAAACAGCCTCTATTGCTCGTGGTCTACACTTATCACAGAAGCATTCGCCATTACTCACAAATGCCTTTGAAGTTCCTGGTCCCCACACACCAAACCACAAGAGAGCCAAAATACAGCCGTTTCAGTTAATTTCCTGCTAATAATTAACTAAAGGAACATGCAATCTCTTTAATCGAAACAGAGAACTATGTTGTTATGCAAAAACTGTCATACGGTAGTGATCAGCACTACTACCAACATACGGTAATTGGGTACGTGATGTGTTGTGTGTTTGTCGTTGTAGGAGTCAGCAGCTACGTCCCATCGGACGGAGAACACCTCGTGTTGAGTCTTGTGAGGTTCCCGAACAACTTGAAGTCTTGTCTCACCCTCGCCAAGACAACAACACCACCAGGTAGGCCTGAGCCAATCCCCAAAATACAGGTTTGAGACATTCAGTGCTTGGTGTCTGCGATTCTCTTTGGTCATTCTATCAGACTATCAGACACGATGGTTGCCCCTTTGCAGGGAGTCAGGCAGACTGTTGACGACCATATGAGAAGAACACAAGAAAGACATGGCGAACGCGTCAGGAGAACAATGCACGATGAGTGGAAATAAAAGATCAGTGTCCACCATCAACAAGTCAGCCTTCACAAACCATGCCACCATCTGATAGACTGACGACATAGAACTGTGGTCACTGGCGGTCATATTTAGAGGGGCTGAGGCTAACCAGAGACCTCCATTTGCAACCCCCTTGAGGCTAAAAAGCCGCCACCTTCAGGCTCTCCAAAAATCTCCAATTGCATCCTACTTGATAATCGCCGAAAACCCACACTTTCAGACTCTTCAAACACCCCCAATTGCATCCCCCTAGGATTGTCGAAAACAGTCGCTTTCAGGCTCTCCAAAAAAACTCCATCTTGAAACTCGCAATAAAAAACCCTTCAGGCTCACCAAAAACCTCACACTGCTCCCCAAAAGCAACTATCCCTTCCCTGAGTATTGGGGGGCTAATCCTATCTCCAGCCCCACCTAAATTATTGGGGGCTCAGTCTCCCAAGCAACCACCCCTGGTTCCGACGCCTATGGTGATAGACAGGGAGTTCCCAGAAAGAGCAGACGTGGAAGAAGCTATGTGGATAAGAAAACAACTGTTGCTACCAACAGAGATACTGGGAATTACAAGCTTTTGTCACGTGTACGATGACGTCATTCAATCAGAACGTCTTTGGTAACAACAACGATAACAACTGGACATGATCGCAAAACGATCTATAAATACACTTGTAATTTTCAATATGTTCATAAGAATTCTAGCTAATAAAAATTACTTATTGTAAAGAATGTTCAATAATCCAAACATATGTGTTACATTTTCAGAAATGACCACAACCGTCTAAGCCCTACACACGATGAAAGGCAACCGCCCAACGAGTTCTGCTGACTGGGACTAACGCCGGTTATTTGGCTGAACGAGACCAACAATCGGGCATAGGAACTGGCGAGAATTGCTTCTTTGAACAACTTGTGATTTGTATCCAGAAACTAACATTAACTTACCGTGGTGATTCTGAATTGCTGTCATAGTGATTGAAATGTCTTGAAGTGGACAGTCGTACAAAACCACGCATACGCGCAATTCTGTTTCTGTTAACTCGAAGCGTACGATGTATCTTATTCTATCGCAAATCTCAATTGATGTATAAATACTTAATAGTAATAATACTAACAACAATAATAATACGTAGTAGTAGAAGAAGAACAACAACAACGTGGTCTTCAACAGCTCCGGGATACGCCAAGAAACCGCCAGTGAGGCGTACTCCATTATTTTAACAAGTGTTTTTTTCAGCAACTAATGGTGCGCACGGACTTTTGTAGTATCTCGGCGCCTGCTTAGGGAATGGGATTTTGTTTTTGGGTGTAATCATATGAATAACATATAAAGACTGATCCTTGTTCTGGTTTCTGACTGATAAAACAGAAGTGTTAACGAGATCGGTTGTATATATCTCGTGTGGCTATTGTATCCTCGAATGAAGCACAAAGTGCCTTACGGCTGTTACGTCAAGTTACGACGTAAACGCATCGCCCGAGCAATACTGCTACTACAATTACAGTATAACCAAAGCCAAACTCGATCACTGTGACATTTTTAGTTATAAAACTTCTACATGTTTGATTTCTTTCTTGTGCATAACCATTGCATGACTTCAAATGACGTAATGAGTTACATACTTTAGTAGTTTATGTTATGCAAGAGCAGCAGAAAAACTAGAAAATAAAAGACTTAATTAATACAATGTATTATGTTTTAATTAAAACCGCTGGAAGAAGAAAATGCTTGCTTCACACGCTTAATTGTAAAACCGACGGCCATTTTGACACAAACAAACGGTCAGTCGTGACTAGAGCTAAAACAGAACAAATTCACATAACTGCCCAGACGACCTACTGGATGTATTGTCAAGTTACATTGTTATCGTCTGGAAGGCCTGAACTAGGCACCTCTGGCGCCGATATGTGTCGTTATTATTTGCAAAATGCCTCTTTCTTTTGTGCTGTCATATCGTCCCACATCATTAAAACACGGTACAACAGGGCTGTTTGCCATGCAAAACTAGCCTTGGCAGATCTCCTACGCGAAATGCGGAAGTTAGCTGTGTCAGACTAGTAATTGACTTCGCCAATCGCGACTGCGTCACCCGTAAGAACAGCGCAAATACCCGCCCCAATTTGAAGACGGGTAAACGGCTTCTGGGAATCCCAATATACAATGACCCGTTCGCCCATTAGCACGAGCAGCTGATCGAGCGGTATTATGTAGTCGAATAATTGCTTCTACTTCCTAAACATTGCATGTAACACGAGCCACGGTTGGTTGAAATTAGTTTTATTATGACCACCTGACCTGCCGACATCCACTGATCTAGTGAGCGATTTCATAAGCTTAGCTTAAATTCAGCGTTTCGCATGCGGTCAGCCAGGGGGTATTGCTGGCTGGCACTGACGTAATCAGCTGGATGCACCAAGCCCGAGGCGCTGGTTGAAGACCCCTGCTAAGCATAACTATATATACTATAGAGTGCACTCTTGATCTGTGATAAGTCGAACCTGCAGGGACCATGGACATATTTCTACTTAACAGAAGTTCTATTATATAAGGATCCATGTTGGTTTGCACGTTGTCATTGGTTAACTTTGCGTGAACTCAACGCTTTCCAGATCCACACACTAAAACACACAAGTAACGCTGTGCGAGAAACGTCGACGTGTAAGAGTACTAAATCCTTAAAAATCACTGTACCAGCACGGTACTAGCGTTTTATAAATGTCCATGCGAGCGAACGGACTTTCGATGTTTAATAGTAGAGATTTAGGAAATTCGAGTTAATCGAATGAAAGAAATATGAGCGTGCGGGTGAAATCGAGTCGACTTATCCGAAACTTCGAAGTCAACTTATGCGGATTATTTTATAACATATGAGATACGACGACAGCCGGGACTGAGGAAAAACAGTCGACTTGAGCAAAAATCCATTTAGCCGAGTTCGAGTTATGTGGAGAGGACTGTACTTCGAAACTCGATGTACTGTATTTGTATAACTTGACAACTTTAAAGGGAATGCACAGATACTTACATTGGCCGACAGAACGACTGTTTTTCTTGGACATTTAACAATGAATCTTTTAATGTTTATAAAAATATCGAATAGGGCCTGATATATATATTTGTGAACTAGACATGAAATTATAACCTTCTCACCGGACGATACATTCAAAGTTCTTTTATATAGGTCTACAATGTCTGGCAGCAATAATAACAATTGAAACATGAAGAAGAACATTGCTAATTTAGATGTGCATTGTGATTAAAACCATCTCATCAGCTGGTCAACATCTGATCTCTCGTCTTGCTGGTCGCGTAATCTTCTTTCTCGCCTGGCAACAACAGTCACGGGTGTCGAAGCAACAGCTTCTTGCTTCTCTAGCAAGTCTTTCATTTGCTGACGCATCAACCCCAGCTCTTCTCGCACCTCTTCTACGTCCTCGGCATCCATACTGATTTCAACAGTGGCCAGTCGTCTTATAAATTAAAAATTTCAGTTTTGCCAATCAATCTTAGAGTTAATAAGGTCTATCCCACTTCTGACACCATAAATGTAGGCCGCGGGTGGTAAGTTTAAGCCTAAATAAAGGGTAGACCACTGTAAGACAAGTTTATTAAAAAAAAATGCGTTTATTACAGTTTAACTACTAAAATAATGCAAAACGTTACTCAGCCAATTTTTGTGACCTTAGTCTCACTTCACGACCACAAAGTAAACTCCAATTGATACGCAACAGTATATAGTCTTTAACCACATAAAGTTCCAAATACAAGTTAATCCCGTACGACCAAAAGGTTACTAAATATACGTTATTACCAAAAGAAAAGACTAAAGACAATTCAATTTATGATCAGATAAAAGAATAAACAAAAGAAACACGACTGGCCACAATCAGGAGTGGGCCAGGACTTGTGACAGCCTGTGTTTGTGAATGATTGTGTACGTTTATTGAATAACATGATTACGTATTTCTATCGTTGTCACCATGCAACATAACGGTCAGTCATATAAAAGTCAAGTTCCATCCGGTGTCTACCTATGGATAATGTCCAACTAAAATAGTGCCAATGTTAACAGCCTGTATAGATACAAAACAGGTATTAATTGAAGAGGAGTTCTAATGAATAAACATAATATGTATTGGGCAGTGTGGACAGTTTCACGTGCGACTGGCCCTATTGGTCCAGCTTTGTTGACATGTCTGTGACAGTGTCTAGCCCATTGCACTAGTCTCTAGGGTATAGTCTGGCTGCCCTCTCTCAGCCGCCTCCCATGGTGATTAATCAAAATAACATCAAGAAAGAGTGTAGGCATGGTGCCCTTTGTCGGCTGAACCATTGGGGTTCTAATCTAATCAATTATAATCAACATGCACAATACCCATATAATGTCTTATATTCAATGTTGTAGTAACACAACTACTAATACAAACTATACTTAACAAAACTAAACATGATTAAAATATACTTTCTATACATTCAAACAATTACTGGCGGCAATCTTCCCAAAGCTCATTAAGACATTCCTCTCAGAGACAGAGGTCCGCAGTCCAGTCTCCATTTCTCTGATAATTAGTAATCAAAGTCTCAACTAAGTAATTATAGCTAAACATGTAAATCAGTTTACATCTATGGATGTACAGTTCTCTACCACACATTAAATATGATACAATTATAAATGGAAAGTACTGCTTTATAAAGTGTAAATCACAATCTGAAACTTATCAAAACCACGGGGGGTGTTGATTGAAGAAGATGCCTGGGTCCCACTGACTGGGGCAGTTAGGCCCTCCCCTCGACCACACATGACCATTGTCACTCGCATCAAAATTATATTTAAACAACTCAGTAATTATTAATATGATCAGCAACCTGTCCAGTAAGCATAATTACCAACAAGAAAATTATGTAGAAGAATAATAATTAAAAAACTGTTCACTAAAATGTGTTACGTTATCATAGACGCTGCCATGTGGTGGTGATTATTAAAACTACAATATCTGTCTAGTGACCATATCACATAAGGAACATCCGCTTAAGTTAAAAGCTTTGAAACCCGCTTTTGCTCTGCACGATGTTAATGTACTCGTGGATATAAAGAACGTCAGACATAAGGTTTCACTCTCAACAATTTCCTTAGAGCGTCCATACAATATGGGTGTCTCCCAAGTTGTAATTCTAATTAAATCATAGACTAAATTTGAACTGTGTGGCGTTTGCATAAGTGTCTGCTACCAACCTTCAGAAATCGAACTAAATTTGAATGAACCGCACAAAGCAGCTCGGAACAACACAAATAGCACCGAGAAACAATACTAATGTAACATAGAGCATAGACCTTTCAGACAGTGATATTTATAAAATACGATTATATAAACCTAATATAATAGCCATACCATAAACTTACAAATATAATCATGTAAACGCTACGCAATTGCCATCATGATTAATTGCACTTTTGAAGACGATATATTATATGCCAAAATACCCAGCTAGCACATCTACGTTGTTACCACGTGGCAGCAACGTTGCGCTGACCTTGTGACAACGTTGCTTTTTACGCAGAAACTACGTGGTTTTGTTGGGGGTGCAGTACGTGGTCACAACGTGGTTTTCATGTGCAATTTCACGTTATCACAACCTTTATAACACGTTGATCGTGTCACAACGTGGCATTTTCTACGTAGAAGCGACATGATTTTATATGGTCGCAATTACGAGGTCACCACGTGGACATTTCACACGGAGACATCACGTTATTGCCACGTTTCGTACACGTTACATTCAAACAAAAAGTCTTGCTAGTAACCTTGGCACCACAAGCTTACTAGCAAGACTTTTTGTAGAGTACTTATTGGTGGGTGGACTGGTGATAATTATGATCGTCCAAACATCGACGCCACCTATCAAATAGTTCACATTTAATATATGTATTACTCGCTAGGTGGCGCCAACGTAGCCGTTTTCCTCGCGCTACGAAGTTGAACTCCGGGTGTTCGTCGGTGCTACCCACCGCACGGTTACATGATCGTGTTTCACCCGACCTTGTCTTCTTCGTTGGTCGGTTTCTTTTGTTGTGACATCACACTGACTTAGACAAATCATAAGATAAAAAGTTGCGTATCGTGCCATTCACGGGCAGTTTTTTTTCAATAAACAAACAGAAATTAAGAAGTTTACGGCATTACGCAAACGATTGCGCCAAGTAACTTTTAGTACTATATATAATATTATACACTGCACTTTTTTGGGACTTTACAAACCGATGACACATGACAATGATTTATATTAAAATACACTTTTTAATGCATTGCTTTGGAAGCATTTTATTTAAATATTCAAACCACAATATAGAATATTATACAGTTGTAAACATGATGGTTTAAAAATACAACAAAACGTTCGTTATAATATATTATGATGCATTTCACCAGAAGGAAATTATATAAAGTGTATTACAACAATTATAAGTTAACAAAGGCATTATAAGCTGTCTACACATCTACAAAAATCACCAAAACATCAAGATAAAGCTTCGTTCAACACATTGGTTTCTAGGGAAACGTAAGCATAGAAAATAAAGGTAAGTTCTTATATAGTGTAGTATCCAGTCGTTAGAACTTAGTCTACTCTCTAATAGACCTGGCTATACACTATCTGGACTATAATTTGTAAATGTATATAATATAAATATCAAAATATTTTAAATAAGTTTATAATGAATTTATTAAATTGAATTGAATTTCAAACGGCCATCAAAAACCTTCCATTTACCTCACTCAAACTGCCTATAATAAAAATAAATGAACAAACTACCCACATGCACGTGCACAGACTGCTGCGTTAGCCCAAGATTGGGCTCCTAAGAAATCATTAAACATGATCCCAGTCACTCTCGGTGGAAGGCGAGGACGATTCAACAATCTCGATGTTATTGGTGCGTTTCTTTGGAGCCGGTGCCCAAACAGAAGAACATAAAAATAATGTTTAATTCAGATATTTAACCATAAAACAAGCAGTATTCATTCTATTAAGTGTACAGTGAGTTAACAAATCTTAAGATTACACCAACATGAGTTTGTCACACCAGTGTGAAATAAACATGTGTGGCGCCTCCCAAGACAAATATTGATTATCACCTATACAAATCTATGTAATCAAATTAAGCACTTTTTGTTTGTTCTCCCATGATAAAATACACATAATACTGTGTTTTTTACAACTTTTGGGTGTACGAATGTGATAATTCTCAAATTATCTTATTTGGGTCAAAACGTCTATTTTATATATATATAACTTAAATAAAACATAGTTTAATTATAACAAATTAACATCAGCATTTAACATCTTAATTATTTCATACACACCACTTACCATTTCTACGCAAAATTTAAAACCAGTCCGACAATTTGTTTTGACACATTGAGCATTTGCATTTGAGAACATATGTTGGCACCAAATCCGTTAAACTCCTGACATTATATTTGTCAAGTTTTTAAATTAATTGTGATTGAAATCTAACATACTGTGACTGTATTAAAATGTGCATACCACAAATTACGTCAATTTCTATTGGTTCAAACAAGTTATTTGTGTAATAGAAGAGGGCCATTCCACCGTTACATGTGTGACATTCAGACAACAATGTTAATCTATGTTATTAAGTGACATTATCCTAAACAGGCATTGTGTATAGGGAAGCTATGTGGGTGTATATGACTGTAATTTGCATAAAAATATAAATGTGACATTGCATGTCTAACATACTTTTGTTACGTGAGTGACGCTTGTGGAAATGACTTAGTAATTTGCTGAAATTTACCTATAGTATTGTAAATCAGACAGCGTGTCGTTAGTTAGCTCAACATATCTGGTGAACTTCAAAGATTAGCAAACCGAGGGCCAACACGGCTACCCGAAGGCCAATACTGAGGCAATGCGAATATGGCAAATTCATGAAATGATTATTACCTGACAATTATTGCACTGTCACTAGTAGGCATATTTATGGACGTTAAATCACTCTCTGACCGACCTACTCGACTTTTTGAACTGACATTGACGTGACCATAGTATGTATATACTATATGTACTTGCTTTGACGTGACTTTAAATTCCACTGATTGTTTCCAGTATGCCCGTAGACGTTTTTTGAATGGGCCCATGTGACCGTGCTCCCCCTAGACCGTTTGTGTGCCCCTGTTCACGTTACAATAAGGTGAAGTTACGGCGGCGCAACGGTGAAATATTTTTCAACAGCACCCCCCGTCTTCGGATGTAATAGTCGAGCCAGGCGAGCCCGGGGAGAAGCTGAAGAACAGCTGATGATACGGCCGTGCAGCGACGAAGATAGTTGAACAGCACCCACCCTCCTCCTTCCGCCGTCGTCGGATGTCACCAGTTGAGCCATGGATAAGGCGGCGCGGCAGCGACAACTTTTCTGGTTCAGCAGCCAGTGGAGGTTTTTGTGCCCCCCTAGACTCACTTTCAGGATCCACCCCTATAGCTACAGCGTTTTCCAAAACGGTTAGGATGTGTCCTGTAAACCGGCATGAACCCTCCATTGTTACAATTTCACTAGCAGGTGGCAACACATGTATGTTCACGTTTCCTTGCTCAATTATTTGCCGATAAGTAATTTTATATTATTGTGACGGTGCCAATGTGTACAGCCAACAAGTCGGCTCCAATATTTTCCATCAAGTTCTTTATTTGTGGTCTTACTCCCGGATACAAAAAGAAAGAAACCTCAACACTGCCCTGGAGGCTTATTAATTAATCCCACATCATCCATACGAGTCCTGGCACCCTCCAAAAATAAATGTCTCCTCCTTGTTGTGTGAAACCTGAGCCAGCCTAGCCCACAGCTGCTGTACCAATGATTGGTCAAAACACACACGTGACCAATGTCTCTGGAGATCTCATACCGTTCAAGCAACTGGTTAGTTATAGTAATTAATTACCTCAATATAATTATAATCAACACATTGGCAATTAAATCATGAAAATGTAGTTTCACAAAATAAAGAATGTAACAATATCCATCATCTACTTAGCATATGGTGTCGCCATATTGTGGCTGGTAGCGACAGTACAATGGAATTAAGCTGTATACCATCTCTTAATTTACATGTCAACACATATTGCAACGTAACCAGTGGATATATATAGGTGTCCAAACTGCTACCTTACAATCTTTCGAGCTAAATGTCTGCCGTCTCGGTAGACACTAATTCTACTCATCGTCCCTCTTCAAAATCTTGGGAGAGTACAAACCCAGTCTTTGGTACGATGCATCTACTTCCACAACAAACAGTCGAGAGAAGTCGGGGTATGCAAGCACTCTACCAGAAGTGAGTTGTTTCTTTAGTTTCTCGAATGATTCATGACAATCTGCAGACCATCTGTTTGCGAAAGGAACGAAAATAGATGCAGAACTGTCAAGAGTCTTCCTTTGTCTGGTATTCTTCTTTCGATGCTTCGTCTTTGTATCACCGAGCAAAGCCAATGTAGCCGTTTTCCTCGCGCTACGAAGTTGAACTCCGGGTGTTCGTCGGCGCTATCCACCACACGGTTACATGATCGTGTTTCACCCGACCTTGTCTTCTTCGTTGGTCGGTTTCTTTTGTTGTGACATCACACTGACTTAAGCGGAGCTGCAGTCTTGGAGAATCCAAGTACCATACGTCTGTAGTACCCAGCAAGTTCCAAGAAACTCCTAAACTCTGTCTCAGAGGTTGGTGTCGGCCAACTGTCTATGGCCTCAGTCGTCTCAGGGTCACATGATACACCATCTTCCGATACAATGTGACCTATATAGTATATATTTTGCTTGAAGAGATGACACTTTGATGGCTTGAGCTTCAAACCTTGCTCATCTAAGCGTGTCAACACAACTTCTAGATTGGTGATCATCTCCTCAATGCTCTTTGCATACAGCAACATGTCGTCGAGGTATATTAGCAGATTCCGGTAGTTGAAATCAGCTAACATGCTATCCATGAGATGCTGATACGTGGCAGGAGCATTGCAAAGACCAAATGGCATTATCGTGAACTCGAAGAGTCTCCCTCCCCTGTCCCTACGCGAAAAGCGGTCTTGGGTATGTCGTTTTATACCATGGCACATTGCATGTATCCTTTGGCGGCATCCAAGGTGCAGACATATATGGCTCCTCGGAGTGCTTCCAACGCCTCACCAATTCTTGGCAGTGGGCATGCGTGTTTCCGCGTCCTTAGATTTAAAGGATGGTAGTCGACCACACTCTCAGCTGTCCAGTCTTCTTCCTCGCTAGAACTGCCTGAAACGCCCACGGGCTGTTGCTCTTTCGGATAATGCCTTGCCGCATCCAATTTTCTAGATGTTGTCGCACTTCCTGCTGTTGATTCGGCGGCACTAGACAATGTGGAATCCTTAAGGGCGTTTCATCAGTTAGTGGTATCCCATGTTTCACATTGTCAATGTAGCGTAGGTCGTCATCACCGAGACTGAACGCACCCACAGCCCTGCGTAACTTGGCGTGTAACAACTTCTTCTGTTCTTCACTGAGGTTGTCCTCCTCTACGTCTAAACTGAATGGAAGTTCAGGTAGATCGTCAGTCTTCGGTGTGATGTCTTCTTGTAGTGGGCCTAATACTACCTTGTCTTCTTCCACCTGATGGATCTGACAGTCACGCTCCAGTTGACCATCCACTGCTGTCTTGACTACTCTGATATATGCCCTGTCACACACGGAGTATTTCTTAACATTCACATATGCACAGGAAATAAATACACCCAATTTCACTCTTTTGTAAAATACCTAACATACCTAAAAAGGCTGGCTATATTAGTTTTTATGTCCGAACCATAGCCATGACTTCTGATGTGACATTTCTCTCCCACTTGGGAGGTATCCAAACTGTTCTTTAATAAATCTTCTAGATATAAACGAAAATAGTACTGAACAAAATGAACCTCAGTTGATCCATTGTTCTTCATACTATGACATCGATATGTTTCACAAGTTAGCACATAAAAATACTGATAATTTTAGTATCCTAAGCTTAAATATTCAATCCATTAATGCTAAATTTGATGAACTTGAACTTTTTGTAGGGCTTCTTAATACTAAACAACTTAAATTTAACATTATATGTTTGCAAGAAACATGGAAGTCAAATCACGATGATTTATCTCAATTCAGTTTACACGGATATGATATAGTTGCTCAGGGAAAACATTGTAGTGTCAAAGGGGGTTTAATAATTTACGTAGATAATAAATATAAGTATAAAGTACTTAAGAATATCAACATGTATGAACATTGGGAGGGGTTAGTAATTCAAGTAACTGGAGGCAGCTTATCAAAAACACTTACTATTGGAAACATATACAGACCGCCTAGGTCATTAAATCAAAATATTATAGATTTCATAGCTGAAATTTCAACAACAATGGCTACTCTGGAAAGTTGTAATAATCTAATAATTTCAGGCGATTTCAATATCAATCTACTGAAAATAAACGAGAACAAAATATATAGTGAATTTTTTGATACTATAATTTCATACAGTCTCTATCCACAAATTACCTTTCCAAATCGCTTTACCAGAACTAACGGAACACTGATAGACAACTTTTTCAGTAAATTAAATAAATCAGTATTAGATAGCACTGCAGGAATCTTCACAAATACCCTTTCTGATCATCAACCTTACTTCCTAATCATGAATATCAACGTAAAATCCAAACCTCCTCCAAAATTTGTTCGAGTAAATCTACAAAATAAGGCCGCTATGCATAATGTTAAACTTGAGATAAATTCGGATGCAATGTATAACAAACTAAACAAATCTCCTACGGCTGACCCCAATTTAAATTATAACATAATACACGAACAAATTATGCATGCTAAGAATAATCATATGCCTGTTAAAATCATGAAATATAATAAATACAAACATAAGCATTCAACCTGGATAACACACTGTCTTCTAAAATCAATCAAATATCGAGACTCGCTTTATAAGAAATTAAAAATGTATAATCCAAATTTACCTAAGTACGAAGTCCTTCTAACTAACCTAAAAACATATAACTCAATATTAAAGAAAAATATTCGTACTGCCAAACAAATGTACTTTGAGTCACGCTTTAACCGATATAAAGATGACATCAGAAATACATGGAAAACCATAAATGAATTTATCTCCAAAAACAATTCAAACAACACTGTTTTGTTTAAAAGTAACGGCATAACTATAACAGATAAAACGGTTATTGCAAACCAATTTAACAACTTTTTTACAAGTATAGGTCAGTCGACAGCACAAGACATTCATTACAATGGAAATAAGGATTATAATTACTACTTAAATTATAATGTCCATTCCGTTTTCAGTCTATTAAATGTTGATGAAGAAATAGTCAAGAAAACCATTGAAAGCCTTCCCAATAAAAAACAGTAGTGGCTGTGACCGTATTTCCTGTAAACTTTTGAAAATAATTGAACCCTCCATCATCAAACCATTAACCCTGGTAATAAATCAAGTAATAAATACTGGTATATTTCCCGATACACTTAAACTCGCTAAAGTAATTCCTATTTTTAAGAAAGATGACCCATCTGATTTTTTAAATTATAGACCCATATCTCTTCTTCCAACAATTTCAAAAGTGATAGAGAAAATAATATCTAGTCAACTAACAGCATACTTTAATGATTCTGATCTATTTGTTAAAAATCAATATGGTTTTAGAAAAAAACACTCTACCGAGTATACATCACTTGAACTAATAGATAGAATAATTACACAAATTGATAAACATTATGTTCCTTTCAGTATTTTTCTTGACCTATCTAAGGCCTTCGATACAATTGATCACTCGATACTATTAACTAAACTAAGATATTATGGATTACAGGGTCCTACCCTGAATCTGTTTAATAGCTACTTAAGCAATAGAAGACAATACACCGAATTTCAAAATGAAAGTTCTGATATCCTACCTATCACAATTGGTGTACCACAAGGATCTATTCTTGGTCCCCTATTATTCATAATATACATTAATGATTTCCTAAAGCTAGCGAAATGTTTAACTTTATTATGTATGCCGACGATACCACCTTATTTAGCACCATCAATCATTTTCAAGGTAACTCCCCAAATAGAAATGTAGAATCGGCAATAAATGATGAACTCCTTAAAATAATTGAATGGTTAAAAATTAATAAATTATCATTAAACAGAAACAAATCCAAATATATGATTTTTCACATGCAAAATAAAGCTGTCGATAACTTTACGCTCAATATAAATGGTACAAACATTGAAAGAGTAGATGAATTAAATTTTTTAGGACTTACTTTAGATACAAATTTAAATTGGAATAAACATATTTAAGCATCTTAAACAGACTAAAATATGTCTTTCCCCTAGAAATTAAAATTATCTTATATAATACGTTATTTTTATCACAAATCAACTATTGTATTATGGTGTGGGGATACCAAGGTAGTCGAATGTTAAAAATACAAAAGAAAGCTATGAGAATTTTAACTATAAGTAAATATAATTCACACTCTGAGCCACTTTTCAAAAAATTGAATATCTTAAAAATTGATGACATGTTAAAATTACATGAACTTAAAATGCTTACGTACACAATTACAACACAAGGAAAAAAACAGAATTACACCCTTTCAGAACAAAACATGAATTCGCCAAAAGATGTCTTAGATACAGTTTGCCACATGTCATAAACAATACCTCAAAGCTAGTCACAGAGAAGATTGGAACACATAGCTTCAGAAGTTTTGGTAATTATGCAAAAAACTATTTATTAGAAAAATACGTAGATACGTGTACAATATTAAACTGCTATACATGCTATCATAGTCATTAAAACTGTATTAATGCACGTGATATGTATTTATATGTATTGTATATATATATATATATATATAAATCAGCATATGGATATTGTATTTGTGCATACACACATACATATCAAGTATATTGAAGTGTACTATTGACAACTAGTATTTGTTTATTTTACCATACCTTTTAATACTCCAATACATGCATATATGCAATCTAGTAGCTCGGTTTCTTTTCTTTTCCTGCACTTTTACATTTACATTTGCACTTCCTTCGGTAAATTTGAGTTGAAACAAATTATTCTTGTGGCTCCTATGAGAGCGACTGTTATTGTCTTAATAGGAGTCACAGACCCCATCTAATTTGAAATTACACTGCATTTGTATACATATATATATATGCCTGTTCATGTTACGTTAATTTGATATTATACACATATTGCAATTGGGTCTAAATTAAACTTTCTTGTTCTTGTTCTTGTTCTTGTTCTTGTTACTTTGGTCATCAGTCCGAATCGCGTTCGTAGGTTTAACCAAATGTCCTGTTCAGTTTCATTGGCGACACTCAGATCAACTCTTCTCTTATCAGGAATGGTCAAGGTATCGTGCACCTTGATCCCTTGAGGTAGGTGTATTTCAACCCCAACTCGCTCAACCAACACCTCGTCTGACATTTCCTTATTACCAGTACACGGTACTGACGTCACTGTCCATGCTGGTAGAAGCACAGGCATCTTACCTGCTACCTTGGCAACACCAACGTGGTATTTTGGAGTTGTTTCCTCTGTTTCAGTTGCGTGCAGAGGCAGTTCGCTAAGCTAATATGCTCCATCTGAGTGTTTTGTGAAATTCCTCAGTTCCCGATGTATTCAACATATGTTTTGAGATTCGCCGCAACACATTGCATCCTAGAAGGCCAGGCACTGATTCTTTTGCTGCTCGCTGGGGAGGATTTGGAGAATCTCGCACTACGAGCATTCCTACTCCACTGTATCTATTGTTAAGTGCGACAAGATCTGGCTCGAAGTAACCGACATATGGTACGCTGAGCCCATTTGCTGCTGTGAGAGTTAGAACTGTGTCTATCTGGATTAGCCAATATCCCACTGGTTCTAAGAATCGACGATAGAATGATTCTGTCACCATTGATACCTCTGGCCCAGAGTCAAATAAACACCTACATTCCGCATCTCCAATCTTGATGGTTGCTTCTGGACAATGACCCATTGGCCTAGAGTACATCCTCTCCGTTGTCTCTTTGGACAATCCGATCGACGATCTTGACCAAAGCCAAAGAATAGTTTTCGAAAGACTCTTTCCCTGGTCCGTTTGTTGCCGAGTCCACATGACCATAGGACTCCTCCATGGCCTCCAGTATTCGAGTCACGTCTCGCTCGCCACGAAACCGAAGTCGCATCTCAGACTTCGCTTCACCAACCAGATGTTGCATTATGAAGTCAACCTGTTCATCTGGCGACATCCTTCTGGCACTTATGCTTGATCTGGTGTCCTCCAGCCAGTCTGTGGCATCTACTTCCTGCTGATCTCGAGGGTGACCACGTAGCTTAGGAAGTATATTTTCCCTCGACACGTACACTTCTATGTCTACTGCCCCAGAAGACGCTTCTGCCCTAGCAGCCTTCTCCTCTGCCACTGTCGCTGCATGTTCTGCCTGTTGCAGACGCCTGGCCAAAACACGCTGATCTTCCAGCTCTTTTTTCAACGAGTTCAGCTCCTCTCGCGCACGACGCAACTGTGCCATGGTAGCTACAGTGAGATTACAGCTAGAAGAGAATACGTGGTGACAGATTATTAGTACGTTAGCACAAAACAATCATGACACTCAAATCAATGTGCATGTTATTTAACATAGTTCATCAACTCAACAAGGTGGTAGTGAGTTGATCAGACTCGTCCACGTTAATGTTCAAACTGTTCATTGTTGACACTGTTATAGATCATCGATGGTAGTTGTAGTTCTCCCTCGGTCTCGTCCTCCAGCTGTCTGTCTGTGGGGTTTGTCTAGGGCCACAACCCTGCTCGCAGCGCCAAATTGTGACGGTGCCAATTTGTACAGCCAACAAGTCGGCTCCAATCTTTTCCATCAAGTTCTTTATTTGTGGTCTTACTCCCGGATACAAAAGAAAGAAACCTCAACACTACCCTGGAAGCTCATTAATTAATCTCACATCATTCATGCGAGGCCTGGCTCCCTCCAAAAATAAATGTCTCCTCCTTGTTGTGTGAAACCTGAGCTAGCCTAGCCCACAGCTGCTGTACCAATGCTTGGTCAAAACACACACGTGACCAATGTCTCTGGAGATCTCATACCGTTCAAGCAACTGGTTAATCATAGTAATTAATTACCTCAATATAATGATAATCAACAACTTGGCAATTAAATCATGAAAATGTAGTTTCACAAAATAAAGAATGTAACAATATCCATCATCTACTTAGCATATGGTGCTGCCATATTGTCGCTCGTAGCGACATTTAGAATGAAATTAAGATGTATACCATCTCTTAATTAGCATGTCAACACATATTACAACGTAACCAGTGGCTATGTGTAGATGTCCAAACAGCTACCTTACATCACGTTTCCTTGCTCAATTATTTGCCGAGAAGTACTTTTATATTATAAAGATTTATAGCAATACATCCCAAGAATACGTTAATACAATTTGCCTGTGTCTTAAACATAACATATTTAATAATATCATTACTTATAATTAACTCGTAAGCTCTTGTCCGAATACGACGTAAACGGCCGACTAATAACGTCGCTTTCCCTCTCGTATTGCTGCGCGATGCATAAAGAGACTCTGTATTGACCAAGTCCATCCGTTTTGCGGTCGAGGTCATCTGTATTGGTTGAGTTCATCAGAACTGACCGATTCATCATGTGACCTGTTGCCTAGCAAAACCTTCGTCAAGCCACAAGAAAACAGGTAGGTTCGGACATTTCATCGTATATTTTGTTGAAATTCTGGTCACAAAAATTTTCTTTATGACAAAAACTAGCCTCGATTATCCAGGCTTTACCCCAGATTCGGATAGAGACGATGATTGTCTCTCAGGCCAACTATGAAATAACAAATTAAATAAGGATACACTCTTATCAGATAATACTATACTATAACAACTATTCAACATTAAACTTATATTGAAACATGTCACACACAAAATAAACCGACATTAAACTTTTTCGTAGTTTAGTGCCTTTTAATCACATGCATATTCACCAGGTGGCAGCTCTCGTGGCTGTCGAAGATTCCGTATTGACGTTCTTTGCTTATGCTCGAGCAGAAACAAAAGACTAAGTGTGAATAAGCATGATATAAATACTAAACAAGGACAACTTTAACTTAACAAAGTGCAATCGATGTCTCGCGCAACTCATATATGTAGTCGCCAAAGTACAACCAAAACGTGGTGATCTTTGTGACTAAGTCGGTAGCTTGTCGAGCAGCTATTTTTAGGGTCCTCGGTTCGAATCCCGCAGAGTACTCGAAACTTTTGTTGGTGTTCATTTAGTTTAAGATTCATTTTATTTTGTATAATACTATTTCGGGCACTATTTCGTAATTTCATTTCATTATCAAAAACATACATAATATATAAACATTCTAGGGGATAGACATGCTAAATTACAGTGGGCAGTCAAAAGGCGATTCTCAGCCAGACTATCTCCCTGGCGAAGTCACGCAATCAGCCGAGAGTCGGTTAAGCGAGACTAATAATTATTTAAAAAAGGCAAATCCTGAAAATACGTCACATATCACTTCATAAACTGATGACGCTTTAATTCATAAGTATACCAGTGTTGCCATCTAGTGGATAACATTCAGAAGGACCATTCAGAGCGAGACTATCTTCCTGGTGAAGTCACGCAGCCAGGCGAGAGTCGGTTAAGCGAGACTAGACAACAACATAAGGCAAAGTTTTTAAAGTAACAACTGTATGAGGGAATATTTGATTTATGAGATACCATGCAGCCCTCCTCCTTGTTCCCTGCTGCACAGTAATGTAATTCACGTATACAACCGTTATCAACATTGTTGGAAAAGCAAAGGTTGACGGAGCTCACGCACAAACATTTGATTGTGACGTATGCAAATTGCGACGTGAATCCTGCGTACACGATGCAACAGTTGCGGCCGAGTTAATCTGTATTGCGGTCGAGTTAATCAGTATTGGCCGAGTTCTTCAAGAACGTTATATATTATGACATTAGCGTAATTTCAAACGTCATCACGCGTCGGCACAGACCTTTCATTGTTTTAACGCACGGGAAATTATCGCGGGAATATGAGGGATCATTTCAGAACGTTGATGTCCGAGATCAAACGAATTTACCTTCTTTTGGGTGGAGGGGATCTGACGCAATTTCGTCTGGCGTCGGAAGCCAGGTTAAATTAATCTAGTCTGATATTGGACTTCGACGTTCTGAGATGATTCCTAAAGTCACGTCATTGCCAGTTCAAAATGTCGAAGATTGGTCAGAGAGTGAATTGAACGTCCACAGATACTCGTGACAGTCTGCAAAATTTCCAATTAATAAAAAAGTATGAATTAATTTTAAAATCTATGAATATTCGTATTGCCTCCGTATTGGCCTATCAGCCGGGGGCTTTAGGCCAATATGTGACAAGGCGGGTACCCATACACACACACACACACACACACACACACACACACACACACACACACACACACACACACACACACACACACACACACACACACACACACATACACGCACGCACGCGCGCACGCATGAACGCACTCACGCACGTGTTGATTGTGACCTAAGCAAACCGCGATATGGCCGTTCCATCAGTTGATCTATCCATCACGTGACCTGTTGCCTAGTTAAAAACTCCGTCAAGCCATAACAAATGGATGGCGAACACTTGGTCGGTTCGGACATTCCGTCGTATATTTTGTTAAAATTCTGCTCCCAAAAGTGTTTCTTTAAGACAAAAACGTAAAGCAAAGCTTTTAATGCGATTATTCTATGCAGGAATGTTTGAATTTGAGATGTCATGAATAAAAAATTATGTAAATCACGTATATAACCTTTTCAACATGGCAAAAGTAAAGCTTGCTATAGGTTTCGCGTATATTTTGATTGTGACGTACGCAAACCGCTACGTACTGGATATATCATCATTAAATATAAGACATCATGGCGGGGTGTAGCATCAAGGTGACTAGTGAGAGGTCAGTTTGTCAACAAGTATTAAGATTAATATTACTTGAAAATGCCCATCCTTCAGATGGCGCTACAGCACGCAAAAGTCGCTGCAATACTGCCACGCTTGAATAAGCTGTGATCTCGCGCTTGAGGCGGCACTTGCCAGGGTTTACATCAGTTAATATACGCAACGAGAAAAGGTTGCATTTTGTTGAAATAATCTTTAAAATGTAGGTTGGTAAAATATACGAATGAAAAGATCATTTATGTGATTAAGATACGTAAATATAAACCAACTTTGCTTACTTATATATTATTGTCAATGTTTTGCTGTAGGCCTACATAACGCGAATCGTGGCGCTAGCGTATTTTCGCGGCAACGCTGTTTCCCAGTTTTTAAATTGTACGTACTTCACTCGAAGCAACTATTCAAACAATTTGTTTGAACAATTTTGATTAAAAAACAGATAACTCTTGCTACTGAATTTACTTGTTTGTTTATAGTGGGTGACCATGTCAAAAGTTTTTTTAGAAAAGTTTACTTTAAATACATTTGTTTACTTTTTACTTGTACTTCAAGTACATTTTTCAAAAAGTACTTTTATTTTTATTTGAGTAGCTTTTTCCAAAGTTACTTATATTTTTACTCAAGTACAAAATAAAAGCTTTGCTCTTGGAAATATGGGGTATTTTGAAAAATATAAGTCTTGCGTCCAACCACTGTGGTCGGTCGTAGATTAGTGTAGGTTTCTAATTACAGGCCTATATCTATTACCACAAATGGAAGATATGTCAAGTCGCAAATTGTATCAATTTAGCTGCTTACAGATTGATAGCATTCGACATCAAATAGAGTGCAATAAAACGTTATGTTTTCATATTTGGAGGCTAAAATGGTCGAAGGTTGTTGGTGGCAGATGGTCTTTTAAAACTGATGGGAAGTTAGAGGTTGAAACCCCTGCTGCATCTCCCTGTTATTTAGATACACCGGGAAACTGTGGTATGCAATATGTAATCTAGTTTTTGTAGTACGTGTAGGTACCACCACGATTATATTATAATATATCGGTTAGCACTAGTTGGTTTATAAGTAGTATATGCTCGTTTCTTCGTTGCTTTCAGGACAGACCACACCAATATTTTGGAACACGCATTATAAATAACGAGCAGCGGCACTCTCGCTTGCGAGTGAAATCATTCAACCGTGATTACAGTGGAAACGGGGTATTTATAATACTGACACACTGGCATAGCGTCGAGTTATGTTGTAGCGCGTGTCTCGGGGTAGGGCGCTTACTGGTCGACACGGCACAGTGACTTCGACGACCTCGCAACGTTTTAGGGTTTCAGTCAGTGTGTTGTAATCACAAGTGTTCAGAAACGTATACAGTCCGGACAGACAGAGGGTGGTACGTCTACAGAAGGTGAAGTGTGACGAGGGCAGTATGGGAAAGATCGCCGGCAATATGGGAAAGATCGAAGCAAGTATCATGAAGGGCGAAGGCAAAATGAGGCAGAATGGTGGTGGCTTTTGTACGCTGACGGTTCTACTAATCGTGGTTGGCGTCGTCTTTGTCGGACTGGCTGTCAGTGTCGCCGTCTCGCTGTACGCTGTGGCTGGACCTCGGGGTAAGTGGGTCGTTGGGAACTGTTACTTTACAATTTATTCGCACCTGTACGTCGCTGTCATTGATGAATGGTCGCATTATGTTTGCATAGTCGCAACCACTTAATGCATCGCGTATTAATGTATTTTTAGCTTCTCTATTTATTAAGGTAAAGGTCCTTTCCCCAGATCTGTTATATTATTTTGTCATTATTTACTTTATTATTTATCACAAGTTAACTTGATGAAGGCATGGGTCAAATCCCGCGACAGGAATTTGGGTCCAGATCAAATAGGTTAAGAACCGCTGATTTAATAATAATTGAATACATTTTAAAATTGTTTCCATACGATTAAAATATTGTGGTTTCCCCAGCAGCTGTTTAGAATACCTCCTAACAAAGTAAGTTATGCAGCGAAGAGATGTCTGCCTGTCTGTCTGTCTGTCTGTATGTATGTATGTATGTGTGTCTGTCTGTCTGTCTTTCTTTCTGTTTGCCTGTCTGTCTGTCTGTCTGTCTGTCTGTCTGTCTGTATGTCTGTCTGTCTGTCTGTCTGTCTGTCTGTCTGTCTGTCTGTCTCTATGTATGTATCTATGTACGTCTCTATGCCTGCTTCTATGTCTGTGTCTATGTTTGTCACTATGTTTGTCTCTATGTCTGCCTGTATGTATGTCTGTTTGTCTCTGTCTCTCTCTATGTCTGCTTTTATGTATGTCTCTATGTCTGTCTGTCTGTATCTATGTATGTATCTATGTCTGCTTGCTTTAAGTCTGTCTCTATGTTGGTCTCTGTGTCTGTCTCTATGCATGTCTCTATGTATGCCTCTATGTCTGTCTGTCTCTATGTCTGTCTGCGTGTATGTCTCTATGTCTGTCTCTATCTATGTGTGTCTCTATGTCTGTCTCTATGTCTGTCTATAAGATTGCATCTACGTTGTTTGTATGTCTGTATCTATGTATGTCTGTATGCAGGTCTCTATGTATGTATCTACGTCTGCTTGTATGTCTCTATGTCTACCTCAATGTCTTTCTCTATATCTGTCTCTATGCATGTATCTATGTATGTCTCTATGTATGTCTCTATGTTTGTCTCTATATATGTGTCCATGTTTGTCTCTGTATCTGTCTCTACGTATGTCTCTATGTCTGTCTCTATGTGTGTCTCTATGTATGTAACTATGTATGTATCTATGTCTGTATCTATGTTTGTCTCTTTGTCTGTCCCTATGGCTGTCTCTATGTTTTTCTCTATGTCTGTCCCTATGGCTGTCTCTATGTCTGCCCCTATATCTGTCTCTATGTCTGTCTCTATATATGTCTCTATGTATGTTTCTATGTCTGTCTCTGTGTCTGTCTCTATGTCTGTCTGTATGTATGTCTCTAAGTCTACCTCTGTGTCTGCCTCGATGTATGTCTCTATGTTTTTCTCTATCTGTCAATATGTCTGTCACTACGTCTGTTTCTACGTCTGTCTCTATGTCTGCCTCCACGTCTGTCTCTATGTCTGTCCCTATGACTGTCTCTATGTCTGACTCTATGTATGTCTCTATGTCTGTCTCTATATAGAGGTCTCTATGTCTGTCTCTATGTCTATGTCTGTATCTACATTTGTCTCTACTTATGTCTCTATGTCGGTTTCTATGTATGTCTCTACATCTGTCTCTATGTATGTCTGTATTTATGTCTCTATGTCTGTCTCTATGTCTGCTTATGTGTCTGTCTCTAAGTCTGCCTCTATGTCTTTCTCTATGACTGTCTCTATGTATGTATCTATGTATGTCTCTATGTATGTCTCTACGTATGTCTCTAATATATGTCTTTATGTCTGCTGTATGTATGTTTCTATGTTTGTCTCTATGTTTGTCTCTGTCTTTTTTCTATGTCTGTCTCTATGTATGTCTGTCCCCCTCTCCCCCTCGTCCCACGCTCCCTCTCTCCCAACATTAAATTTAAAATCTCGATACACCATAATGTTTCAACAATAGACGTGCCTTATTATTCCAGAATAAATTCTTTTGAAACGAAGGTGTCTGAATAAAATATACATGACTGTACCTGAGGAGTTCACATCTAGGGCTTAAAAGCTAACACAAATGTCCTGGTTTGGCTTACAACCGTAAAATGTCAGATGTACATTGACACCGCGAGCAAGGCCAGACCTGAGCAGGTCTGGCGCCAAAATGTATCAAGTTATTGTTTGACTCGGTGCCACAGAGGCCACGTTTCTGCTTTGGAGCACATTAACGAGGTATGTTTTTGCGTTCTCACTGTGCTGTGTCGTGACACATTGGCAAGATCTCGTAGATATGTGTACATTTGTTTCTTACAAGTTACCCGATTGTATAACTCATGAGGACAGCAAATATTAATAATATAATTTTATTTAAAATTACACTGTGTATAATTTTGTCAAACAAGCATATGAGACAAACAATTGAGAAACATATAAACCAAACCATTTGGCATGATATCTATCATATTTAGATACCGCTGGAACGCCAAATGACGTACGCATTTTTGTGATATTTTAAGTATTACTTGATTTATGATTTATTCTGATTGTATATTTTGCGTGTGCATGATGAGGGGCAGGGGAGACAAGCGTGTATGTATGTTGACACCATAACGCCAAGAATTCCTCGTACATTTTAAATGCTACTTGGTAATAAACAGTCTGTATCTGAATCTGAATTATAACATCTTGCCCGGGTTGACAAGCTATGGGATGAGCATAAAATTAGCAATATGTCATCAACCATTTTGCCAGACAGACAGACAACTTCCAGAACATTTTTTGCTCGTGTCACATACAAGCCGACGACAATTTACGCCTAACATTTTCTTGTAGCCTAATTATGACCTCTGTTGTGCAATTCCTCCCCCCACTACGACCATGCTCCACTTAGATACACGCCGATAGCCGTGGGGTTATGTTTTGATTATAATTCTTGTGCCAGTGAGATTGTATTCAATCATACGTGGACTCGTGATTATATAAAGGTTTATGTATGTCGAGGGCTGGTATCGTGACCTGTAGCGATGTCCTCTGCTCGAGAAGGCACTGGCGGCTCTTGCCACCGTTGTGTACAATTTTATGACCTCGTCTTGGTGCACGCGAAACCATTCACCAAATTAATTGTCAATCTGAGTATTTATAAGCACAAACTGAGACTGTTGAAGACCAAACACTGCGTGAAATAGATGTGTGATGTCGAATAGAGACTTCGGTTGAACATTGCGTTTAGGTACTAGGCCAACTGCAAAAGCATTTACGCTACTGGCAAGGCAGTTGAACATGTCGCCTCTCAAGCATGTCGACTAGGTGCAAGATTTCCATTATACTACCAGAAAGTGATGGGAGGTGGGGTCTTTTTAACCAATATACTGACCTAGATAGCCCAGAGCAGCAACAATCCTAATAAATACACACTCAAGCCCTTTTGTAAATACAACATTGCCACTATCAACTGTTCTATATATATATATATATATATATATATATATATTATGTGTGTGTGTGTGTGTGTGTGTGTGTGTGTGTGTGTGTGTGTGTGTGTGTGTGTGTGTGTGTGTGTGTGTGTGTGTGTGTGGCACTGACTATTATCACCACGAATTATCCACGTTCTCACCACGGAAAATGAGATTTTGTAAGATACAATTAATTGAAAAGAGTTAAACAAGAATCGGAATTTAGCGCTACACTTCAAGTGTGTAATCTGTGTGCGCCATTACGTGGATGTGTTCATCAGTACGATTTTTGTCTTCCGAATTATGTCGTAGCTTTGCTTAGTCATGTGTTCAGTTCCTTATTCCTTGTCATTAATGACATTTTGTTTTGCATGATGAGCTCTAAGTAAGTACGACAATGTTTCCAGTTTTGAGGGTTTCATCTTTGATTGCGAGTCCCGTGGCTCGTGTAGAGATCGAGTGAGATAAAGTGATGTGACATCCACCTGTCAACGTACGTAGACACAGTATAAGACTGTGAGAGTCCCGTGGCTCACGATGACCGTCTTTTCTTGTTTGTTTTGAGGGGAAAAACAGTGCACGTAATGGGCACGGTTGTTCTGGGCGGATGGATTGTACTTGTTCCTCGGAATGGGACCAGATAAGACATATGAATGACATGTGGATAATACTGATTTATCTCGCACACAGATAACGCTGGAACAAAAGGCAGTGAAACACCGACTGTAGCTGACGGAACAACCCCGCCGCAAGGTAGAGTGCTTCGCCGAGATTATATGAGATTATATTATTACAGTTCTGGAACATTTTCATAGCATATAATCTAACATAGAGAGAGTCTAGGTCTCGTGATACATCATTGCGACCGTTCAATGTATTGATGCGCACGAACTGATTGACGATTTAGTTGTTACTTGCCTTCTACTATGCCCAAATTACTACGACGCAAAGTAATAGTAGTAGTAGTAGTAGTAGTAGTAGTAATAGTAGTAGTAGTAGTAGTAGTAGCAGCAGCAGTAGCAGCAACAGCAACAGTAGCAGTAGCAGCAGCAGCAGTAGCAGCAGTAGTAGTAGCAGCAGTAGCAGCAGCAGCTGCAGCAGTAACAGTAGCAGAAGCAGCAGCAGCAGTAGCAGCAGTAGTAGTAGCAGCAGCAGTAGCAGCAACAGCAGCAGTAGCAGCAGCAGAATCAGTAGCAGCAGTAGTAGTAGCAGCAGCAGCAGCAACAGTAACAGTAGCAGCAACAGCAGTAGTAGCTGCAGCAGTAGCAGCAGCAGCAGCAGCTGCAGTAGCAACAGTAGCAACAGTAGCAGCAGTAGCAGCAGCTGCAGCAGCAACAGTAACAGTAGCAGTAGCAGCAGTAGCAGCGGCAGCAGCAGCAGCAGCAACAGCAGTAGTAGTAGTAGTAGTAATATTATTAGTTATTATTGTTGTTGTTCATTTCCAAGGGAAAATCATAATGTAATGCATGAATAGTTGTACTAAAGTATAACCCAGTAAACTATTGCACCAATTGTCAATCGCTCTTGGATTTTTACAATGTCTAATTCCTCGTCGTCCGTATCTGTGGGTATCATAAATAATTTCCGTTTCACAAATAAATGACCAGAAATTCCACACAAGTGCAACAAGGACACTTACGAAAGATGATGGTTCTCACAACAGTGATGGTCAGACTGTCTGTATGTATTTACAAGTCTGGATCGGTTCAACAGCTCAAAGAATTGTGTGACATCTTTGTTGTAACTACCGGACAGTGATCAACTAGCCACCGTTAACATTTTCAGGACCACTAATCTCTGTAAGCGTGACGGTTGAAAATATTGTCACAAATGACGACACTGAATTTCGTGCGACGAAACAACTCAAAACCACCAGAAAATCAGCCTACGAAATAATGAGAGACTTCGAGAAGATGGACTCCAGATTTCGGTACGTAACTTTTGCAATATTTGACAAATCGCATGCTCCATAATAATGATGATAATAGTGGACTAGTGGTGGTGGTGGTGGTGAATGTGACGATAGGATGTTCCTAATGCGACCGCGGAGATGATCCTCAGACAATGGAACTTATTCCCTTTTCACCAAACCCTTGCAAATCAGGCGATCTGACAGACCATGTGTTTCGCTATGGCGGAAAAATTTATCAACACGAGATAGGAGGTGTATACTCTAAAGTCAGGTGAATTCAGTCGTGTGGAAATAGATACTCGACCATAGAACCACAGACGTTTTATGTTTCCCCGTTTAAAAAATAAATACTAGCCGTTGAGATTTAACTTTAGTTTAACTTTCTCTACGCAGATTTACAACGAAGGAACACAAAGTTTTCGGCCACTACGTAACACATGTCCAGGGCGTAGAAAGTAACTGGAAGGAGAAGACATACTGGGCCTTCCTGAAGAGGACGGACACTGTCGACTGTCTTGTTCCATTGGGTGAGGCATATATCATATTTTGTCCTCAAACAACCGATATGTATTTTAGTCGTTTTCTTGTCCGTCGATTCAAACTACACACCTGCGTGTTTGGTATTATATTGTATAAAAAGCGTAACAATGTTACCGTACCTATGCTCTTCAGCTGGGGCCGGTTTTATGAAGTGTACTTAAAGTTACGCAATTACTTAGCGTCACGTGTTTGCGTAAACTCCTGTGTTCGCTTATATTAAACAAATCACGTCATTTACTAAGACAATTACCTTTTAGCGTTAAGAACGTTCTTAGCCGCTTCATCACACTGGCCCCTGGAGTGCAGCTCCTTCAGTTTGTCTGCCTGTGTGGCTTCCTTTAATGTTTTCCACGGCAGCTGATGTCTTTCTTCCTCAGCAGTTGTTCGCCAGGTTGTCGATCTCAGGGCGACCCTCATTCCGTTTCACATCTGCCTGTGGATGTCGTCATTTTCCTGATCACATGCCCACACCATCTGAATAAACTTGTTAACACTGGCGCGGGAACGAAATTAATACTGGAGAGCTGATAGCCGGAGTTTCAGCACCACTCCGGTGAATGCTGTCGGATCGTGACATCGGAAGGGGGAGGGTGTTCTTGAATATTTTTCGCGCCGACGTTCAAAATTGTTGAAGCTCACCAGAAACCTCCAAACCTCCCTGACGCTCGCCAAAAACTACCTTGAGGTTCTCGGAAAACCGCCAGTTGCACCCCTCAGAGGCTCGCCCATATGTCTGCCCCCAGCGAAATTCCTTGGGGAAGCTTTGCCCCCCTCCCCGTTCCCGCGCCTATGCACGTCATTAAACTTTTATTTTATGTAACACTTGTCTTGTTAGCAAGAAACTACTCCATGTTTATAATCGTAGGAGTCAGCAGTTACATCCCGTCGGATGGAGAACATCTCGTCTTGAGTCTTCAGAAGTCTCCGAACATCCTGAAGTCTTGTCTCACCCTCGCTAAGACCACGCAAGCACCACCAGGTAGGCCTGAGATAACCCACAGTTGGCTTGAAATGTCATTAATTGTTTCTGAAGGAAACAGTTTGATTGTGCAGCAATGTGCCGCTTTCGAAGTCGTTGCAAAGTGGTACGAGGCATACATGTACATATTGAAATTGAAATGTAAAATATAATACAAATTAACAAAATATATAATTAATGAACTATAAATTTTGAATTTTTTTTATAAAACAAAACAAATTTATGTGGGAAGAGAGACGTATACAAAGACCAAAACTGATCGCTATTGTAGGAGCCACTCACCAAACGTTATCTATGCTTATTTAAACGATATTTGGGCGAGCAGTATGGTAGAAGACAGTGTCATATAGTTGCATGAGATGATTGTACAATAAAAATGAACGGAAACCATTAACACGTCATTCACAGACATTATAAGTTAGGCAATAACCTACGTACAGTTGATGATAGGTCTACTGGTGACGTAACTGTGCGACACATTTTAGATTGGGATACAACGGCCAGCCGCACCACCCAAGCCCCAGACTCGGCGAGTAGCACGCCGTCAGGTAGGATGATGATTGTTATGAACAGAAGTAATCCGTGGTCCCGACACGGAACACTGTTACAACAGCCTTTTTAATGCCCATTTTTTAGATAACTAAGCATTTTATATTTAAAAAAACTGTGAAAATACATATTCATATGTGATATAATTATGTTTTATTTTCACCAATGGATACACAACAAATTTCTCCATAAAATCCAGTACATTGGGATCGGGTAAAAAACAAATTCCTTGATCATTTCTCAGTTCTCGCATTCAACAAGTTTTCTTCAATGGGCAGCTGACGTCCTCTCTGGAGTCCCACAGGGAACAGTGTTGGGGCCAATGATGTTTTGCTGTACATTAAAGACATCACAGAAGGAGTGGACACACACATTCGCATGTTTGCTGATGACAGTGTTGTTTATCGTCCAATACACACTCCAGCTGACCAATTGACACTTGAATCCGACCTGAACAAACTGGTCTACTGGGCAAAGACATGGCAGATTGACTTTAATGTACCAAAGTGCGCCATCCTCTCAGTTACAACCAAGAGGAAGCCATCGATCTATGATTACTACATGGAGAACCGATCCTACGGACTGACAATCAGGACTGGGTGGGTGTTACCATTGACACAAAGTTATCCTGGCAGCCACAAATCAACAAAGCGCAGAACAAAGCCAGAAATACATTTGGCTTTGTAAAAAGAACACTGCTTTCGGCGGCACCTCAACGCTTGAGTTTGCTACTTGTGCCTGGGCATCCTACACCAAAACTGGTTTCAAGACAATAGCGCAAGTGCAGCGTCCCGCAGCTTGCTTTGTCAGCGGCGATTACCGCAGCACCTCGAGCGTAACGGCTGTGAGCGCTAACCTAAAGTGGAACACTTTATACACAAGATATTGGTTAAGACATGCCACTATGTTTTTTTTTAATTCATCACGGACTAGTGTGTATCAGCTTCCCTACCATCATTACCTCAGCAGATAACCGCACCAGACGAAAAAACGAGCAAAAACTACGAACACTGCCAGCCTCCTGCACGACCTACCAGCACTCTTTCTATGTACGCTGTATCCCACCGTGGAACTCACTCACACAGGAAGCAGTTGCAGCGTCTGCAGAAATATTAAAAAGTCATCCATTCATTGACATTATAGACGCCTGTTTTTGTTTTAATCATGGACTGCCTGATTTATTTAGTTTTAATTATTTATTTATTTTATTAACATTTATTTATTACTTTATCCCACAATAACGTTACAAACTGCAGAACAATTAAATATCACTTTTAGCAATATACTCTTGAAGATTTGAAGACATGTTGGGAGAGAATTCTCAGAAGGTGTATTTTAACATGTAAAATTGTGTTTTCAGTTCTCACATGCAGATGATATATCAGTGTCTAACGAACCAACCTGTCTGCAGTTTGCCTTAGACCTATATGTTTATCACGCCACATCTAATGTGAATGTGGTTGTGTTTGCGGATATGATTGGGAAAGAGTCAAATTACACCGTTAACATTTCAGGACCCCAAATGAGCGTCGTGTTCACGTTTGAGAACCTTGCGACAAATGACAGGAGGGAATTCCGCGCGACGACAGACTTCAACACAACCCGGAAGACAGCCTACGAAATAATGAGAGATATCGAGAAAACGGACCAAAGGTTCCGGTACGTCTGACCATTCATCTCACACGAATAGCAGTAATAACAATAATAGACTACACAATGTTTACATTTTTTTTAAACAAAATGTTGCAAAGTAGTTAATGTTAATTTTCTTAATATAATTAATATTATTTATTTATTTATAACTACATTTTATTATTACACTCTACTCATCATAAAGTACCTAAAATTGACCTCTTTTTGAGTAAACAAAAGCCATACAATGTACAATGCTAAGTGTTGTTTCACAGATTTACAACGAAGGAACACAAAGATTACGGTCACTACGTGACACATGTCCAGGGGGTGAAAAGTGACTGGAACGAGAAAACATATTGGGCCTTCTTGAGGAGGACGGATACTGTCGACTGTCTTGTTCCGTTGGGTGAGTCAGATGTCACCTTCTGTCCTGTCATGTCCTGTGCTGTCTTGTCTATCAACCTACTTGAAAGATACAGTGGCTTGTTTCACGTTCCTTTTTATATAAACATTTTGAAGATATGACGTCTGCCCTCGTTTATTAACATAACTATATTTTATATTGTTCTTAATGCTCGAATAAATATGTTTATAATATATACTGCCTGACAAAAAATTGCATTTAATAAACCCCAAACAGTGTTTACAAATTGAAATTTGCGTCCGCGAAATGTTAAAATTCTAAAGACGACAGTCAAATACAAAACAGCCTCTATTGCTCGTGGTCCACACTTATCAAAGAGGCATTCGTCACTACCCGCAAATGCCTTTGAAGTTTCTGGTTCCCACACACCTAACCACAAGACAGCCAAAGTACAACTGTTTCAATGAACTTCCTGCTAATAATTAACTAAAGGAACATGCAATCTCCCTTTAATTATAATCGAAACAGAGAATTATGTTGTTATGCAAAAACTGTTATACGGTAATGATCAACACTACTACCAAAGTACGGTAATTGGGTACGTGATGTGTTGTGTGTTTGTCGTTGTAGGAGTCAGCAGCTACGTCCCATCGGACGGAGAACACCTCGTGTTGAGTCTTGTGAGGTTCCCGAACAAATTGAAGTCTTGTCTCACCGTCGCCAAGACAACAACACCACCAGGTAGGCCTGAGCCAATCCCCAAAATGCAGGTTTGAGACATTCAGTGCTTGGTGTCTGCGATTCACTTTGGTCATACTATCAGACACGATGGTTGCCCCTTTGTAGGGAGTCGGGCAGATTGTTGATGACCAGATGAGAAAAACACAAAAAAGATATGGCGAACGGGTCAGGAGAACAATGCACGATGAGTGGAAATAAAAAGATGAGCATCCACCATCAACAAGTCGGCCTTCACAAACCATGCCACCATCTGATAGACTGAGAACATGGAACCGTGGTCACTGGCGTTGGAGCGTGTTGAATATTATTTTAGAAGGGTTGAGGCTCACTAGAGACATCCAGAGCCGCCACCTTCAGGCTCTCCAAAAATCTCCAATTGCATCCTCCTTGATGATCGCCGAAAATCCACACTTTCAGACTCTTCAAACACCTCCAATTGCACCGCCCTCTTAGGATCGCTGAAAACAGTATCTCCAAAATAACTCCATTTTGAGACTTACAATAAAAAACCCTTCAGGCTCACCAAAAACCTCACACTGCTCCCCAAAAGCAACTATCCCTTCCCTGAGTATTGGGGGGGGGGGCTAATCCTATCTCCAGCCCCACCTAAATTATTGGGGGCTCAGTCTCCCAAGCAACCACCTCTGGTTCCTACGCCTATGGTGATAGACAGGGAGTTCCCAGAAAGAGCAGACGTGGAAGAAGCTATGTGGATAAGAAAACAACTGTTGCTACCAACAGAGATACTGGGAATTACAAGCTTTTGTCACGTGTACGATGACGTCATTCAATCAGAACGTCTTTGGTAACAACAACGATAACAACTGGACATGATCGCAAAACAATCTATATATAAACTTGAAATTTTCAATATGTTCATAAGAATTCTAGCTAATAAAATTACTTATTGTAAAGAATGTCCAATAATCCAAACATATGTGTTACATTTTCAGAAATGACCACAACCGTCTAAGCCCTACACACGATGAAAGGCAACCGCCCAACGAGTTCTGCTGACTGGGACTAACGCCAGTTATTTGGCTGCACGAGACGAACAATCGGGCATAGGAACTGGCGAGAATTGCTTCTTTGAACAACTTGTGATTTGTATCCAGAAACTAACATTAACTTACCTTTAACTTAAGGTGGTTCTGAATTGCTTACATAGTGATTGAAGTGTCTTGAAGTGGACAGTAATAATAATAACAATAATAATAATAAGTATTAGTAGAAGAAGTAGAAGACAACAAAAAAGTGCAACAACAAAAAACAACAACAACAACGTGGTCTTCAACAGCTCCGGGATACGCCAAGAAACCACCAGTGACGTGTACTCCATTATTTTAACACGTATTTTTTCAGCTACTACTACTAATAATAATATTGTTTATTTTAAACAAACGTCCATATGTATACGCACAATACAAGTAAATATAAATAAATAAAAAATATAAAGATATAGACACACATGGAATAAAAAATATATGGGTAATAAAAAGTATATATAAAATGTGCGTTCAACTTTAAGTATACAATTTGGTAGTCCAGTATTTAAACGTAGGACTTCTAAAATGTATATCAGTATAAAAATAATTCACAAAAAGTGGATTTTTAGACTGTTGAAGGCGACATAATAAGCTATATATGGATGAACGCATACGTTTATTAAAATATGTTACACAGTTTGTAGCAAACATAAAATTTGCACTACAGCGTGATGACAAATTGTGTAAATTTAAAAAAAGTGTTACATGCAATAATAATAGCTTTCAAACTCTGTTTTTTAATTTACACCAGACTTGAGGTTTTTGATTGGGCCCATGTGACCGTGCTTCCCCTAGACCGTTTGTGTGCCCCTGTTCACGTTACAATAAAGTGAAGTTACGGCGGCGCAGCGGCGAACAATTTCCAACAGCACCAACCCGCCCCCCCCCCCCCTCGCTCCGTCTTCGGATGCCACCTGTCGAGCCACGGAGAAGGTGAAGTTACAGCGGCGCGGCAGCGACACATTTTCTGGTTCGGCAGACAGTGGAGGTTTTTGTGCCCCTTCTAGACTAACTTTCTGGACCTGTCTGTATTGTGGCCGAGTTAATCTGTATAGGGCCTGTAAGTGTGTCATGATACATGGCGAAATTCCGCGCAAGTAGAGCCGACTGGCGACATGAAGTATCTCGGCGCTTGCTTAGGGAATAGGATGTTTTCATTTTGGGTGTGTAATCGTATGAATGACATATAAAGACTTATACTAGTCCTGGTTTCTGACTGATGAAATCAAACTAAAGCGACGCGGGAAGTTTTTTGAGTAAACATTTTACGGTAATCGTTTAAGTGGTGGTTATAGCTGGACACCTGTAATACAGCCCGGGTGACGACTTTACGTCAGGCTAGTAAAACGCACATTTATCGTGAACATAATTACCTACAACAGTTTCCCCACCGTATTAACTATCTATGAAAACAGAACAGTGTTAACGGGATCGGTAGTATATATCTCATGTGGCTATTGTATCACCGAATAAAGCACACCGTATCTTACGGCAGTTACGTCAAGTTACGACGTAACACATCGCCCGAGCAATACTACATGTATCTAATTACTGTATTGCCAAAGCCAAACTCGATTACTGTGGCAATTTTAGTTACAAAACTTCTTCTACATGTTTGATTTCTTACCTGTGCATAACTATTGACTTCAAATTACGTAACGAGTTACATACTTCAGTAGTTTATGTAATGCAAGAGCAGCAGTAAAACTAAAAAATTAAAGACTTAATTAATACAATGTATTATTGTTTTAATTAAAACCGCTGGAAGAAGAAAATGCTTGCGCCACACGCTCAATTGTAAAACCGACGACCATTTTGATACAAACAAACGGTCAGTCGTGACTAGAGCTAAGACAGAACAAATTCACGTAACTGCCCAGACGACCTACTGTATGTATTGTCAAGTTACATTATAATCGTCTGAAAGGCCTGAACTAGGCAGCTCTGGCGCCGAAATGTATCAAGTTATTATCTGACTTGGTACTACAAAATGCCTCGTTTCTTTTGTGTTGTCACATCGACCCACAACATTAAAACACGGTACAATACCAAGCCCGAGGCGCTGGTTGAAGCCCCCTGCTAAGCATAACTAGAGTGCACGTCGACGTGTAAGAGTACTAAATCCTTAAAAATCACTTGATCAGCACAGTAGTAGCGTTTTATAAATGTCCATGCGAGCGAACGGACTTTCGATGTTTAATAGTAGAGATTTAGGAAATTCGAGTTAATCGAATGAAAGAAATGTGAGCGTGCGGGTGAAATCGAGTCGACTTATCCGAAACTTCGAAGTCAGCTTATGCTGATTATTTTATAACATATGAGATACAACGACAGCCGGGACTGAGGAAAACAGTCGACTTAAGCGAAAATCCATTTAATCGAGTTCGAGTTATGTGGAGAGGACTGTACTTCGAAACTCGATGTATTTGTATAACTTGAAAACTTTAAAGGGAATGCACAGCTACTTACATTGTCTGACAGAACGACTGTTTTTCTTGGACATTTAACAATGCAAATATTAATGTTTATATAATAATATCGAATAGGGCCTAATATATATTTATTAATATGAATGTGAATTAGACATGAAATTATAACCTTCTCACCGGACGATACATTAGTCTGTTAAATTCAAAGTTCTTTTATACAGGTCTACAATGTCTGGCAGCAATAATAACAATTGAAACATGAAGAACAACATTGCTAATTTAGATGTGCATTGTGATTACAATTAGGATGGGGTACCGTTTGAAGTTTTGCAGAGCGTCGAGAGGCATATAGTTAGAACTGTGTTGGCACCTCAAAGGTGGGTGCAATGGAAGGTGTTTGTGAGTCTCTGGGGGGTGTAGTTGGAGGGTTTTGTTCAAAAACGTACCGCCAAAAAACAACTAACCACTCTACGTGTGTGTGTTTGTGTGTCTGCGTGTGTGCGTGTGTGCATGTGTGCGTGTGTGCGTGTGTGCGTGTGTGCGTGCGTGCGTGCGTGCGTGTGTGTGTGTGTGTGTGTGTGTGTGTGTTTTTCTGTGCACAGCATATTTAACCTCCACTGACACAAGTGCTGTGGAAAACTCGTAAAATTCTCATACCTCACTTTTCAGAAAAATCCACCCAAATCTGACACACTTCAATTTCGCCCCAATCTGGTGACGGATTTTGAAATATTGGTGCGTGCTGCAAAATAGCCACTGTGCGAATACGCGAGAGACTAGCATATATTTATTGCCACCTCGTGAAAGATTTAATGTAGAAGTACATTCAGTATTCACTGGACTAATATGTGCTATGTCAAAGTGTTCGAAACAAAATCACACATCGCACCAAAACGGTATTTTCAAGGGCACTCTTTCTGGTAATGGCGGACGAATCCTTAATGTTGTCTTACCCCTGATTCGGCAGCCAGTGGAGGTTTTTGTGCCCCTCGTAGACTAACTTTCTGGACTCGCCCCTGGCTGTATTGCGGCCGAGTTAATCCGCGTAGGGCCTGTGACACGATACATGGCGAGATTCCGCGCGAGTGGAGCCGACTGGCAACAAGAAGTATCTCGGTGCCTGCTTAGAGAATAGGATGTTTTTGTTTTGTAGTGTAATCATGTGAATGACATATAACGAATGATACTAGTTCTGGTTTCTGACTAATAAAATCAAACTAAAGCGACGGGGTAAGTTTTTTAAGTAGACATTTTACGGTAATCGTTTTAGCGGTGGTTATAGCTGGACATCTGTAATACAGCCCGGGGGACGAGTTTACTTAAGGCTAGTAAAACGCACGTTTACCGTGAACATAATTACCTACAACAGTTTCCCTACAGCATTAACTGCCTATGAACACAGAACAGCGTTAACGAGATCGGTTGTATATATATATATATATATATATATCTCACGTGGCTATTGTATCCCCGAATGAAGCACAAAGTGCCTTACGGCAGTTTCGTCACGAAACGACGTAAACGAATCACCCGAGCAATATAATATCCAATTACAGCATAACCAAAGCCAAACTCGATTACTGTGACATTTTTAGTTACAAAAGTTCTCCTACATGTTTGATTTCTTACCTGTGTATAACCATTGACTTAAAATTACGTAACGAGTTACATACATTAGTAGTTTATGTTATGCAAGAGTAGCAGTAAAACTAGAAAATAAAAGACTTGATTAATACAATGTATTAATGTTTTAATTAAAACCGCCGGAAGAAGAAAATGCTTGCTCCACATGCTTAATTATAAAACCGACGACCATTATGAGACAAATAAACGGTCACGGCACTGCTCAGACGACCTACTGTATGTATTGTCAAGTTACATTGTTATCGTCTGGAAGGCCTGAACTAGGCAGCTCTGGCGCCGAAATGTATCAAGTTATTATTTGACTTGGTACCACAAAATGCCTCGTTTCTTTTGTGTTGTCACATCGACCCACAGCATTAAAACACGGTACAATACCAAGCCCGAGGCGCTGGTTGAAGTCCCCTGCTAAGCATAACTAGAGTGCACTGTGGATCTGTGATAAGTCGAACCTTCAGGGACTCTGGAAATATTTCTAGTTATCAGAAGTTCCATTATAAGGATCTGCGTTGGTTGTTTTGCACGTTGTCACCGGTTAACTTTGCGTGAAGTCAGCGCTTTCCTGATCCACACACTAAAAGACGCACAAGAAACGCTTTGCGAGAAACGTCGACGTGTAAGAGTACTAAATCCTTAAAAATCACTTTACCAACACGGTACTGGCGTTTTTACAAATGTCCATGCGAGCAAACGGACTTTCGATGATTAGTATATCTAGAGGTTTAAGAAATTCGAGTTACGTGGAGAGGACTGTACTTCGAAACTCGATGTACTGTATTTGTATAAGTTGACAACTTTAAAGGGAATGCACATCTACTTACATTGGCCGACAGAAGGACTGTTTTTCTTGGACATTTAACAATGAATCTATTAATGTTTATATAATAATATCGAATAGGGCCTCATATATATTTATTATTATGAATGTGAATTAGACATGAAATGTTAACCTTCTCACCGGACGATACATTCGTCTGTTAAATTCAAAGTTCTTTTATATAGGTCTACAATGTCTGGCTGCAATAATAACAATTGAAACATGAAGAACAACATTGCTAATTTAGTTGTGAATTGTGTTTAAAATCAGGTGGGGTACCGTTTGAAGTTTTGCGGACTCAAAAGTTGGAGGGTTTTGTTGAAAAACGTACCGCCAAAAACAATCAACCACGCTACGGACCTGCTATAGTGTGTGTGTGTGTGTGTGTGTGTGTGTGTGTGTGTGTGTGTGTGTCTGTCTGTCTGTCTGTCTGTCTGTCTGTCTGTCTGCCTGCATGCGTGCATGCGTGCGAGCGTGTGTGGTGCGTGCGTGTGTGGTGTGTGTGTGTGCCACTGTGGTGTGTGTGTGTGTGTGTGTGTGTGTGTGTGTGTGTGTGTGTGTGTGTGTGTGTGTGTGTGTGTGTGTGTGTGTGTGTGTGTGTGTGTGTGTGTGTGTGTTAATCTAAGGTATATCCGCTTAAGTTAAAAGTAACAGCTTTGAAATCCGCTTTTGCCCTGCACGATGGTAATGTACTCGTGGATGTAAAGAACGTCAGACATAAGTTTAAGTCTCAACGGCGTCCATTTTTTGATCGCTTGACGGAAGTTTTGTTAGGCAACCGGTCACCTGATGGATAGAACAATTCTAAGTAATCATAGACTAAATTTGAACTGTGTGGCGTTTGCATAAGTGTCTGTTACCAGACCCGAACTAAATGTGAACGCACCGCACAAAGCAGCTCGGAACACAACGCAAATGGCACAGGGAAACAATACTAATGTAAAGAGGCCTTTCAGACTGTGATAGTCATAAAGTACGATTATATAAATCATATATAATAGCCATACCATAGACTTACAAATACAATCATGTAAATGCTACGTAATTGCCATCATGATTAATTGCACTGTTCAAGACGATATATTACATGTATATATGTATGTCAAAATAGTATTGTTAATCAGACAATGTGTCGTTAGTTAGCTCAAAATATCTGGTGAACTTCAGAGATTAGCAAGCCGAGGGCCAACACGGCTACCCGAAGGCCAACACGGAGACACTACGAATATGGCAAATTCATAAAATGATTATTATCTAACAATTATTATACACACTATCACGAGAGGCCATATCTATGGACAATAATTTCACTCTCTGACCGACCTTCTACGTTTTGAGCAGGCAATGACTTATGTATATACTATATGTACGTGCTTTGATGTGACTTTAAATTCCATTGATTATTTCCTGTATGCCTTTAGACGTTTTTGAATGGGCTCATGTGACCGGCGCAGCGGCGAAGTATTTTCAACAGCATCCCCCGTCTTCGGATGTAACAGTCAAGCCAGGCAAGCCAGCGGTGAAGCTGAAGAACCACCTTCCCCCCTCTTCCTCCATCAGATGTCACCAGTCGAGCCACGGATAAGGCGGCGCGGCAGCGACACATTTTCTGGTTCGGCAGCCAGTGGAGGTTTTTGTGCCCCCCCCCCCCAGATTCACTTTCTGGATCCACCCCTGGCTTTAGCGTTTCCCAAAACGGTTAGGATGTTTCCTGTAAATCTACATGAACGCTCCAATGTTACAATTTCATTAACAGGTGGCAACACATGTATGTTCAAGTTTCCTTGCTCAATTATTTGCCGATAAGTACTTTTATATTATAAAGATTTTATAGCAATACATCTCAAGAATATATTAATGCAGTAGGCCTGTGTCTTAAACATAACACATTTAATACAATCAACGATTCTATACCTACGGATGAGTCTCTCTGATACAATCATCAATTACAATTGACTGCGTAAGCTCTTGCCCGAATACGAAGTAAACGGCCGATTAATAATGTCGCTGCATGATGCACTAACAAAACCTCCGTCAAGCCACCAGAACACACATGGTGGGTTCAGACATTTCGTCGTACAGTTTGTTGAAATTCTGGTCACAAAAGTGTTTCTTTATGACAAAAATATAAGGTAAAGTTTTAAAGTAACATCTGTATGTGGGAATATTTAATTCATGAGATGTCGTGTTGCTCTCCTCCTTGTCACCTCGGTGTACAGTAATGTAATTCACGTATACAACCGTTATCAACGTTGTTGGAAAAACAAAGGTTGACGGAGCTCACGCGCAAAATTTCGAGTGTGACATATGCAAACCACGACGTGCATCCTGCGAACAGCATATATCAGTTGCGGCCTAGTTAATCCGTATTGCGGCCGGTTTCACCAGTATTGGCCGAGTTCTTCAAGGACGTTATAGATTATGACATTAGCGTAATTTCAAACGTCATCACGCGTCGGCACAGACCTTTCGTTGTTTTAACGCACGGGAAATAATCGCGGGAATTTAAAGGATTATTTCAGAACGTTGATGTCCGAGATCAGACGAAATTACTTTCTTTGTGGGGAGGGGGTCTCAGGCAATTTCGTCTGGCGTCGGACATCTATATTTTACGCTTCTGGTCGATACTGTTAATATATATTGGTATCATCATATCAAAATTTACAAACTTTCGTCTGAGGGGAGGAGTCGGGGGCTGAAGCCAGGTTAAATTAATCTCGTCTGATATTGGACATCGACGTTCTGAGATGATTCCTAAAGTCACGTCATTGACAAAATGTCGAAGATTGGTCAGAGAGTGAATTCAACGTCCACAGATCCTCGTGATAGTCCGCAAAATTCTCAGTTAATAAAAAGTATGACTTAATTTTTAAATGTATGATATTGCCTCCGTATTGGCCTATCAGTCGGCGGCTTTAGGCCAATACGTGACAGCATACTGAATGAACGAATTGGGTATATTCACAATAACTTTTAATATGGTCATACTGTCCGCCTGGGAATAGTAATCGATTGTATTCAAAAATGCAAATTGTGTTTAATTGATACATTTCTTGACGGCCATTTCTCGAAGTTGCTATATTCACCTTATATCAACGAGGAATGTAATCGACATTTCGATTTGTCCTACAACTAAACATCGCCGCGTGTGGAATGTCATGTTGCATGACCTAAAAAAAAATGGAAGCGTTGTATTTGATCGGCGACATGCGACAGCACTTCATGGCCGAGACATAAGGGGATAACGGTCTTAGACGGGAGGGGGGGGGGCACCTTTCCTAAGAAGGCAATAGGAACACGACCGAACAATCAATAACAAATAATATGTCATATATTGCTAAAAAGTATGCAATATAATTAATTTTAATATTACTCCTATTGATGGTTATGCAGTTTTCATCAGTCTTATTACATAAGAAAACACAAAATCGTCATTTTGGGTCGTTTCACCAAAGAAATACAAGGTGCAGAAGGTGTAAAACAAATTAACAGTTGGAATTACCAGCGCATAGAATCCAAAACTGTGGCAAACCAGTGTTCGACCAGACGGTACATTTGCCGACCCTCTAATAGAAGAGCTTGAAGCGCTGCATACATGCATGCAGGGTCAAAGATGTATGCAGGGAGGTGTCTGGAGCCAGCAGAGATCGGTACCAGGTGACCGACATGACGACGATGATTATGAAATTAATTGTGGTTATCTGACTGTCATAAAATCTTACAAAAAGCATTGATTGACGAATTCAATTGTGTAATAGGACGTGAAGTAATATATCACGATCCCCTCTCGTTTAATGAACAGTAACATCTCCACTGGGCCTTGTCTCAATTTGCCACTCTATTGTATGTGCAGTGGTTAAACTCATCGTTAGAATGTCGCACTTTCATTCAAGACAACCTTGGATTCGAATCCTACTGCTGCTGCTTCAAAGTTTTAACAATCTTATTCTTAGGTGTTGTCTCTCCATACAGCCCCTTCTGGGACTAACATAGGAGTTGTGAAGTGCGCATTGCAAAGGGTGCGTGAAACTGAATTTAAAAAATAATTTTAAAACAAAAATAAAACAAATAATTATGTAAAGCAAGTGCAATAATTTGTGCAGATTAAAAACACAGTCTCTGTCTTTATCTATAGTCTGGTAAGGTGGGCTGGAGCAACAAGGTGGATGGTATTCAAAGCTTGTTGGAATGGGTATAGTGTGGCTTATTATTTCTGGCGGAGTAGATTCCAAGCTCTTGTAACTCTGGGATAGAATGAGTATGCATATGTATTTATGCGTGCATGTATTTGTATGTATTTGTTTGGATCGCTGTTTCGTGTACGGGAACATGGGACTATAAGATGTTGTAGTAGGGTAATGTTCAGGAGATTCACTCTACGTTACCTCAGTTCAATCAGCTGTGTAAATGAGTACATGTGATAGATGCATGTGAACGAATAGACTTCGCGTAGTAATTATAGCATGGCTTTCCCACAGACGTCGAGTTGGTATTAGTAGACCTGTAGTGAACCTGCCTTACGGATGTGAAGCTTAGAGCCTTTGTGTGGTCTTTGGGGGAACGAATACCTCGCCATGTGAGAACTGACCCATTCCTAAACCGCTCAACCGTGACGTGCAGTTGTGCACTCGGAGTAGGGCGAGTTACATAACATGTCTACACACGTGACCGCTGGTCGTCACGGCGGGGCGACCTTTACGAGGTCGCATTACTTAAAAGACTCACTGACCAGTCGGACCGTTACAGCAGACGTTCCTCCGTCACCGGTCGCTACAGAACCTGTGCTACTACACAGACAACATGGGCAAGAAAGGCGGATGTTGCAGTCAGACAGCACTGCTGATTGTGGCGGGTGTCATCATCGTTGGCATGGCCTTCTTCGCCGTCGGCTTTGTCATCTCTCAATATGTATTCAGCGTAGACTCGGGTAAGTAGACCGTCCCGCACATTCGGGTTAGGCGGAGTGCTTGGATGGGCAAGATATACACACCCTATTGTACGAGTTACATTTCAGAGACACGTAGCGTCATTGAAGAGGAAACAATTGTTAATCATAGGTTTAGAAGTGGCACTACTTATCTTTTTGCCAACACTACCTGGTTGTTCCATTCCGTGTTGTGTTCCACCTTCAATTTAGGCACCTGGTTTTAAATAAGAAAATAGTAATATTTTTGTCGATGGAAAACCGTAAAAATCCTATTTTATTTATCAAATGGATGCGCAGATTCAAATGAAAAGTGTTAGCGTAATTAGTTTCCAACGTGGAACAAAGCAATGTTTGCATGGAGGTTACGGTAAATATACATTGATGGTAATACAGTGGAACCTTGCTATTAAGGTCAACCTTGGGACTGAACGAACTGACCTGAATAGCGAATTAAGTGACCCTATTAACTATATCAATTAAGTTCCTATACATTGCTGTTACATAAATCATTTGGGACTATTCTAGGGTGACCTTAAATGCGAGATAGCTGTATTAGCGAAGTTGGGCTGTATAAGATACAAATTAACTCGTAATAGCTTATGCCTGGATCAGAGCAATTAGCTGGCATGTGTGAATTAACTTGGGTTTTGTTCACTTCAAACAAGCTTTAAGTAGAGGATTTGCTTTAACCCTTACGACAGTGAGCTTACCACACAGCGCAGTTTATGCGTGGAAGTTATATTGGGCTTCAAATGATTAACTCCACCTACAATTACCTTTCAGAAGATATACCTAGAAAGAAGGGGTGTGTCAAACCACAAGCATTCACACCTAGGGGCTGTACTGACACTATGTTCTCACACCTATCAATTGTCACACCTCGCGCGGGGGGTACTTGGACGGGGTTACTGGGACGATACCTAATAATAGTAGTAATAATAATAATAATAATAATAGGGTTTGTATAGTTAAACAGCGAACAGTCAAATAGTAACTCTCTTATACGGCTCAGTTGAAGGTGCCATACCCGATTTGTGTATGTTTATATAGCATATTCAGCATATATAATGTTGCCTGAACATCGCAGTAACTTTCAAGAAAGAAATATTCTTAAACGTCTTGCATGTCAAAAAGTACCATTTTCCCACGGCTGTGCATGGCATGTTACGTGCACCGCCTTTTAGGAGGAAGAGTAAAACGCTTTATTGAAGAGTTTATAAATATAAGCCTTACGGTATGTACTGCAAGAAATAGACTAGTGGTGAAATTTAACAATAAAATAGACGTCGTGCAAGCAGCATACACCTCTAGACGTTAAGTAACATCACGGTTTTTTTTAACACTATGTACATATATGATGAGACCAGGAGATTGAGAGGAGATCAGATAGAAGTTTAAATATTGAATGGTTATGAAAATGTTGATAGAAATATGTTTTCAGTTAATAACGATAGAAGGACTAGGGGACATGCAGCTACATTAGTAAAGGAGCCGTGTAGATTAGACATAAGACAATTCTTATTTTCAAAAAGGACTGTAAATGATTGGAACATATTATCTGCTGATTGTATGCGTGCTAGTAGCGTGAAGATGTTTAACAATGAAATTGACACCTACCTCAGAAGGGCGGGATACACGTAGATAGAAAAGGGTTGGACTCTCGATAACCCAAAAGGCTTCCTTGTCCACCAGCCATCTAGAGTTAATTCTCTGGGTGGCAATCTTTTTAAACAATATTATTTAAAACTACCTGAAAATAAACATAAGTAAACAAACGTTTACCTTCTGGAGGTATCACGCATTTTGAACTTGGTGGCACCATTAGTTAGGGGTTAAACATGTAACATAATGTAATTTTGTTAAAATCGAATCTCACTGTCTCGCATGACTGGGCGTATCGACCATGATCTTGGTACGGGATGTCAATGCGCCTGCCATATGTGCCCCCGAAGCAATTCTAATGATAGCGTCTACCTCGGTCTAAATCAACAGTTAGACCTATTTAGAACAAACTGTGTTCATGAATAGGGTTGCTGCTACAAGCCAGACAGGCGCAGGAAAGGTTGTGTCGCGTACACGCTGCCGTCTGTTCGAGATAGCTAGGTGTAATTCAGAATAGCTTATGGTGTTTACTCCCTGTTTATCCTCAGCGGATTCTCTAACATACTCTAACCCAGTGCAGTACGCGTAGACAGCTTTATCTAGATACAGTGTATGCCTAATACGTAAATTCAACTAATAATTCCAGGCTCACATAAATTCTAACTGTGCATAACCATTGACTTCAAATTACGTAACGAGTTACACACTTTAGTAGTTTATGTTATGCAAGAGCAGCAGTAAAACTAGAAGATAAAGACTTGATTAATACAATGTATTAATGTTTTAATTAAAACCGCAGGAAGAAGAAAATGCTTGCTCCACACGCTTAATTGTAAAACCGACGACCATTTTGAGACAAATAATCGGTCACGGCACTGCTCAGACGACCTACTGTATGTATTGTCAAGTTACATTGTTATCGTCTGGAAGGCCTGAACTAGGCAGCTCTGGCGCCGAAATGTATCAAGTTATTATCTGACTTGGTACGACAAAATGCCTCGTTTCTTTTGTGCTGTCACATCGACCCACAGCATTAAAACACGGTACAATACCAAGCCCGAGGCGCTGGTTGAAGCCCCCTGCTAAGCATAACTAGAGTGCACTGTGGATCTGTGATAAGTCGAACCTTCAGGGACTCTGGAAATATTTCTACTTATCAGAAGTTCCATTATAAGGATCCATGTTGGTTGTTTTGCACGTTGTCACCGGTTAACTTTGCGTGAAGTCAGCGTTTTACCAATCCACACACTAAAAGACGCACAAGTAACGCTGTGCGTGAAAGATCGACGTGTAAGAGTATTAAATCCTTAAAAATCATTTTACCAACACGGTACTAGCGTTTTATAAATTGTCATGTTTAGTAGTAGAGATTTATGAAATTCGAATTAACCGAATGAAATAAATATGAGCGTGCGGGTGAAATCGAGTCGACTTATCAGAAACTTCGAAGTCGACTTATGCGGATTATTTTATACTATATGAGATACGACGACAGCCGGGACCGAGGAAAAAGAGCCGACTTAAGCGAAAATCCATTTAACCGAGTTCGAGTTATATGAAGAGGACTGTACTTCGAAACTCGATTTGTATAACTTGAAAACTTTAAAGGGAATGCACAGCTACTTACATTGGCTGACAGAACGACTGTTTTTCTTGGACTTTTAACAATGAATCTATTACTGTTTATATAATAATATCGAATAGGACCTCATATATATTTATATATATATGAACGTGAACTAGACATGAAATTATAACTTTTTCACTGGACGATACATTCGTCTGTTGAATTCAAAGTACCCCCAAAACAATCAACCACGCCACGGGCCTGCTATAATGTGTGTGTGTGGAGGGGGGGTGGGTGGGTGTTGTTGTTGAAAATATTTCGCCGCTGCGTCGCCGTAACTTCACCTTATTGTGTGTATGTGCCCGTGTCTTCGTGTGTGTGTGTATACGTGAATATGTGTTCATGTGTCTGCACATGTGTGTGTTCGTGTATATGTTCGTGTGTGTGTCTGCATGCGTGTGTCTGCATGCGTGTGTCTGCGTGTGTGTGTTCGTGTGTCTGCGTGTGTGTTTTTGTGTATGCATGTGTGTGTCTGTGTCTGCGTGTGTTTGCGTGTATGTGTTCGTGTGTCTGCATGTGTCTGTGTCTGCGTGTGTTTGCATGTATGTGTTCGTGAGTCTGCATGCGTGTGTCTGCGTGTATGTGTGTGTGAGTCGTAATGTGTGTGTGTGTGTGTGTGTGTGTGTGTGTGTGTGTGTGTGTGTGTGCGTGCGCGCGCGCGCCCGCGCATGCGTGTTAATTCCTGATGTAAGGAACATTCGCTTAAGTTAAAAGTAACAACTTTGAAACCCCTTTGCCCTGCACGAAGTCTACGCACTCATGGATATAAAGATCGTCAGACATAATGTTTAAGTCTCAACCAGTTCTTTATAACGAGTGTCCATACAATATGGGCGTATTCCACGTTGTAATTGATCTATCCAATACGTCGCGGTTTTCCTACATCACAATCAAAACATCTTGCTTGACCTCCGTCAAGCTTTGCCTTTGCCGGCAATGTTTATAACGTTTATATACGTAAATTACATTACAACTGCTGCACGACATCTCATGAATAAAACATTGCCGCATACATTTGTCACTTCAAAAACCTTGCCTTATGTTTTTTATCACAAAGAAACACTTTTGGGATCAGGATTTCAAGAAAATATACGACAGAATGTCCAAACCGACCACGTGTTCGGCATCTCTTTTTATCGCTTGACGGAGGTTTTGCTAGGCAACCGGTCACCTGATGGATAGATCAATTCTAAGTAATCATAAACAAAATATGAACTGTCTAGTGTTTGCATAAGTGTCTGCTACCAACGTCCAGAAACCGAACTAAATTTGAACGCACCGCACAAAGCAGCTCGGAACACAACGCAAATGGCACAGAGGATACTAACGTAAAAATAGCATAGGCCTTTCAGACTGTGATAGTTATACCCTACGATTATAAAAACCTAATACAATAGCCATACCATATAGCGTATATGTCTACGTATAGATAGACTTACGCATACAATCATGTAAGCTCTACGTAATTGGCATCATGATTAATTGCACTGTTGAAGACGATATACTATTATATGTCAAAATAGTATTGTGAATCAGACACCGTGTGGTTAGTTAGCTCAATATATCTGGTGAACTTCAAAGATTAGCAAGCCGAGGCCAACACGGCTACCCGAAGGCCAATACGGAGGCAATACAAATATGGCAAATTCATAAAATTATTATTATCAGACAATTATTGTACACACTATCACGAGTAGACATATTTATGGACGTTATAATTAATAATAGTAAACTATGCAACACAATAGAAAGACGTGTTCGTCATTTATTACCACTTCATGCTTTTGACAGAACAAAAAAACGCCAGGGCTAGGCTGATCGAGGCTCGGGTCCTTACTACAATAGTTGTGCAAATGCAAGCAGTAGAAATCCTTAGCACGATTCTCCATTTTTGTCATACTTGTGATACTAATGATGTACGTGCTTGACACATTTTAGATTCAGACGTTACCACCGTTTCAACCACGCACACGCCTGTTGTCGCTAGTACGACGCCGCCGTCTGGTAAGTTTTAGATAGTATCTTCAAAGTGGCTGTATACACACCGTGATAGGGGCATTTATTTCTCTTGTAGAGCCAGATTACTGGCGGTTTGGGGAGGTTAAAAGTTAACTTTTTTTAAAGCACTGTTGCGACTGTCCTGTTATACAAATAAGGGTCAATGGATTATTATTACACGAGGGTCTAAACAACACCTTCCGACCGAACTACAAGTAACTTATCTTTATATGTTGCACGGCTAGACGTGAGTTACGTGAATGTGGATATGACAGGGAGGGAGTTAAATTGCTGACGTTAACTTTTTAGGGCCACTAATCTCAATCGTGTTCACGTTTGAGAACCTTGTGACAAATGACAGGAGGGAATTCCGCGCGACGACAGACTTGAACACAACCCGGAAGACAGCCTACGAATTAATGAGAGACATCGAGAAAACGGACTCAAGGTTCCGGTACGTCACCCTGGGTGATCTCTTACGTCACACAATTCGGTTGTTCCATAACAATACATCAATAATAACACTAATAAAACACGTATTAAAATCTTTTGACTCTCCTGAAAAGTAAGTAGTCTAATTTCAAGAAGGGGCTAAATGAAGATTCATTTTTAGTCCTTTGGGAAAAATAAGAACAGATAATGCGTGTGCTATTTCTTAAACAATGTTTTACTGTGCAACATGCAAGATTGCAGCTCACCAACTCTCCTGCAAGGTTTCGACAACTAGTGGAAATCGGTCAAATAGCAGAGTATCGGAATAAAACCATCCGACAGTATTTTTTAATAACACATTAACTAATATATACAATATTCACGAAATGGTCTACTCGAATACTTTATTCCAGGTGTATCTTCAAAACTTTACTTCCATCATAACTCTTAATGATCTGTAACTATGATTCACCAAAACAATATTTCATTAATAATTACAAACTCACAATTTAGTTCAAAGGACTTCAGGGCCTCTTGGCCCATTTTAAAAATAAGTAAATACATTATTATATCAGATGGTTCCTTTGCGAATCGTCCAAGACGGTATCGAAATAATATTATAAATAAAGTTCAGTCGTAATCGCGCACGCTCGTTTACAATGATATAGATGGTGGTTTACAATGGTATAGATGGTGGTTTACAATGATCTAGATGGTGGTTTACAATGATATAGATGGTGGTATAATTATTTGCCCCTTCCTGTATTTGATGGAGCATAGTAAATGCATGTAATATGATACATTGCTTTATCAATAGAAACCAAAGTTAATGTTGTCTTACTTTTAAAGGTGCCAGTCAGTTCCTCTGTTCGGAATTAGCGGACGTAGTAATTTATAACAGAAGTTTGCTGTGTGAGAGAATGGGACATCGTTAAGCATCAAATGTGTTGCAGTTAACTCAACCCGACTCGGCCTTATTACCAATAAAGCTTGTTTTGCTTTTGTTAAAGTGGATGTTTTGTTTAGTATTTGAATATGCTCCGGGGTCGTACCTTCCAAATTGCTAACTTTGTTATGGGTTTACTAAACACAATTTGGCAGGGGCAGCATGCCTTTAACATAGTTAGTATAATCTTACGAACATTATATTAATTAATAAATGAAAAAAACAGGATCAGACTGCCTCTTTTTAAAGTAAATGGCAGTCGTGAAAATAATTTTTTTTAAATTTTGTTTTACAGATTTACAACCAAGGAACACAAATCCTTCGGCCACTACGTGACACATATCCAGGACGTGAAAAGTGACTGGGACAAAGAGCAGACATACTGGGCGTTCCTGAGGAGGACGGACGCTGTCGACTGTTCGTTGTCGCAGGGTAAGTGCGATCTAATCTAACCTTCCGACGTCATTCATCCGTTCGGACAGGTCTTTAACCAAATGACAATGGTTAAAGACCTGTCCGAATGGAAAACGTTGTTTGGAACATTTGTTAAAACATAGTGGTTATGGATTGCAAATGCAATGGCTATTTATGCTAAAAACAACATGACTATGCACACGCACAAACAAACTGTAATGTGTGTGTTTGAGAGAGAGAGAGAGAGAGAGAGAGAGAGAGAGAGAGAGAGAGAGAGGAGGGGGTCAATGTTCTTGTACTGTCAATAGCGGGCGAACCTGTCTTGGAGATAACCCGTGACCCATAAACAGTTAGTTGATGAGTCAAGTTTGTAAATGTGTGCGTGATGTGTTGTGTATTTGTCGCTGTAGGAGTCAGCTCCTACATCCCGTCGGACGGAGAACATCTCGTTTTGAGTCTCGTGAAGTCATCCAACAACTTGAAGAGTTGTACCAGCCTCGATAAGACCACGCCCGCACCAGGTACTCATGATATGATCCCTGACACCAAAAATATATAAGCGAGCGAAAAATGAACAACTGTCAAACACGTTCCAAAAACGCCTTTTGAACGACTGCTAGTACCATTACGATTCGTCGGATCCCAACAATATTGATGTTATTTGGAAGTTGAAGCTTTCTGCTATTGAAACATATAAATGGTTTCCTGATAATCATTCATAAAATTAACTAAAAACGGACCTACAACCGGGCCCGTTCCGGTGTCTTAGACACTGCGAACCATGTTGTTTCGTCGACACAGTTCACCAATCTACCGATTGAGGCACCACTATCTGATTTCATGGTATAAGCTCCACCCACTTTCAAACGGCTGCGACAGTAGGCGTGACGTCACAATCACGTATATCAACCAACCAACGTGAAGAATTTAGACCCGTTGGGTGGCGTACGTTATTGTGACGTCACGCCGACGTAGATATAATATTATATCGGTTTCGCTGCGATCAAAGCACATCAATATCGCCGCGGTTTAAAAGTGGGTGGAGCTTATAACATGAAATCAAGAAATGATGAAGTGCGCATGTCTGAACCTATGCAAATTAGGAAAACAGCGACGCAATCGGAAGATTAGTGTACTGAGTACCCGCCGCCAACATCGTTCGGAACCGTACAGAACACCGAAAATTGCGTGATTGTAGGTCCGTTTATCGGTGTTCTTTAAACGGTTACCGGGAAATCTAGACGACGCTAGAATAACAAAAATGCATTCTTTCAAATTATACCAAGATCGTCGGGACAGGACGAGCCGTGAGGGTGCTAGCGACCGTAGAATTTCGTGTTTTGGACGTGTTCTGAGTTGTTCATTTTTCGCTCGCTTATCTATTTTTGCTGACACGTAGGCTTGATACCACCACTTCTACGATAGCGACCAGTGTTGATTTTACTAGGTGCTCCTTTCCCACAGCAAAGCATTGAGTATTATTATTATTTTTGTTGCAAAATGTGTATTTTGTTAATTAAATAATTTTTTTAATTTGCATTGTATAGTTTACATTTTAATGTCAAAGTGTATGTAAACCTTGTACCGCTTTGCAATGCTGCTGAAGAAAAATGTATCGTTATCCTTATTCATTGCGTTACACCTGTCGTTTGTGCTTTAGAGATCACTATAATATAATCGGCCAACAACAAAACATTTTAATATGAAAAACAATACTCCAATTTAGGTCATTACGACGAGAAATGTTTCTCCACAAGTGTTAAAAAAATCGTGTTTGAAATGAGAATATCAAAACAAGAACTGCGATACCGTAAGCCATAAACAAATAAAGTAAACAGTAAAACAACGTTATGGAGTATCCACGGTATATGTAATCGATAGTGACAAGAACCCGTGGAAAACGTGGATCGAACATCTGACTGGTGGAACGTGTGAAACTATTTTTAGAAATCACGATCGTCTACACAGTGGAGAACAACTACTCGACGAGCGCCGCTGACGACGTCTTCCCGGCCAGCGTCATATGGACCACGCCACGCAAAGTGTTCGTTCGGGTCATGGAGGACGTCCAAGCCGCCAATCACACTAGTTTCAGGTGCTGTTCCTTGTACGTCGGGTTTATATTTTAGTATCACCTTAACATGCAATAGATCGTAAGAATGTAACACAATTCTTATCTGAAATCGCGCAAAAATCGATTAAACGGGGCCGCCATCTTTAATTGCGTTAGCATACCACGTGAACAATCCACTGCGTTGCCGTTGGTCAAAATAATAGAGAGAGTCTGGAAGCGTCCCAATCTCGACTCCCTATCCCGATCGAGCCACGTGCTCAGTTCGACTGACCAACCATCAAGCTGAATGAATGACTAAATAATTCAAGTGGAAATCAGTGTGTGGTTCTCTGTCTTGATACCTTATTTTATTTATATTTAGATTGGTACATATAACTTCTTAATAACAACAACATCGATTATAACTTGTCTATGTGTTTTCAGTTTTGCCGTAGACGCGAATCAGACTGTGACTCAGGTCCAGAACAGTCTTGCGACGGCCGATATGCACTGGATGCTGCTTTATCGAAACGTGACCATTGACTGCATCATCACCGAAGGTATACAGTAGTATAAGCCTTTCCTTTCTCAGTTAAATGCCATTTCTATCTAATCCTACATATTATAGTCTGGCTAACTACTTCAACGTTTACAATGCGGGTGCGGTGCGATGTGGTTGAGATTTATTAGTCTGTCTGTGCCAAATACTACATGAACTTTGTATTTGACAGTGTGTACGCCGTTTTATTGGTATTTAAAAGTGAATGCTTTGGATTTTGGTATTAAAGAGAACATAGTGGTAGCTAAAGGTGGGTAAAACTATGGAGGAGTTTGTTCGAATTTATTATGAAACATTGACAACAATCCTTAATTACAGCTGATTCATCCACATTTTTATTCTGGATTTGGTCATAGTCTTATCATTATATTACCATGGTTTATGATTATGTAAGATAAAAAGAACACTATGCAATAGTCAGTTATAGTGGGTCTGATATTTTAGTAATCATTGTACATTTAGATTTAGTTAACATTGTAGGACTGTACACTACTGATTAGGTCGTCGAAGCTGTAACAAGACAATGCCTTGTGTTCCAGGAGTGAGCGCCTACATCCCGGCCAACAACGACCATCTGGTTCTGAGACTGGAGGAGCCAAACGCACATCTCCAATGCTAGCGTTCCAGTGACAAGCGGCGGAAGTATCGATGTGACCCGGATGTACATGCTGGCTGTCGACGTGGCAGCGAGGAGGGGATAGGGTTTATTGGAAATGTGTGCATGAAATTGGAGTTCAACGCATTTGTACAGCATCGCATATGGCATAACGTACTCTGTGCCGAGTCACAATAGCCATATTATCTAGTTATTTTTATGTTTATAACCTTTTCGTCTTTTACGAAGTTCTATCTACGAATTTCTTAAGCACTACCCTTTTTCGTTTTCAGATGGATCCTGCATAAGTTCAGCTTATATTTTTCGCACATATGATATCCGTCAGCATTTGGACGTTTCTCAAAATCCATACCCTGTAGTACCTTCTCAACTCATGGTACTCCGGATTATATTCCCAAATTTGATATTTTCTCATTATATGGCTCAATCTACCATTATTCCAAACAGGAGACGAGACCGGATTAGCCGCAGTGTAAACACTGCACCATTGTGGATGTATGTTGTTTATACAAACTGCGCATTTGCTATCCGTTTCCTGGTGCGTTGGGTGAACTATACAGAACTATGGTGCAAAGGATGTTGTTGTCAGCCAGAATGCATATGGGTCACATTGACTGATATTTATTAGCATGACATCAATGCAGTTATTGTTTAACTATTGGCATGGCTAATTTTAAGGTTACTACTGATTTTTGCAATTAAATACTAAACAGGGTATTTCGGATTTTAAAAATTAATACATAGAATGCACTTTAATATCACTAAGGGGACAGGTCGTACGACGATACATGTTATCGAGAGGTCTAGTGGTGGAAACTATCACTAAGGGGACAGGTCGTACGGCGATACATGTTATCGAGAGGTCTAGTGGTGGAAACTATCACTAAGGGGACAGGTCGTACGGCGATACATGTTATCGAGAGGTCTAGTGGTGAAAACTATCACTAAGGGGACAGGTCGTACGGCGATACATGTTATCGAGAGGTCTAGTGGTGGAAACTATCACTAAGGGGACAGGTCGTACGGCGATACATGTTATCGAGAGGTCTAGTGGTGGAAACTATCACTAAGGGGACAGGTCGTACGGCGATACATGTTATCGAGAGGTCTAGTGGTGAAAACTATCACTAAGGGGACAGGTCGTACGGCGATACATGTTATCGAGAGGTCTAGTGGTGGAAACTATCACTAAGGGGACAGGTCGTACGGCGATACATGTTATCGAGAGGTCTAGTGGTGGAAACTATCACTAAGGGGACAGGTCGTACGGCGATACATGTTATCGAGAGGTCTAGTGGTGAAAACTATCACTAAGGGGACAGGTCGTACGGCGATACATGTTATCGAGAGGTCTAGTGGTGGAAACTATCACTAAGGGGACAGGTCGTACGGCGATACATGTTATCGAGAGGTCTAGTGGTGGAAACTCTGCGAGCACAGTTCTCTTTGGGAACATTTGGGATTTGGCAGAAGAAATTGTTTATTGAGCTGTTACTTTAATTGAATAATACGTTGATGCAGAACACATGCAAGAGGTTATTAATGAAATACAAGGAACTCGGGTTGTAAAATATTGTATTGGATATATTATTTTAGCATGTCTTAACTTCGTAAGAGTAGTAGATGTAGTTTGCATGTCTTAACTTCGTAACAGTAGTAGATGTAGTTTGCATGTCTTAACTTCGTAACAGTAGTAGATGTAGTTTGCATGTCTTAACTTCGTAACAGTAGTAGATGTAGTTTGCATGTACTGTTTAAGCGATACACATAGTGTACGTTTACATCTGCGTCGACTCGACAATCATGTTACCGCTTTATGAACAATCAATCTTGTACAATCGCTATAAATAGAGGCAGGTAAATTACCATCAAGATGCACATATATATGTCATCTACACGGAGAAGACAATAAGACATTCCATACACGACGAAAGTGTCAAACGAGAAATTAATTACTGTCACTCGATGCGTTAGGAATTCAATACTTGGTTTGTTTACACCGGCCGATGTATACTTTGTGGACATAGTGATTGGTTTTTATTACGATTGTCCGCGCACATAGAACAATAAACGACGTCCACACAACCGAATCATGTCATACTTACGACTATATGAAACTCATTACAGAGGCGTGAAATTATAGCAGATATTTGTTTTACGACGGTTGCGGTACGTTGCACGTACTGGACTGTTAATTTGACACAACCAATTAGTTGAACGGCCTTTCGGGTGCGACTGGCCAGGCATTAAATACGGCGTAGTAAGTACTCGCTTGATCTCGCGGTAAGGTGGTTTACGACAGGCCATTAACATGCCAGAATGACGTGTGGAAAGTTTGCCGGGTGTAACGTTTCACTGTTTGAACAACACGACGTGCCGTCATAAAGCGGCTATAGTGTGAAGACGGGCAGTTTGTTTGTTCGACCAGTCTGTGTCGACATCGCGATCTCTTCAGCTGTCACATACAACGCAGACTCGTCGGTGGCCCGCATATAAATCGGAGCGTTATCGGAGTCATCATGCGTGGCATCCAGATAGAAGAGCCGTCGTCTTTGCACTGCGCAGACGAGGAGGAAGACGGGGAGAGCGAGGCGTTTGTGGCCAGATTCACCAAATCCTTCCTTTTCATGGAGGCCGTCGAGCGGGCGAGCGCCCAGACCATGGGACCGCTGGTGAAGATGACGCAACGATCGCTCGGCCGGGGAAACGCATTGCGAGTCCAACCCAACGGCACCGACCACCGAGAGACGTGCCTGGAAGAGGAACTGGACTATCGCCTACAGCGAATGACCGACATCGCTCGGACTTTGCGAGGGGCGTGCGCGAGACAGCGGGATCAGATCCAGGCGCTGTGCACGAGCGCGCGCCGCTGTCACGACGACAGTGTGCGGCTCTTCGCGGACATGACACGTCACTTCCGCTGCAGACTTTCCGCCGAGCAGAAGCAGGTGGCGAGAATGGGCGCCGCGATGGCGGTTGTGGAAAACCGGAATCTCGAACTCAATAAAGTGTTCGGCGAAATGTTGGCTCGCGCGACGTGTACGATCGACGATCTGGAAGACCGTCTGGAGTGCACGCATTCGGAACTGGGCACAGAGAGAGAGGAGGTCGATGCCTTACGTCGCCGCGTCGCCTCGCTGGAGAAGGCAAATAGATCTGCTCAGCAAGAGACGGCGGTCGCGTTGGTAAGACTCCAAGAGAGCGACGTCAGGGCGAGCGAGGTGCAAAGTAAACTCGAATCTGCCGAGAAGGGGTCCAGATATTACGAGTTGCTGCTGGACGCCAGTCTCCGGAAGCTGTGCATGTACGAGGACTCTGACGAGTCGGGGCGGATGACCTCGTCTGATACGGCCCCGAAGGATGATCACACGTGTGCGACAAATGCGGCTGAAAACGTTATCGCAAATGAGGAGACAAAAATATGGCCGGATGTCGGAGGACATAATTGGAATGTACGCGTACGAGCTTCCAGTGTGTCGGGTTTGCTTGAACGAACACTTGGATGTAGCATCGGTGAAGTAACGAGAACGGGAAGTCAGTCTATATGTCGTGGTCACATGGCCGCTGAAACGAAGGATAGCAATGGTGCAGTGCCCGTCACCAGAGGCCATGTCGCGGCGATGACCGGTATATCGATGACGTCACTGTACGCTACCAGTGACCTCTCGCTGCCACTAATAGGCCTGTCGCTTAGAAAGGGCGACAGCAAAATTACTGCCACTGACGGCGCCTCCAGTATGACGTCATTGCTCAGTGAACCATCGCCAGTCGTGCCGAAGAGAAAAACGAAGAAGAAGCGCCGACTGACACGTCAGTTGCGGAAGAGTTTTTCGTTGGAGGAATCAGAACGAATGGAAGCCGACATTGATTCGGTGCAAACTACATTTGAAGGCAGCGGCAATACCGATGTCACCAGCTTGTTAAACGGGTACCGAAATGTAATTTCCGGTAAACTGACACTACAGGAAGGTGCGGTCAACAGTCCCGAACAGGTCAAGACAGGGGACAACTCTTCAGTCTTGCCGCAGCAATTCGCTGGCGATGTCGATGACGCAACAGCGTCTCGCGAACGTCACGACTCGTCGACAAGCGTATCCAAAGATACGTCATCGGGTCACAATAAGCCTAAACGCACACCAACCTTCAAAGGACTTAAGATATCAGGAAACGCTGGATTCGCCAACTTCGTAAGAGACGTGCAACGGAAGTTGAAGCGTCCCCGCAGGTCAAAGACTGTCGAACTCGCCGACTTGATCGGGGTCACGAGACCGGAGTCAGACTCTCTCAACGGCGATTGCAATTTGTGATGTTTCGTTTAGCGCAAATGCGAATGAGAATAGTATCACATGTGGGCCATTGTTCGTTCGGTAAACGTGGGTGATCCAAAGAAGCTTAAATTACCATCAGCCAGCTTACATCCACTCGTGGGGCAACGGAATCAAATCCACTCGTGGGGCATCAATTAACACCACTACGAGCCGATCACCATCCAATTATCTCAGGTTGGAGAAATGCCCTCTACACAGGATAGCATATTAAAACACGTAAGTAAATATTTATAAATTTATTAAATTATCCTTGTTTTCTTAGAACAAAAACATCGCTTATTGGTAGATCACAGGCCGGTGTTCTAAGAGAAGAAATGACAATAGAGAGTCAAGTGAACATCGGTGCCTCGGAGGAGATGCACTAAAATGATCCAAAGTTACCAAATTAGTATACATGTAGATAAACTGGATTCTCGATAAGCCAAGGGCATCTTTGTCTACTTGTCATCGAGAGTTTTTGCCCTGGATGGCAGTCATTTACAGTGATTTGTGTTAATTTACAAGGACGTATTACTAAACTACGTTCCTTCCCATTCAAATGGCTTTGTATGACCGTTCCCACCTACGTACACAGAGATGTCTGTATTACTGTTTATCGATGTGAACGAAATAGATGTGAACCCGGATGGATGAGTCACATTATTATGTTGTGCAGCGTACGTACTCAGTTACAACATTGATATGGTTGGGTGAAAGAGCTTTGTGTGAACCAGGGTAGACAAATGCGACACGTGGCGGTGTGAAGTGTGCGTACCTACTCACGATACGGTGAAGGAACTCTGTACAACCTAGGATAGACAAGACAGTGTTAGCCATATCATGTACTAGTGAAGTTATAACTGTGAATTGAATACTGATGTTGTGACATCGATCAGACTGACACAATATCAACAATATGTGTTGGGCTGTATTTGGATATCGACAAAAGACACACTTTTTATCGGAAAATGTTATTGTAAATATAAAACTGCAATAAAATATGACAATACAACATCAAATTACATTATGACAACAGTGAATTTCGAAAGGACACTTATTTTATGCATGCAAACACACCATGTAAATAAGACAGGCGTCAGGTAGTATAGTATGTTTATTTACAACTGTTATTTTGTTTGCTCTTTTCGTTCGATGTCGTATTCTCCTGATAACATCGCAGTCGTGTCTTGAATTACAAGAAACACGCACGCATTTCCACACACCCATCCCCCACACGCACGCACGCACTTCCACACACCCATTCCCCACACGCACGCACTCCCACACACCCATCCCCCACACGCACGAACACACTTCCACACACATCCACCCCCACACACGCACGCACTTCCACACACCCATCCCCCACACGCACGCACGCACTTCCACACACCCATTCCCCACACTTACGCACTTCCACACACCCATCCCCCACACGCACGCACTCCCACCCCCCACACACGCACGCACTTCCAAACACACCCATCCCCCCACACACGCACTCACTTCCACACACCCATCCCCACACACACGCACTTCCACACACCCATCCCCACAGACACACGCACGCACGCACGCACGCACTTCCACACACCCATCCCCCCCACACACGCACGCACTTCCACACACCCATCCCCCCACACACGCACGCACTTCCACACACCCATCCCCAACACACGCACGCACTTCCACACATCCACCCCCCCCTTCACACCCCCATCCCCCCACACACACCCACCCCCACACACTTCCACATCCCATCCCCCCACACACGCACGCATTTCCACACACCCATCCCCCCACACACGCACGCACTTCCATATACCCATCCCCCCACACACGCACGCACTTCCACACACCCATCCCCCACCGACATCTATGTAAATGCGTGCGATGAGAGAAATGGCTCAGGCGCGTCCCTACACGCATAGTGGGGAATATTGTGCTTGTTGGACGTATGACATGGTTAAGCCAGGTTGATAATTATGAACCATGTCCAACAGGGGCGTGGCTAGGCATAAATACATGCGGTAGCACTAATCTATAATGGGGGCTGATGGTCCAGAATATTTGTGTAGCAACTGTGTAGGCCCAATCAGTTGCAATCTGGAGCATTTTGAAGTCAAACTATAACATAAAAACTCTGAGGTAACAGAGAAAAAATACATTAATTTTACGACATGACCTCTACCCCTGGCAAAAGTGGACTTGAACCTCCAGTAAACCATATTATGTATAGCAAAGACATAAGGTTTGAAGGTGGTATGTAATAGGCGAGCACAATTTTCATAATATGTACAAAGTAATATAATAGCATTAAACATCATTGGAAAAATCTGTATTGTGATGACTATATTGTATGCACTAAGAATCAACTATGTTCTTATCTTAGTATTTAACAAATGCTAACCCTTTGCAGTAGTGACAGCTTTTTAATTAGAAGCCAAGGAAGATAAGTAGATAAAGCTTCTCTTTGGGTAATAATGTTCACCGTAACATATGTCGTATTTACGAGTTAACCATATCTACAACATTGGTTCAGTTACTAGCCCTCGCCTGTTCTTCTGACGACTGAACTGACGGATGATGCATTCAGCATCCAACTGCGTGTCCTTGTGTTGTGATAAGCGCTCAGTTGTCTTTGTCGAGCGTTGATAGTTCTTGAGACACCGCATGGCGCTGAAAGAGCGCTCCGCAGTCGCAGCCGAGACAGACACCACCATCAGTATGACGACTGTTGTATACATGTGGGGATACAGATATGTATTGATTTCCTGAATCGAATCATCGAGTGAGTCTGGTCTCTCAGCGACATTCTCCTTTTCCCATCTTGCCTTCCATGCAGCGACCCACTTCATTTTGCAGTTGACGCAGATCACCTTGCATGTCGTCATGGAATACTTCGTAGAGCTGGACAATTCTTTCTGGTGTCAGATTCACGAGCTGTTTCGGTGTGATGTATTGAGCCACATAGCGATCTTGAGCCACTAATAGTCGAGTGTCCATTTCATGCAGCAGGTGGTCCATGAAAGGCAGGTACACTGCCCTCTTCCAGTACTCACTAGGGGTGTCAGCGGGAACATTTCCTCGGTGTCTTGCCTGCCTTCCAGCATTACGTGGCTTGCTCGGTTCAATTTCAAATTTTGATGCCAATTCCACAGCGCCTTCAAACAAAGCATTCTACATCTCTGGATGAGCCCTCTCCTGCTGCAGCTGGGAGATGACAGTGGTTGCTTCCTTGGCTGCCTCCACGAGGTCACACTGTTTGGCTTGTAGAAATGTCGTCAGAGGAAGCAGACTTTGGAGTACATGCTCAATTGTTACCAATGTGATGATAAAGTCGAACTTCTGGATAGACAAGTGGCACCTAGCTTTGCCATCCCCGTCAGCTTCCATATATTCAAGGGCAGTGACAACAACTGTCAATGGTTGCATGTGGCTACAATGGTAGATTGTTTTAGCAATCGACCTATAGATCAAATCAAGTACATTTATTGATGCAATGGGATGGCGACTAATTAACAATGTTTTATAATTAGTTGAGCAAGTTATTTGTTTAGATACTTATAATTTCACTAATTTAATTTAATCACCTTGATGGAAAAGTGAACTGATAGGCTTTCTCCCATTTAGCTTCTAGAATGGCTTGTTTATTAGCATCAGACATTGGCTGTCCAGTTTCCAAAGCGAGGTCTAGTAGGGCGGACCCACAGGTTCTTCATCCTTGAATCACATCTCTCACTTGTCCAGCCGGTGGCAGCCGTTCATCAACAGCTATCTGACCATCATTAACAGACTTGGAAACAGGATTAAAAAACCTAATCTTGTAATTTTAACCCACTTTGTCAAAACATTTGCCTGGCTGCTGCATAGCCAGGATAGCCTACTGTGTAACAGGCGGTGGCAGTTTCACTGCTGTGCACATGCTTCTAGTAACTGAATCCAATGTTGTCAAAATATTGATAAAGTGAATTATGGTGGCTTCGTTGCCAAAGCTATGCGTCTATCTGGGCATCCGTTGGCCATCGTTTGAAGTGGAAATTTTGTGTTTGCCAAATTGATGTAGAAGCGCGCGAGTACGTACACGTGTATCTGCGCATGCGCAAATCTAGGGGAATATGTTTAGCACTAGCTACGATTGTCGCGCTTTCATTTATTCGGGCGTTATGTATGTTTATATATGTATGTATATATATATAAATAAACTATAAAATGTTTGCTTCCTACAGACATAAATAATTATCTGTCGTAAAACAGTTTCCTCTCCACGCACACGTCACGTGATTTACTCGTTTACTTGGTCACAAATCTGAAACAGCACATTATAAGTATGTACTCTAACTATAACGCTCGTGTTACGACAACAAACGAAACATATTTAACTACTGGATATTATTTTTCTCTACCTGATCTACTGGTACCAAATATTACGCCTTACATACGCACATAAACATCACCCAGATAAAATTTACCGCCCGGATAAATATAAGCGCGACAACTGTTCAAATTGTTTTGGCGCATGATATGGTCAGACCTGGTCAATGAAGATATACGAGTATATTTAATAGAATGGCTAAAGGTATGACCTTTTCCCTGTACGGTTAATGTGGTTTTGCCATTAGGATTTTTCCTCAAGTGAATGGTGTACGCAGGGTTTTTAGGGCGGAAATAAGTTGATGTACTTTTATAGTAGATAATAATAGTAATTTAGTTAGTTGTTATAATATCGTTATCAAGGGTTGTCGCACTAAATACATTTGCGAATTATACCTATTTTGTGAAATCAGCAGTCAGAGGCCGGCAGGCTTGCTGTGATTGTTTGACACTTGATTATGGATGTTTACACAATTACTTGCAATGATTAATAATATTGCATGTCATTCAGTTGGCCTAATTCAAACTATACTTGATTTGAATTGTTTTGTCTGCATAAATATGCATGCTGCATATCTTAAAGCACATCCAGGACTTTTGAAATGTTTTTATACCAAATATTGCGATTACAAAAAATGTTTTGGAATATATCGATTTTCATGTCATCGCATTCATGTATGCAATAAAGTACTATTTTGAAATACCAGAAATTGTGGTTCAAATGTAGTTAAACGTGCCTACATGAATCATAATTACATCGCACGCACTAAAATAGAATAGGCCTACTATATTTAGTAGGAGAGTGCATTAAATGTAGTATTACTAATCGGTCCCTTTTATTGACTGGTCCCGCTTGTTGACATTTTATTATTGTCTAGTGTGTAGGTGTGGGGGCTGCAATTAGCAAATACACACCAGTGTCATTGAATCACACACAATTTTATTAACAAATACATTTTGGCGACTTTGTTAACACCAAGTAACAGAGAAATCTCCAGCCGAATGTACTACCACAACAATTACGTAATCTCTCGTCTAGTCTCGCTTAATCGACTCTCGCCTGGCTGCGTGACTTCGCCAGAACGACAGTCTGGCTCTGAATGGCCCTCAGCCTGAATGTTATGCCATGAGAGCTGCCACCTAGTGAATATGCATGTGATTAAAAGGCACTAAACTACGAAAACAGTTTAATGTCGGTTTGTTTTGTGTGTGACATGTTTCAATATAAGTTTAATGTTGAATAGTTGTTATAGTAGTCTTATCTGATAAAAGTATATCCTTATTTAATTTGTTATTTCATAGGTGGCCTGAGAGCCAATCATTGTCTCTACCCGAATGTGGGGTAAAGCCCCCTACCGGTAACATTGGCTGGAACAGTGTGGAGCTTAAGCCTAAGGGGTCAGCACACTGTCAGTTTTCCCATTGGCGACCATGTTAATGTTTTGTGTGATTATAAGAAAACGTGACCTATAAAGTTTCTTAAACTTCTCACCTGCTGTTATTATCATCTCATTGACATGCTGGTCGAGTTTAGTCAAAATCTAATATATCTAGCTCTTGCAAAATGCCTGTATGTATGACACCCGTCAATATTTACAAATGGATGCAGGCAGTAAACCGGCTAAAGTGTCAACTAGCCAAATTTCTGCCAGATACCCTTCCGCTTAGTAAAATCAGCTAAAAAGACACCATTTTACTGTCAACAGCTTCTACAATCACATCTAGAAATCTGAATACTCAAATGCACTTATGTCAGAGCAAGTGAATATTGTAGTCATTTCTAAAAATTATACTGCACTCTTTTTCGTCTGTAATCAAGCAGGAAGTCTAACAGTGTCCTAACACCATAATAATCCAGGCCGTTGTGATGGGACAATGCAGCTACCTCACGGCGCCTGGATAATCGAGACTATCTCTAAAGTTCTCATTCTCACAAAGGACTGTAAATGAATGGAACAGATTATCTCCTGATTGTGTTGGTGCTAGTAGCGTATATGTTTAAAAATAAAATCGACACACACCTTAAAAAGGCGGGATACATGTAGATAAAAAGTATTGGACTCTCGATAAGCCAAAAGGCTTCCTTGTCCACCTGCCATCCAGAGTAATTTTCTGGATGGCAATCTTGTTAAATCTTGTTAAATCGATCTCGTCTTGTGTTGCCATTGGCATTGACCTGTTGGCGCAGCTTTACGGTGAAATATACGCTACATTTTGCGAATATTCGTATCGTAACTGTTTCGAGAATACCACTTGCGAAAAATTTCACTTGAAGAACATGTTTTGAATGTACGTTAATCCAGACAGACCACTATTATATGCAAACTGAGCAAAACAAGAGATGCAGGCCAATGCTGATCAAGCTGTCAAAACCAGCTGAACGGTGTTGCTAGCATACATTTATGAATTACATACATGGCGCCACTTTCGCTTGATCACGCGAATGCCGGTCGATATGAGTCGAGTGGGCTATCCTATTGTGGTATAGTATTCTTCGTATTACCATGCAAGTGTCTAACATGCCACGTATATATTTACATGGATGGTATTACCGTACTAATAAAGTGGTAATACTGTATAATCACCGTGGCAATAATGTGGTATCACCGTACGCAGCCTTGATTATCCAGGCGCCGTGAGGTGGCAGCATTGGCCCCACACTACGGCCTGGATTATTAAGCTCCTGCCGAAAGAGTGCCCTTGAAAATACCGTTTTGGTGTGATGTGTGAATTTTTTCGAGCACTTTGACATGGCACATGTTAGTTCAGTGAATACTGAATGTACTACTGCATTAGATCTTTAACGAGGTAACCATTACTATACGCTAGTCGCTCGCGTATTCGCACAGTGGCTATTTTGCAGCAAGCACCAATATTTCAAAATCCGTCACCAGATTGGGGCGAAATTGAGGGGTGTCAGGTTTGGGTGACGGGTTTTCCACAGCACTTGTGTCAATGAAGGTTAAATATGCTGTGAAATTTTCAAGAAAATCGTAAGACAAATTTTGCAGGAAATGAAGGAAACGTTATAATGGCCGCCTATGTAAATGTGGTCTTAACCCTGATGATTGGCTCTCATGCATTAAAACGCGACTCTGAGCTAGACTGTCTTCCTGGCGAAGTCACGCAGCCAGGCGAGAGTCGGTTAAGCGAGACCAATAATTATAAAACATAGCAAATCCTGACAATATGTCAAATATCACTTCATAAATTGATGACGCTTTAATTCATGGGTATACAAGTTTTGCCATCTAGCGGATAACATTCAGAAGGGCCATTCAAAGCCAGACTATCTTCCTGGCAAAGTCACGCAGCCAGGCGAGAGTCGGTTAAGCGAGACTAGGTATCACTGTGGTAATGCCCAAAATACCACATATCCATTTATGTAGATGGTAGAGGTGCACTTTCTTTAGTCTTGATTACATGGCGAACGCACGCACACACAGTTATCTCTCATGTCAATCGGATTCAGAAAGCTTCAGTGTCCATCGGTGGCAGATCTGAGATGGTGGCCGTGGCGAACTCCATGAACTCAACCCGCAATGTGTCATACTGTTTCTTGGTTTTAAAATAATCAACAGTAGTATGGAAGCGAATACAACCTCGCATCAAGTCATTCCGCAGTTACGGCGCGAAGACTAAATCATCTATATAACATCAGGAGCAGTGCAGCGGTACGTATAGCCTATTCTTTGGAAGCAACGAGGAATAACACTTACATCAATCATGATGATTATAAAATTAACGCAAGTATCTCAGACAAATTGTGAACTATGTAAATACAGTAGACGACATCTTAAACAATCGCATCCGTCAGAGTTTCTGTTGGGGCGAGGTTTATTAAGAAAATGCGCACATCAGCAACATCGGGGCTTCCACGCAAACAAAGTAATAATCATAACACATCATTATCTGCTCTTGTGCATAAAAAAGTTCTCAAAATTAAACGATACACCGACTTGACGGTGTCGCACACCAACGAGTAATTACCATAGCAGCAGTGCATCAGATACGAAGCCAACTTGCCCATGACTGGGGTAGCGCCAATCAATAGAACAAACAAATATGATTAAAGAATTGTCACATACGTTTGTTATCCCAAAGTACGTTAATACACAAGGGAGAACGATTTGGTGGTCACAGCGAATCGTAGAAAACCGATTGCTCCAGTCGTAGCCACCTAGCTGGAAAAACATCTTAATGCGAATTGAAACAGCCATTTTGGATCGTATAAATCACAAGATGTGGAGGGCTGGACCTATACAAAACCAATAACATTTTTGCACTACGACTTAATAATACCTTCCCTAAAACAAAACATGTTTACACTGTGACATAACCAGTTTTTTAAATAAATAAGTAAAATGTATTGGGCGTCTGTACAAGAAGAAGACTACGTATCATCTCTCCAGTTTCACTAAGTTATATTTAAACTATTAAATTCAATTCCAGCAGACAACAGGTTCCATAGAAGGCATCTGCCCCATCAGACCAACTTGCTGGCTACAAATTCACAATTACCAGTTGTTGAGACAGGACACATTTTGACACAGATAATTAATTCCAGTCTTCATCGTCTTCAGACCCGCTCTCTTCTATGATGACGTCACTGTCGGTCTGATTGAGAGCATTGTACTCGTCGGCGAGAGAGCTATTGTTGTTTCCTAGCATGAGATCGATTGGAGAAGGAGCAGGATGAATAATTTCTCTTGCAGTATCTTTTGCTGGACTCGCGTCACTTTGTACTGATCTGACTGACGTCAACGGCGAATTCTCGTGCGTCGATATGAAATTGTCATCAACAGGATCGTTCACGGAAGGTCTCGTGCGTTCACCACCTGGTTGACCGCTATTCCCCACAGAAGTCGCCCCTCCACGTGTGTTCTGACCATCCACTGCCCGGTGTGACCCAAGGTCAGAGCCGACTGTGCCATGGCTGGTACGGACTTGTGGACCACTCAGGCTGAGCGGTTGTGCGACGTGAATGCCTCTACCGACAGCCGCTCCAGGAGAACCCAACTTGGCGCCGACGTCGGGGATGGACGAGAAACTGTCAAAATGACCGGGGTAGGTGTGTGTAACCGAATGTGTTCCCCGTGGCTCACCTTCGACATCTCCGAACTCTGCACCACTATCCTTGTTCAAACTGCCATGAGGTGACTTCCGACCACCAGGAAACAGTGCAGTGTCCACTGTATCTTGATTACTTCGTTGACTAACATGAGCAGCTGTGCTTACGTGTCTCCTCTCATCCTTGCCCCCGTGTGTAGTCCTCTGTCCTGCCCAGCCTGGTTTGTGACACGTCGCTCCTCTTGTTAGATAGCCCTTAGACCGTCTCCCAACCCCATCTACATCATTGTGACTCTGTGTTCGTTCACCGCCATCTCCCGTCCTTCTGCTGTGGTCTTTCCTGCCATGACTAGAACCACCCGACTGCTGTGTGAAGAAGGATCGAACTTGCTGCTTATCATTACGTGAGTAGCTTGACGTGTACTGGGACCGGGACCGGGACCCCGGGTAGCCTCTTCCTCCCTTGTCGGCTGCACGTGCGGACGATGCACGGGTTTTTCGTCGGCTGCCCACGGGCTGGATACGACACTTCTTGATCTTCCTCACGTGAAGGTCGTACAGCCACTCGACGGCTTCATCCTGGACGGCGTCACTGAAACAAACAGAGAGGGACTACGTCAACAATGAGATGTGTCAAACGCATGGCTTCGGGTCTATTGCAATAAGCGCCGCGTTTGCATATTTGCATATGCTATGCGCGTGTTGAAATGTGTCAAGAAAGCCAAGTATACTAACGAGCCTGTGTGCATCTTGAAATCAACTGAACAAGTTTTCAGAAGATCTATATTAACTGAAAAGTTTGCAATTTACCTGAATGCTAAAGTCTATATTTTAACCGGGTATTATGTTATCATACTAGTGAAGAGTGACTTCCTGTAAAGAAAGTGGTTCATGATTCAAGTACGGATAATACTACAACTGCTAAGAAATCATTGGAGACATTATCCAAGAGGTACAGCAAACCAGAATCTTCATGCACCAACATGCCACATGGGAGATATGCTAAGACAGAGGAACCACTGAGGATTTATAGTGAAAACACAATTTTGAAAAGTTATGTTAAACGTTTACGAAATGTAGAAAATGATTTTTAAATGTGGAATTAGTTCCAGATGTTGGGCACAGTTATATAGATAGCACACTTCTCCAGGTTGTGTCTAGTTCTGAGAACAAAATGCTGTTGTGAGACCAATGATGGAAGTTGCCTGGGAACATCTAAACATATACCTGAGACTAACCAAACAGGGCAACTGATGTGTTCTTACAACATGTTTACGTACCTGAAGTAGACAACAAGGGTGCGGTCAGATTGCTGTATGGGAGCATTCCTTGCCACTTTCTCCGCAGATTCCCGTCTGTGAAAGACCACCAGCTCCAACTTGGTGAAGTCTCTCTGAAACATAACATTGTTCTTCTTTTCAACCACGTCAGGTCCTATCTATCTCATGTCTCTCATACAGTCGATGGGCTTGTAGCATTTTAAACTCTTTCATAAGGTCTAATTATATTTAGTTTCTTTTATTCAATTGATGGATGCACTATGTCGCGGTTTGTCTACATCCTGATCCAAGTTATGTGCGCAACCTCCGTCAAGCCTTGCCTTGCCAACAATGTTGGTAAGAGTAACATCTGTGCATTACAATGTTTTTGTCAGAAAGAAAAACGTTTGGAGCAAGAATTCCAATGCAATGTAGGACGGAATGTCCAAATGCCCCACATGATCTGCATCCATTTTTATTTTATTATACCACCTTTATATCAATACGCTGACTTAGGGCATTGTAATTGTATCTTCATCCTGCCATCGAGGTCTGCTTGCCTCTTCCTACGATTATTCACTTCCTCGGACTATAAGCTCTGCCCTGCTATTTTCCTTGTACAGTAACAAAACAAACATATTGAGGACTCTAGGTAGAGAAGGACTCTTGCAGGGATCGATTTGGAAAAAAGACATGCATGTGTCCTTTGGGCACACCAGAGATAGAACTATGTGCCTTTTCAAAATTTTATGTGCCCCAATTCAGTTGATTAAAATTTTATTAATTAATTTGCATGATAGTATGATCGCCTAAATAAACTAGTAAATGTGAACATTACATTTTTTTAATATTAGGCATGCAAGCATGTTATTATTTAACTTGTTTTGAATTCTATTCAGGACTGCCTACGCGACATATTTCTGGGTACAAAATATATAACCATCAATATCAAGTGGTCAGAAATGTTCAGATTTTTCTTCAAAATCTAACATTACAAAACTAGATACATTCTGGGTAGGATTGCCCTATTTTTCGTGGACTTGTCATACTACTACAGACTACTGCTCCAAGGATAGGGAGATTCTAACTGAGAAATACGATGCTGCAGTTTGTGATATTGGATGACAATGATTCACATATGAGAGAGCACCAACTAAAATATCTATTCAAAGAACCATGTTGATTGAGCATTTAAAAACTCATTGATACACTGATGAATAGATGTATGGAATAGCCTCACTCAGTCTGTGGTTGAGATTGCATCGGTGCAGTCTTTTGAGAGGAAATTAGATTATAAGTTGTAGGAAAATCACCCAATTAAATTAGCTCAATTAAATTGTATTATACAGTAAGACACATGTAAGAGCAGAACACAGCATTGTCTATTTCCAAAGTTTATGACCTAAGTTGACGGAAATGTGAAAAAGATACCATTTGTGTGCGATATGATAGTCCTACCTGACCAGGCATGCGTTTCCAGATGCCCTGCTGGATGTGTTCGACGTCGCCATAAAACTCAAAGAATCCCTGCAAGTCGTCTATGTGTTCTCGGGGCCGAAACCAGCCTGCCTCACTCATGTTATTGTCACACCCTTCCTACAATGTCACAGATCACACGTTTGTCTTGACATGGTGACAGGAACATACCATTTTGTAGTAATCACCATTTGGCTGCACTGCACACACTTGACGTCATTTCACACACCACTCCACAACAATAACTACAATGATAACACGCCCCTATGTACACCTGAATGGAAACAAGAAGGCAGGCCACTCTGATCTACGACAGTCCACGAATACATGTCCACAACGGATGACTAGTAGTACCAGAATAATCAACTACATGATTGTGGGCATCAGCGGAAAGAAGGAGAAGACACACACATGTCTCTGCCCTGGACCATTGTGATTGCCACCACCCACAATTCATAAGCTGTACAAGAGCGAACTATGTAAGTTACAATTATATTACCCAGTTGCTCCACATCAACCTAAGCAAATCATTTTGCCCATCGCAAGTCAAGTATGTCGATGCTCAAAGCTGTGGTGCATGAATAAATATAAAGTTATATCGCAGAAAGAACTGACTTTTTAGTGCGCATGCGTCAGGTGTAGTGGATTCTTGTTTTATTCTCATACATTTATTGTTAAAATCACAAATTCTAAAGACTGTCATCATTCCAAATTTACATACAAGCATTAGTAGCATCATCACAATATGTACAAATCAATACATTTGCCATCAAATGGTCCAAAGTTATAGTTCACTAAACTATATTGCCTAACAACCAACATAAACTTTAAAATCAAAATGGTGGATTTGTAAACAATAAACAGAGCACGTGAAAACAAAATCGCCCCCACAGCAACTCAAATAATCTATGCATTCTTACAAAATAAATGTACATTACCTTGAGTCATTAAATATTAGTTATATCAGTCACATAAACTAGACATTATCAAAAAATAGCTCTAGATTAGAAACATCTATGTAAGGAATAGTATCCCCCCTCTGTTTTATCATTTCCTGAACTTACTAACAGGCCCTCCTTCAGGTGTACAACTGTCACATACCCCTGTGTTTTAAAATACCCTGAGTCGGCCCAGGACATAAACTTACTAATATTCATATACCCTACCATCTACCTGTTTGTGTTTGCACCAGCTCAAACTGTGGACTTGCACTGTTTTAAAACAGCTTAGTTTTATTTTACTTTTATTCTACTTAAATGCGACTTTACCTAATCCAAAGGCATTATATATAAGGCTTATAACCCTGTGCTTTGTTGCTGCAAACATGCGTAGATACCTCCACCAAAACTCCACAATTGAGGATGACCTCCCAACATTTTCAACAATGCTGACAAGAAAGCTGCCATCCTTTCCAAAATTCACAGTTACAAAGAAAAACAAGATGATGCCAACTAAACCTCACAGCCTGTCCTTACTGTATATTTGTGGACTACTAGTCCAAGCAGGGGACCTTCATCCAAACCCTGGCCCCATGTCAACCTCCAGACTTCCCATGTGGCACCTGCAGTCATGAGGTACATGAACATCACCATGCCATCCAATGTGATGACTGTGACTGCTGGTATCACACCTCATGTGTCCAAAAAAATGATACCACATATGAACAGTTAAAACACAACAGTGTCCTATGGTTTTGCTCTTGCTGTGGGCTCCCGAACTATTCCAGATGTCTATTCTCAAGCAGCATAACCACATCAAACCAATACTCAGTTCTGCAGTCTCTTCCAGACAGCAGTAACTACACAAATAGCATGGATGACCAAAACCCTACATTTGCACCTAATCCAGCAAATACATCTACCCCCGACCGAGCAAATGCTAAAACAAAATCTAAACTAAAAGCCATGCTGATCAACTGCAACAGTGTCAAGAGCACAGCCAAAGTATCCCAACTTCAGGCAGCAATAAATTCAACAAACCCTGACATACTCTTCCTAGTGGAAATCAAACTTGATTCAAGCATCCCCACATATTCTTTTCTCTCCACAAACTATGAAGCAATCAGAAAGGACCGCAACACTCATGGAGGTGGTGTTCTAATAGCACTGAGAAATGACATAATTGCAGACCCCCAGGATAAACTGAATACTATATGTGAAATAGTCTGGACTAAACTACCCTTCTTTCATAACAAAGCCATCTATTTGACATCTACACAGACCCCCAAATGATCATACAACATCCCTGGAAGCACTACATGAATCCCTGGGTATCCTCTACCGTGGCAGCAAACTTCCTCCATCAGTTATAATCGCCGGGGACCTAAATTAACCTACCAGACATCAACTGGGAAAACCTCTGTACAACAAACCAACAGACAGATACAAAACACAACAAACTACTTGAAATAGTCAGTGAATATGGTTTAACAAATATGGTAAATGAACCGACCCAACTAGACTCTGGAAATATCCTTGACCTTGTACTTACATCAAACCCCACCCTTATCTCCAGCGTAAACACAGTGACAGGCATGAGCGATCACGAAGCTGTTCTCTTTCACATTAATATGAACCCAATGAAGAAAACCAAACCTCCACACAAAGTGTACAACTTTAAGTCTGCTAACTGTCTTGCTCAAAAGTACTTTGCCCGAAATCCGGATAATCTAGACAATAGTAGACATCGATACAAATTGGAACTTTTTCCACCAAAACTACACTCAACTGATAGAACAATCTATCCCTAGCCGCATGACAAAATCAAAACCGCATTTACCCTGGATCACAAAAACATAATCAGCCTACAAAGAAAATGGGACAAAACTCATGCTAATGCTAAGAAAACAAAGAAAAACAAACACTGGGAACACTTCAAGAACCTAAGAAAAGAAGTCAACAAAGAAATAACAAAATCCTACAACAGCTACATCAATAACATCATAGGTGAAAGCCTCACCACAAACCCTAAGTGATTCTGGTCCTTCATTAAATAAACAAAAACTGAAAACCTTGGCATCCCAACATTAAAAGCTAATGACAAGATGCAAACAACGGATCACGACAAAGCAAACTCTAAATGACCACTTCAAATCAGTTTTCACCAAAGGACAACTTCCTATCCCAACTAAAGGTCCATCACCATTCCCTTCAATCAAAACACTTAATATCGCAATAAATGGCATCATAAAACAGCTTGAAGCTCTAAAATCAAACAAGGCATCAGGACTAGATGAAATCCCAGCAAAAGTATTGAAGGAGACTGCCAGAGAAATATCTACAATAATACAACACATATTCCAGCAATCATACACCTCCAGCAAACTCCCACAAGCCTTGACCACAGCTCTTGTCACCCAGTATACAAGAAAGGCAGCAAAAGTGATCCCGTAAATTATAGACCAATTTCCCTGACATGCATTCTGTGCAAGGTGATGGAGCATATCGTTCTTAGTCACATGTGGAAACACCTCAGTGCTAACGCTATCCTCCATCACCAGCATGGATTCCGAACTGGACTATCCTGCCAAACACAGCTTGTGGAAGCAGTCCATGACTGGGCTTCCTCCATGAATGACCAGAAACAAATAGATGTCATCCTCCTCGATTTTTCTAAAAGCTTTCGACAAACAACTTCTCAATAAATGACTACTTTGGTATCACAGGTCACACACTACAATGGATAAAGTCATTTCTATCAAACCGCACAGAGTGTATCAGTAGATGGTTCCCACTCAGCTCCTGCGAATGTCATCTCCGGCGTACCCCAAGGCTCAGTCCTTGGCCCTGTCCTTTTCCTATTGTACATAAATGACATCACTAATTCAATCAACTCAACTATCAGACTCTTCGCCGATGACGCGATCCTATATAGAGAAATCCAAACACCTGCAGACCATAACATCCTTCAAGCAGACCTAAACAAACTAGCTGACTGGACAGACAAGAGGCAAATGAACTTCAATATCCCAAAGTGTCAACTTCTCAGAATTACCCATAAACGCAAACCAAGCCACTTAACTAACACCATCTCAAACCAACCAGTTTCCCAAGTCGATTCACACCCCTATCTTGGCATCACAATAAATTCCAAACTGTCGTGGACAAAGCATGTTAAAACCACTGCATCTCAATCCACTAGAACATTTGGCCTCCTTAAATGCTCTCTCCACCCTGCAACATCTAAAGTTAAGGAAACAGCCTACAATATGTTAGTAAGGCCAAAACTAGAGTATGGAGCTGTAGCCTGGAATCCCTATACACAAAATAACATTGATACCCTTAAAAAAATCCAAAGAAGCGCAGCTAGATTTACTTTAAATGACCACTGCCGCACAACAAGCGTAACCAGCCTCATAAATAAACTTGGTTGGCAGACTCTAGAAAGAAGACGATTACAACACCAACTTACCTTCTTCTACAAAATAAAACAACCTCCTGAACATTACCCTACCACAACATCTTATAGTCCCATGCTCCCGTACATGAAACAGCGATCAAAACAAATACATACAAATACATGCTCGCATTAGTACATATACATACTCATTCTATCCTAGAGTTATAAGAGCTTGGAATCTACTCCCCCCAGAAACAATAAGCCACACTACACCCATTCCAACAAGCTCTGAGTACCACCCACCTTGTTGCTCCAGCCCACCTTACCAGACTATAGATAAAGACAGAGACTGTGTTTTTAATCTGCACAAATTATTGCACCTGTTTTACAAAATTATTTGTTTTCTTTTTCTTTTAAAATTATTTATAAAATTCAGTTTCACGCACCCTTTGCAATGCGCACGCACTGCACAACTCCTAGGTTAGCCCCAGAAGGGGCTGTATGGAGAAACAACACCTAAGACTTTCATCACTGACTTTCATCATTAGATCAGGTAACTTGCGAGGGAGTGAATACCTTTATTTTACAGTATATAGACCCAGACCACTTTTGCCATTTCTCATCGATTTTCAACACATCCTAAACAAAATTAACTCAGTTCGGTGGAGTTCCTGCTGACTTCATCAAAACGAAATAACACATTTACATTCCCAATGTGTTTATAATTATTCAACTAAGTTATTATGTATCATTCAGTAATATAGAAATAGTTTTACACAGTGTAGAATACAACATATAAGTTAGCTAATCCATGCACTCAAGGATACATCTTAGTAACAAAGAACATAGTAGTATTTACAATTTCAGTACATGGCCATGTTGTCACAAAGTGCTATGAAATTATTTGTTTTTCATATAAAGGAAATGACCAAATCAGCAGAAAACAGTTTCTGCCTTATGTTCCAATTAGAGAAAGCGGATTAGATAAGTCAGTAATTATTATTAATATTACTATAATTTCTATAGTGTCATACACCTGTAACCAGCCGTGTACACACATTATAAAACTACAACCACTACTACATGTGTGCACGTACACACATTAACTAGATAAGTGAGTAATGAGATGAGCACTTACTACAGCGACTGATCTGCTCTTGATTTCTTCCTTCCACTTTGTGAAGTCTTTACACATAGGATTCGTGGTCGATCTCCTTACCTTCGTGCCACAAGGGCTCACCTGCAACCCAACAAACATAAAACTACTGTAAATAAACCTGAAATATACAATGTTCCAATACATAGTTTTATGGTAGGTCAAATTGTACAAGATCAAGTCACTATTATTTATTGTGATGAATAAACTTATTGTATTCATAATACAGTGTACAGATATTAAAAATAAATTTATGCAAATTTGTTATAAAATTATTTGATACAATTATTTGACCAATGTACAGCAAACCTGAGCAATTATAGACTTGGGGCATTACATACGAAATACATCATTATTATTAGTAATGAATAGACTGATCTTAAAGATCACTTAGTATTCATAATACATATTTAAAAAATACGCAAACTGGTTACACTAAATATTTGATACAATCACCGTAGCACACCTGAGCAATGATTTACTTGGGGCATTACGCACAGTGTACCATTATTATTAATATCATTATAAAGGAGAAGAGTACAATCCCATTGTATGTACGAGACACAAGTTTAGTGAATAGGCCCACCTCAACGACGTTTGCTGTGCACTTGTTCAGGGCAGTGGTGATGATGTCAAAGTCGGTGGTTAGAGACTGGAGTCGTTTGAATGTCACCAAGAGAGATAGATCAACCCCTGGTAGAGTCAAGGCTCAAAGACACATTGTACTGTCACAAGGAGCTGTCATAAGTACAATAAAGCACCTCACTACAACGTACATCTATCTGTAGTACATTAAAACACCTCACTACAACATACATCTGTCTGTAGTACAATAAAGCACCCCACTACAACGTACATCTGTCTGTAGTACAACAAAAGCACCTCGCTACAACGTACATCTGTCTGTAGTACAATAAAACACCTCACTACAATGTACATATGTCTGTAGTACAATAAAGCACCTCACTACAACGTACATCTGTCTGTAGTACAATAAAACACCTCACTACAACATACATCTGTCTGTAGTACAATAAAGCACCTCACTACAACATACATGTCTGTAGTACAATAAAGCACCTCACTACAACGTACATCTGTCTGTAGTACAATAAAGCACCTCACTACAATGTACATCTGTCTGTAATGGACATATTTTAAGTTTTATTACATACGCAAGCAGATGCCCTGTCCAATAGTCGGGTGCAGTGTGACATCGTAATCGGACGTAAACGATTACATTGGAACTCATTTTGTTGACGTTATGATGCCATTGCATGCATGTAACCTGTTGAAATGTTGCGGATGACCAATTAATAAGGTTTAGATCCCCATGTTTATGCATTTTCGAGATACCTCACTGACACTATCGACTGCACCCAAGGATTTATTTGCGATGTGGGTGTGTGTGTGCAGCCCAATGAGCAGGCGTATCTATTCTTCTACACTTAATTCAACAACTTACTTCAGCAAACCTTTGCAAGCTTGTGTTCAATAATGATTGCAATATCAGTGAAACGTGAAAGCGCGCGACATCAAGCATCTCCTCCGCATCAAGAAAGCAACACCAGCCCCAGGAGGGAACAACATCACTTACAGTATTCTCAAAACACTACCGTTGACGCATCACTTCCTGGCATTGGCAACATTCGTTTCGAAGCTTCTTGTCACCAGTGACCCGCCAGATCTTTGGTCAACCAACAAAATAGTTCTCATCCATAAAAAATGGGCCAAGAGGCCCTGAAGTTCTTTGGACTAATATGTCTATATGAGACCTCGGCTGACGAAATGAGTGATAAGTCAGACAAATTGTAACATTGTTTCTTACATTCTTGTAAAGGTTGGGTAGGGTGTTTTACACGGTTTCAAAAATTATGACTGCTACAAAAATTGGCGAAGTTATGGAGCATTGAACATGGTAGGGGTCAAAAAGTGAAAATGAGGAAAACGGGTGTTGAAGTTTTACATTATGTATGCAAATGGATTGCTTGGAAGTATTACATGCATGACATTCAAATGTAGCACACAGTAAATAAATAAATATACTTATATAGCGCCAACTCTAGTTAGAAACTATTCAAGGCGCTGTACATGTGAAATAGTAATAAATCAAAAAAGTTATTAATTAAATAAAAAATAGAATATAAAATAAATATTAGTATTATCTTGTCATATAAACAAAAGATAATTGATAAAAGCTTAATGTCGAGTCTAAAAGTCACAATAGCAGTTAAAATATTGATTAAGAGACTGTTTAAAAGTGCTCTTAAAAGTCTGTGTTCATTACATGCATTGAAAACAAGTAGATCACTCCGCAGATCTGGGACTGCTGCGGCTGCTGGAGTTAAAATATTGATTAAAATAGAGTGTTTTTAATGCGCTTTTAAAAGCTGCTTCACTGTTTAGTTCACGCACTGATGTGAGTAAATTGTTCCAGAGGTCCGGAGTTGCTGCCATATTGCATCTTGTTCGCGGACTCGCAAGTTGACGATTTCCCGCTGACCAAAGGGACCTGGTGGGCATGTAGAGGCAGACAAGTTCACTCAAATACATGGGCCCACACTTGTTGACAGCTCTGTGCACGAATACCAGGACCTTGAAATGAATGTGTTGCGTACCGGCAGCCAATGTAGGTCTTGGAGCACTGGTGTGATGCTTGCATATTTAGGCACTCGCACGATCATTCTGGCTGCAGAGTTTTGGACATGCTATAACCGTACAATGTTCTTGTCCATGGTGCCGTACAGGAGGGAGTTGCAGTAGTCGAGCCTTGATGTCACTAATGCGTTGACTACTCTCTCCCTCGTCTGTATTGGCAGGATCTTGTTGATTTGGCTGATGTGATGTAGATGGAAATAGCAGGACCGGATAATCGCTGATGTGTTGGCAGACATGTCCATGTGACAGTCTAAGACTAAAGAAATTAAAAATTACGAAGCTAATGCAGAGTTAAGAGAATTGGCTAGTGGGTATAAATGCTTTATAAAACAAATATCAAAATGCTACCATAAACAGTTACATGGAAACTTGCGCAACCTAAAACATAGCAAGCCTGCAGAATACTGGGATATACTTAATAAAGCAAGTAACAGCAGTGAAAAATGTGGAAATATTTCACTGGATAAGTATATGAACCACTTTGAAAAACTCAGTGAAAAACCTGAAAGTGAAACTGCAGCTGGTGAGATACCTTTTGATCCAAGAAAGTCAAACGAACACGTAAACAGACCATTCACGCAAGATGAGGTACTAATGCAAATAAAAAAACTAAAAAACAAAAAGGCATGCATTATTGATATTGGATTCCCATTACACATTGTAGTTACAGCCCACATGGAGGCATTCAGTTTGACACTGGGACAATGTCAGTGAGCCTACCATTGTCCAATACACAGATTTACAGCTGGTCCCCCAACTCAGGAACCCCAGTGATCAGGGCAAAGTCCACTATCCAGTTATAAATAAGTGGCTGCAGGAGGCAGCAGTAGAGAAATAGCAGGGAAAATTTGCATTTTGGGGGGGCCCAGAGGTGCCCTTAGAATGATTCAATCAAATACAGATTTCTTGTGCATAGTGGCAGTACCCTAAGATATGTCTATGCAAAATTAGAGAAAAATTTGCTGAAAGGTTTCTGAGATGTGACAGCTAGCAGCGCACGGCGGACGCAGAGTGATGGCATTAGTCTGTTGGACCTTCGGCCCAAAGGACTAAAAAGGCGACACAACTGATCCAGACAATTTCCGCATGATTGATAGCACTTACGTCCTGTGTTGGTAAGCTTTTCCACCAACTGCTTGCCAATCGAATCATTGACTTTCTCATCGCCAACAGGCTACTAGATCCAGACACTCAAAAGGTGTTTGTTCCCAAAGTGAATGGCTGTGTGGAACATAAGTATGAAGCTAGTGCTCGCAGTCAACAAAAGAACAAAACTCTACACTGTACATTCTTCGACCTCAAGGACCACGACTTAGTTTCCCTTTAAGAAAGGAACATTCCAAGGCAACCCCCTCTCCCCTCTCCTCTGTTCATTCTCGTCTTCAATCTAATCATCCAGTTTTTAAAACAGAATGAAGACCAATATAGATATGACCTCAATGGCACCAAGGTTATAACACTGTCTTATGCAGATGATTTCAATCTTATCACAGGTAACAAAAGAACCCAGCAATGCCTGATGCACACACTGCCTCACCTAACTACCTCAATGAATCTCAAACTCAAACCATCAAAATGTAAAACGCTATCTATACGCAGCGGCTCCCCAAAAGTTATATCACTTTCAACTGAAAATAATAACTTGGCCTCCATCAAGGAAAGAACAGATATTATATTTCTTGGTGTATGGGTCTCTTTCAAAGCAACGTCCAATGAAGGATACACATCCATCTACAACCAAATTGATTCCATGCTGAAAAATATTGAAGCAACCCAGGTACGCTCAGAATACAAGGCACGTACATACACTCAGTATATAACATCATCCATCAGATTTTCTCTAACTGTCCATGATCTCACCAACCTCACAAAGGAATTCACTTGACTCAGTCACCAATCGTTATCTCAAACTTTGGTTTGGAATGCCCAAACGTGGTGCCACATCTGCCATCATCTACAGCCCAGCTGGTCTAAACATTCCGTCAGTGTCACATCTCTATTCTCAATGTCACTCTCTTGCTATTGCAAGAACAATTGTAAAAGCTGATGTCAGAATATTCCAAACTTGCTAGAGAAGCAAGCATCACCTGGAAAGACCTTGGTGACACGAAGGCTCATCAGTATTATCAGGAAGATATATCCTGAGGATCTCAGTCATGGGAAAACATAAAGTCTATAGTAAAAACCATTATCAACAAGGACCAATCCAAAATGTGGCTAGATCATCTAAAAAACCTAATAGTTCAGGGTGATCTACTTAGTCTTGCCGTCCTAAAAGAGTCAGACCTCACATGGCCGTAGTCACATCTATAGTCTTCCTCATTGTGTTCTAAGCTTGCAATCAATGTATCCATAGACACCCTCCCTACATTCTGAAACTCTGGGGAAAAAAATGTCAGCAAAATGCAACCTATGTGGCAACACCCAAACTCTCCTTCACGTGTTAGCCGTTTTATAAAACCAGGCTAGAGGAGGGCCGCTACACTTGGAGACATAACTGTATCCTAAACCATCTCGGAAATGTTGTCAGCGATCTCATGCCTGATGCCAAAATTATTAGCGATCTTCCAGGGAAATCACTTAGTGGACTTACCATACCTCCTAAGGTATTAGTTACTTATGATCGCCCAGACCTTGTCATCTACCATCCACATTTTAAGCAAATTCACATCACTGACCTGATTGTACCATTTGAAACTAACATCAAGAAAGACCATCTATTTAAAACTAACAAGTATGTCACACTAATCTATGATATAAACAATAACAGAATAAAATCACAACTAACATGCACTGAAATAGGTTGCAGAGGCTATGTATCTGAACCCAACAAATCTAGACTGACAACCTCATTAAAATCTCTGGGAATAAACCACCAACAAAACAACTAACTCTATCCTTGTCCAAATTAGCTCCGCTAACATCATTCATTCAAGACAAACCACAATGGTATGACCCAAGACTAATTGAAATATGATGATCATCACCCAATATTTCAATAAGTACAAAATAAAATTCCCCTCAACAGCAAGTAATCCTATACATGTGTTCATTTTCACTATGAGTTACTTTAGCCGTTAGTCATTATGTACCTTAGCCTGCTACAATATACTACTATACATAGCTATTTACTGTATTCACACAGGTACTTGGGTTATCGTTTGACACTTTATTCTATTCTACTGTGTGAATAGTGATTTTCTCTCTTATTGTATAACACATAATTGTACCAAACCTGCAATGTGACACTTCCAAACAGGCCAATAAAAATAACATGATCTTTGGTCAGTCAATTCATTATCTAAAAAACAATTGTTAAACAATTTGTCATATGTTTGGATTATTGTTTTCTACTATCTGTTAAGAGTTGTTTGCCTGACTCCATAGAGCACCAGTCACCAGGAACCAGATTATGTATGCATACAAGAAGACAAACAGATGAGACAGAAGAATCCGTGGGAAGGATACAACCTTCAGGATCATTGCTGATGTGTTTCTGCAGAAACAGGTCCTTCATCAGGTTGAAGTCTCCAAAGTAGTACTGAAACACAAAGTAACAGACCTGCTCTATAGATTAGCAGTGAAATAGAAAGATACTTGTCTACTCTAAAATTTTGAAATGCGATACAAAGGAACACGTCTGCTGTACTAATTAGTACTGCAACAGAAAGATTCTTGTCCAGTCTAACATTTAGTATTGCAATACAAAGTAACATGTTTGCTCTACACATTAGCATTGTAACAAGAACATACTTGCCCACTCTAAAATTTGTTATAGCAGTACTGTCTGTCTGTCTGTCAGAGTAACACAATTTGCTCTAAAATGTGTAGTGTGACTAAAGAAGCTTGTATGTTTTATAAGTTAGTCTAACACAGGAGAATTAAGTGAAATGCTCTGAAAGTAGTATTGCAACATAAAGAAAGATGTATGTTATAACATTCAGTATTTAAAAAAAATAAAGTATGTGCTCTGAAAATAATATTACAATGTAATGAAACAAGCCTGGTCTAAAAGTTGAAAGATAAAGACACAACATCACTTTACAATGGTGAAATTCCAATGGTTGCATATTTTTATAAGTAAATAAATCTGATTGTATATCGTAAACTATCTGTAACCACGTTATTTAATAACTATTACCATTGAACAACCGTTCTCGACTTAGTTACACACAACTATACAAACTATATATAACAAAAAGGCTATCATGATAATCACTAACACTTTAAGATTTCTATTGAAATTGCAACTTTTAAAAGAACAACTTATTCCATTTAATTTATTCTTAGAAGTAATAAACTTTGCAGAGTGGATCATGCCTAATATCTCACCTGAAGTTGGCGGATGATTTTCTTTTCAAGTAGTGTTGGTTTTGCAGTTGTCGCCAGTCCATCGGTCGAGTTGCTATTATTGTAGTTGTACTTGCTGTCACAAACCGACATACTGACATGTCCTGTGTCACTACTGTCGACGCCACCTTGTCCTGCCGCTTTTGCAAATGACTCATGTTTTGCGACGATGTCTCGGTTTCGGTGATTGTCACAAGTGTTACGTCTCTCGTTGCCTTTTATTATGCTGCTATGACAGGTAGGTGGAGACACTGTGCTGTCACAGCGAGGGTCGGAGGTCCGAACCTTTTTTATGTCATTGTCATCGCGTACGTCTTTGTCACAATGTTTGTCACCAAACAAACATATGTCAAGTGTATCATCATCGTCTCTGGCTTTTCTTGTGTCATGACATTCTTCTGGATCATTTACTGTGTCACAACGCACTTCCATGTCATGCCTGGTGTCATCAGCCACATCTCTGTCATGTATCACATCAGCCATTTCTCTGTCACATGTAGTGTCATTAAACACGTTGTGACTAGTGTCATCATACTCCTCTGTGTCATTACATACTTCAATGTCAGCTCTGTCATCATGACATACTGTGTCATCATTCTTGTGAAGACACAAGTCTTTTTTGACATCATCACACACAGTGTCATTTCCAACATCCTTGCACACCTTTGTGTCACCACTGCTGTCATGGAATACCTTTGTGTCGCCTTTGCTGATCCTAAACGCCGGAGCATTAAGTACCACTGTGTCATCACTGCTGTCTTCGTATAAGGTAATATCTGTGCTGTCTTCGTATATGGTGACATCTTTGTTGTCTTCGTATACAGTGACATCTCTGCAATCCTCAAATACTATCTCATTTTTGGTGACATCACATATGTCTGTGTCATTGACACTGTCATCACATACCTCTTTGTCATTAACATTCTCATCCATCACCATGACACCTCCAATGTCACCAGATATCTTATTGTCATTTGTGATGTCATTCTTGTCAGCAGTATTACTTCCTTGGCTACTGCTGACATCAGCATCTGTATTGTCAGCAACATTACCTTTTTCATTGATGTTGATGTCATCATCTTGCTTGTCAGCAACATCATCTTGTTTACTGTTGGTAATGTCAGTATATGAATTGTCAACATCAATTTGTATACTGTTTGTGATATCAGCATCTGTATTGTCAGCATCACCAATTTCTTCATTGGCAGTGATATCATCTTGCTTGTCAGCAACATCTTGTTTACCATTGGTAATGTCAGGATATGCATAGTCAACAACATCAACTTGTTTACTGTTTGTTATGTCAGCATCTGTATTGTCAGCAACTATATTGTCAGCAACATCAATTTCTTCAGTCATGGCAATATCATCACCTTCATCATCAGCAACATCAGCTGCTTGGTTATTGCTGACATTGGCACATTGCTTGTCAACAATATGAACTCGTTTACAGTTGGTATTGTCAGCATCAGTACTGTCAGCAACAACAATTTCTTCATCAATTGTGACAACAGAACTAAACTTGTCAGCACTGTCAACTCCTTTTCCATTGTTGATTTCTTTGTCAGGAACATCATCTTGTTTACTGTGGGTAGTGTCAGCATCTGTGTTGTCAGCACCATCAGCTTTTTCATCGGTTGTTACATTATCACCTTGGTTGTCAGCACCATCAACTTCTTTAGTGTTTGTGATATCAACATCCATATAATCAGCACCATCAACTCCTTCATTGATTACATCATCACCTTGATTGTCAGCAGCATCAACAATTTTTCCATTGCTGACATCAACACTTTGGTTGTAAATAACATCATCTTGTTTACTGTTGGCAGTGTCAGCACCTGTAGTGTCAGCGACATCAACTTCTTCATCAATGATGATGTCAACACCATGTTCATCAGCATTGTCAACCCTTTCTCCATTGCTGATTTGTTTGTCAACAACATCACCTTGTTTACGGTTGGTAATGTCAGCATCTGCGTTGTCTGCAACATCAGTGTCTTTACTAATGGTGACATTAACACCTTTCTTGTCAGCAACGTCAACCTCTTGGCCATTGTTGATGTCAGCACATTGGTTGTCAGCAACGTCAACCTCTTGGTCATTGCTGATGTCAGCACCTTTCTCATCACCAACAGCTGCAGCTTCACATTCTGATCCTTGAAAGAAAACAGTTTTTATGTCAACATTAAATTCAACACGAATGTTGCAGTTTTGCCTGTTTAACAATGAATGTAACATATTTGAACTATCAAGCATTATACTGGCCCTGTATGCCCTAAGAAGCATACACCACCACATCTTAATCAGTGAACTTTGAGATCTGTGATTTAATATCCTCAAGGACAACATATACATCAGCTCATGGTTATGTTATCTTCGTCAACCTTTCAGTATGAACATTTCTTGAATTCGTACACTGTACCTGTGTGTACAAAAAACTGTACATAGCATCCTCTGGTAAATAATATTGGTATAAACAAACACCTAGAGTTGCTTACAAACAACCAAATTTTCACTTCAGGAGATGGCATAGACAAAGTAGCTCAGTGATGTTACAGAGCTTGAAAGTGTTTTATCGTCACCTTGTGGATGAAGCCAGTCTTCTACGTCTGGCAGATCACAGCCGATATACGTCCCTCGTGATATGCAGAAACTGATCAAGGCTCGCCAGTATGGGTCCTACAACCAAACGATAGCACAGTCTGAAGACAAACTAAGATAAATTGTCATTCAGCCCTCACAAATTAAGTTCCTTTACGTTCAAATCCAGTGTGTGAAATAGTTTAAGGAGTCAGTCGACCTTTTGATAATATCTAGAGTTGGGTCATTCCATGTCAAATCAATCACTTTTATACCATTTGTGCACCAATTACTCTGATTTCAATTAAATTGACTGCAGTTACTGGTCTACATGAGTACATAAAAACTGCAAATTAAAAAAATCTATATCAAGTTTTATTGAACTTATAGGTCATTGAACTTTGACCTGACTTGCAAAGTGATCGTTACATAAATGTCCATAACTCTGCTGCTCATAAAACTATAAAAGCAAGTAAGTCATCATTGGAAAGCATGTCTACATTGTAAAATGACACTCATCATGTAAATTAAAATGTCACCCTTAACATAATATGACCTTTGACCTTAGAAACCCAACAAATTGTATCCTCAATTTTTTTACAGAATCCTATACCATTGAACAAGAGTCCCTGAAAATATTAAGATAGGCAAATAATAAAGTTCAGAGATATATTCAATTTGATAAGATATACAACAAAAATTGTAATGACTCAGCATTCAGAATGTTCCATCCTCCTACCTGTGCCAAGATGTGGGGGTTTCCCACAATGATCAACAGTGCCTGCGCTCGCGTTATTGCAACGTTGAAGCGTTTTGGATTGCTCAGGAAACCAAGGTTGTGTACTCGGTCCGCGCCCAGCTGTGATTCATTGGAGCGCACCTTGTGAGGAAAACGCAAACAACATTTTTGTCAATGAAACATTACAGTAAAATAAACAGTCTGATATTTTATAAATATTCCTAACAGCGAATTCTGCATTATTTTGGTTATGACCACACGGCTTTTTTACTGCGTTTGTATTTTATAGTTGTTGCTTGAAAATAATTTATGTTACATAAAGCACAATACACAAATCAAGGCTTACAATATTTTAAAACACATAATAACAAAAAGGTTGACATCACAAATACTCACTGTTGATATTATCATAGCAAGTCGCTCCTGACCCTGGAATTCCTCCACTGACCCGACCTTGACCTTCTCCATTCCTAGGCGGTCAATGAGCAGGCGAATCTTTTCCACCTGTCACCATCCACCCGTTGACGATTCATCCATCACAAAGCATTTATTTGTAACAATTTTCACATGAATGAGATAGGCGATGTGTCATAATGATAAACATCAGAATAGCCTATCAATGTGAACTGTTATCACCTTATTACTAGCTTAGTTACCCCTGACGTTGCAAAGCGACAAAAGACATCTATTAATACTTTCTGGTTAAACGTAAAGGTAATGGAAAGTTCTTATATAGCGGAGTATCAAGTCATCAGGACTGCTCAAAGCGCTTTACATTTTACTCCCTGGTAGGCCTGTTCAGTCGAACACCATCTCGATTACTTATTTGGGAAGCATTCAGCCATGCTGCCATTAATGTTCTATTTGTACACAAATATCCACCACTGTCTATAACCAGGTACTTAGTAATACAGCTGAATGAACTGGAGCAACTGAAGAGTTGCACTGATCAACTGGTTTACCATATAACACATATTACAAATATGTCAATGCAGGATGGTGTTGTTCCAGACGAATTCAAGCAAGCTCTTGTCAATCCTGTTATTAAAAAACAATCTGTGCAAAAATGACCTTAAAAATTACCGTCCTATCTCTAATTTTAGTTTTCTGTTGAAAGTATTGGAGAAAGTTGTTGCAAATCAACTCCATGAACATGATTAATCACAGCAATTATCAAATGATCTATAATCTGCATACAAGCAATTTCATTAAACTAAGACGGCTCTTCTTAAAATACGCAATGACATTGTATGCAATATGGATAACAGCAAATTGATTGCTCTCACCTTACTAGATCTATCAGCTGCTTTTGATATAATAGATCACAACATTCTTTTACACCGCCTCCATAGACATTTTAGGATTTCTGGCACAGCTCTTCAGTGGTTTAGTTCATATTTTTCAGACCGATACAAAAGCATTAACATATCTGGCTCACTGTCTTGTCCAGAACATCTTCCATTTGGTGTCCCACAAGGTTCTGTCCTTGGCCCTGTTCTGTTTAACTTATACACTACATCCCTTAGTCGAGTCGTAACTAATCATAATATAAATCATCCACTGTGCTGCAATGCTCCCTGCTGCTTGCATGCATGCACGCACATGTTTAATATCTACGAATTCATTGCCAGGGACAAAGATATTAAAAATATCATTATCTGAGACATGAACTCACATATTGTCAGTCTATGGTGATGATTCCCATGTAATAATTTGCCTACCTGTTTCCTGTAGGGTGTGATGACTCCGATGTCATCAAACATGAGGTTGTGATTGCTAGAAACCAACGCCTGTACGTACTTCACTACCTGCATCACCTCCACGGGGTTGAACCAAGAGGGGCTGTTACCCTCTCGCATGTCTTCACCCTGCAACATACACTCAAGGTAACAAAACATTTTGATAAACAGACACAAATCAAACAACCCTGACAGTTAACTGTTTTTTTTATGCATTACGCAAACTGCTGGAATTAAGCAAATCAAAGCCAGTCTGCTTCAGTTTTGACCACTGGTTGTGTCGATAATATGTTATACAGTGCAACATGCTTATAATGAACATGGATACAACGAATTGACGGATATAACGAAACAATTTCTTACGTACGGATTTTTCCCCTATCTTTTCCATTATAAGCGTTCACGTATATTACGAACATGGATATAACGAATTCATGGTTATTACGAAGACCTTTTCCTGAACAAATTTCGCCTTATAACAAATTTCTGTCCCAACTGAAAATCGCCCGGTTGTTCGCAAATACTTCCCGCCCGTGACCTGGAAGCCATGCCATGGCCGCGCAGACCGCCAGTACCAAAGTAATTAGGTCTATGAGGGAACTCATTCGTAACATGGCGACGCAGTCAGACGACGCTGCAGCGCACTGCCACTGGCTTGAGGATTTCCTTTTGTCTGGTGCCCTAGCCAACAGCAAACAAACGTCGAAGAACTTCTTCAAAGCAGATTAACTGGTGTCATTCTGCATGTGTTGGGTCAATGTAGCGTGTAAACTACTTGAACATATCATCTGCTCGCATGTCCGTAAACATCTTGATGAGTATTACATTTTTAACTCCTGTCCAACATGGTTTTAGAAAACAGCATTCACGCGAGTCACAACTAGTAACAACTCTTCAAGATCTGCAAAAATTCAGGGATAGTAAGATCCAAGTGGACCTTGTTATCCTAGATGTCTCTAAAGCTTTCGACACTGTACCCCACAACAAATTTCTTTGTAAACTCAGTCATTATGGCATAAAATTAATGATAACACACATCGCTGGATAGATCACTTTCTTAAACACCGTACCCAGAGAGTCCTTGTAGAAGGGAGTTTTTCAGATAATGTCAATGTTGAGTCAGGCGTGCCTCAGGGTACTGTTTTAGCCCCTCTGTTATTTTTACTATATGTAAATGACCTACCCTTGCAAGTGTCTTCCAATGTCCGTCTGTTTGCAGACGATTGTCTGTTATACAGACCCGTCCAAACACAGACGGACCAGTTGGCCCTTCAAACCGACTTAAACGCTCTCAATAAATAGGGAAAAGATTGGGGTATGCACTTTAATGCAACAAAGTGCAATGTAATGCGAATCACCAGAACTCCAAATTCAAATACATTATCCAGATCATACTCACTTGGCAATCATATACTAAAACAAGTTGACACAGGGAAATATCTTGGGGTAATGGTCACGGACAACCTATCCTGGTCAACTCATATCTCCCAAACTTGCAACAAAGCCAATGCCACTTTATTATTCTTAAGGAGAAATCTAAAATCATGTCTGCAGGTCCTAAAAGAAAGAGCTTATATTACCCTTATCCACCCCATTCTAGAATACGGCTGTGAAGTATGGGATCCACACTTACAAAAAGACATAAACACACTCGAGAAAATACAAAGAAGAGCAGCCCGCTTCATAAAAGGCGACTACAATTACAATAGCAGCGTAACAAATATGATAAAAGATTTAGGTTGGTCAAATCTCGAGGAAAGGAGAAGGAACCTCCGATTATTACTTATGTTCAAAATCATCCACAATCAAATTGCTGTCCCATCCAGAAACATTTTAGTACCTGCAGACAGACGCACACGCTCAAGTCATCCTTACAAACATAAACACATCAGAGCCAACACTGAAGAATATAGAAACTCATTTTTTCCCCGCACTTTAACTGTATGGAATATCCTAGAAGCGTCATTTGTTAATGCAAAGGACGCCCCACAATTTAAGGAACTGCTAGGCCGTGCGCAATGCTCACAGAGCAACCAACATCATTGGCGCGATACCCAGCTGGGATTTCCGATTATTAAACAGAAACAGAGGGAAATCATCAAAGGTGATTGTTAGCTGCGCGTTATATGACAGTTCATCCATAACAGGACTACGCAGTCAAATGGCGCTGCAGCGCAATGCGACTGGCTCGAGGATTTTCTGTTGTCTGGTTCCCGAGCCAACAGCAAACAACCGACACTGGAGGACTTCTTCAAAGCAGAATAACTGGTGTCATTCTGTGTGTGTTGTACAAGAAGTAGTAGTTACCGTGGTTCCATCTTGCCACAGTTCGTGTTTTAGTGTGCTTGGATGCGACGTGCTCACCATGTGTCTATGTCATATTGTATTTTGTTACTTTTTCAAAGACGACTGTTAAAACCACATTTAATAGTAACATTTGTAACTGTGTCATCTAAATCAATGTTACACAACAAAATATCTTAGCACTTCATAGACACCTGGCGAATAGTTTAAAAACTGTCACATACAACATTGCCACCTAGCAGATAAACGCGTACACAAATAACGAATTAACGGATATAACGAACTCGTTATAAGTTTGTTGCACTGTAGTTTAAAATTATGTTAGTTTATGTAGTATAACTAGAAATATAATGATGTCTAATTATTTGCAAAAAATACTTTTGTGATTTTGTGAGTATTGGTTTTGGGTGTTGTTTATCTTGCATAATGGAGTGGTCTGCAGTGAAATGTGACATTATTGACACCATAGTCGTAATTTTGCTGAGCCTATCTGCAATGTGTAAATAGTTCATCCTACAAAATTTCACCCACCCGCATGCCATGGAAGATGAGGGGGCAGCCGTCCTTATTTGGCAGCATGTCCCAGTCACACATACACTCTGTGACGCTGGTGTCTCCCGAACACTGCAGCTCTCCATCATAGAAGAGTTCTGACGGAAGTTGCAGCAATGCAGGATGGGAGCGATAGTTCTCTATCAACTTGGTCACCTAAAACAAATTAATCTTTATTAACATAACTTAAATAACCCGAATTCTTATTACTTGTTTGACAGTCTATTTACCTTTTTACCGTGACTTTTTGGTTTGTTGGTCTTCATTAAAATAAAGAAGCTTGGAACACACTCAGGATTTAAACCAACATTTGACAGGAGCATTTAATAATTTCCACAGGAACTATTGTTCTTTCGATAATATAAATTTTACTTTAAAATTGCTGATAACTTCCATTGGCTAATTCACGTCTGTGTGATACATATCTTATGAATTGGACCATCTACCATATTCTGGTAGACGATTATAAGTCTCCTAACTGTATTAGTCTGAGGCAACAACACCGGCGCCTCCTACTCTATCACGAGGGAAGCTTGTGGTGCCATCTACTGTACAACCTGAGAAGCTCACAAAAGTGGACTTTTTACAGGAACAGGTTAAACTCAGATGTTTATGCTTGCCCAAACTTTCTGTTTCCCACCTCACCTACCAAGATCTAGTTAAAATGTGCATGAAATAAACCAAATTGCTGTATAGCATCTAACCAACTCACGAGGAAAGGGTCGTAACTGCCATGGTCAGCAAACTTTGATTCGTCTCGTCTGTAGAGTGGGCGCTGGATAAGTCTCTCAAGCAGGGAGAGGTCGAGGTGGTACTGCTTGGCGTGGTGACTTCGCAGTACCGCACCGAGCTGCAGAGGGTCTCCTGCCAGGACAGTCTGTCAGGAGAGAGGGAAGGGTCTACATCGGTACTCAGGTGTCTCGATGGGATGACCACAATACATCCATGTACACGAACATATCATTTAACTCTAGTCTCCTCTGTGGTAGGAGACTAGAGTTACATCAGCCAGTGTGGTAGGAGACTAGAGTTACATCAGCCAGTGTGGTAGGAGACTAGAGTTACATCAGCCAGTGTGGTAGGAGACTAGAGTTACATCAGCCAGTGTGGTAGGAGACTAGAGTTACATCAGCCAGTGTGGTAGGAGACTAGAGTTACATCAGCCAGTGTGGTAGGAGACTAGAGTTACATCAGCCAGTGTGCAACTTCATTAATTATTTTTTTTGCATTTCAGTCACCATAATACAAAAAACTGTTTGTATGAAGTCGGGTTTACACTCCTACAAACTGGGATATGAAAATAAATTATATTTTCTTGAAAAATATATCTATGTACAACAGCTGCTATCAAGACACCAATTTTGTGTAGCGTTTGTACTGATTTTTCGGGATCATGCCTATACAATGTACATATTGAAATTTATTTAGTTAAATCTTTAATGGTTTCATCTACTCATTTTCATTCAGAGATGATAGCTAACATTTGCATATCATTCAGAAAATAATGTCATGATTTAACTTACCTGTCCATCACTGCCAGAAAGTAGACACGTAGAGATGAGACACTCTGGCTCTGTTGCTTGACCAGCCTACAATGGAGAGTTTCCAGATAAAAAAGGTTTAACAATCTACTTCCTTTAAACACTGAGTATTATGTTTTTGAATCTGCGGCCTGCCCTAAATCCTCATTGGGTGTTTGCATTCATGACAGTTGCACATTCCTGTTCATGATTTCCAGCTTAAAGGGAGGCTTTCAAGTCATTTTTTCTGAATGGCGAACTCAAATAATTCCAAAGATGGTCGTGACCTGACAGTGTGTAATGTCTATAATTACATACTGACATCATGGCTTCCATACAAAGTGATAATTTCTCAAACACCATTTCCAAACACATGTGTATATATAATTACTTTGAAGTTCTAACTTCATTCAATCCAACAATTTTGATGTAAACCACACTAAGCTTTTACAATCACGCATGCTGCAACATTTTTTACATATAATTAGTGTTAGTAAATCAGCAGTAACAAATTAACAAGGAAGATAATAAAGTGACACACCTCGTCAACAAACACATGTGTGAAGTGGCCCGAGGAGAGTGACAAAGAGCCCAGTAGGGCGGCGCTGCTGCATGTACACACGATGATACGATGTCGAGCTACGAGCTCCAACTCGTCAGCATTCCGACAGTATGGCTGAATTGTTGCTACTATGTTCTGTCAATACAACCAATACTATTACACATCATGAATATTTCACTATAATAGTTTATTAGTAATATATATATATATATATTTCACTAAAGTTACTATTTCCCTTGGTCGCATTAATATACATATTATAAATAAATGTATTAATGGTAAATCACTGCTTGTTAATATTAATAATTAAAGAAAATGTTCACAGCTACTATTTACACTGAAAAAATATAATTTAAAAATAAAATACACCACCACAATCTCCTGCTGATTAATAGACATAACACTAGCATGTAGAAAATAAATATAGCAGCTGTATTAAGAAATTAAAGAAAATGTTCACAGCTACTATTTACTCTGAAAAAATATAATTTAAAAATAAAAATACACCACCACAATCTCCTGCTGATTAATAGACATAACACTAGCATGTAGAAAATAAATATAGCAGCTGTATTAAGAACCAAGCAGTAATTCCTGGAACCAAGCAACTGTTCCTAGAAGCAAGCAACTGTTCCTGGAACCATACAACTATTCCTGGAACAATGCAACTGTTCCTGGAAATAACCAACTGTTCCTGGAAGCAACAAGCTGTTCCTGGGAACTGTACAGGGCCTGATAACCTCAGTGGAAGAATACTGACGCCAAGCAGCATACAGCTCTCTGACGTTTTTGCCAGACTTTTCAATTTATTAGCCAGCTCAAATACCATAAAATGTTGATTATTTGCCCAGTGCCTAAAAAAACCCATCCCAGTGGAATTTAATGATTCTCGTCCAATTGCTCTTACCCCCATTATCACGAATTGCTTTGAGAGAATAATGCTGCACCAATTACTCAAACAGACGGAAGGCAAACTAGACTCTCTGCAGTTTGCATATAAGAGGAACATAGGAGTAAAAGATGCCATTCTATCAGTTCTTCATGATATATATTCCCATCTAGACAACGCTGGATCTTTTGCCAGAATCCTGTTTATAGATTATTTGTCGGCGTTCAACACTACACACCCTCATTTGCTAGCAGAAAAGCTGACTAGCCTGAATGTTAGCCCTAAATTGATTGTGTGGTTGACTGACTTCCTTATCAACAGATCTCAGGTTGTCAGGTATCAAAATGTTTTGTCTCTGGTAAAAACAACACCCACCAGTGCCCCACAGGCCCCAGGGGACAGTTTTGTCACCTGTTTTTTTACTATATATAATATACTGATGATTTGGATCTTGAATGGGGAGAAGACCAGGGAGACGGTAGTAGACTTTAGAAGTAAGGGGTGTGTGAGTGGGCTTGTTATTGAGGGTGTGAAAAGACCAGGGAGATGGTAGTAGACTTTAGAAGGAAGGGGTGTGTGAGTGGGCTTGTTATTGAGGGTGTGACAAGACCAGGGAGATGGTAGTAGACTTTAGAAGGAAGGGGTGTGTGAGTGGGCTTGTTATTGAGGGTGTGACAAGACCAGGGAGATGGTAGTAGACTTTAGAAGGAAGGGGTGTGTGAGTGGGCTTGTTATTGAGGGTGTGACAAGACCAGGGAGATGGTAGTAGACTTTAGAAGGAAGGGGTGTGTGAGTGGGCTTGTTATTGAGGGTGTGACAAGACCAGGGAGATGGTAGTAGACTTTAGAAGGAAGGGGTGTGTGAGTGGGCTTGTTATTGAGGGTGTGACAAGACCAGGGAGATGGTAGTAGACTTTAGAAGGAAGGGGTGTGTGAGTGGGCTTGTGAGGGTGTGACAAGACCAGGGAGATGGTAGTAGACTTTAGAAGGAAGGGGTGTGTGAGTGGGCTTGTTATTGAGGGTGTGACAAGACCAGGGAGATGGTAGTAGACTTTAGAAGGAAGGGGTGTGTGAGTGGGCTTGTTATTGAGGGTGTGACAAGACCAGGGAGATGGTAGTAGACTTTAGAAGGAAGGGGTGTGTGAGTGGGCTTGTTATTGAGGGTGTGACAAGACCAGGGAGATGGTAGTAGACTTTAGAAGGAAGGGGTGTGTGAGTGGGCTTGTTATTGAGGGTGTGACAAGACCAGGGAGATGGTAGTAGACTTTAGAAGGAAGGGGTGTGTGAGTGGGCTTGTTATTGAGGGTGTGACAAGACCAGGGAGATGGTAGTAGACTTTAGAAGAAGGAAGGGGTGTGTGAGTGGGCTTGTTATTGAGGGTGTGACAAGACCAGGGAGATGGTAGTAGACTTTAGAAGGAAGGGGTGTGTGAGTGGGCTTGTTATTGAGGGTGTGACTGTGGTGAGAGTGAATGAGTATAAATATCTAGGCACTGTTTTGAATAATAAACTCACTTTTGAATCCAACACCAACTGCATTGTAAAGAAATGTCATCAGAGAATGTTCTGCGTGTTCAGAGTGAGATCCTTTGGTGTGAGTCCCCGAGACTCTGCAGATGTTCTATCGCAGACTTTTCGCAGTGTTATTGAAACTGTTTTGATATCTTCCGTTGTCTGCTGGTTTAGCACTTTGAATGACTAGAGGCAGGTTGAACAGTACTGTTAATAAGGGAAGTAAGGTTGTGGTAGTGAGACAGTCTGGACTGAATCAGCTGTATGAGACGAGAAAGGGTTCACAAATCATGAGTGACTTGTGTCACATCACAGTACTGATACACTGCCATCAGGCAAGAGACTTACAGCTTTCACTGCAAAGGCGAAGACATTGAGCAGTTTTGTTCCTATGTCAATTAAGATTATCAATAAATCCTAAAAGTTATTTCGAACTGAGCCATTTTATGATTTTAGTGGGTTTATAATTTCAGAATATTGTGATGTATTTTATAACTGTCTCAGGTTATGAAATGAAAAACAATTGTGTATCCTCCATGTCACCACCACTGTTATCACTGCATAAGTAAGGGGAGTGAATGTGTGGGAATATGAAATATATATATATGTTGCTGTGACTGCCCAAGTTTTATGTGTTTTTATGTATTAACCGACAACAAGACAAATTTCTTTTGAGAAATTCAATAAAGTATCTTGTATCTTGTACATCTGTTTCATGAACAAAGCAGTTTCAACTCACCTCCTCGATTCTCTGGAAGGCGTTTAACCGGACCATCTCAGATTTCCTCACTCGGCCACTTGAATGCAGTCGTTCTGCCTGCTCACACACCACATCAAATCAGGCAGGTGCGTGTTTATGTGAAATAAACAACATCACCCTCCTGCCTAACTTTTAGCTGCTTTTACTGAAACCATCTTAGTAAATGCTTGTTTCTACTTCCCAGGGCTGGTATACCACCCAATCAGCTTAGTAGATGCTTGTTTCTACTTCCCAGGGCTGGTATACCACCCAATCAGCTTAGTAGATGCTTGTTTCTACTTCCCAGGGTTGGTATACCACCAAATCAGCTTAGTAGATGCTTGTTTCTACTTCCCAGGGCTGGTATACCACCCAATCAACTTAGTAGATGCTTGTTTCTACTTCCCAGGGCTGGTATACCACCCAATCAGTAGATGCTTGTTTCTACTTCCCAGGGCTGGTATACCACCCAATCAGCTTAGTAGATGCTTGTTTCTACTTCCCAGGGCTGGTATACCACCCAATCAGCTTAGTAGATGCTTGTTTCTACTTCCCAGGGCTGGTATACCACCCAATCAGCTTAGTAGATGCTTGTTTCTACTTCCCAGGGCTGGTATACCACCCAATCAGCTTAGTAGATGCTTGTTTCTACTTCCCAGGGCTGGTATACCACCCAATCAGCTTAGTAGATGCTTGTTTCTACTTCCCAGGGCTGGTATACCACCCAATCAGCTTAGTAGATGCTTGTTTCTACTTCCCAGGGCTGGTATACCACCCAATCAGCTTAGTGGCAAGATATCATATTTCTATAGGTTACACGTTTTATCATAATTTGGTATATTCGAAGAGAGAAAACTGTTTCATGAAAAGAAAAGCCATGTATAAGTTTATATTGGAAGCCACCAGAACATCAATCCTTTAAGTGACATCTACACCAACAAATGCAGATTGGTAGATATGGACCGAGATGAAATGACACAGAGTGGCCATAAGTGACACAGATGCACATAAAATGGACAGAGAAGCGACCAACTGACCAGGAGATCGGCCGCGCTGTTAGACGGAGCACACACGACAAGTCGACTGGACGGAACATGCTCAAAGATCTGCAGAACGGCCTCAACGACTGTCATTGTCTTGCCAGTTCCTGAAGAAAAACATGCGCACTGTTGGTAGTTTTTTTTATATCAGGGGCTGAGAAAGACTCTAGTATTAAACCGCGATATTTCATGCATAATAAGCAGTTTTAGCTATTTTTACTTAAACGCCCAGGTTCATACTATACATGAGCCACGCTTCAAGTAAACTATCAGAAGCGGGTTATTGAGGGGTTGACGCCAAAAGCTGGGATGCGTATTATACATGGCAATATAGAAATTCTATCAGAACTTAGCAAAAGTCAGGGTGTGTATTATACATGTGGGCATATTGCACAACAAAACTTATGATGCTAAAGAAACAACCAAATATCGCGGCGTTTCTTACCTGGTGGTCCAAAGAGAATATATGGAGTCGGCCGACTCTGTCCTCCGAGTATTCGCATCACTGCAGCCCTCTGGCGGGTGTTTAACTTCTCGTTAAAAAACTTGTGTTTCTGCTGCCTGTCACTGGTGCTGACCCCTAGTGGACACTTCCTGATTCCGACGACTGGTGACACCTTCACCAGTCCTGAAGCCTGGGAGGATGAAGCCAGCTTAGCAGCCTTCATCTGTGCTATCTTTGGTATCAGGGACTCGGGGAAGAGAACTGAAAACACATTACACCTTCAATATAACACCATAATGATGGTATGAATTTAGACAACTAAAAACAATTATAATCTAGGTTATCCAAAAACATAAGGTACAGAATATTTTTGAACACTAACGAGTCTTTAGTGGAGGGAAAGAGAGGAAGGGGAAGACCAAGGAGAAGATGGGGGCAGGACATCAGCGACTGGTTGGAAGACGACATCGTGAGGGCAGGGAGACGAACGGCAGACAGAGCAGCGTATCGTGGGATCATCCAGGTAACTACGTCTCACAGAGATATGCTGAATTGAAGAAGAACGAGTCTTGACGTTGTATCTCATGTGACTAGATGCTATAAATAGGCTTTGTAATGTTGGTACTTGCTTATCAGAAATGTAAAAAAATTAAAAGCGAATCAAAGTAGAATGTGTAAAAGAACAGAGTAGGTATAATACGAGTCGTCTGAAATCTTTTGACTGTGTAAATGCTTACTGTGTCAATATGCCTAGTAAAAAAGTAGAGCAAACATATGAGTAAATAACTGTAAATAACTGTAAATAACTGTAAACAAGAGGGGAATGGACCTCGACATCTCAGACGAGATATACTTACAATAATGTTTAATACATAGATAATTTATTTAGGAGGGTATCTTATTTTGATCAAAGTGGTGTCAAAGACATATTAATACAATAAGACGTTTCACTCGCTGATTTTATGTCCCGGGAACCGAATGGCACCCTCTTGCGGTCGGACGGCAAACGAGGCAACATGACCGCTTCGTTGTGAGGGTGATCGGCAAAAAATAAATAAAAGGACCTTTGGATTGTCTGTGCGGTGGCAGGTTCTTCAAGATATTACAGGGACAACCATTGACTATCTTTCTTTTGCTTTCCGACAAATGAGCATAACATGTATACAGTTTGTATACCTTTTACACGCTCCTGGAACTAAATTTGTGCTACATAATATAACGTGTCATACTAAACTAAATATGAAGAAACGTTGCGCTTGAGATGGATAACGTGTGTAACAAGTTACAATTATGTTATCGACTGATTGCATACATATTGTTCTGAAAGTTATTTTGAATTCAATACTGAAATTTGTTGAATGACGAAAGCAGAAAGACCTATCATCGATGGGCGTACTAGTGTTACTATTTATAAATTCTTAAATTACAGCATCTACAAGCGAATGTTCGTTTTAACACAACACTTATCCCATAAATACACACTGCTATCAGGCTGTTTCCGTAGGAAAATGTTGCTTGTGTTATAAAAACACATTGAAATGAAATGTTGGGATTTGTAATGCAGTGATTAGTGAACTGCATTGGCTTTTCATCTCTTCACATAGAAGCCGAAACTGGGAAGCTATTATTGGTAGGGAGCTGGAGATAGGATTAGCCCACAATATTCTGGAAATTGGAATTTTGTGTCAATCTCAAGGGGAGGTACAGGTTTTTTGTCAGTCTCAAAGGGGAGTCAGTCTCAAAGGAGTCTCAGTGGGATGCAGTTGGAGGTTTTTGGTGAGTTTCAATAAATATGAACGTCAACATGGACAAAATGTCAACTGCATCCCCATCCCCCATCTTCCGTTGTAAAGGTCCGACAGCGTAGTGGTGCTGAAGCTCTGGCATTGCCCACCCATTATGGCGCCAATGCTTAACACGCACGCACACACACACATTACATTACCGAGGTGTTCGGATTCTTTGAGAATTTTAATCTCTTTGTAATGTACGCAATTATTAGGTAATCCTGTTAATATGATTATTTCATGTAATTCTATGCCTTTATTTCTTTAGAATTATGTTTTATTAATCACTAATGACCCTGACAACATATCGAAAAAACAACTCCGTGTATGCGGAGTTTCTACTTTGGGCCCACCTTCACGATCCGTTTAAGGCATGCTCATGAATATTCGGGACTGTCCGTCAGACTACGATTGGCTACGCCGAGTTAATAGATGCAAGAAATACGTCATCAACATGTGTATATGGATTAGCCACCGCCATGCGAATGAGTTGTGACCGATAAAATTATCGAAACGAAACGTTGACCAGCTGCTGTTTATGACACAGATTCAGCAAAGAAAAGAAGGAAAATATATAGAATAAATGGAGAATGAACATAGCGACAGTTCATGACAGACGGATTGATTTAAAAGAAAGATACCACCTCTCCATGCACGAAGCCGCCGATGGCGACCGCGATGCCGGCGATGTAATACTGAATGATTGGCACTGTTTTTGTTGGAATATAAAAACTATGGTACTCTCATGTTCCTTTTTCACTAGGTACATCTAGCTGTACATTTTGAAGTGAAGTTTTAATGAAACGTTTAGATAACAGAAACTTACTGAAGCCGAGAAACATTCAATAATGAAACCATTTTATTTGCACCATAAATCCAGCTGCTATTTCCATAAGCAGTATAAATACATTATACATCACTAAAGTAAATTATGGTATTAAAATAGGATAGGTTGTTATGTACTTTCCCATCTATATAAGGTTTAATCTTAGTTTGAAAAATGTAGATCTATAAAGAGCATAACAATATTGTCGACAAAATATTAAAATATATTGCATCAGTGTAAAAATATGTTTTTTTTTCTACTGGGAGTGCAATAATTATTTGTTCTGCCCATCATTTAGAGAAAAAGATTTTGAATTTGTTTCTGTCGAACTCCCGTTTCGATAACAAATAAAATGGCCATTGTATGATGGAAATAAAGTTATTATAAAGCAACTTTGTTGACACCTTTTTATACACTACTCCCAGTATAGTTCACTTAAGACAAACTTGTTTCAACAAATTTTGAAGAATATGCTGTAGAACACAATCCAAACATGATGAGCGTAAAAAATCATAAATTTTATGATGTACTCCTACTTTGCAACATAATGATGGTGCATTTGTATGCACAAACCGATTGCACAAATCCATTTGAAACGTAGTATGTACATATTCCCAGCAGAAGCCACACAGAATTAATGTGGCAGAACAAAGTCAGACATCTTATTCACTACTGTATCAGTTAACGTATTGTCCTATTAATAGCACTGCTATGCATTTTGATATACATAAGCTATCAGATGCACACATCCATTTGAAACTCAAAGTGAGGTACAACTTCCCAGTAGATGTTGCACAGAACAGAATGGGGCAGAACAAAATCAGACATCATCTTATGTCAGGTGACCCATTGTCCAATTAATGGCACTGTTAAATAGAGCTTTTCAATTTCCTCTTTCCATCAGCTCAGCTATTTCCAATGTTCCTGCAAATAAACAAAGTTGAATTTAGGAAATTGAGCCTAAATATGAGTTAACTAACTCAACACTGTGCAGATTAATTCAGTTTAGATATTGGATCATGGGACTTATCACCAAGTGTACAGCTGGCTAATTGGAAAAGTAATACAAGAGAACCTTGTTATGTTGATTCAGTCAGACTAAAATCCCAGTCCATTATTTGGCCAACTTTTAATTTGCTTCTATATAATTACTTGTATCCTCGGTCCAGGGCAAAGGTCCCAATAAGGGAATCAGAAATTCCACTTATCAGTATTGTCATGGGTCCCTGGAAGTTCGACCTTATCCAGAGTGCACTGTATAGTTTCCTTTATTCTTGCTCTAATAATTAATGTTGTATATAATTACACATATGGGCCATTCTCGTGAAAAGTGTACAGTAACGCTAAGTTAACATGTGAAAAATAAATGTTTAATTTGTTTTTAGGGAGTACTATTATTATCAAATGTGCTATTCACATGAAGCAGCGCAACTTGATCTGATCTATTGTTAGAATTAAAAAAAATATATTCATGGATAAAAACTTCTGTATACTAGAGTGCAGATCTGCTGGTGTCCAAAATTCGTGCATCGCAAAATTCCAAGGCTACATGGTATTGTGTACTTTTTAACAAACCTAAAACGTTTACATTGAATGATGACATGCCAGCCAGGTTTACTAACAATCGTAGCTGTAGCATTAGAAACAGTCTGTGAACGTAGGAATCTCACATTTTTATGTTTCGGTTCAAATAAGTGGGGAAACAGGGACTTTTTTAAACGGCTGACTGGAATTTGGAAAGGCAACACCCGTAGACACAAATACCCAAATCCCAGATTTAGGCCAAAAAATTACATCCACGACCAGGTTAATCCTCTAGCTATGGTTGCATTCACTGATATTTTAGCGTGCATTTTCGTTCACTGCATGTCAAATACTGGACAATGCAGTTTTACTAACTAGAAAGGCGAGACCCTTGCTTAAGGCTAGACTAGTTACTGTAGTAGAGGCTCGACATTCTCAGGCTCAGTGACAATCCCAGTGGCAGCTGACACCAACTGTAGCCGTCCGCGTACTTTATAATTCTACTTAATCGAAACGTTACTCAGCTGACGGCATTGGGAAGCAGAATAATTAAACAATGCATACGCTTCATACACTTTAAAAAAATAGCTGTCAATATGCACATGTCTACAAATTGCTTATTTACAATGCCAGTGCTTGAATCAACTCACCTCGGAATCTAACATGTCAACTGTGTGTGTGACGTCAACGGTCTTTGTGTGGTTCACTGCGCGTGCATGAATATTCATTATACTCGGGCTGCATATTTAATCGTCCATGTGGCAGTAAGCTCAAAATGATTCGCGTAAACACAATTGTTTATCGGCTTTTTGCGCAGATAACATCCAAATTATGCATAAACATGCAAGACATAAGTAGCAGAGAAAGTACTATATTAGCTTACAAAGAATCCCTTTAATATATTATACACTATGATCAAGTGTCATAAACTATTTGATATTGTTTTATTAATTAATTTTATAATATTAGATCATTAATTAACTAATGTATTTTTGATTTACGAAAACGGTAGGAACATTTGATTGGTGAGCTCCTTACCTGCTAGCTCTTCAGTTTTATATACTACTTATTACGCTGGATTAATTCAGTTGTAGAGATCAATTAAATGGATAATTAATATGCCTAATTATTATTTACATATATTAAAATTATTATTTTCAATGACGCTTATTTGCGTGTTATTGAATATTTTCATTTTAATCTGCATCCTAGCACAAATAGTTAGTATCAAAGCTGTAATTATGGTTTTTTATCGTCAATTTAACACTACGCCCATACAACTTTAGGCAGACTTGCAATCCAGCTACTAGGGGCATCACCACTCTGCAGTGGGACAATGCTTTTCAATAGGAGGCTAGCGACTAACACATCTTATTCTTAGTATGTCTTTGGTGGTGTCAAGTAGTTGAACATAACTGGCCTCTACTTTGACCAACAAACAGGTGAAATTTTTGGCCCTATTTTTGGATCACCTAAGCAAACTTAATCCAGATCATGACTGAATGTGTCTCTTACCCCTCTGACCATGCTGTGGGGCGCAGTGGGCAGCCTGGTGACATCGCCGTAGCGTCGCCCTGGCAACAAGAAACAATATTAAACACCCCGGTATAGGCACAGCTGTGCAGTCCTAATGGAATGTACGTTTATTCCAATAATGATCTAACTATGATTAGTATAAGTGGGGTGGTTGCATGGTAGAGTGCCGGACTGTTGATCGAGGAGACAGCGGTTCGACTCCACCTGCCGCCATTTCAAAACTTAAGCAATTTTTTTCACCTCATGTAGCCTGTGTCTTTCGGAAGAGACACTAAAATCCGTTGGTCTCTTCTATCTGGTGTCTATGCCAGGGTAAAAGATCCCACACAGGAGGTAAATGTGTAATCTGTCATGGACTCACAGAGTGGTGGTCTATATCTATAACCCACTGGATCTTGCTCCCAGCGGCCGGAGTTGCTTCCCGGTCGGGTGTGTGAGAGACACTGAGCAGGTAGTCTATACAGTATATACACTGTATCAGAGGACCCACTCACACAATGGTCCTATATCAATGTACTACATGAGCATCTTACAGAGACACTATGCAGAGTTTTGTCACATATCGTCTCTCATAACAGTTGTAATACTCAATATATTAATAAGGAACAATAGAGTAAAATTTACTATTTTATTCCATACCTGGAGGAAACCAAGTCTGTCTGAATACTGATCAGATAAAATTATTGTAATATATATTTTTTTTTTTAAATGTTATGATAATGATCATAATACCGCAAAGAAAACATGATTATTATAAAATTATTGAAAATATAAAAACATCACATAAATCTCTTCATCAAACTTATGTAACAGACAAAACGTGTCAAGGCAGATATGAAAGGGGTGAACAACCGAGTGTGGGAGAAAAAAGCAATAGATCACTAACAGTCTAGGTGAATCATTGAGACGAGGGGACAGCCTGAGCAAAGGGGAAGAAAAAAGAATCGAGGTAAAGACGACCGAGGTGGTTGTGGTGTAGATGGCAGCACCTGCTAAGAAGGAAGCGACAGTTGTAGTCGGCGCCCTGGTAGCTCTGATGGAAGGAGTTGTGGAACTTCAGAAGTACCTCGTCCTTCAGCACCTGAAAGCAACCAATGGTATCCAGTAATGATATACACTACAGTGACACATACAACACACATTATACTGTCACATATGCTACTGACCTGGTGTAGAGTGTGCACGGTGCATATACATGATGGAGACAACTGCAAAATAACACTTATAAAATCTCTTTTTATCATAAATTGTATAGTAGTATAAAATTTATAGATCTACTAGCTTGTCTGATAAGCTAGTGAAAATGCGTATTCATTTCTTACAAAATGCATTTACTTCTGCGGAAAACATCATCATGGTCAGTTGGTCACACACAAAAATTGTAATCATCTTTTTAAATCAACCAAATCCCAGATCAGAAGCACCGTTCAAAAGTGTTTTAAAAGACTGCCAGTCCAGAGGCCTAAGACCATGAAGTTGACCCTCAAAAAGTCAACCTATGGACCAACAACTGTTGAGTGGGACCAAAATTGGAGACGCCTTTGACCGCCAATGTTTGACCCGAGATATACACCCCTGCCGAAGTACCTCGTGGATGTAGCCCTCGTACTCGGGCCCTCCCTCTACCTCGCACAGCTCCCTCAGTACGTACCTCGTGGATGTAGCCCTCGTACTCGGACCCTCCTTCTACCTGGCAGAGCTCCCTCAGTACGTACCTCGTGGATGAAGCCCTCATACTCGGACCCTCCTTCTACCTGGCAGAGCTCCCTCAGTACGTACCTCGTGGATGTAGCCCTCATACTCGGACCCTCCTTCTACCTGGCAGGGATCCCTCAGTACGTACCTCGTGGATGTAGCCCTCATACTCGGACCCTCCTTCTACCTGGCAGAGCTCCCTCAGTACGTACCTCGTGGATGTAGCCCTCATACTCGGGCCCTCCCTCTACCTCGCAGGGCTCCCTCAGTACCAGTCGGTCCCCGGGAAGAAGGGAAGGTCGTCCCTCAGCGAGCCCAGGGACAGCCAGGGCAAGGAACTCTCCCACGGGACGGAGACAAACCTAGAGTAAGACACACAACATTTACACTATGAGCAGTACCAGTATCGTCCAATGACTTTAGCTGGATACTAAGCACAGACTACACTTTGACAGTATCAATCGCATACAATATTCTAATTAAGCTGCAACTCAAGTCATTCAACAAAAAGACACATATTTTTTACACTGCCTTTAAAACACCTGTCTAATTTTGTTCACTCAGTGTTGCTTCAGTTCATTGTGCTGTGTAAATGAGTACCTGGCTAGAGACAGTGGTGAATATTTGTGTATGAATAGTCTTCTGCAGTAACTGCACTGTGGCTGAATGCTTCCCACAGAATGCAAGATGGTGTTTAAATTAGCAGATTTGCCATGGAGTGAATTGCAAAGCACTTTGAGCAGTCAGAAGGACTTGATATAATGCTGTACGAGAAAGTACCTTTTCTATATGCTCTAGGCCCCGTCTACTGAGTTTTCATTGTAGAGAAAGAAAAAGATCACACAGAGGTAACAATTTATCACTATATCATGGATTCACATAGTTACTGTCTCAGTTTCTACTCCATCAGTGGAGCTTGTGCGCAGCTCAACAGTACTCTAAGACTGTAAGAAGTCATATTTACCCTATCCAGGCTGAACTCAAGCAAGTCCATCTCCTGTTGTAGTTCCTCCAGGTGCAACAACACAGAGAACCTCTCGGCGTAGTTGTCCATACAGAGTGGCTGAAGTACCGAGATGAACTCATCACAGAATGGCGAAGATGACAATTCTAAATATACATGGGTAAAAGATGACAATTCTAAATATACACGGGTAAAAGATGACAATTCTAAATATACATGGGTGAAAGCATAAATTGATGCCAGTGGTCCAAGGAATGAATGCAGATAAACATAGAAAGAGACATATGGACCTCGGTGCCTTGGAGAAGATATACTTTCAATACTCAAAACTTAGCGTATTAATAATGTAATTAAATACACTAAAACAGTCATTTTATATAGCTAAAATAGTGTATATAAAATTACAGAAACCTATCTGAAATACAAAAAATGTGCTCAGTAGATGTAATTGATCATCAGTAATACAAAACAAAATACGATATTGATCCAAAATCCTTTGGAACCCAAATTCTGATGCGCGTTGGAACCAATGGGTTAGAACCAATGGGTTAGAACCAATGGATTAGAACCAATGGGTTAGAACCAATGGGTTAGGCAGTCTCAAACTGTAGCCTGTGAATGTTGTCAACAGATAGAGGAATACGCTGAGTCTAAAATGGAACTAAAACATATGCTGTGTTTTTACAGACTTACGTCAGTAAGGACAGGAACAACCTGTTTCAGGTCTCCCTGCATGGAGAGCCATGTACGTAGCTTCTCTGGTACAGGGTACTGTAAGAGGCGGGTGGACTGACGAGATGACGTCTTCCGTCTGAACGCAAACAACCAACATCACAGTCTGGGATACTGTGTCAGTTCTATTTAGTTTTTAAAGGTATTTTTAGTGTGTTTTCTATGTTTTATTTCTCTGAATGGTCCATACCATGTTTCATCATGGCACAGACAGGCAGATACATTTAGCGAAGCCAGCACGAACGGTTGCACTATCTATTGTATACTCAGGAAAATGAGCAACAACATGAATCTTGAAACAAACTTTTAAATTTTCTCACCTGGCATTTTAAATCCATAATGTGTTTACAAGAACACAAACATGCGACAAATGTTTTCAACAACATCTCTGTCTATTAATAGCTATACAATTTTGCACCTTTACACACCTTTACCAGTATAAATGTATAACTTGTTTATTTTCATTTGATAACTGTGATGTTTTGGACGTGTTTGCCTTACTTTGTTGGTCTCTGGCCTGGCACCAGCCACAACTCTCCCGAGGTATCCTGTGAGGCGCGGTACCGACTGCCGGCATGATTCCGCTGGTACACAGAGGTTGGGTCAAGGACTGACTGGCTCGGGTCCCTTACACTCACCTACAAGTGGCATCAGGCAGTGTTAAAGCTATGACAATACCTACGTAGACAAGTATGTAGATAACTGTGCAAATGATTTTGATAGCTATGTACGAAATAACAATAAATGAATTCCTTCTTCAGCGCCAATAACCTCAGAGAATCCGAGCTCACTGGCGCAACAAAACCAAATTAAGCACTCTTGTACTTGTGTGCAATGTGAAAGTTGTCAACAAATGGATGGATGTGCTAAGAAGCCAGGGAGGGTACACGATATTAAAAAAGATTCATTTTTAGGTGCCAGCGAAATGTAACAATATTTCCTGCTGATTTAACACCGACAGGAAGTGAATTCCATATAGTCAGAGCGGCAACTGAAAAAGCTCGAGTTTCAGCCTTTGTCTTGACTCTGGGAACAGAAAGTAAAAAAATGATGATGATAACTGTGTAGATGACAAAGGAGATAACCATGTGTATGGCCACATGGAAACCACACAAATAACCACATAGATAAACATGTAGATAACGTCCAAGCAGCTCACTAAGTAGATAACGATTAGATGACAATACTGAAAAATAATGTTTATTATTAAATCATCACTTGTTTCGGTTTAAGTTTGTTTCATTGTAAATAATTATCTGTGAAGTTCACAAAGAATGAAACACTACTTTGACAAAATCACAATAAAATTAAACCTTCAATACAATGTGCGGCCTTAAATCAGTGTGGACTTTACATGTGCATGCAATGATGTTGTATGTTTTGATATCTTTATTTTTTTAGAGCTAATTGATTGATTGGATGGTCAACAGATGAGCCTAACGACAATTTTCTGTTTTATAGTGTATTGTTTTAGACAATAAAGTATTTTTAATTTGATAGTCGAAAGTTTGCTTCTGCTAAGTTTTGTCAGTCCACAGCATATACAAACGGTCACTTTCATCCATCCTAATTTATTCAAAGCATAATTGGGATATAATAATGTAATTCCTTTACCGTCATGTGTCGACCAATTTTGAAGTCTTCAAAGTTGAAAATCAATAATCGTTTGTCCATTCCCAAATATCTGAAGAGTGAGAAATTCCAAGATAAGACAACATTTTACTAAATGTCTGTCCCTAACTTCAAAAACAAAGTTTGGATTTCTCCATAGAAAGGCAACGGAAAAACAATGAACATTAGAGTTTTTTAGCAGCAGGATATCTCTTAAACAGACGACTCAATGCATACATACAATCATTTATTTAACATTCTTCTCGAAAGAAAACAATAAAGGACACCATACAAACCTTACTAATACCATTAATTATTTAACAGAAACATCATATCAGTATTGTAATATCAAGAAACTATGTTACATTATAATAAATACATGAAACAGATCAAGAGTAATTTATAAAAGAACCATGTATTACGTTTTGAATAAGCTCACATTTAAGATTTACAGCATATTTTTATTTCTAGCATAACCAGAATCTAGCCAAGCTACATCACCAAAGCTGACCATAACTGGTGACTCACTTTGCATGACACTGAATGGTGACAGATGTCGACATGCCTGGCGCCACTGACACTTTGACATCAGACGTATGCTGCAGCGTCACTTCAAACTGTGAGCCACTGCTTCCCAACACACTGCAACTAATGAGCTGGTGGGGACAGGACCCGCTGTTCCTGAAGATAACAGACAACTTGTCATAGATGACACAAGACTGAATTTGATAAGAAATATATAACTTTTTTATTTATAATGTTGGTCATCATTTATTACTGTTGATTTATTATTAACATTTATCTTGAACCACAAATATAGCTGTACTTAACATACCAAGAATGTTTATTATTCACATTTATCTTGAACCATAAATATAGCTGTACTTAACATACCAAGAATGTTTATTATTCACATTTATCTTGAATCATAAATATAGCTGTACTTAACATACCAAGAATGTTTATTATTCACATTTATCTTGAACCATAAATATAGATGTACTTAACATACCAAGAATGTTTATTTGCTGTTAACCAATCTGATTTTCTACTTCCTTCACAAACTGCCCTAGGATAATGTGGAAACTGGGAGTATATGTGGTGTGGCACTCACTGGATGGTGACTGTGGCACTTCTGTCACCTCCTAAGCGCAGCTCGCCAAAGTCAAATTTGCCTGTTACACTAATACCTTCCTTGTCTGCCAGAAGCTCTCTCAATGACTGCGCTGCACTCCATACCGGCGGTCTGGAAGCACGTGCCATAAAATGTCTCCAAAATAAGTTGCACGTAAAAATTAAAAACAAAACTGCCACATTAACTCTGATTAGGGCAACAGAAAATGTAACAACATTAAAAAGTTGACCACTTTTGCACACTATAGCATTATAATCTTGTATTTGCACACATAATGTACTCACTAATGTGCCAATATTTATACAAATATTTTTGAAGACAAAAAGATGATAGCTGAAACACAGTTGAACAATACCAGCCCTAGGTCCTTGTCTTGCACATCTAAAATGCATTTTACATTTGGTTTTGTCCTTCGAGATTAAATGCAAATGTGGTTAAAAACATTAGCAGAAATAATGCTTTCTTCACTACAAGGGATAAAAGAAAATTCTGCTACACTAAGCAAGCATCAGTGATATTTTAGAATGCCGCAATAGCAGAATACAATGTTACCTGTTCAACCATTCGGTTGATTTCTTTTCCATGCAACGACGCGTCACCGATAGCGCACGCCACTGACACTGACCCCGGGTCGTTTCCACGGCAGCGCCACTGACTAAGTCACCCCTATGAGGGCTGTACCCTTCGCCACATGCATTGTATGAAAAGTACACATCCACGCCCCCAGGACATACAATGTATCCATGATCAGACATGGCCGCTGTAACTTGCCCTTCAAACTCAAACCGTCGCAGCGGTTTTATGTCAACGGCGTGCTGTCGGAATGTTGTGTCATCAGTGACAATGACAGCAGTGACATTGTCACCCATACATGGCATGTACAATTCTTCAGCAACGTCTGCAAAACAGAATGAGATTGTTTCATTGAGATGACCACAATCGTTCGATGTTGACGTCACAACAGCGATGATTTCCTGTTGACCACCAGATGTTTTCGGTTCCCTGCATGCTTCCTTCTCGTCTGTCATTGATGTGTCTGTCCACTGTGTGTCGCCACTGTTGATGGTTACTGTCTCCGCCCGCCACCCCCCTGTACCCTGGCGTCTACGGGCACACACATATACGGGCTGCCCAACCTGGGGGGTGGCACCCCCAGTAACAAGGTCTTGTGAGAAGTAAACCTCATCATTAATGAGGCCATAGCCATTGTGCAGACTTGTTACTTTCCCATCAAAGTACCACACATCTTCAGTCTTGCCTAACACGCCATCATGTGGATGATTGTTCCTTGAGACAGGTTCCTCATCATGTCCCCAGAGGGACGTTACTGCCCTTGTTAGTGCTCCGAACATATTCACAGTGCACCTATAAAATAAATCCCATAATTCAATGTACCATCTGCATGGTCTATTTTTTTTTATACAAGTTGTTTGTTTTAAAATAGTTTTAAAACTGCCATGCAAATCTGCTACTTAGTGCTAGCTGCAGAAATGGAGTATGATATTGCAAAAAATATGTCAAATATTGTCCAAAATGGTAACAGATAAAAAACGGTGACAAAGCCAAAATGGCAACATTTAATAGTTGTGCCTTCATAACACTTGAAAAGCACGTGTACTATATTACAGTGACACAACCTATGGGCCAAGGCGACATGTGAACAAAACGATGACAATTAAACAGCATACATGGTTACAAGGACTATATAATAGATTGTTGGCATACAAAGTTAATTCTACAATGTCAGTGTGTGTTTACATGCATTTGCGAAATTAATGAATAAACACTTCAAAGTTTGGACATTGATTATTATTTAATTTGTTGCTGTTTTGGCTGTGCCTGAGGCTGTGGTGCTATTTTGGAACTGTTGTGAAGTTTTGGCTGTCGCCATTCTTGATTCTGAGATCGAGGACATACACGTTTATTGAATTTATTATACATGTTGTGTTAAAAGAGTAATTTGCTTTAAGTTCTGCAACGGAGTCATGTATCCAGTGAATAACTAAGCACGAGTAGCATCCTTTGCCTAGTGCCTCCAACTACAACATGACTGGAAAAAGGCAGATGTTATGCCGATACACAAGAAAGGCAATGTCCACGATGCGTCCAACTACAGGCCTATATCATTAACATGTGTAGCGTGTAAACTACTTGAACATATCATCTGCTCACATGTCTGTAAACATCTTGATGAGTACGACATTTTAACTCCTGTCTAACATGGTTTTAGAAAACAGCATTCATGCGAGTCACAGCTAGTAACAACTCTTCTTCAAGATCTGCAAAAATTCAGGGATACTAAGATCCAAGTGGACCTTGTTATCCTAGATTTCTCTAAAGCTTTCGACACTGTACCCCACAACAAACTTCTTTGTAAACTCAGTCATTATGGCATAAAATTAATGGTAACACACATCGCTGGATAGCTAACTTTCTTAAACACCGTACCCAGAGAGTCCTTGTAGAAGGGAGTTTTTCAGATAATGTCAATGTCGAGTCAGGCGTGCCTCAGGGTACTGTTTTAGCCCCTCTGTTATTTTTACTATATATAAATGACCTACCCATGCAAGTGTCTTCCAATGTCTGTGTTTGCAGACAATTGTCTGTTATACAGACCCGTCCAAACACAGATGGACCAGTTGGCCTTTCAAACTGACTTCAATGCTCTCAATAAATGGGGAAAAGATTGGGGTATGCACTTTAATGCAACAAAGTGCAATGTAATGTGAATTGCCAGAACTCCAAATTCAAATACATTATCCAGATCATACTCACTTGGCAATCATATACTAAAACAAGTTGACACAGGGAAATATCTTGGGGTAATGGTCACGGACAACCTATCCTGGTCAACACATATCTCCCAAACTTGCAACAAAGCCAATGCCACTTTACCATTCTTAAGGAGAAATTTGAAATCGTGTCCGCAGGTCCTAAAAGAAAGAGCTTATATTACCCTTGTTCGCCCTTTTCTAGAATACGACTGCACAGTATGGGATCCACACTTACAAAAAGATATAAACACACTCGAGAAAATACAAAGATGCTTTGTAAAAGGCGACTACAATTACAATAGCAGTGTAACAAATATGATAAAAAGGAGAGGAGAAGGAACCTCCGATTATTACTTATGTTCAAAATCGTCCAGAATCAAATTGCTTTCCTGTCCAGAAACATTTTAGTACCTGCAGACAGATGCACATGCTCAGATCACCCTTACAAACATAAACACATCAGAGCCAACACTGAATAACAGTACTGCCGGTATGACAAAAAGGCGCACGACAACACACGACCAAAATGTATGTAGTGTTGGTAACCAAACGGGCTGCTGGTGGCACGTAGGAGGTATGTGTGTGCAGCTCGCTAAATTTAAGATATGTTCTTCACTTTGGAGTAACAAAATTCGCAACTTTAATCATCGCTTGTGGTAACTCTACGGTTCCATTCGCCAGATGGCGCTACTGTGCAAAGACTAAATACTCGTCCGGAAGATCGGATAAAATGCAAAAATTGTGTCACTCCTGGGTGAAATACAGAGTAAATTTTTTTAATAATGTACACACAAACCATATATATACCATCAACGGCCAAACTATCTACCAACATACTATATTACTTGGTCGTGCGTGGTCGTTCGTTAACTTCGTGGTCGTACTTTTTTGACTTCCGGTTCCGGTACAAGGCGCGTACGTAGCAACACCAGCAGCACTAAATCTCATCATAAACCAACAAATTCAAAGCTCTTTAGTAAATACTTAAACCCACAGCACTATTCAAACCCCACACTGTTGTTAATACCAGAAAATAGAAAACTTCTACCCTTAGGATCGTAACTATAACGCAACACATATTCAAAATTTTCCCGCCACAATTAAAAGTAAACAAAAGAAAGCACCCTAAGCAACGCTCAACATACAAACTTAGTTAAAGGCACTATAATTATGTAGACAAACATTATAAATGATGTAGGTATAAACATTATTAATTAGTTAGACATAAACACATTTCTTCAACCATCCTGCACAAATCTTCACTTTATACTAATCTGGCTTGTTCATCAAGGCAACTCATTAAACCCAGAGTCGCCCTGGGCATCATTCTATAACTACTCAACATCTTCCCTCAGCACTGCCTTGATCCCTTGCACAACTATAAAATACTAAACAAATAATATAATAAGGGATATAAAACTAAAGAAGGTCATGGCAACCTACAAAAAAAACCAAGGACAAAAAGTAAAACAGATCTTCAGTGGACAACTGTTGATGATGAAGTTTGGACATGCACAGGGTGTAAACAAAACTTCAAAGGACCAAACCATAAACTGCCAGAGTGCGAGTTCTGCGAGAAACATTTTTGTATTGAATGTGTGGATATAAACGATAAAGAATATAAACTAATGACAGACAAACAGCAAATACATTGGTTTTGTCCGCCCTGTGACTTGAAAGTAATGAAAAATCTCAAGAATGAAAAGAGCTATGAGGAGAGATGCGAGCAATTCCTAAAGAAAGTGGAAAACAGAATATATGAATTAGAAAAAGAACTTGGATCCAAAGTCGACGAGAAAAGAGTGAGAGAAATTATCTCAGAATCCAAGGTAGAAGAAAAGAGCCCAACACAAGTCCAAACAAAGCTAATGATTAACCCAAATGAAGTGAAAAGTAGTAGAACTACAAGTAAAGAAGCAAAACATTGAAACAAAAGAAAGAGAAAAAAGATTAAACAATGTAATCATCTTCAACCTACCAGAAACAACATCACAACTAAAAACCACAAGACAAAAACATGACAAAGAACAAATACTAGAAGTCTGCACAGAAATAGACAATAATTTTACAGACACTGACATCACAGAAATCCGGCGGCTCGGGGAAGCCAAAGAAAATGCAAACAGCCCCAGACCAGTACTGATTACAGTAACGCACATTGACAAAAAATGCACCCTTCTTCGAAAGTTCCATCACATCAAGGACAATGATAAGTTCAAAAATATAAAAATTGACCACGACAAAACCAAACAAGAAAGAGAAGAATCTAAAAAGCTCTATGAAGAAGCAAAGAGACAGGAAGCAGCAGATGAGTCGGGGGAATACCTGTACAGAGTGAGGGGTCCACCATGGGAAAGAAGAATAAAAAAGATAAGGAAAAGCCAATAAAGAGTACACATCCACCTAGAACAACAGATGGGAAAACGAACGTAGACAAATATAATCTTAATGAGATAGGCAGCATTCAGTGTTTCTACACCAATGCTGACCAATTAAGGAACAAACAAAATGAATTTGAACAGAGAATCAAAGAACTAAAACCCCACATAATAGCAATTAATGAAGTAAAACCCCAAAACCCTAAATGTTCTGTAACAACACCAGAATTTTCCTTAGAAGGTTACATGTTATTCTCAAAAGATCTAGACAATACTGAAGGAAGAGGTATTATAATATATGTGCTAAATTCCCTGCATGCTGAGTATATAAACCTAGTCACAACTTTCAGAGAATGCTTATTTATAGAAATCAAATTAAAGAATAAAAACAAGCTTCTTTTTGATTGCATATACAGAAGCGATGGGGGATCTGAAGAACATAATGTAGAACTTCTAAATATGATCAGATCAATATCACAACATAAATACTCTCACATCGTAATTACTGGAGATTTCAACCTCCCTGAGATAAATTGGAATCATTGGACGACCAAATCAAATAACCCCAACAATTTAAACTTTAAATTTTTGGAATGCCTTAGAGACACCTTCATGGTTCAACACGTGTCAAACCCCACCAGAGGACGAGGCACAACTAACACAAACCTGTTAGATCTGATTCTATCTAATGACGAAGATAATGTAGGAGAATTAGAGTACCTTAGCCCTCCGGGCAAAAGTGACCATTGTGTACTCAAATTCAGTATAGTGTGCAACTTTATAACAAGTAATTATACTAAAAAAAGGAAGCTGTATAATGTGGCAAACTATGATGCAATGAGAATAGAATGTTCAAATATTAACTGGGAAGAAAAATTTAAAGACTGTAAGGATAATGTTAGCGATCAATGGGAAATCTTCAAAACAGTACTAAACTCACTAGAAGATAAATATGTACCTCAAAAAATAGTTCCAAATAATAGAAAGGGAAACTTCCCCCTGGATGCTAATACAAGAAAACTAATTAGACGTAAAAATAGATTATGGACAAGATACATGGAAATAAGGGATGGAACAAAATATCTAGAGTATTGTAAAAGCAGAAATAAAATCCGAGCTCTAACCAGAAAGTTCCGAAAGGAATTTGAACGAAATCTAGCATCCCAGACCAAGAAAAACCCCAAAGTCTTTTGGAAATATTATAAATCAAAAACTACAATCAAACAAGGAATTGGGGAACTGAACACAGACCCCACCAACCTAAATTCTCAAACAACAAATGAAGATGAAGAAAAAGCAAATATACTTGCTGACTATTTCTCCAGTGTATTCACCAAAGAACAGTCAGGGCCTATACCAACCATACCTAAAGTAAACAACAAACATGTGATGGACAAATTAAAACTAACTGAAAATATAATACTACTGACGTTAAAACAACTTAATATTAGCAAATCGCCTGGCCCAGATGGAATAGATGCCAGGCTACTAAATGAGTTGTCTGCAAGTATTTGTCAACCCTTAAAACAAATTTTTGAAACATCGATTAAAACTTCCTGCATTCCCAATGATTGGAAAGAGGCTAAAATATCAGCAATTTATAAAAAAAGGAAACAAGAAATTAGCTAGTAACTACCGCCCAATAAGTTTAACAAGCATAGTTTGTAAATGTATGGAAAAAATTATTAGAAATCACATCACAAACTAAGTAAATAATCTATTTAGTCAAAAACAATATGGATTTATATCTGGCCGATCAACAGTACTACAATTAATCAAAATAATAGATGACTGGACTAAAGAAATGGATAAGGGCAACCACACTGATGTTATATATATGGATTTCCAAAAAGCCTTTGACACCGTGCCACACAAAAGATTAATTAGCAAATTAAAAAGCTTCAACATTTCAAAAGAACTGATTAACTGGATAGAATCATTCATCACAGATAGAAAACAAAAAGTTTCAGTAAATGGAGATACGAGTCTAGCTGGAAAGAGGTAATATCAGGGATACCCCAGGGTTCCGTTCTAGGACCCTTACTTTTTGTACTATATATTAATGACCTCCCAGATCTAACAAATTCAAATACATTTCTATTTGCTGATGACATAAAGATATTTAGAACAATAACACATGTAGATGATCAGGATGTACTTCAACATGATTTAAGCATACTAGAACAATGGAGGGACAAGTGGTTGTTAAAATTCCATCCCGATAAATGTGTACACATGGAAATTGGGAAAAATAATATCGGTGAAAGTAAATATTTTATGGCAACAAATAATGTCAAACATGCTCTTGTCACCACAGACAAACAAAAAGATTTAGGAGTAATTATTGATTGAAAACTTTCTTTTGATGATCACATCAACCAAGTGGTTAATAAAGCAACCAGAATGACAAAAGTAACCAGAAGAACTTTTCAATTCTTAGACACATACACTTTCTTGCCACTATACAAGACTATGGTTAGATCCCACCTAGATTATGCAATAGCAGTATGGTATCCATTTAAGACGAAATATAAAATAGCCATAGAAAATGTCCAGAGAAGAGCCACAAAAGAACTACCTGGTATGAGGGACTTATCATATATTGAAAGACTAAAATTACTTAAGTTACCCACATTAACATATCGTAGATTAAGAGGAGATATGATTGAAGTGTATAAAATAATGCATGACATGTATGACAACAAATCTGCACCAAACCTTCCTAAATGGGAGGATGTGGCGTCACGATCCAGTAACAGAGGACACTCCCTTAAACTGTTCAACCAAAGAGCAAAACTAAACATAAGAAAAACTGCATTCCCACTTAGAGTGGTTGAACCATGGAACAGTTTACCTGATTCAATAATACAAGCAAAATCAATAAACACATTCAAAAACCGCCTTGATAAATTCTGGTCAACCCAGGAGATATTATACGACTATGAAGCCCCACTAACATTAAGCACTGGAACCGGAAAACACAAACTCTTAATACTAGACCCCGAAGAAGAAGATCTGATCATTGAGGAACCGAGAGGATCCTGCGATCAGAACAGTCCTAAGGTATCCTAAGCTAAGGTAAGGTACGCATTTTAGTCAAACCCATTGAAGAATGTAGAAACTCATTTTTTCCCCGCACTGTAAGGAATATCCTAGAAGCGTCATTAGTTAATGCAAAGGACTCCCCACAATTTAAGGAACTGCTAGGCTGTGCGCAATGGTCATAGAGCAACCAACACCATTGGCGCGATACCCAGTTGGGATTTGCCAATTATTAAACAGAAACAATTCCATTTGTCTTGTATTATCGCTCGGACATTCAAGGTTTGACAGCAAACAAGAAGTAATTGTCATACCTCACACCATATGTGTAATGTTAACGTTTGGCCTATTGAGTGATAGTAGCATTTTTTAATAGTTTGGTTTCTTTTACACGTTCCTTGTGAAGTAAACTTGCTTCGAAGTCGACCATCCAGCATCCTTCCGAGCATCAGAGCATTTGTATGGCGACTCACAGTCACATGTGATCTTTGAGGGTGCACACTAAAAGGCGGACCGGGCGGACCTGGTCGGACCAGTCACAAGGATTCGCACGATCGCTGCGCTCCGTTTTTACATGCATTGCTTGTTGTAGGCGTTTTTGTGCGTTCGTTTGTAAACATTGATGGTGTAATGTGCATGCATGCTTGTGTGTAGAATGGAATTCCATTGATAACATTAATGAAATACTTTTGTTCAACTAATGATTATTTCAGAAAACTTGTGATTTCGGTATTTTATTTTACAATGACCAACGTCAGATATTAAAAACATGAATGTTTAACAAAGGCTAACTCTTTGATAAACTGAATAGAACAGCTGCAACATATGTACAATTAATAATATAACTATCCTTGGTTTTGTTTTGTTTATTTCTATTTAGGCATGCTCGACGAAATTGCAATGCTCGAAGAAAATTACGCATGAAGTTCCTATTAAAATTTATTCAAAATTATTTGACATTCCCGATATTCTTAAAAAAAAGTATGCAAGTGAAATGGAACAAACTTATCATAATATGACAAGTGAATAGATTGCATGCGACCAGTTCCAGCACATTTATATGTATATATATATATATATATATATTTGTATTACCTGCACTACAGAACAGCAGGTTTACTACTATTTTTTTAGATTACGTATTACATTTGACTATTGTTATCAGCAAATCCAATTGAGTTCCAACGAAATATGCCCCTATACTATACATCAAATATAATCAAAAGACGGCGGAAGCCTCAGAATACCTCACATTGTTGTGTCATAATTATTTCAGTATATTTTTTTATAGTAAGTAGACTGTTTATCTTCATAATTTTTTTAATTTTATAAAAATACAAGTTACACCACTCGTGGTATTAAATACACAACTGTTAAAATAATAATAAGAGATGTTTACAGATGCATTCACAAAAGACAGCAATAACGCATGTAAAGGTGGAACAGATATCGTGCGCATCCTTATGAATGTGGTCCGCCCGGTCTTGCTGGTCCGCCCGTTTTTTATCCGCCTTTTAGTGTGCGCCTCTTTGAGCACCTAGGTGCCTCATGACGTCAATAATATTGATAATAGTATTTTTCATGTTGAAACTTTAGTTGTTTGCGATATTTTATTCAACACTGTTTATCTGCCATGAATGGGAAAAAAACAACTTGCCAACAAATAAAGGCCGTGTTTTTTAGTTTGTTGTTTATTTTCAAAGCTAAATTCCTTTTTTTACATTGTTATACTGTTTCCCAACCATACAAATTATTGTGACTGTTTTTCACATATAAAAGGACCATTGTTTTGCAATTGATTGCAGTTTTAGTAATGTAGTAATGTTAAACTGATTGTTTTATCACAGTTGAGCTATTATTGTTATTTTCCACAATTATTTAGGCCCTATAGAGCTATAATAGCTCTGGGTTACCCATATAATAAGCCTTGTAAGTTGGAATTATCCCTCAAGGACAGAATGTAAGATTTGACAAAACAAAGGCGACAAGACAAACATAAACGTGTACAGTTTTTATTCAAACTGTATCGTTATTTTGTGCACAGTTAAGAATGACCTGACTGACTTTTTAAATTAGTATCAATTAGGTGAAACAATAATCTGATCTGCTCCCAGATATATGTAGTTCTTTCTTCTTCCAAGAGGGGGCGATGTTTCTAAATAGTTAATAATTTTTGTCTTTTGTAGGATGTTGCATTATATAATATTATGATAATTACCATGAGTGGAAAAATGTAATGTTAAGCTCAGAGTGTATCAATAAGTAATTGATAATTTGGGGTAAACGGAAGGTCAATATTCGTGATCCTTTCTGACGTCATTTTTATACACAAAGATGTCTGCCTTCGGGAGGGAATGAGATATTGTCTTTGTTTAGTAGAAGTTCATCTGGGTATTGCAAAACAGTTAGCCATAGATCAAAAGTGTACAACATTGCCGAGGTACCGTATTTTACTGCCCGAATATATGTGGTGGCTGAATACGTGGCTGGTCTTTCAGTCAGAACGTTCTTTTCTGCGCATGCCAAAAATGTCAATTCATACAATTGGACAACGCATCTAATTTTCAGTTTGGTACTCATATATATCATGTCATGCACAAAAGTAGTGGCACTAATGTGATTTCATTTATACTCTGTAGATATGTGTGCCAGTCTGCTTTTTGTGCATATGATACATGTTCAAATTTATGAATAATTATGGTTGTTCAAAGTGTAGAGCAATCGAGAAGAGATGAACCAACTGTCACGGTTTACCACTGTCACCGACACAGAATATGTCTATTTATTTATAACCGGAATCCGAAAGGGTTATCAAATTGATACTTGAATCATGGGACCATGATAGTGCATAAGCCCAAGTTATTGAGTTATTGAGTTATTGACTCATGATATTATCCAAATATTTTTTTCTAGGACCTAGAATAGATGTCATATGTCAACAGCTTTTCATAACACGTCTTCAACCCAAAAGGTGCCACAAACAGATTGTTACACGTGATGTGATGAACATGGATGCACAAAAGTCATCATCACAATGAGAAACCACTGATGATTCAGGGTAGAAATGCAATTTTGAAATAAATTCTTTATTTGTATAGAATATTCATATATACTACATATATGAATAAAGTTTCTGTTTGGTGCAGTTGCAATCTCCGGAGAAAGGATGTCTACACTGACAAAATAAACAGACATTTTGTAGATTAATTAATGTTATTATTTGTTCTTCTTTAGGTGACGTTTTGACAACATCAAGATGTCTGAGGAGGATTCCGACTATGGAGATTGCAGTGATGATGAGATGGATGATGATGATGATGATGACGTATATGGCGACTACTACAAGCATGAGGAAGTTGAGATGGAGAATAAGAAAGACGACCCGGAGTATTTTGAATTTCAGTTGCTGAAGGTAGAAGATGTTGACAGACTTCTAAATGAGAGTGTGGAGGCGTTGTCAAAAGCTATTAACGTGAGTACTGACTACTTACCCCTCTGGGCTCGCTACTACATACTTTGTTTAGCTAGTCGGGAAAGTGTGTGCCTTTTTTATAAGCCAACTAATGTTTTTAAATTTTGAAAATTGTAGCAGAAACCCAGTCATCTGGATGGAGTGTCCCGCACTCTTACGCCATACTGGTACGCCCCAAATTTATAAAATGTACATATAGCAAAATGTGTACCCTGTAGCAGGGTTGGGGTCAAATACTTTTGATCAAGTACAGTTACGTGTAAAAGTTCATTAGGTCAAGCACAATTACTTCGAAACATAAACTTATCAAGTACAACAGGTCAAGTTCAAGTACATTTCCATAATAATCAACAATAATAATATATTATTCAGACGCCATTTGTAATTGTTTTTGAAAATGTGTTAATGATATTAATTGTAGAAGCAAAACAATAGAGAAATATAATTTTGTGTTCTATATACTGAAGTTACATACGTGTAATGTACTAGACATGTACTTAATATTTTAGCAAGTACAATTGACAAAATACAAGTAGTTGTCATTTAAAAAAAACAAGTTTAAGACAATGCACATGTGCTGACAAATGTACTTACGTACAACTCCCAACTCTGATATGTATGTCCCTGTGTACAGGCATTCATGAGTCGTGACTGTTGTTTATGTTTTTAGGTTACTCCATCTCTAGCCAAAGTTCTTCTTTATTCACATAAATGGTCTGTGCAAGACGTCATCGACCTTCACAGTAAAGATGCACTGAAACTGCTTGTCGACAGCCGCGTGCTGCCCTCTGTCAAGTGCACCGTAAGTGACAGTGGAAGTGATTGTTTCTCACTCTCTCTCTCCCCAAGGCAATTATGGCAAACTTTGCTCAGTAGTCAGTTTCATAGATTTGTTTCAACTTCGTAGCCAGCGTACCTTTACAATTATAGATAACAACATTTATTTATAATTCTATGTTTTCTCATCAACAAGTGCCATAATAGAATGTGCCTCTTATCAACTGTATGATAACTGGTCTTGACTGCTTCAGAACGTTCTTTTAACTATGTTGCCCAGGAAAGAGTTTTGAGTCGGAACTTCATCTGCTCAGTGTGCATGCAGCCGAGCCTGGCTGATGCCCTGTGTGGCGTCAGCTGTGGACACAGGTTCTGCCGCGAGTGCTGGCAAATGCACTTTCAAGTACAGATACAAAACGGAGTCTCTACGGGTAGGTCCACTTTACTTCCACTCTTCATGTGTCATGTACCTAGGCCCTTTTCTGTAGTTTCTATGTTTCATTCCCTTGACCATGTGAAATTTTCAGTTGACCTATCCATCACATGACCAGTTGCCTAGCAACAAGGTCCATCAAACTTTCAAAATGGCAGACACACGTAAAAATAGTTGGTCATTTTTTAGTCCTTTGACTGAACAGACTAATGCCATCACTCTGTGTCTGCCGTGTGCCGTTAACCGTTAGCTGCCATATCTCAGAAACTGTTCAGTAACTTTTCCTCTAATTTTGCATAGACATATCTTAGGGTACTGCTACTATGCACAAGAAATCTGTATTTGATTGAATCATTCTTAGGGCCCCCAGAGCCCCAAAACTGGTAATTTGTCACATTTTGCCTATTTTTTCAAAAACTGTTCAGTAAATTGCTCTCTAATTTTGCGTATACATTTTATGTGGTAGTGTCACTGCACACAAGAAATCTGTATTTGATTGAATCATTCTAAGGGTACCTTAAGGACCCCCCAAAATGCAAAATTTCCCTTCTATTTCTCTGCTGCAGCCACTTATTTCTATTTCTAACTGGATAGTGGACTTTGCCCTGATCACTGGGGTTCCTGAGTTGGGGGACCAGCTGTAAATATGTGTATTGGACAATGGTAGGCTCAAACTGAATGCCTCCATGTGGGCTGTAACTACAATGTGTAATGGGAATCCAATATCAATATCGCATGCCTTTTTGTTTTTTATTTTGTTATTTGTATTAGTACCTCATCTTGCGTGAATGGTCTGTTTACGTGTTTGTTTGACTTTTTTTATTAAAAGGTATCTCACTAGCTGCAGTTTCACTTTCAGGTTTTTCACAGAGTTTTTCAAAGTGGTTCATATACTTATTCAGTGAAATATTTCCACATTTTTCACTGCTGTTACTTGCTTTATTAAGGATAACCCAGTATTCTGCAAGCTTGCTATGTTTTAGGTTGCGCAAGTTTTCATGTAATTGTTTATGGTAGCATTTTGATATTCGTTTTATAAAGCAATTATACCCACTAGCCAATTCTCTTAACTCTGCATTAGCTTTGTCATTTTTTTTTTTCTTTAGTCTACCTTTTGCTCTCAAATAATCTGTCCTCTTAGTTTTATACATAAAGACATAATCTGGCATAACTTGATAAGTCTTTGTAGCAGCACATTTGTACTTCCAGTGTATCATTGCAACATAACATACATTCTGTGTGCCACATTTGAATGTCATGCATGTAATAGTTCCATGCAATCCATTTGCATATATAATATAAAACTTCAACAGCCATTTTCTTCATTTTCACTTTTTGACCCCTGCCATGTTCAATGCTCCATAACTTTGCCAATTTTTGTAGCAGACATAATTTTTGAAACCGTGTAAAGCACCCTAACCAACCTTTACAAGAATGTAAGAAAACAATGTTACAATTTTTCCGACTTATCACACATTTGGTCAGCCGGGGTCACATATTGACGTATTAGTCCAAAGGACTTCAGGGCCTCTTGGACCATTTTTTGTATATTTTGCTGGAATTCTGGCCCGAAACGTTTACTTTTGCTACAAGAACATTTTTATTATAACATCAGTTAAATATATTGAAATGTGGATAACGATGAAAATTCTCTCCCTGTATATTATCCATCCAATATGTGATTGGGGACTTGTAATTTTGTACAATCCAAAATGGTGTTAACATCAATTTGCATGTTTTACTAGGCAGGTTGCACCACTCTAAGAGTTTATTTTCCCCACGAAATAGGGCAACAACCAAACACCTGTACATGTATTGTTTAACATACTTTGTGAACTTGTGTGACCAACCCCTTAGTATATCAAACCTTTGTAGTTTGAGGTTGCCCCTTGTTGATGTAATGGGGTGACTTATGTAACTGTCAAGTCACTAGAGTCAGACACTGATATGTCTTTTTAGTGAGGTGCTAATAAAACTTGCTGTTTTCAGAACTGGAATGTATGGGTAAAGACTGCAATGTACTCATGCCAGAAGACTTTGTGCTGAGTATAGTAACAAATCCCAGACTGCGAGACAAGTACCAAGAATACGGCTTTAGAGATCATGTCAAGGTGTGTGTCCACATATGACCAATTATTTAGGTACCACATGACTATGTACATGTTCGTTTGTGTTTTATAATCATTTCCATGTCATCATCCTTTTGTTGCACTTTCACAACTATTCTCTTTAAAGGCGTATTTTCTAAAGACTACCAATGTCATGCAACTACTTTGGAAATAATGATAATATGCATCTGAGCTCTACCATTCAAACCAGATAGGGTTTCAGGATTTGTTGGTGACAAAATAAAGTTTTATTATTATATTTGTACAACCACAATGCGTAAAAACAGACAGCATACATACAAAGAAATTAAAACTTTCCAGCACCAATTTACATGTTTGTAATTAAGGCCAGACACCCCAGGTGAAATGGTGTTTTTTGATAAAAAATACTCAAAATGGTTTTCTGCCAGATTATTATACCTTTGTATGCATACTATCAAAAAAGTTCACTTCTATGACAATTACGTACCTCTAAGTGAGTTTTAGTTATGCATCATGCATGTCGATATCATGTAATGAAATCCATTATGCAATCTTTGACAGCCATTTTCTCAAAAACATTTTTTCTTCAAATTTCTGCATTTGGAAACGGGATATCTCTTGGAATAATTATGCTATAAAAATAATGTTTTCAGTGTTGCATTCAGCATATTCTACTGTGTGCAATTATCAGACACTTTTTTAAATCTTGAAAGTTTGAAATATTTGTTGCCAAAAAACTAGATTTTTTTTGCATTTTACAAAAAATTATAAAAAAAATAAAACAACATTTCTAAAAATGCTCTGATCATTTCACAATAGAATCTATAGAGAACATGGATTTGCAAGAATTATAACTATATATGGATTCAATAAAAAATAGCAGTGTTTCCAAATTTGCCAATATTTGCTCAAAATTGCAGCCATTTTGTTTGTTACCATGGAAACGTGGTGTCAGGCTGAAAAAAGTTCAATACATATTTTACTCAGTAAGACCCATTTCATGCATTGGGCAGAACAAATTGAACAGTTTGCACAAATTAAAAAATAATCCTATCTACCTGCCGTGTCTGGCCTTAAAAACAGGTTGGGTCATATTGTGACAAAGTTGGCAGAAACATCGGTTGTTGGTGTCAACTGCATGTGTTCTTCCAGAGTCACCCTGAGCTGCGTTTCTGTCCCGGTCCAAACTGCCCGGTGGTCATCCGAGCAGCAGTGGACAAGGCCAAGCGAGTAGTGTGTGACCAGTGCAACACCTGTTTCTGGTAAGTGGTCACGCCTCGCATTGGTTGCCATGGTGATCACAAATCACAAAGCTTTTTGAACGCTAACTTACTTTTTATGTTTAGGCAACCTTTAATTGCCTTCTTCAGGAATTAACTTGTGGGATTTATTAACAAAAAGAACAAAATCCCCTAGTTCAGTTGCATCAAAATTTTTTTGAAACAAAGTAAGCTAAATTTGTAGTTAAATATGTCAAGAACAAAATAGATACTATAATCTACCAATCATGTAAATAATTGCTGAATCATCTATTAGTGTATTTTCTCACTATCAATAAAAGGAACAGTCATATTGGAAAACGTTAGTAAAGGATACATTAATAGACTTAACAAATGTGTTGAAAGACAGATCTGGCAACGGCATCAAGCTACTGACAACTACTAACAACAGAATGGTGTGCAGTGCTGTGATCGCCAATTTCACCAGAAATGGCACCTGAAGAAGATTGATAAAACTAGCTGATCTGAATCTATCTCCATAAAGGAATACATACAGTCATATGATATTTGTTCTGTGGTGTGTGACTACATCAGTGGTTGACTCTTGTAGCTTCCACTGTGGTCTTGAGTACCACGCTCCGACCGGCTGTGAAACCATCAAACGGTGGCTCACAAAATGCGCAGACGATTCGGAAACCGCCAACTACATCAGTGCACACACAAAAGATGTGAGTAGCACTCGTGTTTTCTAGTACTTAGTGTCTACAGAATTACTGATCTTACATTGATAGTTTTGTAAGTTGTTTCATGTAACAGTTGTACTGACTTCTTGGGGACATGTATGCAATTATAACATTTACCATTACCCACAAAACCTACATTTGCATATAATTTTTTGATAAACTTTTGGCCGACTTCTTGAGAATGTCTGCGCAAAACTACAGCGTGTGCGAAATGGGGCTAGTGGCTTCATTGACCTGTAGCATGAGCACACGTCTCAGCTATTAATAGGCTGATTACACAATGTCTGAAATAATGCAAAATCCAGCGATTGTGTGTAGCCTGCAAATTTAACTGTACTAATTGTGCAGATAAGCAGTCAGCTCTACTGGTGACAAAATCTCGCCAAGTTAAATGTTGTTTGAGCAGTTTGTGGGACTATACTCTCCCGGACAGTGACTATCATGTCCTAACATTAAATGTGAAAATTCCACATATGTGACAGGAGTGAGTTACTGATACCTTTTACTGCTTTCTTTCAGTGTCCAAAGTGCAATGTATGCATTGAGAAGAATGGTGGCTGTAATCACATGGTAAGTTGTATGTTTACACTATGCACACAGCATCATACATTTAGTATTCATTATTGACTCTGTCGACAACTTTTTGCTCTACTCCACAGAGTCCACTTTCTCACATCAGTTTGTCCTCAATCCACATTTAAATTGAGTAAGATTTACTTATAAATTACACACACCACCCACTTATACTTTTTTAAATGTTTATTCAAAGTGTAATACTCCTGTACAACACTTACTAACAGCATTACGCAATTATGCTCCTGTGTAACAACCTTTCCACAACACATCCCACTTATAGTGAGAGTGGCCAAGAACTGCGGCTCTATGTGTGTGACAACAGACAGACAGAAAAACTCACATTTATATTTTAGATGTATGATATGCTGACTGGCCTAAGTTGTATTATGATGTTGTTTTGCAGCAATGTGCCAAGTGTAAACATGACTTCTGCTGGATGTGTCTGGGAGGTAGGTGTCATCTTTCAGCAGTTGGTGCTTAAATTAGACATCCACAGCAGCATAGACATTATTGGAACATTTTTATTTACAAGTGAGCGTTTTAGTATTTGGTATTTCTTCAAAACAAACTGCTTTATTCTGTCAGAATTGTTCACATATTTTCACACGCCATTGGGGAAATATATACAGATACTTTTAGTTAGTTAGCCATTTAAGGTTCATGCTGATCGCTGGATTTGTTGCAATACTTTTCACAAGTTTAAATTAATAAAGGGGAGCTAGTGGTTAGAATGTCGAACTGTTTATTTAGAGGTCACGGGTTCAACTCAACCTTCTGCCATTTTGAAACTTTGGCCTATTTAATTCATGCCACATTGCCTATGTCTTTCATAGGAGACACTAAAAGTCATTGATCGGTGGCCAAGGAAAGTAAAAGATCCAGCACAGGGAGTAAAGGTGTAACCACAAAGGTTTATCGCAGCTCCTCTTGGTGTCAATATCCTCACATCAGCTGATTACCAAAGTAACTAAAATCTTTAGTAAAATAATAAGCTGGTATGTGAAATTTGTTGCCAATCGATGCGGTAGTTAATGCGAGAACCATTGGCGTTGCAGACTGGAAGAACCACGGCAGTGAGTACTATGAATGCAGTCGGTACAAAGAGAACCCAAACATCGCCAACGAGTCGGCTCATGCCCAAGCCCGGGAGGCTCTCAAGAAGTATCTCTTCTACTTCGAGCGGGTACGCAGCTTTCTCACTTCACTGCAAACTTGCACCTTTCATTTTATAACTACTGTAATTCTGTCATGACATTGTTGTGTCATCAGTGGCTTCTTTTGTCTCTGAGTTGAGGGAATGTGTGGGTTCCACAGTGAGTTGACAATTGCTTCGTTGCCAGATAACTCTTGTGCAAATGCTCTGTTACCAGTGCAAGAAGACTCACCTGTTACCATCACAGAATAACTTGGTCTGTTATCAGTTCAAGGACTCTTGTTCGGTTATCACCATACCGTAAATCTTGTTCTTTCGTCACCACATAAAATTTCTTTTTTGTGTTAGTTTTCCAGTTCACTCAGCTACTGGCGAGTACCTGGCTATAGACACTGGTTGATGTTTGTGTATGTCATTGTGCATTAATTGCAGCATGGCTGAATACTTCCTGTAGAAGTCGAGATGGTGTTCATATAAAGAGATGGTGTTTATATAAACAGGTCTGCCAGGGAGTGAAGTGTAAAGCACTCTGAGCAATCCTAAGGTCTGGATACTGCCTTATACAAGAACATATCTGTACCTTTTAATAGCAAGAATTAAACTTATGTTTGAGCTGTATTTGAAACTTGCTACATTCTGATCCATCTACAGCGGATCACGCACTGATGTCATGAGACATGGCTCAGATTTTGGTGGAATTTTCTGGTTGTAGATGGGGTCAGCACACTGATAGTTTTCCCATTGGCGACCATGTTAACGTTTTGTCTGATTGTAAGAAAACGAGACCTAGAAAATGTATTAAAAATTCTCACCTGCCGTTGTCATCATCTCATTGACATGCTGGTCGAGTTTAGTCAAAATTTTCTATTTCTAGCTCTTACAAAATGCCTGTATGTATGACACCCGTCAATATTTACAAATGGATGCCGGCAGTAATCCGGCTAAAGTGTCAACTAGCCAAATTGCTGTCAAATACACCTTCCGCTTAGTAAAATCAACTAAAAAGACACCATTTTACTGTCAACAGATTCTACAATCACATCTAGAAAACTGACTACTCAAATGCACTTATGTCAGAGCAAGTGAATATTGTAAAAAGTCATTTCTCAAAAATATAATGCACTTTTTTTCGTCTGTAACCAAGCAGGACGTCTAACGTGTCCTAACCCCATATGGCGGGCAGGTGGTATCCCTGGTTTTGGTTCATTGTAGGAGCTCTCTGTTTGATGTAGATGGCCTTGTTTACTTTTCTCTTGTGCCAGTTCTGTTCTCTGGCCAAGACCTTGGTGTTGTTCATGGATACCTAGTGTCCTGTGGCCACAATGATCTACTCCAAGTTTGTGTGTTCTTTGAACCTCTGGCCGAGTGGTCTTTTGATTTCACCAATGTAAGTGTGGCTGCTGTTGTTATCACAGGTAATGTGATAGATAGTTCCACACTGGTATTCTTTGGGGGTTTTGTCCTTCGGGTGTACTACCACTGAACGGAGGGTATTGGCGGGTTGATGGTACAAGTGCACATTGTGTGACTTGTAAACTCGTCCGAGTTGTTCTGACAGCCCTGCTACATTTGGTAGTCCCAACATGGGCCGGTTCGAGTTCATAGTTTTTGTACTGTTGTAGTTCGTAGGTGGTCTGTTCTCACTTGGCGGCGGGACTTCAAGCGCCCACTCCGGATAGTCATTGGCTCTCAGGGCACTGTGGACATGTGCAAGTTCTGCTTTTCTGTCTTCAGCTGTGGTGACGTATTGCTGTGCCCTGTTGGTGAGGGTGCATACTACTGATCTTTTGTGAGTTAGTGGGTCTGTGTGTAGGCTTCCTATATATGGTTAAGTTGGCGGATCCATCATCTTGGATGTGCATGCGTAGGTCCAGGAAAGGGAGTTTGCTTTCTTTCTCTGGTTCGATGGTGAACTTGATGTGTGGATCGATGTTGTTGATGTGTTGAGTGAACTCTTCCATGTCATATTCATGGAGTACAGTGAATGTGTCATCCACATAGCCACAATGACAGGGGTTGAGGTGGTGTAGATATGGCTAGTTTCTCAGTGTTCCAAGTAGCAGTTAGCTACTAGGGAGGATGTGGGTGACCTCATGGCTCTCCCATGTGTCTGTTCGTAGTATACACCATCAATAGGTGAAATACGTGGTGTTCAGGCAGAAGTCTAGGAGCTCTACTATCTGTGGGATAGCTATTTCCGTGCGGCTGGCTAGGGTATCGTCTTTATGCAATTTTCCGGTGATTACTTCCAGTGCCTTATCTACAGGGACACTGGTGAAGAGCACTGTGACATCATATGACACCAGTTTCCGTCCAGGTGGTATTTCCATCCTTTTCAGTTTGCCAACCAGTTCCTTGGTGTTTTTGATGCTGTGACCGTTCTTACCCACTAGGGGGGTAAGGGTGCTGGCGAAGTATTTAGCTGTGTTGTATGTTATACTGCCACAGCTGGATACTATTAGTCTGAGAAGAGTGTTGGCATTGTGGATCGTGATCATTCCGCCAAAATCTGAGCCGTGTCACATGACATCAGTGTGTGATCAAGGTCCGCTGTACACAGATCGAAAAGTTGCAAGTTTCAAATGCAGCTCCAACCTACGTTTAATTCTTGCTATTAAAATTTAATCTTGGAACCATGAACAATATCTTCCGTATATCATTACATTGTTTTACCTTTATGATGTGTGTCTAACACAGGTGCATGAGGTGTAGTGTAAGAAGTAATGTGTGTTTTACCTTTATGATGTGTGTCTAACACAGGTGCATGAGGTGTAGTGTAAGAAGTAATGTGTGTTTTACCTTTATGATGTGTGTCTAACACAGGTGCATGAGGTGTAGTGTAAGAAGTAATGTGTGTTTTACCTTTATGATGTGTGTCTAACACAGGTGCATGAGGTGTAGTGTAAGAAGTAATGTGTGTTGTTGTGGCAGTGGGAGAACCACGCGAAGAGCCTCAAGTTGGAGGAGCAGGCGATGAAGAAGATCCGTGCTCGCATCGAGGAGAAGGTCATGGACAGCAGCGGCACCTGGATCGACTGGCAGTACCTGCTAGACTCCGCCATGCTTCTCAAGAAGGTAGGTCCCTCTCTAGTAGCTGTGGATCTTACTCAAGAAGGTAGGATCCTCTCAAGTAGCTGTGGATCTTACTCAAGAAGGTAGGGCCCTCTCAAGTAGCTGTAGATCGACTGGCAGTACCTGCTATACTCCGCCATGCTTCTCAAGAAGGTAGGTCCCTCTCTAGTAGCTGTGGATCTTACTCAAGAAGGTAGGGTCCTCTCAAGTAGCTGTGGATCTTACTCAAGAAGGTAGGGCCCTCTCAAGTAGCTGTAGATCGACTGGCAGTACCTGCTAGACTCCGCCATGCTTCTCAAGAAGGTAGGTCCCTCTCTAGTAGCTGTGGATCTTACTCAAGAAGGTAGGGTCCTCTCAAGTAGCTGTGGATCTTACTCGAGAAGGTAGGTCCCTCTCTAGCAGCTGTGGATCTTACTCAAGAAGGTAGGATCCTCTCAAGTAGCTGTAGATCTTACTCAAGTAGCTGTAGATCGACTGGCAGTACCTGCTAAACTCTGCCATGCTTCTCAAGAAGGTAGGTCCCTCTCTAGTAGCTGTGGATCTTACTCAAGAAGGTAGGGCCCTCTCAAGTAGCTGTGGATCTTGCTCAAAAAGGTAGGGCCCTTTCAAGTAACTGGATCTTACTCAAGAAGGTAGGGTCCTCTCAAGTAGCTGTAGATCGACTGGCAGTACCTGCTAGACTCCACCATGCTCCTCAAGAAAGTAAACTCATTATTTTAAACTCACTTAATATTTCCCTCGGTAGTCTTTGTACATCACATACAAGTATTCTATTATCACAATTTAAAAAAATTATTTTTAATTGACAACTAATAATGTATTCTAGTTATTTATTAATGAATATTTTTTCTGACTATTGATTAAAAGCATTGAACAAGTAAAAAACATGGTTTTGTCTTTCATATTGTACAATTCATTGTTAATACATTATTGGTAATTTTATATTTCCATCTGCCATTTCCGCAAAAATTTGCTTGCAAAAATCAACAAACAGGCTGGCAACCCATAAACTCAGTTCCAGATAGTTGGTTCTCTGCTGCGTGCAAAACACCTGCCAGTACTGTCCGACAACCATCTCGGACAATTGCTTGACAACTTCAGTATTTATTTAAAGGGAAAAAATTTACATTATCAGATGCGATCTTTATACCCATGACAAACATGCATCGCTGTGCCCGGACGAGCCCTGTGTTATCTCGTCACATCTATCATCGTTCCTGCCTACCACAACACATGAGATCGCGAAATTGGTCGGCAAGTCAGCTTGTAAATCTTGCAAGTTGGATCCAATTCCAACTCATCTGCTGAAGGCCAACATATCCACTTTGGCACCAGTCATCACCGACATTGTGAACTTATCTATTACGACAGGAGTCTTTCCTTCTGCCTTTAAAAAGGCTGTCGTAACTCCTCTTTTGGAGAAAGCAACACTGAACCCAAATGACCCCAAGAACTATCGTCCAGTGTCGAACTTGTCTTTTGTGTCAAAAATCGCAGAGAAGGTCGTTGCTACCCATTTCTTCTAACATCTATCTGAAAATGACCTCTGAGTAAATGCAATCTGCTTATCGACTGCACTGCTGAGAGTATGCAATGATCTGCTTTGTATACTGGATGAGCGCAAGGCTGCCATACTTGTGCTACTAGATCTCTCAGCAGCATTCGACACACTCGACCACGGGATCCTGTTATCACGCCTCAGAGATCGTTTTGGAGTAACTGGAACATCTCTTACATGGTTTGAGTCATAATATTTGGCCAACTGACGTCAAAGTATTCAGTTGCACGGCAGAGAATCAGCGGAAAGTCCAGTGATGTTCGGAGTCCCGCAAGGTTCCGTTCTCAGCCCGCTCATGTTCATTTGTTACACAGCACCACTCGGTGATATCGCACGTCGGCACGGAATCAACATGCATCTATATGCTGATGACACCCAACTCAACATTGCCTTCAGTCCTCTCTCAGAGGAAGACACAACCCAAGCATGTGTCGCTGAAATACAAGCTTGGATTTAACAAGATTTAACAAGATTGCCATCCAGAAAATTAACTCTAGATGGCAGGTGGACAAGGAAGCCTTTCGGCTAATCGAGAGTCCAATAATTTTATCTACGTGTATCCCACCCTTTTAAGGTATGTGTCAATTTTATTTTTAAACATATTCACACTACTAGCACCAACACAATCAGGACACAATCTGTTCCATTCATTTACAGTTCTTTGTGAGAATGAGAACTTTCCTATATCTAATCTACACTGCTCCTTTACTAATGTAACTTCATGTCCTCTGGTCCTTCTATCTTTCTTAACTGAGAAAAAAATATTTCTATCAATATTTTTATAACCATTCAATATTTTAAACACTTCTATCTGATCTCTCAATCTCCTGGTCTCCAGTGTTGTTAAACCAAATTTTTTTTGGCGTATTTTGTAACTAAGATCCCTTCGTTTAGGTATCATTTTAGTTACTCTCCTCTGTACTCTTTCTAACATATCTATGTCCTTCCTGCGATACGGCCTCCACGCTTGGATACAATATTCTAAATGAGGCCTAACTATTGTTTTGTATAGCACTATTATTAGCTCTTTTCTTATACGTTATGTTTCGCCTAATTCAAGGATTTGATTTCCCTTTGAAGCAGCAATACCGCACTGCTCTGAAACCTTCATATCGGCACTAATGGTTAACCCTAAGTCCTTTTCTTTAACAGTAATACTTAGTACAGAACCTCCCATTGTATATTGTACATCTTCATTCCCATGTCCTGTGTGGAGGCATTTACATTTCCCAAAATTGAACATTTGCCATTTTTCAGACCATTTTATCAACCTGTCAGGATCATCTTGTAAATGCTGTCTATCTCCATCACTTTTAATCCTTCTAAACAATTTTGTATCATCCGCAAATTTAAACACCTTACTTGTTATATCGTCATCCAAATTGTTGATATATATTAAAAATAATATAGGTCCCAGTACTGATCCCTGTGGTACCCCACTCAAAACTGATTTCCAGTTTGAAGCCTCCCCATCAACTACTACCCGTTGTCTTCTGTCAATTAGCCATTTTTCTATCCAGTTAATTAAACCATTTCCTATGCCGTGGGCCTTTAGTTTAAGCAGTAACCTTTGATGTGGCACTTTGTCGAAAGCTTTCTGAAAATCTAAGTAGATGATATCTACTGGTGATTCCTCGTCTACCCACTTAGTGATATCTTCCAAAAAACATAACATTTGTTAAGCATGACCTCGCTTTTAGAAACCCATGTTGAGATGGGTTTATCAAGTTATGTTTAACAAGAATTTTTTATATTTTAATTAGTATTAGTTGTTTTTATTATTATTGTTATCTTTATCTATTTACTATTGATACATATTTTAATGCTTTTATTTAATAATCTGAGTAGCTACATGCCATGTTTTAGGATGGTAGTTATGGTGCAGAGAAACGCATGAAAATTATTATTATTGCTAAATATGTATGCGTTATGTTCTTCAGTGTCGCTATACGCTTCAATATACGTATCCCTATGCCTACTACCTGGAGAAAGGATCACGGAAGGAACTGGTATGAACAAATGTTTCTGATTTGCTTATGATGTTATTACAATGCTAGCAGCTAGCAGAATACCTAGTTGTTTTGTAGATAGTAAACCTGTGTTTATTTTATTACTTATTTTAATTTGGGTAAGTTCACAATTTAGATGCCGAGCAGGCAGTGTATACACTATCATTGGACCCGCTTTGTCCTATACGAATGCACATAATAATTTAAACGTGTGATGTTGAGTGAAGATGTACGGACCTTAGGATCAGAAGCATTTAATTTTTATTACAAATAGCAATAAAAAGTTATGTCGGACTCTTGCTATAAAGATTCCTGAACATTTCCTTAAAAGGAACATTTAGTTAAAAGGAACAACTTTAAAATCTGCAATATTTTATGTACTGTTGGATATAACGATCATCGAATGTAAGACATAGTTTGACTAAGTCACTAAGTGTACCATCTTGATACAGTTCATGGTATAACCTAAATGGTAAATAGTTTTGTTATGGAGAAGTGTCATCTTTATTTATGTTACAGTCACCCATGGGCCATGGGACAGCAAAAATTAGCACCACCTGGGGAGTGACTGACAGCTCAGTTTGTTCACTGAAAAGTAAATAACTCTGAATAACTACCTTTGTTTTGAAATCCATCCCCAGTCTGTAGATGTGAGGCCTGTTGTCTAAGGTTGCGGTATAGAGAGAAGCAGATACGGGAGTGGAGCTCAGGGCCTTGGAGGAGATGCACTTACCATGCACCAAAGTTAGCTAATTAATATGTAGATTTAATGGTTAGAAAGATGGGCATAAAGGCGAAGATGTTTGTTCACAGTCTTTGTGTTCCTCAGTCGAGTCTTGCTGTGTTTCAGTTCGAGTATCAACAAGCGACTCTGGAGGCCGAAGTGGAGAATTTGTCCTGGAAGGTGGAGAGGGCAGAGATCACAGACAGAGGGGTAAGTGGGTAAGGTTGGGGTAAGGGTTGGGAGGTAAGGGTAGGGGGGTAAGGGTTGGGAGGTAAGGGTAGGGGGTAAGGGTAGGGGGTTAGGGGAGGTGCTTAAATGAAAGTACTGGGAAACCTTTTTGTTTTATTTTAATGTCCTAAATTAAAATTTCATTCTCATTTAAGGCTCGTTTTTCAGAAAATCATACAGGCCTAGTATTCACTATAAAATATAGAGATGATGACTTGTTCCAGTTTTGTATTAATTTAATGTAAAAGCTCAAAACATTGTTCACTGTTTGAATGTTTACCCGCAAAAAGTTAACAAAATATTAAGATTATTAACAACTTTATTGGATGCCGGTTATTTTAACCGCAAAGCACTTTGATATGCAGTACAGTCGCAATGTTCCCACTTACAATACCAATTCATTGAACTGCCAGTTAGTAATTACCACCTTGGCTGATTCCAGGTAATGGAAAAAATAACCAATCTGTAATTACGTTTAGTGGATCCTTTGGACAAGTTAATCACAAGGTCCATATGGGGCCTTGAAAACCTTGAATCAATCCCAGTTCAAGGCCTTGATATAACCTTGAATTATGGCTTACAGCCTTGAAAAGCCATAATTAGGCTCTGCCTCTGACCTTTGTTCACTGGTAGTCAGAGCATTCCCTGTTGATTTCAGCCCGAGGCCCAGGTTGCCTTATCATATTTTGCATAATCCATGGCACTGCTGTTGGCTACAGTTGCCTGGTATCCACCAGTAGCCCTCCATCTCTGACTGGGGAACAATTCTGCTTCCCATCAACTTATCTACATATATTGCACAACAGTTGCCCATGGACCCCTTTTTATGATGTATGACTTCCTGTTCTTTGACCAATGACTTTATGGGTACGGGTGTTACATACTTAGATTCAGCAGCTCATGCATCGATAGACATATAAGGCAGTCAAAGCTTTCCACCCAGATCTGTTATTTGTTAGCATTTTGATGTCACTCCATCTTTTGTTGACAATTCCACATTCAAACATATTTATTTGTTCACGATAGTGAATGTCATTAGAAATTAACAATCATTGTCACGTGTAATGAATGATAGATGTTTTGTGACTTTTAGCAAACTGTTACGTTGTTTCTTATTGCAGGACCTGGAGAACCAGATGGACGTCGCCGAGAAACGACGAATTATTCTAGTCAAAGACTTTGACACGGTATGATGCGCACCATGAATGGTTTGTTGAATTGCACTGCAGGGGGGCGCTGTCGTTCCCTCTGCGTATTTGCTGCTTTACTACCTGACGTCAGGCGCAGTCGTTTCTTCGTTGCAATGTGCCTTCTTTTTCTGGTTTTACTTGCATTGAGTTGGGATTGCAATGTGTCGACACCAGGTCTCATTTCGAGGATGTTCACTGGCATGTTCGATTCATTATCCGAGACTGCACATCGTTGCGTTTGCGCTATCGCCACATTGGCTCGACACAATTAGGTGGTCAACAGACACTGTGGTGTGGGTCAATTTGAACCTGCGACGTTTGAACACTCGTTACTGTACAGTCGAGTCAGGTATGTCGGGGGAAACCGCAGCTAATTGTTACAGAAATATTTGTAAGTTTCCCGTGTTACAACCAGCCGTCGTCTCCCCCTATTATGGTTGTTGTCCATGAAGCAATAACTCCCCCAGATAGTTTATCTGTGGTGGAATAGTAACCTCCTTTTCTTCCTGGCTGTTACTCAAGACGAGCTTCTGGACAATTACACCAAAAACAATTAATACAAATATTTGTTAAACCATTTTTTTAGTCGTGTACGCATTTTAAAGAAAAATATTCTTACCGTAGTAAAGTTGTCTACTAAGAAAGAGCACAGATGTGCAGTATGGAGAATAAGTTTAAATGTTCTCATCGCACCCAATGGAAATGATGTTATGAAAACCTGTGATTGTTCAGCGGCCGTTCTGGGGCTAACAACCCTGTCACCTGTTTACCTACGCAAAAAATATAACTGTCTGTACTCGTCCAGTTTTTGTTGGCCGAGATGCTTCCTGTTGGAATTCGAACCCTGAATTTTGTGCTTGTGACATTGCTGTCAGCCCTGACGTTTTTGGATTACTTTTGAGATGGTGTCATCTCAAAAGCGCACAAAGTCCAGTAAATGTAGAGTTTTGTATGATTCAAACCACTACCCATCCCCACCTATATATGGTGTGAGAGTTAAGATTTTGAGTGATCCTAAAAGGAATCCACATACAATAGCGGTTGCATTCACCTCACGTGACATTGCTTCCAACACATTGCCCGCCTAATATTCACAAGTGTCAGTGTTCATTAAATGGTGTTCCACTTGATAGGTGGCACCACTGTAGCAATTTATTTCTCCCCCGATGTGGTGATAACCAATGCTTCACTCATCCATACATTTTTTGGACTTTTGAATTTATGCGACTACACTCAAGATAGTGTGCTCATATGTGATATGTATGCGTATGTGTGAATGCATGCATGGCCGTGTGCTTGCATGTACAAATTGGCACAAATGAGAAGGAAGCCGATTCACTGCGATGTTGCGGCGATGATTGCTGTAAATATTCGGTTCATGTTGCTACTCAGCGAACGGACGAATCTTGCTCCCAACATGGCCAGCAGGTGTCGCCAGTGTTGTGGAAACTCTAGGTTAGAATATTCCAATTTTGTATTAATGTTTGTAGATATGGTACTATATACTAGCTCTGGCAACTTGTATGTGAAGAAGTGTTGGATTGGGTTGAAATCATTAGCATCTTAATGTAATGAATACAGTAAAACTGATGTATAGCAGATTGCATTGGTATGAACAGAGACCATCGTCGTAAATGCAAATGTCCCTAATAATGCAGCGGTCAGGTATGTGATGTATGTGACAGATAGTCTCGGTTCAGACAGTAACGTACACAGGGCCGATCTGAGAAAAAGCAACATACATTTGCAGGGTGAAAGCATAACATGACGATCATAACGCCATACTGCCAAAATGTACCTTAAAGTCTGAACCGTTGTGATCCATCATACAGTTGTATATTATAAATGATTTGATTTGTTAATTAGAGTTTATGCGGTATGTTCCGTCAATATTATACTATCGTAAATGTTTGCAAACTTTGTTGTATCAAGCAAGTCACAGAAATTACTTTTTTCTGAATGATTAGTTTGGTGCTACCTGCCCTATAGTTCAAACCTGTAGTGTCCCTTGCAGTTTTGTAGCTTGGCCAGATACATGAGTTAAATTTTAACCATGACTTTATCCCAAGTAAATGATCAGCCATTTTATTTATGTAATTACAAAATCAAATGTTTTTAGTAATTTTCTTCTCAGAAAAGCAATTACACAAGCCTTGCTATGCAAAAGTAAACCCTAAATCTGTCACTTCCTTGTTTGTTTTATTAATTGGCTCGGCTGACATTGCGTAAACCTTGGTTAATGCATGCAAACTGTATGCTGGATGAAGTGTTAAATAAAGGACGATGTTTTATTGAAGGAATCCACATTTATACTCTGTCGTCCGTTTACAAGATGATGACTGGCAATAAATTGATCATAGTAATTTATACTAGCCTTACTTTAGCATTGCTTTATTGAAGGAGGAAACACGTGATGAATAAAATGAAACGTTTGTTTGGTTAAATTTGTTGGTGGTTTAGTGATGACGGGATCGATTGCAGGCTTGTCAACGTGTGTAGTTGGGGCACACTCCGTTTCCTCTTTTTAATGACACGCAATCACTTGGAACTTTAACAAGATTGCCATCCAAAGCTACAACCTCCAGACGGCATGCGGACAAGGAAGTCTTTGGTTATCGAGAGTCCAACAAATTTCCATGTATGTAAAACCCGTCCTTATCAGATATCTGACAATTCTATATTCATATTGCTAGAATTAGAAAGAACTTTTGTCCCATAAGAAATTATCAGTCAATACATCGATGCATATCTGCAAGATTATTTCAACAACACATTTTATTTCCACAATACAACCCACTTGAGTATAATGTTATTTTAAGTAGGATGACTTACAATTTATTTCACACAAAACCATAAAATTATGTTTCTGTGGAAACAACACAATATTTATATTATGCAAAGCAACACCACTGCAGTTTTCAGTGAAAAAACTGCTGCTATAAAACTTACTATAAATCCAATTAACATAACCGAACAAAAATGGGTAGCTGAAAATTAACACGTAAGAGAATTTCATAAAATTGAGACCCATTTGTCAATGCCAGATGATCAGTACATTAGATTTCACAGGAGATGTGTCGGTGAACGTTTCCCACTAGACACTGCCTGTCAATCAAACGGTGGACTTGTTATAACAATAACAAAAACTACATTGTGTTCAGCTATATACATATAAATTCACACAACACAAAGTGGAAACAGAACAGAGTCTATGAATAATCTGCTACAAATGGAATCTTATCTTGGATCCATTTCTCAAACGCAACACCACTATGACTTACACCATTAGCATTATACTGCAAAGTCAACGGAATTCCAACCACCTAAATAATTACACTGACATCCTTTACTGAATGTCACATTAAGCCACTGTTTAACAGCAAACGTGTAAACAAACACGTAATTAAATAACATGTTTGTTTACATAGTTGAAATAGAGTTAAGATTTCACATTAATGCTGTGTTATGTTGTGTTATGCTGTGTTATGTTGTGTTATGTTGTGTGTCATCATTGAATAATTCACTTGGTACAACTTCTATATAAACTACTCAACAAAAGAAAGTTATATTTCTCTTAAATGGCATGTTGTAATATGTGGGGATTCCACCCCAAGATATTTGGTATCAAAGGATGCAGTGATCAAATATGGATTAAATGAATGCAACCAAACAGCATTTACACCATTATCTGCACCACCAGAATGGGGTATGCACAGGGGGTATGGTCCCCAAAGTGGCACTTTTTGTACACTAGGGATAAAACACTCAGAATGGACTTTGAAATCATTTTATTGCGCACATTACATCAATAACGAGTGGGCCCACCAGCTGCAGCAATGCACGACTCACATCTACAGCGCATACTGTTTACCAAGCGCTGTACACTGTTTTGAGGTAACCTGTCCCACTCTTTTTGTTGTACACCAGTCTGCAATTGTCCAATTGCCCTAACACGCTCTAAACTGGACAGATGTGGCATGATTGTTATCACACAGATTATTCCAGAGCAATGTCTCCCTGACCAATACAGATGAAGGACATGAACCATTGTGTAAATTTGTGCACACATGTTCATGTTTCGCACGCATGAGTAATCCCATTCAATGGAGGAACTTCAGTGTCCAGTGGCAGTGGTCAAAGGATCATTAACACTAGCTTGTAACAAATGACTGCAAAAGTTGTGAAAGTGCCACTTTGGGGACCATACCCCCCCTGTACATACCCCATTCTGGTCATGCAGATAATGGTGTAAATGCTGTTTGGTTGCATTCATTTAATCCACATTTGATCACTGCATCCTTTGATACCAAATATTTTGGGGTGGAATCCCCACATATTATAATATATGCCATTTACGAGGCGTATAACTTTCTTTTGTTGAGTAGTTTATAATTCAGTGAGAACTTCTTTATCGACAAGTTCATTATATTGATATATTACAACAGCATTCATTTTGTCTACATTGCATCATGTGAAGCCATAACCAACTAAACACTGTCCACAAAAACGTGTAGTTTTATAAGTGTATACCCTATCATTTTGATACATGTTTCTTTGTCATTTGTTCTAGTTAACCTTAGCATCATGTGTATCTTTAACCAACCCTATCCATGAATACATGTTTCTGTCATTTATTATACTTAACCTTAGCAACATGTGTATCTTTAACCAACCCTATCCATGAATACGGTTCTTTGTCATTTGTTCTACTTAACCTTAGCATCATGTGTATCTTTAACCAACCCTATCCATGAATACGGTTCTTTGTCATTTGTTCTACTTAACCTTAGCATCATGTGTATCTTTAACCAACCCTATCCATGAATACGGTTCTTTGTCATTTGTTCTACTTAACCTTAGCATCATGTGTATCTTTAACCAACCCTATCCATGAATACGGTTCTTTGTCATTTGTTCTACTTAACCTTAGCATCATGTGTATCTTTAACCAACCCTATCCATGAATACGGTTCTTTGTCATTTGTTCTACTTAACCTTAGCATCATGTGTATCTTTAACCAACCCTATCCATGAATACGGTTCTTTGTCATTTGTTCTACTTAACCTTAGCATCATGTGTATCTTTAACCAACCCTATTCATGAATACGGTTCTTTGTCATTTGTTCTACTTAACCTTAGCATCATGTGTATCTTTAACCAACCATATGTTTATCTTTAACGTGTTTACTTTGTAACATGTCTAGTTTTAATTGACTGTACCCTATTGTAATATATATATATATCTAATGTACCTAAACATGCTTGTTATGGTTTTTACAACATCTGTCTACAAAGACAATCCTGCATATGCGACAAAATTATAGTACAACAGGAAACATTGATATGCACACTGTCTGAAGGTCGGTGGGAACCAGTTGTATTTCTCCTAATGACAGACATGCAAACTTTATGTGAAAAATTGCATGTAACTACATAAAGAAAACATGAGGTTTGCCACTTCTGTTTCCTCATATGCACCATGAAATACCTAACCCTGACATCAGCATTCAACACCTGTAACCTGTCACCATGAAATGAGTAATTGCACCAACAGAATTTTAGATGGTCAAAAAGGGGTCATCTGGTTGACTTGGGGATTTTAACTCCTGCCAAGAAATTATTATATAAACTATCAATGTTGTAAATCCTCATATGTGAATACACCATGAAATACCTAACCACTGACATACAGCACCTCACTTAACTTAGCTTCTGAAAACATATTGCACCTTTCAGTGTGGTTAAACAAATCCCGCAAAAATCTGGAGATTATTAACACTTTCACTGCTGATCCTGCCACGAACCTTCCATTTAACAAATTAGTATGTAAACCAATTTTGTAAATACATTTACTGAGAACTGCCTATAAGGCGAACATGTGAATACTTTAGCCGTTAGAGCATCATTTCTCAGACCTGCTTTTTTAAGTACTAAGTTTTAAAACTACGTTACTGTGCACATGTATGTGCTGATACAATATCATTGATGTCACCTCACTTAACTTAGCTTCTGCATAAACATAAATAAGCCTTTCAGTGTCTTCATTAAACAAATCCCGCAAAAATAGGAGATTATTAACACTTTCACTGCTGATTATCAAACGAACCTTCCATTTAACAAATCAGATGCCACCGATGTAAGTCTACGATAGTCACTGTTTATCTACCGACAGATGGCATCACATGTATGACGCAGATCCCTTAGGCAGACAGGTTCCCTGTCTATCTGTGTACTGCCAATTGAACTGGTAAGAAAAGTGTTAACATAAAAAAATACAATTTTAGTGTACTGTAAGAAAGTCAGCCTTTGCAAGACTGGATTGGAACAGAGTAAAAATGAGCAAATCTAAACAAACTGGACATCCATCCCTGGCTTAGGTACAACTGGTAGTCTCCAAACAAACCATGACCCCATAGCACCACAATGCCACATCCACTGAATGTATTGCATACGATGTAAGGACACGACTGAAGGAGTCAAACCTTGATTCATTGATCGCGGTTATACACCAACCTCACAATTAAGGTCACCCTAGGACAGCCCCCCATTATTTCCATAACAGTACAGTACTGGACACTAGTCACGCTACTACGGACACCTCGCCATTCACGTCACTTTTGGTCAGTCCCAAGGGTCACCTTAACAGTCAGGTGTCACTGTAGTTTATAGAATAAACACGTACTAATATGATGACAAAATAGCATGCACGTCGAGACGATGCCGACATATTACCAGAACCAGTATTGAAATAAAAAAACTGCTGCCTATACAATCACTTGAAAGGCATCTAGATGGAGATCTGTGGTACACATAATTTGACACATGTAAATTTTATGCAGTTATTTAGTTTTCCCAGAGGATGGTTGATTAATATTCTCTAATTCTCAGCTAAGACTACTAAATTTGTACAATCTATCAAATTACTCAGATTCATATGCTCAAAAAAATATTTCTGTCACTGATTCCAATTGTTTTGTATGTTTTGTTTGTGGTCAACATGGTCAAACAGAATGTCCAGTGCTATCAGTACTTGAGGACTGAAATCAGTGAATTTGTCAACATTTTAGAAGAAAGTCGAAGAAACTTTTGTAGCACAAAATATTATGTCTAAGCAGCTTCTGGACCTTCTGTTGTGTTGTAAGACTAAATCAGTTAGTAAAAATGTGTAATTTGGAAGAAAACGAGAAAAAAGGTTGACCCATGATGTGCCAATGGTTGGGAACAATGTCCTGCTTTACTAACTAAACATTTGGGCACTGATGTAGCAGTGAAAGTGTTACACAGTAAACATGCCACTAGTGTTGAGATGTAGCCAGATGAGGCGAAAAAACAGCGGTCATCATCGCTGACTCTCCAGGAAGTTGACACTAGATGGCGTCTGCCGACGGTGTAGACGGGCTCTGGGCTCCAGGCAGGGGTAGCTCGGGCTCGGAGAACCAGTGGGTCTCCTTGTAGAGGAACCACAGGTTGCCGCCCCACACGACCAGATTGAGGAAACCAAACATCTGCAAGACCAACTCACTGCGGTCACAATCTGTAGTCAAGCGTGCATGTATTACCATTTTCCTCTTAGGTGGTTTGCATCTCAGGTACGTAACTTTCAGGAATAAATCTACGACCTCTTGGACTTAAAAAGTAACACCTATATTTTTTGAAATTTTAATCATTGTAAATACATCCCTTCAGAGGAGCTGAGATTCACTAACCTTGTTCTGTGTTCATTTGTGAACGTTGTTGGATCATTGGCCTCTGATCTGCTCATTGGCTAATTGTATTTCAAAAAACATAAACGGAGTTATTTAGAATTATTTATGTTTTTCAGTGATCAAATTGAATGGCGAGACATTCTCTAGAGGGCACCACAGTGCTGTTATGTTCGATTTATCGGGAAGTTTTGTATCGGAACTATGAACATCTTGATTAAATTTAACCTATTTAGTTTATACAATACATATATACATATATATAAACATAATTTAAAAGCCATGGTAGGCTCTGCAGAAAGACCACTAATTAGACAGCTTATTGTTACACAGGTATGAACTACAAGAGACATGAATACGGAGAGAAATAGAGTCTTGCCAGATAGCTTTGACACTTACAATTGACACATTCAGAGTGGCAAAATTTCCCTGGGTGACATCGCACTGCATGGCATCACATTCTTTTATTCGGCTGATGAACAGCTCATCGGGGTTGCTATAGATCTTCATGTGGCGAAGTCCATCAGCCCACGCCGACGACGCAATCAGCCACAACACCACAAACACACAGGAAATTATGAAATCCTGAAACACAGAAACCCAGCATTGTTGACCCAGTTCCATCCACTAACAATAACTGTCTAACATGGCTAACAATGTGCACTGTCCAAAAGACGAGGACTAGTTCCGGAATTGAGATTTCCAGAGTTAGTTATATTAAATGTCATTTAAAAAGCCAAGTTCTGAAATAGCTGGTATCAAGTTCTTAGGATTGCTTAGAGCACTTTACACTTCACCCCCTGGCAGACCTGCTCAATCAAACACCATCTCAACTTTTCTGGAAAGCATTCAACCACACTGCAATTACTGTACGAACACTATTCATACACAAATATCCACCACGTGTCAACGGTGTCATGACTGGCTGTATGACTTTATCCATACATTAGCACGTCTGTCATTCAGATCATCTCTTCCTCAGCTCTGTTACCTTATATCTCCAATGAGAAGTAGTTTTAAACATATTAATGAAAATGAAACTATCTCCATCTTGCGTGAGACAGGGAAATCGTTTTGAGAACCAAAGAAATGGTCTACGCTTATCAGAACCCATATTTTGACATACTTTTTTGCATCTCGAATATTTGTTAAGGTGGCTGGATCGGCTATTATATGCTTCTTTTGAATTAATCATTTCTAATATAAGTTTTGAAGATAAGCTAACCATTTTTTTTCAGTGTTTGCCTCAGATACTAAACAATACTCCAGATCAAAATGAATTGATTTTTTGTTGTTTGGAGATGTCTAAATGTGTTTAAAGACAATTAAAACATATGTCAAAAATCACCTTAAAATGGCATTTTATTTCATTTTGAGAAACTCCCCAAAAGATAAATTTGTATGGTTGTAAGTACAAATATGTTATTGACATTCATACGGTTTTTTTTAAACAAATGCATATTAAGTTTGATACAGCTTCATAAACATTTTGCTACAATGTTGTTTTCAGCTACCAATCCGTTCTGCATTTTTGGCACAACCCCTTCACCAAACATAAAACCATCCCGTGCAATTTTGGGTAAACACAAGTCGAGTTCATATGTCAAGTTATGGCTTTGTAAGTATTGTAGTTTTTATAAAAAGTTACATTAAGTAATACTTCCTGGTTGTTATCAATAATACAAGTGTCACCAGATGCTTGTTTTTTGCTTAGAAATGTGACTTTTTTTATTGGCATTTGGCTCATTTCAATACAATTTGACAGACACTTCTGTTACTGAGATTTCTCCCCAAGGTTTTCCCTCCAAGTTGTCTCATGATATTGTGTTACAAAGGGCCATGTGTTGAACTTGTTGTGGTAGACAAGATTGATTGACAACTGCTGGGGATGAGTCACCTGTCATTGCAAATGGCGGCTGAGGTCGGGCATTATTGGAGAATAAACAAAACTACCGCCAGTATTTGGTGATTTGACAGTGTGATGCATTTAGGTAATTATAATACCACAGCATAGTGGCATGAGAATAACCAGACTTTTATGATCTGCATTCATGGTGAATGAATTTATGTTTGAACTGGGCTGACGCACACGTGATCGTCACTATGGAAACATCGTCACTTTCCAAGAATCTGAAAAGGGACTTTCCACAGACACATTAAAAATATAAGTTTTTAAAGGACTGATTGGTGACATATGGTGATAGTACCTTGGTTTTTTAATAGTACACATGTTCATACTGACACCTACTAATGTTCTATGAAGAAAAAAATTAAGAAATCAACTGACATGATACCCTTTGCAGCTACCTTAAATGTACTATTATGTATTATTATTTAATAGAACGAATACAATATCCCATCTTTATATGGAGCTACTGGTATTTCAAATGTACAATCATGATAATTTACCTCAGTGCCAGTATGTTTTTGTATTTGTCATACAGATATAAATTCAAATGGGCCAATGAAAAAAAAATACGAATTTATAACAAATTTCAAGTCAAAAATACGGATTTCAACCAGGAATAAGTCGGACATTTACAGAAAAGCTCAGTTTATGAAGACATATGCCAGGGAAACACTCACGGCAGTACGGACGCCGGGGATGCGTCGGTAATATTTGTCGTCAAAGCAGACGTACAGTATGATCGCTGCAATGCAGTAGAGGAAGACGATGACACCTACAAAGACGTAAAACTCGGCTGAACTATTGTAGTCACAGCACACACTGGTTGGCTCTGTCTTTGAGCTTCCACACAACGGTAGCGCAATTGGAGTGTTGCTCACCCTACAACATAAAGGGCTCGTATCACCAACACGTACAGTAGTATCTTTCTTAGGGCGATCTCTCTCTCAGGTGACCACCCTATTGTTGGACCACACTCTTGGGCGACCACCCTCTTCGTCGATCTCTCTCTTGGACGATCACTCTCTTGGGTGACCACCCTATTGGGCGACCACTCTCCTGGGCGATCCCACTCTTGGGTGACCATCCTCATGGGCAACCACCCTATTGGGCAACCTCTCTCTTGGGGACCATCTCTCTTGAGTGACAAATAAAATTGCACAGTTGGAATGACATTAATCTATTAGTGATTGGTCACCTCTGTGGCACCATTGTTATTGGCTTACTAGCTAGCACAAAAGAAGCCCTGTGAACTACTGTATGATCAGACCATTACAATCGTCTGGGTTTTAGTGACAACAGGCCTCAAATTCAAATACATACCAGACGAAAAATGCCCTGGCGTGCGCACACATACAATCCAGTCCAAACATGCATTAAATAATTACATATAGATGTATATATATATATATGTATGTATTTATATACATCTATAATGTGTGCATACACAAGTGTGACACACATTTTTTAACTGATATAAAAAATAATCAAATTTCCACCAGTCCACAATAAACTCGGCCTGTCCAAAAGATGAGTGGACAGGCCTCTAGATAAAGCTATGTTGTAACAAGAGAGCTCTTGCTGGCTTAATTTATTTGTTGTCCTAGTATTGTAACTGTAGTAACTTACTAGTAAGGCCTGCTATTGCTAACATTGCAACAATATTAGTAACGTGCTTGTGCTGGAAATCAGCTAAAGATGTCGTGTCTTATTGAGAATGAGAGACACTAAAAACTAGTGTGATAAATGAATATATATTTAATTGTATTGATGCATTGTTTGTAAAGCACCCAAAACTATTTAATTCTAACAGTATTTAACTTATATGTAGTACAATAGATTTCAATAAGCCATTGACTATAAATTTAGTCATTACTTTGCATTTCTCATCAAAGGTACAGAGTTGAAGGTTAGGAAGATGAATGGCTTGAGAAATGGACTAAAGACAGTGGGGACAGACCACAATTAATGTAATAAAACAGAATACTTTCTTATTTAATCTGCACTAATGCTTTATATAAATACCCATTTTGGAGTACTCAACTACAGCCATTTAATCATTAGTTAACATTTTCATAAATTCTGAGATACCAACTTTAACTTTTAAAATGTCCTGAAAATTGGTTGATTTGACATGTATAGTCATCATTTCATGTGCACAAAATTAAATGTTCAGTTTGTAATTTAAACATCAGTGTGGCTCCTATTTTAGCAACCAAGTCTGGTTTTAATGGGAGTCTCTCTGATCCATTTTAAACTATATAATCATGGGTTTGGTAAGATACCTGAACGACTATGTTGTTTAACTACAAATTCTTTTTTTACAAATAACTACAATCTCAAATAAACATTATCAATGTCATATATTTTCATGTATAGTATTTGCATTCTTTCTAGATTATCTATATCCTTACAACATGGCCTAGGTAAAAGGTTGTGCATGCATGCAAGAAAGGCAATATCTTTTATGCAAGAAACAACACAGAGACCAATGTAGATATGAAAAGGCCAAATGGATGACGTTTATTAGGGGGGTCCAGTGTGTAAGCCCTTTTTGGCACACTGTGACGTTTAAGTGAACGAAATGTGGACTCTACAACCCAATGCCAGGCCTGTGACTGAGCCCATACTAGTCTCCTGAACATCAGGCTGCTAGAGAGCCCACATTTCCACATATAACGCAGCAGCAGCGATAGTCCTAGAACAAATGGGAAAAACATGTACAACTGATTTAACTAACAAGTGCCTTTGCAAATTGCCACACTGAATACCAGACTACCTGCTGCTGACTATACTAATGGTAAAACTATAACCCCATAGGTGGGGGCAATACACAAAAATGTGAACTACTACTATAATAACATTAACTGTGCGTAATCATACTTGCAACCTAACTAAGACAGGCACTTCACCCTGATAAATATAATATGTCGATCCTAAATCGAAAGTGGAAAGAAGCATGCGGTCCCTTGCAGTAAATCCCGTGAACACCTCCGGTGCAAACCCTATGCTCACATTCATCTATAAAATTGGGGAAAGCATCGGGACATACAACCGCTTTCCACTAACGATGTACAAGCAAACTATACATAATATGTGGACAGAGAGTTGGGAGGAGGGTGGGTCGAAATTGGCAAACGTCTGGTCATGTATGCTTTCGCAAGATGGAGTGCGGATTAGACCGAAAACGGCACAGGGTCGTGGCCCTGTGTGCGCTGATTGGAGGGATCTGCCGGATAAATTAGCCAATCAACAGCCTCTGTGTTGTTATCTTGCACAAAGTCCCGTATGCAAATCGGCTGTGCCTGATGTGCATACCATCATTTGTTTCAGATCAAATGGATCACACAACAAAAACTACGATGTTGTGATACAAACGCAATTGAACAGAGTTCACAATTCTAGGTTGTGTACCCGTTGTAGCTGTCTGTAAAATAGGTCACACCAAGAGGCATTGTCACCCGTGGCCAGAAGCAACTTTGTAATGAGCTGTCTTTGATGTGGTGCAGGAAACTACTTCTTTAAGTAGACAGTACCATCTATTGTCTTTCTCCTATTTTGCAGATTTAGGTAATTTTCTTAACTCCATCATCTCATCTCTAAAACTTATCTAGAGTATGAAAAGAATGAGCCACCAAACGTCATTTGTTTGTTCACTGGTTACTTTGTAGGCTGATGTACAATGCACATTGGCGACCACAGCTACCACTGTCACATAGGGTCAAAGGTCTTGGCTGCTGCACTTTTTGGGGCTTCTAGGTGTTGCCATCATTGCTGCAGGAGCAGTCATGCAAGTGTGACGCCAGAGGTACTTCACAAAAAATAGTCATACTGGACACTTCACATTGGTTACGTAACTTTGTTTTCTATGACTTTTCAAAGTCACACATTTTAAAACATTTCCAAACTGATCAGTGGACAGTTTACGTAGCTTGAAACAATTGGAGAAACTCATGTAGCATCGCGAGTAACCATCAACCTATTGTACAGACACATGTAGCATCGCGAGTAACCATCAACCTATTGTACAGACACATGTAGCATCGTGAGTAACCATCAACCTATTGTACAGACACATGTAGCATTGCGAGAACTGTCAACCTATTGTACAGACACATGTAGCATCGCGAGTAACCATCAACCTATTGTACAGACACATGTAGCATCGTGAGTAACCATCAACCTATTGTACAGACACATGTAGCATCGTGAGTAACCATCAACCTATTGCACAGACACATGTAGCATTGCGAGAACTGTCAACCTATTGTACAGACACATGTAGCATCGTGAGTAACCATCAACCTATTGTACAGACACATGTAGCATCGCGAGTAACCGTCAACCTATTGTACAGACACATGTAGCATTGCGAGTAATCGTCAACCTATTGTACAAACACATGTAGCATTGTGAGTAACCATCAACCTATTGTACAGACACATGTAGCATTGCGAGTAATCGTCAACCTATTGTACAAACACATGTAGCATTGTGAGTAACCGTCAACCTATTGTACAGACACATGTAGCATTGTGAGTAACCGTCAACCTATTGTACAAACTCTTCATTAATGGGAATAAAAAAAAATATTACAGCATTATTTCCTTCATGTGGTCATAGACGAACCCATGAAAGTGTCTATATGAGGAATATCATAAAATCAGGGTGCACGGTGGATTTAGTTGACAGGTAGTCCGTCGGACTAGCTGACTCAGAAACAACTAGTCCTCATATTGTTTTACTAGTCCTTAAAAATCAATCATACTGTTGTATCATATATGTGTGACAGTTATGGCACATAGTAAAAGTGGCTTTTTTCATAAAGAAAACAAGCCGTTTCCCATTTCAATTAAACGTTCAACTAAATGTGTCATTAATAGAGTATATCCACTTGCACCTCGTGGAAAGGGGTTTGAAGCTGATTGGGACTATTGTTGCCCTGCGTTTTCTTTCCCGAAGCCAACTAAACAATCAGTAACATTGCTGGCGTTTGGTAATTTGCTAAAATAATCACCCAATGCAGGAATAACGCAACTACCATCACGACGGGATAGCACGTAACGATGTATGTATGATAATCTGCGCTAGGATGTAACGACACGCGTTCAGCAAGTTTCCAATCTGACAGTCGTACGGAATATTTAGCTGCCTGTGATAAAATGCTACCTTACTGTCTGATTTTGTTTTATTCCATCACAACACCCAACTAGCGTATACATAGCGTAAATTAATTTACATAATAACAGCTAGTCCGATGGGACTGCTCCACTAAACATGGACTAGTCCGATCACTGAAACTACTCGTCCGGGACGATCGGACCGGCCTTATTTCGCAGCCTGATAAAATATGTTCAAGTTTGGTTAGATTAAAGCAGGACTGAGAACCTGTAACTGAGAGCACTCACCTGAAGGGGTAGCTGATGGGTATGGTGCGAGTCAGTTTCGATGTGGTCCCATTGCACGTGAATGAGAAACTGCTGGATGTCGACACGGACGTCGTTGTGGCAAAGGCAAATATGGCCAGCAGCTGGAAGGAACAGGCAGGTCAACATCTGTGTGAGGTTACTCAGGGATGATGTGTTACTACAGTTGATCCCATTTATTTTGCTCAGTTATTGTAAGCTATTAAATTAAGACATCGTTTTTATTTATACATTAAAACACAAAAATACATGTTGCATAAATCAGGGTGTACATACGATACATTGCAATACACTTTTAATTCTTAATGTAGAAATGTATGTGTGTAAGATGACCCGATGCACTGCGCCGAAAAAAGCACCAGAAGCCATGTAATCGCACCACTCGATGACACAAACAAACTTCCTGTCTCGCGCAATCAATCTTTTCTTTGATAATTGTAGGTGAAAAATTAATCAAATACATCTAACAGTGTTTAAATCATCGACTAATGATGATTATAAGACATTTATGGATAACATTTTTCTGATTTTTAGAACTATTTTACGACTGAAATGCAATAAAGCGATAATTTTAACATGGATTTTATGTAAACGGGGTTTGGTTTTTGAAATGTTATGCATATAACTGATATATGCAATTGTGCAATTTGCAGTTAAGTGTGATCGATTGTATCTCCATTGTAACATGCTGCTCACCTACTCAAGCACACCTTGATGCAAGGGTGTATCAATTGACCCGTCTATCATGGGATCTGTTTCCTTTGAAAAGGTTTGTCACAAAGTGGATGCTGGGCAGGTAGAGCGTTCGGACATTCCATTAAATACAATGTTGAAATTCTGATCACAAATGTTTTTCTTTATGATAAAAACATAGTGCAAATTTCTTAAGCGTCAACTGTGTGCAGGAATCTTTGATCTAGCAAAAGTTATGCCGCTCTAGTAATGCAATTAATATATATTGTTATTATCAACACATTGTTAGCAAAACTTAAAGGAAAGCAAAAGGCAACGTTTTGGTGTTAAGCATCTAAGAGTTAATACAAACTAACAATTTCCAACTACAATCAAATTTTTAATATCAGCGGTTTACCAGGAAAACATTTTTGAACACACAACTACCGAATTTCTATGGACTACGCCATTGTTAGAAGAAAGTGACGTCACACTGCCATAACTCACTTCGTAAATTTTCTGCGTACTATTTGTTCCCAACTCCGTTAGGTGGCGCTATGGTAAGTTTACCAATTAAACTATGTGCGCATGCGCTGTGACTATGTAAATAAGATGGCTTTCCAATTCTTCGGAAGACAACGTAAACCAAATCGATTTCGAAGCGCTGGTTACCAGTTTGAACCACAAAAACAAGGGCCTGTGTTGGAAGATAGGGCAGAGGCGCGTGCCGGTGGGCACGAACAGGAAGGCCTATGGGCAGTGGAAATGTCAAGGCGCATACCATGCCGAGATGAAATTGACTGGTGTTGGTGTGGAAAATGCTGCAGCGATCTCCTTGTTCAGGAACAAGAACTGAATGTCTGCTGCCAGGAGGCGGTTGCGACTCGACAGCAACGCTGTTGGTGAAGGTAATTATTAATCTGTTTAGTTTATTGTTTAAATAATCGATGAGCCTAAGTTCCGGGCTGCGTATGAACAGCGAGAGATGAATGCTAAGGCCGGGACACATCACTTGTCTTACATTTGGGATTGGTTGACTTTTAATTTAGTTAGATCTCACTCTCAGTGCCACTGGACTCAGTGTTTGAACTATGACATGTCCATTTTCGAATACAACCCAAGGCTGTACCCAAACTTTTTAAAAGAAATGTAGTTGAATGGTTCCATGATTCATGTGAACCAAAATTGTACAGGGCAGAGCTATGATAGAAAATAAGCAGGAATTAACTCTCCTTTTGTTCTATCCCCGTTGACACTCTTCACATGGCAAGTAGATAGATTATTTTAAACTTTATGCATACTGCAATTTTTCTGCCCAAAGTTTACATTGGCTCTTATGAATAAAATATACCTTGAACATTTTTCAGCCAGAGCTCCCATTTGTTTTGGTGACAAAGAAAATGACCACCGTTTTGTGCAAATATTGACACATTTCAAAACTGCCTTCCTTAATCTGCTTGATATTTCTATGGACCCAGGTATAATACTGGGATGAACACAGTTAGAGGATCGTGATGCATTCTTTGTGAAATTTGTTCAGAATAATAATCCATGTTTGCTTAACATTCGTGTAAAACTATTATTTAAATGCTTAATTCTTTGTTACAGGTGGACTGCTGTGCATTACAAACAGCAGGAGATTCATAATTCTTTGTTTGGAGCAGGTGATGCTGCAGAATGGGAATTAGACCGTCCAACAAACAAGTACGTATATATATGTGCATGCATTGTTACAAGACCAGTGAAATGTGTTGTTAAATATTTATTGAAATGTATTAATACTGAACACAATACAACATCATAGTAGCACTAGCAATACAAATATATATATAGATAATTTTATTAGCAATCTCATGCCTGATGCCCAAATTATTAACAATCTTCCAGGGAAATTACTTAGTGGACTTACCATACATCATCTACCATCCACATGCTAAGCAAATTCACATCATTGAACTGACTACCATTTGAACCTAACATCAAGAAAGATCATGTATTCAAAACTAACAAGTATGTTGCACTAATCCATGATGTAAACAATAACGGAATAAAATCAGAATTAACAAGCATTGAAATAGGTTGCAGAGGCTATGTATCTGAACTCAACAAATCTAAGACTGACAACCTCCTTAAAATCTCTTGGAATAAAACCACCAACAAAACAACTAATTCAATCTTATGCTTGTTTAAACTAGCCCTGCTAACGACATTCATCCTTTCTAAATGTAAAGACGAACCACACTAGTTTGACCCAAGACTAATTTAAATATGATGACCATCACCCTAATATGACAATAATTACAAAATAAAATTCCCCTCAACAGCAAGTTATCCTATACATAAATGTGTTCATTTTCAATATGACTTACTTTAACCGTTAGTCATTATTTACCTTAGCCTGCTACAATATACTACTATACATAGCTATTTACTGTATTCACACATGTACTTGGGTTATCATTTCACACTTTATTGTATTCTACTGTATGAATAAAGTGATATTCTCTCACTACAGAACAAATTATAAAGGTTCCACTTAAGTTATCATAACATATAGATACAATGTTTGTTGCACCGTCATAATTTGTTCTATAGTGCAAAATTATCAATATTTGCCTTATTCCAGATAAACACATGTTTAATGGTAAACAATTTATATAAAGGAATGGTGTCATTATAGAACCGATTTTTATGTCATTTATTTACAATGTCAGATGTTTATTTGAGCCTAATTTATTTCATGTCTCTCAGGTGGGCTGTGTACAGCCAGTTTACCTGGTGGATCCATGGCAAGCTGGGATGAAGGGTACGGAGAGTTCTACCAGCATGCTCCAGCCATGAAATAAGATCAAGGTTCCCTGCCCCCGATGGGGAACAACACGAGGGATACCACGCTGGACTTGAAAACTAAACTAGACAATGTACATGTGACCTATGAAGGTGTAGGTGGGTGGTGGTAGTATTTACTGTTTCTTTACAAATTGACTGACTCTTGCTGCCAGCAGATCCTCCTTCTCTGGTTTTGGGACATCTGCCCCAGTGACTGCAGTGTGATATTTCTTTATAAACACATCTGTCACTCGATCCGTGAGCATTGTAGGTGGGTACTTGGGTTCACCTGCTGTGGTCTGTTACGCAGCACCCATTGCTTGCGTCTATTGGACCACATGACACCAGTCTCAACAGGTTTGTCTGGGCTGGGACGTGGTCAGTAATTCCACGCTAGAGCAGACAGCATCAATCTAGCTTTCATTCCTACAGTGAAGAATAGTGCATGCAGTATTCTAATAAAATGTCTGCGAACAACTGGTGTAACACACCAGTCTATGTTGTTAGTAAGCTGCTGTTATTTACCTTATGACTGTAGCATTCAGTGAACTTTAAAATGCTTTTCCTGTGTAAAATGTTGGTTGTTTTTAGTAACAATACAATGGCCAATCATGGTAATCATACTGGTACATTAGTAAAACGATACTGATCCTTACAAATAAGGCATTCCATCATCACATTCCTTCACATAATTTATTATAACTTGTTTTTTCTTCTTAATTTTTTTATCTACTGTATATACAGTCACTGTATTTTGATATCACGTTTTGATTTTATATTTCTTTAATAAAATTGGTTTTTTATCTACTGTATATACAGTCACTGTATTTTGATATCACGTTTTGATTTTATATTTCTTTAATAAAATTGGTGATAATGACACAAGTGCTCTTATTTATTACATTCTGGAATGTAATTATTACACGGAGATGTAATTTATTACACTCAAGTAACTGTACTCATCAATGTACACAGCAACTGATTACAAGGACTAGATAGGGTGATACAGAATGGGCACTATCCATCTGTGGAGTATTCGCCCCCTCACATCTGAGTAACTAAACTACTGAAAAGTTGGTCATCAGGAACTTTGACTATGTAACATTTTTGGTCCCATACATAAGTCGGTAGTCCACATATTAACACATAACATGTAAACAGCATTTACATTATCAGTTTTGGAAGTCTGAATAAACACATTTACTGATAAGGTAGCAGTCATGCTGGCTGGTATTTTTGAGTAGCCATCCTGAAAAAAACGAGTTGAATGCCTATGAAATGCAGTAATTTCATTTCGAAAACTTATTATAATGTTAGTTATGCATAGGAGCTGATTTAGTGTATCTGGGATTCAAGTCGGTGACTGGAATTCACCTTACAGCATTAATCACTACTTGGGTCGTGGTCCCTACTCATCATCTACTGATTGCAAATCTAAAGGTTACTTGTTGCTTTGGACATGCCTCAGGTATAAAATGAATACATATCAAGTTTGGTACTTACTCCAGCAACTGTGTGTCACCGTTGCATGTTACACAACACCACCACAGATGGTTTGATACATTCTGTATCCAATGAAGGAGGTCCTCGCATCCCTTGCCTCGGACCTTCGCAGTAAACTTGCGGTTGATGCCTTTCCCCATGTGCCACATCATGTTGGTGATCGAGCTGAAATGCAAATTACAATTATTTATATTTTTGATCCAAATTCAAGATATTTTCACAACAGCTGTTACCTGTTTTTGCTATTAGTGTGCAAAAAACAAGTCAGTGAAGATGTGTGCACATGGTATATTATTAAAGATATTTCAACAATATAGGATTATTGAGTGATGCCAGTATTTTTATAATACAAACATGGTGTATATGGTGAGCTCATTGATAACTATATTTGAATCACATAATTACTCCCAGAGATATCCTTCCAAATGCAGAATTTAATTGTTTTTTTTAGAAATCAAATGTGGCATAATGGATAAAAATTACTTGATATTGACACCCTTATTCCACGGATAAGAGTGGTTTAAAGGTATGTAATTGTTGTAAAATGATATTTATTCACAGTAAACATAATAAGCTATCATAATCTGGCATAAAAAACATTTTAGTATTTTTTTCTAAAAAAAACACTTTCACCTGGGTTGTATCCCCTTAACTAAAATTGAGTAACATTATGTAATTTTACTAAATACAAATGAACCCATTTTAAATGTTTTACAATAGTATATATATAGTGATATTCTTCGTCACATAAACAGTAGTCACACATAATTATATAACATCATGACGTAAATAATAGGCCAAACATTTCGATATAGTATGACAATGTCTAATGCAATATTATTGAATGCAGAACGTATTTACAAGTTTTTGTTCATTTAACACAAAATACAGTAAGTTTTGCAATGTTATTATAAACGACAATTATTCCAGCCCATGTTAATCTGTTACTGTACTATCGCTCACGCGACTTGATTGCCGTTAACTTTTGCTATTCGGCTATCTTCTAAAGACTAAAGTCTAAACTCTTTATGGTGCAATATAGTACATTCTGGTACTGTTCTAGCTTGCCTCCAGCATATCTTGCATCTCAAATGTCAACAGATTATAATTGGATACCAAGTAACTCGGTACTAACCTTCCTGCGATCTGATTTCTCGGCGGCGGTGTGTTTGACCGAAAATATGCGTCGCTTCGACGGCTGAAGTCCGTGACTAAATATCGTAGGCACTGCACCTGGCTTCAAACATCGACGTCGGCGACGTTTTGTCGGATCTTGTGTCATTAACTGACGATATAGATTTCCTTCGAAGCACGTTTCTTCAAAATGATCTGAACATAGTGCGTGGTATTTCGAAGGCTTCCAACCAGTCCGTCCACAGTTGTGAATCCACTATTTCACTTCTGGTTGTTTCAAAGGGAAACAAAAAAGACAGCTCATTATCCTTCGCTGTACTATTGTTACAACCATATGTAGAGCAGTATGCCACATTGCAAGTCACGTTTTCACTGTAAGCTCAACTTATATTAATATAACGAACCGCATCCCATGAACATGAACCAACTACGTGAATTACACACGACTGTGTGACGTACACGGCAAAAATAATGCTGCTCGTTTATTGGTTGCTTTCGGCCAAATGAACGCGTCATCAGTAAGATGGTAGTGTACATGTTATCGCAGATTTCCTTAGAATCTTACACTTTAAGACTACATTCCTAGTAAACCACTGAACTGAAAATTTTGATTGTAGATGGAAATGGTTAGTTTGTGCTAACTCTTTTAGGTGCTTAACACTACAACGTTGCCTTTTGTTTTCCTTTAATGGAGAGCAATCTTTATTGTGGTGTAGGCAAACCGTGATATACTTGATCCGTCAGTTAGGTCAATTGCATGGTATAAAAACAAAGCTGGATAGAGATGAAATGATAGAGGCTGATGATATTTTGGTGCTAAGCCTAAGCAAGTACTCACAAACTGAAGAAGTTTGATGAATCCCCTTGGCTCCTTCAACACATCCAGGTTCCATGTCAACGCAGCCTGCAATGTCACATATTCACATTTTACAGTCTGTTCCATCACCCGGAATCAAACCAAGATTCGGTGATTCCCTAAGATAGCTTGGCAACATTATGCAAATTAATATTTGACCTATATTGATGATCACATGAACCAATGAAAGACTGAACAACATCATAGCCATGTTCGCGGGCAGTTTTCCGACAATTTTGACTCGGTCTTAATGTAAGTAGTAGATGTTGAAAATCGTATGAAAAAATGCAATGTCTAAGATTTGCAATTTATTGATAATAACAGCCGGGTAAACAGGAATTCAATCTCGTATTCTTCATGGCAATGTTTTGATTTATGTCATTATGACTCCTAATAGTTATACAGCCAAGTAGAACACCGATCATTGCAGTGGTAACTGTAACAATCTTGGATTTCAGTGTTCTCCACTTCAGAATTAACTTGGGTAATCCTGCATCTTCTTGGCCTTTATTATTAACGTTATTAAACGATGTTTTTACCTAATTGTTTCGACGCTGTCATATTTGTTTCATCATTCCCCATCATTGTAGACACAAAACCGAATTGTATTTGTTAAATTTATTGTCTTTTGGGGACTTTTATGCAACAAAACAGCACTGTTTGACAAGTGCGTGTTTTGTTGATATGGCGATCATCCGAAATCTACTCCAAACGTGTCGCGGTGCCATCACAACCGGAAAGGCGATGCCACTAACGCATATCTAGTTCTGCTTTATGCACGTATTCTGAAATCTCATTGAAATGTTGAATTTATAGATACAAAATATATAAATCGATATTTTAATGTTAAAAAACGCAAAAAATGTACACCTAAAAGACCATTTCACTGACAATTATCTCGACAACAGTATCATGAAACAGACTAAGTTACAGTGATTTTGTAACTTTCCGGTTGTGATGGCACTGCCTTTCCAATTGCGATGGAACCGCGACACGTTTGGAGTACATTTCGGATGATCGCCATATCAACAAAACACGCACCTGTCAAACAGTGTTGTTTTGTTGCATAAAAGTCCCCCAAACACAATAAATTTAACAAATACAGTTCGGTTTTGTGTCTATAATGATGGGGAATGATGAAACGACTACGACAGCGTCGAAAAAATTAGGTAAAAAGATAGTTTAATAGCGTTAATAATAAAGGCCAAGAAGATGCAGGATTAACTTAACTTGAAACAGGGTCGATCGCCTGTGACTCAGAATCATATAGCGGTTAGCTATCTCTCTGACTCTGTTGACAATTCAATGGGCAATGCCAAGACCCAACGTCAAGCCTCGAGCCAATGCAATCGAATTCCGACAGCTACCGCCACCAGTAGAGGGCCGTGCCAGTGCATTTACAGCTAATAGCCTCACCTGCGCCAGTTTATCCATACTTCAAGGTGATCAGTATACACGGTGCAAATTTACATTGACACGTGCAGTTTTCCCGAGGATAGAAAACTGATGAATTTAATCGATTTTCTTAACAAACACACCACTCCCACATTTACGACAGATTCGCAGAAAAGATATTCAACATACGGCGCATAGGTTTCTAGTTCCTTGTTTATACGCGCTCTTCCTTGTGAAGGGGTAAACCGTGCAACCTCTTGTAGCGTATATGGTTACGTGTTAAGTTCGTGCTTCGTCCAGTGGCAAATTAACCAGATCAATACCTTGGTATTGTATCATGTTTTCTCTTCTGTTTGCTTCGGTGAACATTTATGTTGAACTGGCAGCTACAACTGTCAAATGACCTGATTGGTATCAGTATTTTTGTTTTAATAAAAACATTACAACGTTTTTAGTTCGGTTTGAGAAAACCGACACAAAATCTCATTGTCACGGAATTTCGCGATGCGAGAACTTAGAACACCCTAGTATGTAGGTCTATATTATATATATAATATTATATACGCGCACGCAAGTACGCGCGCGAATGCACGCACGTACACATTATACGCGCGCGCACGCAGAATTTAAACACACACCCACACACACGATTATATACACACACGCACGCGCGCGCACGCATGATCACATACACACACACACACGTCGGTATGTCACACACACGTCAGTATGTCGCGTGCCTTAATCTTCCTTTGGATCCAGGTTCCGCACGTCTCCATGTTTCGATCCTTCGAGCGACTGCGACTGTCGCCGATGTCCAACGCACGCGTTTACAAGACTCTCTAGGGCACTGCGCCAGTGGGCATTCTGCAAACGTGCCATGACCATCTCGGTCTTCGTCTCTTAAGTGGTCTTTGTAGCCGGGAATGTTGCGTTTGTCAGGCTGAGCTGCACTCTTCTTTCGACCAAAATATAGCTCTACATAACCACTGGCGCGGGAACGAAGTTAATATTGGGCGGGCTGAGTCGGAGCTTCAGCACTATACTCACTCCGCTGTCGGATCATGACATCGGAAGACTTCGGAGTGGGTGCTGCTGAATGTTTTTTGCGGCGACGTTAAAAATAAAAAAAAATCATTTTGTCCCCTTCTTGAAGTTCCTCGACTCATCTACAGGCTCTCCAAAAACCTCGATTTTCACCCCCTGGGGCTCGCCAAAATCTCACATTGAAACTCTCGAAAAAAACTAAGATTTGCACATTTTGCACCCCCTTAATTGAAGCTCGCCAAAAATCCACTTTCAGATTCATTTAACACATATCTTGAATTTTGATTTACTTGTATATAATAGTGTGATAATACAATATGTTTGAGCCGCTTAGCTTCCAAAAAAATTCCTGGGGACAACTGCCTATAGCTCCTTGATTTGCTTCTTTGTTTCCGCGCCTATGTGGCTATGTGGCTATGTGGCTATGCCTATATAATCACACGGAGACACATATTTTGTTCTGGAAAGTCTCAAGCTTGTGTGTTAGTTTTGCTGTCTGCTTCCAGCACTCATGCAGAGCCACAGAGAAGTATACCAAGTCTTATTAAGGACGTTGATTACTATATTAAATGCATAGTCGTTGATTACTATATTAAGTGCATAGTCGATAAATTTGTACCCTTCAAAAAACAAGGAAAACGGTCCAAAAAGAAACACTTATCGAAAGAAGCCATTAGAAAAATTAAGTACAAACAAATGATGTGGAAGTCATATAGATGTACTGGAAATGATGAAGACTACAACAGTTATAAAGAAGCACTTAACCAAGCTACAGCTGAAATTAGAAATTCAAAGAGAAGCTATGAACAACAATTAGCTAGTAATATAAAACATGACAGCAAGAGTTTTTATGCGTATGTTCGAAGCAAACAGAAAGTTCAAGATAAAGTCGGTCCTCTAGAAGATAGTGCTGGAAATATAATATCAGAGGGATTCTTAATGGCAGAAGACCTGAATGAGTACTTTAGTTCAGTGTTTACCAGGGAAGATATTAGTTCACTGCCAGTACCAGAGGCTAAGTTCAAGGGGGCAGATTCAGACTATTTAGGACAATTAATTGTAACCCCGGAAATGGTAGGTAAGAAAATAAGGGCTATGAAGGATAATAAATCACCTGGAGTGGATGGGATTCCACCCAAACTACTATTGGAAATTGTAGAACAAATTAGCATACCGCTTGCAACAGTTTTCAATTTGTCATTAGAAGAGGGAGTGGTTCCTTTAGAATGGAAAGAAGCAAACATTATACCGTTATTTAAAAAGGTTCGAGAAACAAGTCAGAGAACTATAGACCAGTGAGTTTAACATCAGTGATTTGTAAATTATTAGAAAGACTAATTAAAGATCACATGGTGGATTTTCTTGTTAAACAAACTTGATAAACCCATCTCAACATGGTTTTTAAAAGCGAGGTCATGCTTAACAAATATGTTATGTTTTTTGGAAGACATCACTAAGTGGGTAGATGAGGGATCACCAGTAGATATCGTCTACTTAGATTTTCAAAAAGCTTTCGACAAAGTACCACATCAAAGATTACTGCTTAAACTAAAGGCCCATGGCATAGGAAATGGTATAATAAACTGGATAGAACAATGGTTGATTGACAGAAGACAACGTGTAGTAGTTGATGGGGAGGCTTCAAACTGGAAATCAGTATTGAGTGGGGTACCACAGGGATCAGTATTAGGTCCTATATTATTCTTAATATATATCAACGATTTGGATGATGAAATAACAAGCAAGGTGTTGAAATTTGCGGATGATACAAAAGTGTTTAGAAGGATTAAAAGTGATGGAGATAGACAGCATTTACAAGATGATCTTGACAGGTTGATCAAATGGTCTGAAAAGTGGCAAATGCTGTTCAATTTTGGGAAATGTAAATGCCTCCACACAGGACATGGGAACGAAGAGGTAGAATATACAATGGGGGGTACTGTACTAAGTACTACTGTAAAAGAAAAGGACTTAGGGTTAACCATTAGTGCTGATATGAAGGTTTCAGAGCAGTGCGGAATTGCAGCTTCAAAGGGAAATCAAATCCTTGGATTAATTAGGCGAAACATAACGTATATCAAGCGTGGAGGCCATATCGCAGGAAGGACATAGATATGCTAGAAAGAGTGCAGAGGAGAGCAACTAAAATGATACAAAAACTGAGGGATCTTAGTTACGAAATACGCCTAAAAAATGCGGTTTAACAACACTAGAGACCAGGAGATTGAGAGGAGATCAGATAGAAGTGTTTAAAATATTGAAGGGTTATGAAAATATTGATAGAAATATTTTGTTCTCAGTTAAGAAAGATAGAAGGACTAGAGGACATGAACTTACATTGGCAAAGGAGCAGAGTAGATTGGATATAAGAAAGTTTTCATTTTCACAAAGGACTGTAAATGAAAGGAACAGATTACCTGCTGATTGTGTGGGTGCTAGTAGCGTGAATATGTTTAAAAATAAAATCGACACATACGTCAGACGGGCGGGATACACATAAATAAAAGGGTCGGACTCTCGATAAGCCAAAGGGCTTCCTTGTCCACCTGCCACCTAGAGTTAATTCTCTGGGTGGCAATCTTGTTAAATCTTGTTAAATATTGTATAGTCTCAAATGTGTTTTTCATATAATCCGTTTTGACTGCCAGAACGATTTCAGCATAATAAAAGTATAGTTGGCTTTGTTAATTCTAGCTATTACGTCTTTCTCGGTTCCCAAACTGTTGCGACTGCTTCTCAGGTATAGATTATATTCCAGGACCTCCTCCAATGCATCACCGGTGATGGTAGTAATAGGGTTGTCAGTCTTATGTATGGTAGTTCCTCCTCAGTTTTTTTTTAGTGCGATCTGTGGTGCAGTCTGTAAGTGAATTGTTCCAACTTTGCTTAATTGTGTCTGTTGAACAACAGTCCAATATCATATATGCATAGTCCAGGTCTTCCTGGCTTTAGGTGAGCGTCAATCTTAAGACCTTGTTTCCATCTTTGTTGATTTCCGTCATCAGCCAGTCAGTAGCAAGGATGAACAGAATTGGACAAAAAAATGCATCTCTGCTTCACCACAGATGTAATGTTGTCTGTTAGGTGGTTATTTTTTGGTAGAGTCATATATGCAACTTTACACTGAAAGTCTGTGATCTATGGACCATCTTAATTTGTAACATCTATATCATTTTCTGGCTGTCATCTCTTTTTCCTCCAGCAGAATACCAAAAGTATTCTCCAATTATGAACTGTTGCTTAATTAATTTCTATGGGTTCGATCTGTTGCTTAATTCTTTTTTCGTTTTCTTTTCTCCAGTCTTGGCTGTCCCCAGTTTCAGAGCGAGCTGGGAGCATCTCCATTTCCTATTTATCATGACACATGTGATATGATTGATATCTGTTTGGCTCTCGGTTTGCCATCTGGCAATCTCCATGTCAACTTGTGGATTGTCTTATGTTGGAAGACAATCCTCTAATCACAAGATCAATTCCTCCACAAATGTAACGCATCCTGCTGCAATTGTCACTCCTGATGCATATTCCCTGTTTTCCCACGACCCTCTCCCTGTCTGTGTTGTCGCTCCCTACATTCATTGAAATACCCAAGTACCACCAGGGGAATGCCTTCCAAATTTGACTGAAGACTATCGAAGAAGGTGTATTTGTTATCATCCTCTGTATTTCTGTATGTTATCACCGATAGTTTAATAAATCTGGAGTTAAATTGAGTCTCTCACTATAATTGGCTTACATTCGAGTAGTGTTGTTGTGCTTCCCTTGGATGATCACCCTGACGATGTTGGTTGTCCTCTCTGCGTGACCATAGTACGTACGGTGTTTCCTGTATTCAGTACCCAATTAATCCATCTGGCCGTCTTGATGCATGGAAGGGAGATCTTGCATTGATGCACTTCCCGGAAAACTAGAGCTATTCTTCTTCTCTGATATACAGATCGACTCCTCACATTCCAGCATCCAATGCTGATAATTGGTTTTGGTTTTAGGAGATCCACTGTCAGGGTGAATGCACCATTGCACCACCATTTTGACGCTCACCATTTAAACATCAACAATATTCACAACATATTGGGAGGCTCCACAGCCCCCTCTCCCCCTCGATCCCACCAACAGCCCCTGCCGTTCCGACGCATATGCAGTAATTAAATAATTTAAAATGTTTTGTTACTAAAAACGATTGATAATACGAACTCAAATCTGCAAAATATATGCACGTACGATATTCTGCTACATTTTGAGAAATCGATCATCATCACTGGAATTCGGATCAGTTCTTTTTAATAACAATTTGTTATAACCAAATTTATTAAATCACTTTTAAAGATTTATGATATGGAATACTTGCGCAAACGGTTTTTGTATTATTTAAAAAAGCATATTCTACAAATTATAAATAATGTAGATTAAATATTTTTTACTTCGACAAGGAAACGCGCCACTTTGTTAGTATTTGACCACGGAAAGCAATATATTGTGTCTCATCTCATTTTTATAATTGTTTTTACAAATATATTGCAATGCGTTTATTACAGTAACAAACATGACCATTTTGTATACATTAAAATAAAAAAATATGCTTTCTATGTAGCGTTGAATTATTTACTAAAATTGTAAGTTGTAAAGAAAACGTTTGCTGCTTGCGCGTGTTTTTCTTTGCTTCCTGTGCAACTGTGAGTTTGAGTAAATTTATACCATCTAAAGATAGGTGCCGCGATTTAATTTATCTTTGATATAGTGAATATGTAAGCCGCCTTTTGCTACTGATGACATAACAGATAAATGGACGAAATGCATGTTTAACGTAAAACTAACACGACTATGTAACAGTATAAAGTTGCACTGTCATGTTTGGCTCTGTAAGTGTAACATATTATCGCCCACGTCCCATGCCCATACACTTTTAGTACGAATCTCTATACGATTGAAACATTAACATTATGCTATGGGTAAGGCGTTACATTGACACATATTACTCTACTGCTGTTAAACAACATCCCGATATGATAAAAAAAATCTTTAAGAGGCAGTCGTTGAACAATTGAGTCAAGCCCGTTTTCATATATGATATAAAATTAATGTAAAATATCTTGAATATACCATGGAAAAATCTAGCGGTGCTACATTTTGTAAATTTAATGTTTAAAACATGTAAATACAGGTTTGTACAAAATTATACTCGATGATGATGTGTATAAAAATAAATAAATAATAATATAATAAATAATTTTGTATTGTAGGCAGATAGCAAAATGGCTATTTCTTGACAATAAAATATATAGAATGTTACTTTTAGATATTAATAATCTGGCGGTGTGTTCTTCCACATGTGAAGGTCCACTGCCCACTTTTTGTGTTCATTTGCTTGCTTAGTCTTGGCGATAACCAGTTGGTGACGTATTTAAAAAACACCTGTTAGTTATCTAGTGTTGTTTGCTGCACGCACAGAAGGTTTTTCTACTCTCCAGAGGGAGCCACTGGCAGATTGTTATGTTGTAGTCATTGGCAACAACGAACATTACTTTTTTAGTGGTCATCAGAAACAAAGGTTTAAGAACTAATATTTATTATTTATTTATTATACCACTGTGCTTGATTTGTTGCCCTATGGTCGGGTGTAAGCTAGCACATATTGGAACGATTTGTTAATACAAAAATGCATTTCTTCTTTCAGTATTAATTGATTGCTTTCGGTTATCACAAATATATCCATGGTTACATGTGAGGCTATGAGTATTTATTGAACTACAAATCATTAGTGATATTTTGTTTTTGCTTGTTTTAGCCACTTAAACGGAAATGTTTCTAACGAGATCTGAGTATGACCGCGGGGTCAACACGTTCTCACCAGAGGGCCGCCTGTTCCAAGTGGAATACGCCATTGAAGCCATTAAGGTAACACTTGTATAAACTCCTCCTTGTTCCCTGCTGTATAGGGTTGAGGGTCAGGTACAGTAAAGCTGCACCACTCTCTGTGTCTTCCTTCCATGCTTGTATAGAAACAACATAAACTATGGGCATATAGAGTAGTTCATCTGTGTCGTTATTGAGCAAATGTCTCTTAGAATTCCATCAACAATTCATTTAAAACATCGCACATTATGTCTGTTGGTTTTCATAACTTTGGTGCGTGGATATTAAAACATAAGTTTATTAAAGTCACCATTGAGTTGAGTTTGATTGTTAGATTGGGTAACTTGTGAAAGTGTATCACAGGCTCTTTATGGTAGTATATATATATATAGTTCGTGGGGTGGTCACAGGTTGAGGTGACCGGTGGCATAATCGACCCCACTTTTAAGGTTTAGCCTCAGTTATATATAGTGTAATGCGTCAGCGGGTAGTGTTGGTTTTAGATTTGGTGTGGTTGACTGGTGTGCTTGGCTAGTATTATACTGTGCAGTAGGTCTATGGTGATTTTAGCAGTAATGACATTGTTTGATATATGATATCATGTATACCAATACTGCTTGTTTATGTGCCGAAATGTGGGCTCGGTCAACCTGAGGTACAGGAGACTAGCATGGGCTCAGTCACAGGCCTGGCCTTGGGATGTCGAGCCCACATTTCTCTCTTTTCACGTTAATAAATAAACGTCATTCATTTGGCCTTTTTTCATCACTATATTGGACTCTGTGTTGTTGCTTGCTTAAATGAGAGTATGCTGCACCGGCACAATGCGGCATACGTATTTTTGTGCGGGCAACAATGCAGACAAGTGAAGATTGGCCCAGTGGATTATTCTAATTATATGCTAATTCAACTTAGCCGTGGGCGCAAAGGACCAATCAGCGCATAGTAGTAGCGAGCAGTTGTAGCGCGCGCTAGAAGTCGGCCACATTGGTTCGAGAGAGCAAACTATTCGGTTGAGTTTTGCGTCCCTCCCATCCCACCCACTTCTGTAGAGTTTAGCATTAATAACACATGTGCATCATTAGTGGAAGAGGGGTCGTCAGCATATCTCAATGCTTTCCCCATTTTCTTAGTTCAGGTGGACAATGTGTTCACGGGGTTTTGATGCGGAGACAGCTCGCTTCTCTTCCACTGATGATTTTAGTTAGGTAGGACATAATCGACCCCACTTTTAAGGTTTAGCCTCAGTTATATATAGTGTAATGCGTCAGCGGGTAGTGTTGGTTTTAGATTTGGTGTGGTTGACTGGTGTGCTTGGCTAGTATTATACTGTGCAGTAGGTCTATGGTGATTTTAGCAGTAATGACATTGTTTGATATATGATATCATGTATACCAATACTGCTTGTTTATGTGCCGAAATGTGGGCTCGGTCAACCTGAGGTACAGGAGACTAGCATGGGCTCAGTCACAGGCCTGGCCTTGGGATGTCGAGCCCACATTTCTCTGTTATCACGTTAATAAATAAACATCATTCATTTGGCCTTTTTTCATCACTATATTGGACTCTGTGTTGTTGCTTGCATAAATATATATATAGAGATAAAGCAATATTGTTATTTTTCACCGAATTTCTACTGGCCAGATTCAAAAATAGTTTAGTTAACATTTTCATGAAATTCTAGTGAGTTGAAAAAATTGAATTGCAGTTCATAATGTCATATATAAAAATCTATGTAACACAAGTTGTCTTGTGAAAAGATATAATTACAATGTATGATTTGTATTTGTTGCTGTGTCATAGCTGGGCTCAACAGCGATAGGAATACAGACGAATGAAGGGGTTGTGCTAGCTGTGGAGAAGAGGGTTACTTCACCGCTCATTGAACCTTCCAGCATTGAAAAGATCATGGAAGTCGACACCCACATTGGTACGCATACACTCTCGGATGTCCTTTTGTGTTATGTTGGTTACATTTTATATTAGATTTTCACTTCTAGATGGTGTCTTTTATCATACTTATGCAATGGTTTTCCTTCCACAGTTTCTCCCAGTTGTCTATGATTCTGTTCTCACCAGGTTTTCTTTAGGCGATGCGGTTTCCGTTCTTGTGTCCAAGTTAGCACTATCTGACAATGGCTGTCTGTCTTCATTCTTTCCTGTGTATTATTTGCACACTATTTTTATTTAATTTCTATTAATTTAATGTGGAACATGCAATTTAATTCCGGAAGGATCATAAACACTTCCATTATCAACCTGCTGAGTGCAGTTTTAAAATAAAAACTTCCATTGTAAAATATTAGTTAAGAGTTTGTTTGTTGCAGGCTGTGCGATGAGTGGACTCATTGCGGACTCCAGAACTATGATTGACCGTGCCAGGGTGGAAGCACAGGTAGAACATTGCTATTTTATCACACGAGTAGAGGTTGTACAGCGTTGTTACTCATCACATCTCAGGCAGTCCACATCACCACATTTCACTACAACTCCATCTTACTTGTGTTGTTCACCTTGTGGCCCCCTCTATGCAGAGCTAGTCCTTGTATTGCTCCTCCGTTCCAGCTATTATTTCTTTCCACTCCCCCTACTTCTTTTCCTCCTCTGCATTGTTTTACATCCCTCTTTAGGCAGTCTTCTCGTCCTAAATGTGGTCTGCCTCTTTCCTGCAGCCGTGCTGTTTCGCCGCCTCAACTCTCTTCAGGAATCGGTCCACTTTCCTCACCAAGTGACCAACCCACATCATCTGTCTTCACAGTCTTCCTCCTAATAAGCTGAATAGATAATTGTAACAATAAAACATTGTCTTGTGTTATAATAGTAGGCAGAGGGTAGTCACGAGAGACTATGCTGTGCCCTGTTGTCAGTTTCTGGAAATTTGCCAGCATCCACTGTGGTTATGCAGTCTGATTTGGGAGTGACAGTCCCTGTAGCAGGATAGTTACATATCATTAAGGGTTATGATGGAAGTAAAATGTTGATATGTTTAGTGGAAACTATATACATGCCAGTGAAGATACACCTGGAAATAAACTATTCGGGTAGATCGTTTTGTAAAGATTGTATACATTAGTTTATGTGTTATTAAAAATACTGTAGTATTTTTTCCCGATACTCTGCTATTTAGGCCAATTTCCAGTGGTTGTAGAAACCTTTCAGGAGAGTTGGTGAGCTGCAATCTCGCGTGTAGCACACTGACAGTTAAAGGTTGTTTAAGAAAATGTGCACACGTATTCTGTTCTCATTTTGTCCCTACCACCCTCCCCCAGAATGGAAAGAAGAAAGAGATGAACTATAATAAAACTTTATTTGTTCACAAGGTACAAATACAGCTGTACATAGCATGCATTTTGACTTTAAAACAGTAGCAATTAATGACATAATACTGATTGAATTGGAGTGAAGTAATAGCTGGACCATGTATAGTGAAACATCTGAATATAGATAAACATTTGAACAAAACCAGTTTGCTCTGCTAATTCTACTTATGGTTGTTTGTAGAGACTATACAAAAAATTATTATTCGGACTCGATTAGATTATCGATTACTGATCTGATAATTGAATAATCGGATAACTATATAATAATCAGATAATATGTAGAAAACAGTATCAAATAAACCATTTTCACAAAATGGCACTTACGGTATATCCAGACTACGAAATACCATTTTAAGATTGCACGAGATAAAATAGTTCGTCCAGATAAACATCAACTGACATACAAGAAATAAATAATGCATTATGCACTGTATGATATTTCCAGTACTCAACACAGGAAAGAATTTGTTAATCTCTGTAGAATAGGATGTACAGTATTGTAATGTTATTGTTCTCTGAAACTCGCAAATATCACTACGTCTTGCTCACAACTTCACTAGTTCCTTGGTCTGCCACTAGCAGCTTTGTGTTCATAGTTTGCGCTGGGGACCCATTGTCACCCACCAGATGGCACCTTCCACATTCACAGGCTATGTTTTCAAGAGTTTCAAGAGTTTATTGGTTGACAATAGCTCAGGATTCTTTTGAGGCATGGAGGACATACAGTGATCAACAGTCTTAATTAAACACATTTTGTCCAATACACGAAAAATGTATACATGCACATAGATCTATGAACATTATGACACATAACTATCAAGTGGACACATTATATTATGGCTACTAAACAGTCTGCTGGTTTTGGCGGTATACAAATCTACTTTATTATTACTACAAAACAGTCCACAGTATCCAGGTCATTAGTTCGAATGATTCAATTAATTACAGTATTTCTTGTGTATAATGGCACTACGAGATGGAATATGTATGCAAAATTAGAGAAAAGGTTACTGCAGAGTTTTTGAGAAAAATGTGAAAATTTTGCATTTTGGGGGGCCCTTAGAATGATTGAATCAAATAGAGATTTCTCGTGTATAGTGGCACTACAACATGGAATGTCAATATGAAATTGGAGAAATAGTTACTGCTGAGTTTTTGTGAAAATAGGCAAAATGTGAAAATTTACTAGTTTGGGGAGCCTGGGGGCCGGTAGAATGATTCAATCAAATACAGATTTCTTGTGCATAGTGGCAGTACACTAAGATATGTATATTGTCTATGCAAAATTAGAGAAAACGTTGCTGAATGATTTCGGAGATATTGCAGCTAACTGCACATGACGGACACAGAGTGATGGCATAAGTCGGCCCAAAGAACTAAAAACACTGCTATAACAAGTGTTGTTGGTGTTGTAGAACCACTGGTTCACGTACAACGAGCGGATGAGTGTTGAAAGCATCACACAGGCTGTCAGCAACCTAGCACTACAGTTTGGAGACGATGATGCCGATCCAGGGGCAATGGTGAGTCTAGACTGCCAACAAACAAGAGAGGTGTAATTCCCCTGTAAAGTGCAACAAACCACCGATGCTAGAAAGCACAAATGTGGTGCTAATTTTCCTGTTAAATTTGACATTGTTAATAGTACTTCCACATAGGAATGCTGTTTTTTATCTGAAAAAGAACTATCCTGAAGAATTATCAGTAATCTTAGAACAAAGTACGGACAAGAATGAGTCAAAGACATTATGAAACTCGAAGAATTGACCAGAAAGGTTTCATGCCACATGAATCACCTTGTAGTTACGCTACTTTGCAGACATCAATGTAACACCTCCCAGTCTCAGTCTGAAATGCCCAATAAACACGATGAATGCGAGAAAAATAGTGGACAAAGCCAGGAAGGATCTACTGAGAGAGAGAATAGGTGTCATAAACAACAAATTGGACACGTTTAGGGAGAAAAAACTTGCCCTAGAAATGAAATTGTTTACTTCGATGCCAAGGGAAGACAAAACAACATGAGCCATATTGCACATGTCACCGAGAGTATGCACAAGAAAAAAAATGGTGACATCAACAACAAATTCAGCGCTTGGAAGCGAAGAGAGACAGAACGAATGAAACTGATCTTACCGGAACCCAGTTAAAAAGGTGGGTGGTAAACTTGTCTAAATACAAACTGTCCGGGGACCAGAATAAGATACTAGCGATGGGGCTAATTACTTGGTAACACCACAGAAATTACCGACTGAGGAGTTCGTTGTAGCGGCAGAGCAAGTGAGATGGAGCCTACCACAAGAAAGAAAAAAACTTCATGCAGATATTGCGGGAGTTCTGAAGTCAGCAAAAGTTCCCAAACCGAATCTAACCAAACAGGAAAGCTCTAAAAAAACTACAGGGGGAGAAGTCCATCACCATACTCCCTGCGGACAAGGGAAAGGCCACAGTCATCATGGGAACGAAAGAATACCAGGAAAAATGAAAGAAATGCTAAGTGACCAAGCAACGTATGAGAAGTTAAAGAAGGATCCGACCAGGAAGTACAAGGCAGAACTCATCAGAATGGTAAATTCCCGGGAGAAGGAGGGGAAGATCACCAAGGGTCAGTACTGGTACTTGTATCCCACACTAGAAAAAGTACACAGATGAATGGATCACCAAAAATCCACAAGGAGGGTGTGTCGCTCAGACCAGTTGTCGACTACACACAGACAATAATGTACAGAGCATCCAGGGATTTGGCCGACATACTACAACCACTTGTTGGAAAAACAGAACATCACACAGAAAATTCACAAGAATTGGTCAAAGAAATGACAAAAGCTGAGAGTGGAAGAAAAAGAATCATTTGTGTCATATGATGTTGTGTTGCTGTTCACGAAGACTCCGATCAAAGAAACGTGCGATAATGACAAGACACTAAAGAAGAGAACCAACCTAAATATAGACGACATCATGGAGTTGTTGAAATTTCTCTTGGGGACTACGTACTTTAGATTTGGAGGAGAAATTTACCAACAGAAGTTTGGAGTAGCCATGGGCAGTCCAGTATCCCCCATTGTTGTGAACTTGTACATGGAGGACTTGGAGCAAAAAATCATAGCCACACCACCAGACATTTGCCAACTGAGAAACTGGAAGCGATATGTGGATGATGTAATTTGTCTGGTACACACAGGAAAGACAAAAACAACAACACATGAACACTGTAGACCCCACAGGTAGCATAATTTTCACACAGGAAGACGAAGAGAACAACAGCATGCACTTCTTGGATGCGAAGCTCACCAGAAAGGAAGATGGCGGTGTGAAGTCCACTGTGTACGGGAAGAAGGCGCACACTGACCAATACCTGAACTTTGCGTCCCACCACCCCAAACATCAGAAGTTAGGAGTTGTCAGAATCCTTATGAACAGGTGTGAGATGATAACTTCTGAGGAGGAGGGCAAGAAGGAAGAGGTAGAACACTTGAGATGAGTTCTAAGAGTATGTGGCTATCCGTCCTGGGCCTTGAAAAGAGTCACAGATAGCAAAAAAGAAAAAAAGACCAACAAAAAGACAATCGACAGAAAGTACAGGAGCCAAGTAATCATCCCGTATGTGGAGGGGGTCTCAGAGAAAGTACATTGAGTACTGAAGAAGTATGGAGTAGCAACAGCCATGTGTCCCCACACCACCCTCAGGTGCGTGTTGGTACATCCGAAGGACAAAGCAGAGCTAGAAGAACAGGGCGAACTGGTGTAACAAATACCATGCAAGAACTGTGGTGCTGAGTACATTGGGGAGACAGGAAGACTACTCAAAACACGACTGGAGGAACACAGAAAGGACGTAGACAACATGAAAAATGAGAAATACACAAGGAGCGGGAAAAAAGATTGATGTCTACCATCAATAAATCTGCCCTTACAGACCATGCGACAACTGAAAACTACGTAATAGACTGGGAGGGATCGTAATTTGTAGACAAGGAACCCAACCGAAGAATCCGGCTTTGATCTGCTTCCAGTTTGTCTCTTGTTTTACCCGATACCTAATAATTGATTATTCCATTGTCAGCTTAAAAAACTGTAATTTAAACATGTTGTCTGAGACAATCGTAGATTGATTTTATGTTATAATTCTTGTTTTGGTAATGTTTGTTTTGCTATTTCCAGAGTCGCCCATTTGGGGTGGCGTTGCTGTTTGCTGGCATTGACCCCAAAGGCCCACAACTGTGAGTGCAACACTCACTACCAGGATGCACATCAAATTGCATTGAATTCTTCAGTTGAAAATGGTTTATTTGATGACGACATAAATTTTTTTTTATGAACATTTTATGTGACTTTTGTAGTCATTTCTAAAAACTTTTTAATGACATGGACATTTTAGTTTTTTTAATCTATTTATTGATTAACGTTTTACAACTTTCATGGTAGTTTTTTTATTACATCAAGGTGACAGTCACACCATACATGATTCCAATCATGTGGTTTCGTCTTTGGATGGCAATCATGTACATGGTGTGTTTAATTTACTGACCAATGACTGACTAATTTAATTAATATAAATTCAGTAGTTTCTTGCCTTTACAAAATCAACCCACATAATTTCTGACCTTCCAGGAGCACCATCTTCAAATAACTTCTTAACAAGCTCTCTCAACCCGCATTTGCCTCTCAGAAGTGTTAGCTTTCTTTCAGTTGTTCCAACTGCAGTTGACAGCCGATGTTATTTTCTTCACCTATCTATTCCTGAGATATCCCCTTGTTTCCTGCAGCTACCACATGGACCCGTCAGGTACATTCATTCAGTACGACGCGAAGGCCATCGGGTCGGGATCAGAGGGCGCCCAGCAGGCACTGCAGGACACCTACCACAAGGTCAGTCACACCCCAAGTGAACACCTGGTCATAACAGTGAACACCTACTCGTAATAGTGAACACCTGGTTGTAATAGTGAACATTTGATGGAGTGAACACCTGGCAGAGACTCTGCAATAGTGACTACTTGGTTATAACAGTGACCATCTTGTTGTTATAGCAAATACCTAGTTATATAACAAAGAATATCTGGTCGTAAGTGTATTTGATGACGTTTGAATGTAACCATGTGTTGGATTACAATCAAGGCTTAGCCATTGTCTGTACATTGTTGCATTGTAGCTGGAACCTGACTAACAGAAATATGCTCAAGAAAATTGTACTCATGATTACGATGAATTTAGCAGTGTAATTGAGTATTTTTGACAAATATAATTGCGTACGAATACGGTTACTCAAAAGCACATTGTTACCGGGAGTTATTGTATTGCTAATAATGACACCATGAAATTGTTGCATATGTCATGAATTACAATGTCAGACCGCAAATTATTATATAAAACTTTCTTAATATTCTTAATTAAAAAAATAAGGTCTCTTATCACGTGGTTGTCTAGTGGCAAGGTCACTAGACTATCAATCGAGAGGATTTGGGTTCAATTCCACCTCCGACCGTTGGGCAATTCAATCGACGGTACCTGGGTCAGCCATACATCCTCTCTACCTGGTGTCTATGCAAATGGCAGTGTAGCAGTGGCTAGAGCTTTGGATTTTCAACCGAGAGAACCCGGGTTCGAATCCTGTGCGGCGGTGTCGAACCTTGGGCAAGTACCTGGCTATAGACAGTGGTGGATATTTGTGTACGAATAGTCTTTGCGTATTAATTGCAGTGTGGCTGGATGCTTCTCAGAGAAGTCGAGACGGTGTTCGATTGAACAGGTCTGCCAGGGAGTAAAGTGCTTTGAGCTGTCCCGAGGACTGCTCAAAGCACTGACAAAACACCTGCTCTAATAATGGTGTAAGCACCATTATTACTAGAAATAAATAAAGTTAAATTCAAATGTTATGTGTGTCCTTGCAGTCGATGACACTGAAGGAGGCTTGCAAGGAGTCACTGGTCATTCTCAAACAGGTCATGGAAGAGAAACTCAACGCCACTAATGTTGAGGTAGGTCACACTACTAGTGGGGAATCGGTTTCACTTTCATAATCGATCATTGGTTTGTGGGTGGCCATTCTAGGAGGTTTGATCACTGCTTTTATCTTGATGTCTATGAACTTGGTTTCCAAGGATTTGGGCACAAAAGAAGTTATCTTGTTATTACTTATAATAGTAGTTAATGAGTTGTTTTATTGTTGCAGATGGCAACTGTGACGCCACAAAGAATGTTCAAGATGTTCTCCAAGGAAGAGATAGAAGGAATCATAAAGGACATTTAGTATGCATCTTCGTTAAGTAGTGCTAGGGTTTGAAGCATTCATCAGACACCTGTGTCGTGTCAATGCGCTGGTCACCACCAGGTGGTACTGGCTGTCTGCAGTGTGGCATGAATTAGAGTCCGCTCTACATTTCCAGTGTTACACTTTTATATTGTGTCAGTGTTACACTTTCACATTGTGTTACACTTCTACATTAAGTTGGTGTTACACATCTACTTTTTGTACTAATCCACACTGTTACAATTTGCCGTGCCAATGGTACATCATTAGAAATGCCTTGAAGAACAAACACTGTTTAAATTGCTTCAGTTTAGACTGACGAGACATTGCGATGGTAGTCTTGCAAACAAACTTGTTAAATCATCTGGCTGTTACCAATAGTCGGTAGTTAAGAACATGACGCAATTATATCTTCACTGTTTAAGAAATATGTCTGATACCTTTGTAAAATAAACTGTATTTGAATTGTGTACATGTCTTCAGCAGTTATCAGCAAGATGTTGCAAGAAACAACCAGCATTGTGCAGGTTTATAAACAGTAGATTTTGCTATTTACTGATACAAGCAAGAAAAACCACAAAAACCACATTGGTTTAAAGATAAAGCTTTTGAAAAGTATGCTTTAATAATGAAAATACTCTTTAACAGTACTCTTCCACTAACGTGTGGCTACCACAGCAATACGTTCAGTATAAGAAGGGAAAAAATGATAACTTCATAGTTTCATACACACACCTTCTGTTCAGTTAATTACACCCTGGCTTCATCCACTCTGTCACTTTGTAATCCCTCCATCATTTCTGCAGCCTTCCACTTTGTTTACCCTCCATCAAGTCTTCAAAGATGGTGTTCACCAAGTCTTAGATGCTGTTTTTAAATGTGTCTGAACCACTTTAATTTGCAATTACAGGCTTCATCCATAACACTGTCTTACTATGACAAAACCCAAAACAGTTTATTTTTAACTGCAGTACATATGGATGTTGACTTCGAGCGCAACACATACAGGTAGTTTGGTGTTGGGATGATTGAAGTGCCCCTTAGTGAATTAGCCATTGCACTCATGTCAATGTAATTCCAAGTTTCATGGGGCATGAGGGTTTAGACTCTAAAGGCTAAAAAGGTCCGAGGTTAAAATAAAATTAATGTGTAGCATTGTACATTGATTTTTTAGATCATGTGTGACATCTGAGGATATATTACTGGTTTAGTATCATTGATATTGTTGAAACAATGCATCACTGTGAAATTTTGTTGCCAGTATGATTGCTCACTTGTCTGCACTGTGTTATTTGGTGGCGTTATATATTACTCAAACTGTACACAATTACTTGATCTTGCATTACACATAATTAGTGGGATACACGGGTGATGGAAATAAACATGACCTATTTAAATCTTTCTAGTGAAAAAAAAAACTGATTTGAGAAACTTGAAATAACAGTGGCTTCGTTTTGCCTTGCGAGTGGCATCTTTTTGTTGTTTAATTATTAGTAGTATTTCACTAAAAACAACTTCTCTAACAATCTGTTTGCAGTACCACTCGATAATGTCCTGGTATCGGTACACTTCTGGCATTGTGTAGTTGGTTCACTACTAGAATAACGGAGGTCATTATACTTGTTACTTTTCAAAAGGCAGCAACTCCATTTCTTTTGCTACATCCCAGTAATTACATGACGGTATGTGGGCGGGGCTAGTGTATCCTGTGGGCGGGGCTAATGTATCCAGAAAAGTACCTATAATGCAGCATTCTAGTGATCTCATGTTTATCATAAATGACTTCGTCACGCCTACCTGACCCATTTGCATAAATTTACCAGTGGTGAAGTCGGGCTGCTTCTGACTTGAGTTCACGGAGTTGTTTTCACGGTAAACATGAGGTGATTGGAATGCAACATTATCGCACCGAGATTTGAGTTGCTTGACAAATAGACAAACAGTCAACAAATAAAACATTTTATTAGTTACATATTCCACTACATCATGCATAAGTATTAGTGAAATACTGTTTCAATAAAAAAGCAATATAATGACATACATGAGTAGCAATGCTGCCAAAGCAATCATAAAGTGTCAAAATTAAAACAAAACAGCTGGCAAGACAAAGCACATCACTATAAAGGGACTTGTAACATAAACTGTCATACTTTATAAAACTTAGGATACTGTAGGTCTGATGTGTGGGAAAACACAGGGAACAAATTTGCAACCGTTTAATATTCAGATGATTTCATATATCAATAAGGATAATAACGTCAACAAATTTAATGGTGTCTCATATTAACTGTAGCTTTCCACACATCAGACTAACAAGGTACACATAAATAGTTGAACCAACGAATTACAGAAGTTAGTAACTGTTGTCCATGAATCGTGTACAATGAAACCTCTACAAGGTACACTGCTGACTGGCAATGATAACGTATGTCTGTTATGAACAGGTTTTGAAAAATGAACTACAAGTGTTTTATAGAAAGTTGTACATAGTAGATTTCACTATACATGTATACTTTCTCTAGTCTCCACCACCGTGTAGCGAAGACTACATGTGTATCTTTTACGATAACTAATCTGATCGCGTGTTCCTCCTGGAAACATCAGATGACGGGATAAAGTCATGTGTTGAAGTGGTCGTAGAAGCACAGCTATGGAAGACAGCACAACAACATCTTAACATATACTTTCTGCAGTCTTAGTACACATGCGAACAGCAAATGATAGGCCAACAGAATTTCTAGTATTTCTTTGCAAACTTGCCACTGTGATTAATCTGCTGCGAACGTGGAAGACCAAGAACAGTATCCTATCCTGTTTAATTTGCAACAAACATGGCTTGGTGTTGAAATGTCCGACAGTATAATAATCCAGGGTTAAGCAGCTGCAAGATTTTGCATGATCACAGGCAATACATACTATGTTCCGTTATAAAGAACATCCCTATAGTTACAGCTGTGTTGATGCATGTACACAAATAATGGACTAAAGCTAGTTTACCTGGATTTTATATTACATAATCACCAACAGAACAAATATAGTGAAATTACACTAATAATACATCAAATATATCTAGACATATTACTGCTGTTGGAATGTTTAACATTTGAGCCCAATTCCAAAGCCTTCATGATCTGACCTCACACAATGTTATCAGGTTTTCTCTCCGATATTTTAATAAAACACAGAACTTGAATATATGTAAGCAGAGAATTAATTAATATATATATTTTCATAAAAATTGTGACAATCTGCACCCAGTTTGATACACGTACACAGCTGAGGGATGATTTGTAACTGACACAATGCAGAAACGTAAAGTTCCACACTACCCTAAAACACCTAACAGGGCTACAATAAGCATGCAGTCTATGAAGATTAATTCAGTGAATGCACAGACAATAAATTATGCGTTTGCAATTTTTATGCTATTTATTTGTTTCTCATTAGGTGCAAACCATGTTGATATCGGCGGTCCATGTGACAGCCTGCTCAAGTTGTAACATTCAATCACATCGTAGGACTGCGACCACCACTGGAGATAAAGAACTACCCATGTTGGGTAGTATTTTTATAGCGGTGCCCTAATATAGTGTTCTAGTGATAGAGTACTCAATCCTTTCGAGATCAATAGCTCTATCGGAGTTTAACAATACATAACCTGGCCTTGATATATCTCTCGCTATCCACATAGACTTACCTATACTATAATGGTTTCTCAAAGCTACATTCTTTCAGAGGATGGGTTCTCTAATGTTCTGAAAATGCCTCAATTTCCAATATATTAAAAATATTCTTTCCTGTGACTCGTGATATGACAGATCAACTGTACATGCAAAAAGCCTACCACAGCCTAAGCCCTACCGCTAATACTGGCGATAACGTTATCACAGAAACTGTGTAGCTGTGAGTTGATACACTGCGATGGTTCAGTTTTTCGGTTTGGAATTCTTAACGATGTCAATCTGTGCCCTCTCGCGTATCTCCTCCAGACTGTATTCCTTGAGCAGCTTGCCGTTCTCAAACACGGTTTCCAGAAGGTCCTGCAGGGAGACAGATGTTGTTGCAAGACATACGAGTCAATATAAACATTTTTGGGTGGGAAGTACCGTTTTTTTCTCCAGTCGCCCTGCGTTTTGGACTAAGGCCCGTATGCCAGAAGCTGGACTAACTTTTAATCCCGTGTTTAAACCTAGGACTAAGTTAGTCCATATGCCAGAAAGTGGGCTAAATTTAGTCCATATGCCAGAAGCTGGATTCGTTTTAATCTCAGGTTTAGTCCACTGGACTAAACCTCAAAAGTTAGTCCTGCTCCAGGGTAGGATTAGTGGTGGACTAACTCTCACAAATCAATAATTTGTAATCATTTTTGTAGCATATTGTAGTGACTTCAAACTAAAACCACTTTTTGCACACATTGCTACAGGTTTCAATGCTATTATATTATTTTCTATATATCCCCAAAGTGTGTAAACCTATGTTTGCTCAGGAAATCAATAGAATTACTATTAAATAGCTATAAGGTATTTTAACAACTTTATAATACACTTTCATTGAATCAGTGTGGGTTTATTTAAACTGTTATGTTGTTAATTGTTTATTTGCTAATTAATGCATTTAAGTTAACAAATCAATTAAGATTTCTAGAAAGTAGTATAACTTTTTTACAAAAAATTTGTAATTTAATTGACAAATTCCCAATTAACTCTCAATTAAATGGTCATTTAAAATTGGTTGCTAATGAGTATTTCATGCCCATGTTATGTATCTAGGTATTTCCTCTTGTTTCTTACAGAAAAATAGTCACATCTTAATGTAATCTGCAATTTTACACATAATATAATAATTATTTTTAATTCATTTAAGTTAACATAATTGAACAATGTGATTAATTAATTGTAATTGGCCTGTTGTGTGATGTTGATTGGTAAACGTCTGAGTTAAGTTGCCTACTATCTGCTTTGCATAGTGAAATTAACTATTTTCTGTTAATTTTATTAATTAATATTTGCAGAAAGTCAACTTTAATAATTAATTCATTAATTTGACTAAACATGTTAATTTATTTAATTGAGAAATTCACAATTAACTCTCAATTGAGCGTTCATTTAAAAAGGTTATTAATTAGTATTTTGTGTTCATGTTATCTGGGTATTTCCCCCACTTTCTTACAAAAATATGTCATTTCGGAATTCGATCAGCAACTTTAACAACACAATGTAATTATTGTTGTTAATTGAAATACAGTTAATGTAATTGAGCAATTGTCTACATTAGTTTTATTTACCTAATAAATGTGTAATGTTAATTGGTAAAGATTTCAGTTAATTGTAATTTAAGTAATTAACTTCTCAAGTTAACTGCCCCATGTTTGCATTGTGTACTGTAATTAACTGATTAAAAAATAATTAGTTAACATACATACAATAAAACCTATCTTAGCGGTCACCTGTCCATAACGATAACCTGAATATAATGGTCACTTTTGAAAGTCCTCAATGACTTCCTATTAGTTTGCACTGCCCACTATTTGTCCATAACGGCAACCTGCCTATTGTGTATAACGGTCAGTTAATTTGGACTGAACCATTCATAATCAACCTGCTGCTTGTGGGCAGCTCAAAGTGAATTCATAATTTCCCTGAATAAAATGTCATAGCTTCCGTGTCATCACATGTATGCAGGACTACCAAATTGCAATCGGTCAAACATGGCATTATTAGCTTGTTGCAGCCACTAAACATGTGGCTTCCTTTACTCCAGCAAAGGGGAGCAGAATCAGCTTTGATGTCCAAAATTAGCTCAGAGAAGCCATGGAAGCGGGCCTTTGTAATATTTACCTAGGTGGCTTGGAAAGACTGCTTAGGTAAATATTACAATGGCCAGTTACCTACCACTTGGGGTAGCTCAAATTGTATTGATAATCCCCCCTGAGCAAATGGGGGCCAACGTTTGCGGGGCACTCATTTACACCCTCATGTTTCCTTATGGACATCAAAGCTTTTTTTGTTCGTTGTTACTTGATTTCACCATGGCCCAAAAGAAAAATAGAACATCAATTAAATATAGCAAATTGTGTAGTGTATTATTTAATATTATTGTTAACTCTAGGTTTGTATTGTTCATGAGAGTACCAACTAGCGAGCATCAACGTAACCATTCCTAATACTGTGGCTCCACCTAGTGAGTATCCCAGTCATGAAACTCTCCATAACGACAACCTGCCTGTAATGGTAATTTTGCGCAGTACCGACTACGACCGTTATGGACAGGTTTTACTGTACATAAATAGACAGGCAGCCAGCCTACCAGCCAGCTGAACAGGCAGCCAGCCTACCAGCCAGCTGAACAGGCAGCCAGCCTACCAGCCAGCTGAACAGGCAGCCAGCCTACCAGCCAGCTGAACAGGCAGCCAGCCTACCAGCCAGCTGAACAGGCAGCCAGCCTACCAGCCAGCTGAACAGGCGCACAGACAAACATGCATATGTCAACACAATTAATTTTTTTTCTTATTTTTTGAACACTTATCTTCCAAAAATGATGTTGATTTGTTTATGCACATGTAGCTCCTAGTCACTGCTCATGATCAACACGGTCTGCTCTATTTACAGCCATTGTAAAGTACATTTAGCCAGATGTGAAATATGAGAACCCTGTAGTTTCCCACCAAAATGATGGAAATGCCCTGGGAATTCTACCAGAGGGCTTATAACAACAATAACATGGGTTTAATTCTGGGATTAGTAAATCCCAGGACTAAAATGTTCTGGCATATGGACTAACTTAGTCCCAGGATTAGCTTAATCCCAGGTTTAACAAATTGCAGGATTAACTAATCCTGTTAGTTAGTCCACTTTCTGGCATACATGGCCTTAAGGGTTATTTGAAAAGTAAATAATGCAAACTAATTGGTCTATCCAACATTGCCAGTCTTTCAGATGACACTAGAAGTTGATCCCTTCTGCCTGGTGTCTACGCCAGGGGTAGTAAACGATCTCACACAAGGGGTAAATGTGTAACCTACTGATAATTCACCCTTTCTAGTGAAAATAAAGACTAAACCATACTTTAGTAGTTTTGACTGGAGTAATCATAGCAAAATACAGATAAATCATAATGTGATCATTGTGAATTGAAGTCATCCATTGTGAATTGAAGTCATCCTATCTAACTGTGTTTTAGTCTGTATTCTTTAGTTACTCAAACAGAAACAGGGTCCAACCTTTTTTGGGTCCCCCTTGCCTTCTTGCACTGTCACAAAGTTGCCATCTTGCAGCTCGAGAGACAGACGACCTTTCTTGGAATTCTTGCCTGGGTCCGTTATTGGCTTCTTGAATACATTCACCTGTAACATTATTGTTACATAATTGAGATTATTGTACATCACCATTAAAGCTCTATTGGTGTTACATTAGACTGAATAACCAATATTTATGTACCGCACATATCAATTACTCTATCTATTGTATTATTTAAAACCATACATTTCTATGAAACTTGCGTCACAAATATACAGAATGGGGAAGTGACCCTATTAGCGAGACTAATTTCCTATACTTTACTCTATATGGAACAGATTCGAGAGTGTTCTAGGGTGACCTTATTTGTGAGGTGGCTGTATTACAAAGTTGACTGTAAAGCGATGTTCGAATGTATACACTGTAATGATATATCTAAAATTTTGTTATAGAAATAATCAGACTATACCTTTAAATTCCCATTAATTTAGTGCCATAGCTGAAACTGTTATTTAGCCAGGTACATTCATCAGGTGTGTTGTACATAAGATAATTTGCCAGGTGTGTTAGGCATGCGTTAACTACCCATGTGTGACATTCATAGGTTAATCCACCAGGTGTGTTGTGCATGTGTTAATCCACCAGGCAGGGCTTAAAATCCACCAAAATATTTAGGGTGCCAGCTGGCCCCTGAACTTTCACATTTATGGGCCAACACAAAATGTAGAGGCCATATGGGGAATAGCTGTTTTTGTGTAGTGATTTTGTGTGTGTAGTGATTATAAAATATACATTATAATATATCTCTATATAATTATTGCTATTGTAAATATTATTCTCAATAGTTGGTATACATGTAATGATGAATTTATTCACTTTAAAACAATATAGTTGATTTTATTTGGCAGTTATAATTGCATATTTAGCACATTAGTATTTTATTTTTAACATATGCATGTTTTATTTTATTAATTTGTAATGCCTCTGAACAGCACCCCACAAAATTATGTGTATGAGGTGCTATTTACAAAATTTATTATTGTATTACTATTATTAATTTGTTGGCACATACCAATAGTACCTAGCTGAGGAAGTGTTCTTGTTATTATATTTGGCACTGAAAATGGCACCTGAAGACTTCAAGTGGTTTGTAAGAGAACTTGCTTTGCATTATGTTTTCACATGAACCATTTTCACATAAACTACTACAGTCTCACCCATCCTTACTGGAAATAGAAGTTTTCTGCATGATGGCTGTGAACATTTGTCAGTAATACTGATGCATTTATTAACTAACTGAATTACCAGAACAACATGGCTCAAGCTTTAAAGTAACCATAAAACTGATAGTGGTTATATATTATATAATGTACATATATTTTTCAAGATACGTCATCCTCAAAAAACTGAAGTAGACATTGAAAACATAAATGCAGGATTGCCAACTTGACAAACAATTCTGTAATAATAACCCATCACCCAGCAGTGGCTCCCCACCCCAAGGTCAACATTTTAGCCAGTCCAGCCCTTCTGAGAAGTAGATACAGTGACAAGCCAGCCCCCATTCATAATGCTTCTTATATTCAGGATGTTACTAATCATTAATCATGCTGACCTGGTAGACTTTGTAACTAGTACTAAATTGTTTCAAGTGAAATATGACATTCTCTGCATAGTCTGCCGGGCCTTCCCAGCACTAACATTAGACCACTACCATCACCCTACAGCAGTGGCGGTGTCAAGCTTACATTTATCCGGGTGTTAAATTGATGTTTATGTGCATATAATAATAATATATTTTATTTGGTATAGCGCCACATCCAGTATTGTTCGTGGCACTTCACAACATATTAAAATACATAAAATGGTAGAATTGCAATAAATATGTATATTAATTTAAAATAAATATTAGAGGTAAAGAATAAAATATATATATACATACATATTGAGTAATGTAGAATTTCTAAATAAAGAAGTAAATAAATAGCAGTTATTCATCAAAATTAAATGATATTAATAATAATCAATCTAGCACAATAACTATATAAAAATGATACTAATAAATAAATATATATATGTATGATTAATAATAATAAATAATTTAGTAAAACATCTGATATAAAATAGTTTACGTGAGGACTAGTGAATAATCATTATACGAATACGATAACTAATTAAAATTGGTTTTAGTAGAGGGAAGTGTTCATCTAGAGTGACACTAATATGAAACACAAAAGAAATGTGTCTTCAGACGACATTTGAAGCTGGCGAGAGTGTCACAGGTTTTAACAACACTTGGTAAAGTGTTCCATAGGGATACAGCAGCTACAGAGAATGAGCCGTCCCCAGCCTTGAAACGAGTGCACTTCACTTCCAACATGTTACTGCTCGCAGAGCACAGTGCTCTTGCCGGTTGATATGGGTGCACGAGTTCACACAGGTACACGGACGCATCATTGTGCATGGCTTTGTACGTGAGTACCAGTATCTTGTAATCCACTCTGCACGCAACAGGCAGCCAATGAAGTTCGTGTAACAGGGGCGTGGCGCTGTCACTACATAGACGACGCAGGATCAGTCTGGCATAATATATGTAAGGCATAATATCTGGCACCAATAGATCACGTAGTAATAAACAATATCCAGGAGTTAAATATGTTTTGTTTCTTGTCGTAATACAAGCGTTATAGTTAGAATACATCATTATCATTTGCTGTTTCAGATTTGTGACCAAGTATAAGAGTATGTCACGTGATGTGTGCATCAAGAGGAAACTGTTTTACGACAGAAATTGTTTGTCTGTGGGAAGCAAACATTTTATAATTTATGTATATATAGACATATACATATATAAATATATATATATCAGGCATGTGAGAGGCAGCAAGTCACTTCTGAGGAACATTTGCACGTGGCGCGGCAAACTGGGAAAGAAAGGGGGATCTGGGGTGGAACTCACAGAAAATTCTTTTAAAGACATCATTGTCTGTGATGAAATCTACTATACTTTCTCACTGTTTTTGTCTAATCTTGTAACTTTCATTTTATATAAAATCACAAATATCTTGCATAGATACACTACATTTGGGATTTTATTAATCAAAAGTGTGCGCTGCACATAACTGTAAAAGCACATCATTTTCAGATCACACAAAAAACCAGTAGCAGTGTATAGTATATTATAAAAATTACAACCTTACACAATTAGTCAATGTGAAAAATACAAAAATGCTTTAAATAAACAAGGTTTATTAAAATGATAATTGTAATGTACACAGAAAATCACACAGAAATGTCCACGCCACCATAAACTTGAAAACCTTACAAGTGTTCATTGTGGACATGTGACTTCACTTCTTTTCTTGCTTGTGCTTGATCTTGGCTTTCTTTCTCTTCTCTGCTCTACTCTCTGCTTGAGCAAGGACTGGGGAGTGGAGGTGGACAGATTTAAGTCTCTTTGGTTTTGCCTCTTGGGAAACCTGTTCAGCTACTCTTCTCTTGCTTCTTCAAATTTAACTCATCCCCTCTCAGTACAACATCCTTCCTGATGCAAGCCATATCCCCTAAAAATATTCATATCAACAACGTCAGGTAAATTTTGATTTTAAATCGTGATTTAATTATTAATAACCTAAACCATACGTCAATGTGAACAGGTGTACTTCATGTTGACATATTATCGCCCAACCAAGAAAACGTTTGGCACATATTTTTATCCAAAATAATCTATAAAACCATCTAGGATACCTTAAAGTTATTGCCAAAACTTATACTTCGTTTACAATTCGTGTTTACATATCGTTAACGATGCCATATTAGGTCATGGCCCATGCAGCGACGTGCGCATACGCCGGCACCGTAACATAAGTCCCGTAGGTCCAGGCCATTATGGCGTCTCGTGTGGCAGGCGAAACGGTCGAATAGTTCTCAAAATTTCGATCTTAAAACCACGCAACAGCTACATTAATTCCGATAAGTCAGTCATTGTTAACAAAATAATACCTTAATGACTCATATAAGAATGCTTGAAATAAGAGTGGACAACTTACTGTAGACCATAGCTCATGCTTCGTCCGACTGGACGCACGTGACTATGGACTTTGAAAACATCGCCCAGCCGCAACTGAATTGCCGCCAAAACGCATGCACGGATTGTAAGCTGGGCCGTGATTCGGAGTTTCTGGCCATTCAGAATGCAGCTTGCTTTTGAAAAAGGATGACGATAACGAGTCAAATTTTGTTGTTGTTCATACGACGATGTTTGTAAAGTCACATCCCTGCCATATTTAATTTTTTTTTCGGATTTGGACGAATCACAGAAATGGCCAAATTTAGTTCATGAACCGCGGAAATCTGCATTTCCACGTAAGAATCTCATGCCTGATATATATGTATAAAGATACATAACGCCCGGATAAATGAAAACGCAACAGTCATAGCTGGTGCTAAATACATTCCCTAGATACGCGCACGTGCAGAAATGTCACCTGGATATTATTTAACGCCCGGATAAATGTAAGCGCGACAGCGGCTTCCTTGTTTTACTTTTGGTAATTTCATTTGGTGTTGTCAACATTCATTGATAAATTGTAACACGTGAATGACTTTTTTCTTCACAAGCTACCAGCACAAAGTAGTCAGGGCTTCTGGAGCAGCATTATTTATAGATTTAGGCAAATCTTTATACTCGCCAGCTGGCTCCCATTATTTAAAAATGGTCATTAGTCGTGCCAATTCAAAAATTAGTGCTTATAATAATAGTTTGTCAAAATGTAAACAAACTCAAAGACAGTTGCAGCTTAGCATTACCCTGTTCTGAAATATTTTAATGACATAATATATTTCACATAAATATATAGGGAGCTAATGGAGAGGCCCATCATAATCCATAGCACTACAAAATGAAGTATCTGAAAGTCACACTTCATATATTGAGTGACATATCTCGTACTGTCTTTCTGGACTGTCGCAATATCCAATAGTTTCCTATCACAACACTCGTGTACAATATACCAAAGCTATATATTTCCAACACCACAACATATGTATTATCATTGGTGAATTGATGAATGCAACTTGTAGCAGCAGAAAATGAAGCATACAAAAGTTACACCACAAACAATGACATGCATTCTAAAAATGTGATTCAATCAAAAATTAGTGCTATATAATAGTAGTTTGTCAAAATGTAAACAAACTCAAAGACAGTTGCAGCTTATTGTCCACCAAGCAGTAGCAGAGCAGTTTTATAATAATAATAATCTACAAGTTAAGTGGCAGTGATCTTCCTTTTATCATTCATGTGATGTTTATTGTGAGCATGGCGGACAAATGGTTATCAGAAACTGTTTCTGCCCGGCATAAATCAAACAACCCTGTAGGTAATTATTAATCAAATGTTTTTTTGTGAATCATAATTACAGATCATTAAGGGTTATGATGGAAGTAAAATGTTGACATGTTTACTGTTCACTTATTTGCACCACGTCTTGCATTTAGAGGAATAATTATAATAGAAAATAGAATGTTGTGGCACATATTTTTAAATACATGCATCGATGAGAAACCGGGAATTATTTTTCTGTGGCCTAAGAATAACTAATTTCAATTAACTTTCTGCTGATATAAAACAACTGCATAAAATATATATCCATACAAGACACAGACTCCGCATGTGACAGATGTTTTGGGAAGGGGAATAGTGTTCTGTTTCTGGTACAAGGTGCTATTTTGTTGACCCAAGCCTCTGCCAGTGACCAATTACAGATTAGTCATACTTCCTACCACCAGCCACAGTGACCCAAGCCTCTGCCAGTGACCAATTACAGATTAGTCACACTTTAACCAGCCAGCCACAGTGAGGTGTGACAGATGGGTGGGAAAAAGGATTAGTTGAACAAAAGGACTGGAAGCCTGCTAGAGCTGCTGCTACAGTAGACCATTTAGTTAACAAATTTAGCATTTTAGGGGACATTTGGAGCCCTTAGAATGATTGAATAAAAAACAGATTTCTTGTATATAGTGGCACTACCATATGAAATGTCTATGCAAAATTAGAGAAAAAGTTACTTAAGAGTTTTTCAAAAATAGGCAAAATGTGAAAATTTACCAGTTTTGGGGTCCTTTTTGGGGGGTCATTAGGTGCCCTTAGAATAATTCAATCAAATACAGATTTCTTGTGTACAGTAACACTACCACGTGAAATGTATATGCAAAATTAGAGAAAAAGTTGCTGAACAGTTTTTGAAAAAATAGGCAAAATGTTACTTTTTTTACCAGTTTTGGGGTCCTTGGAGGCCCTAGGGAGCCCTTAGAATGATTCAATCAAATACAGATTTCTCATGCATAGTGACAGTGCCCTAAGATATGTCTACGTAAAATTAGAGAAAAAGTTGCTGAACGGTTTCTGAGATACGGCAGCTAACGGCGGACAGCGGACGCAGAGTGATGGCAATAGTCCCTTGGACCTTCGGCCTAAAAATCACTCACCATGACAATATTTGGTTGCCATTGGCGAGTCACAGCTCGCAAATTTAAGCCCTGCCAGGTGTATTATGCATGTGTTAATCCACCAGGTATGTTGTACATGTATTACCTCACCAAGTGTGTTTTGCATGTGCTAATGTGTGTTGTGCAAGCGTTAATCCACCAGGTGTGTTGTGCACATGTTAATCCACTAGATGTGTTGTGCACATGTTAATTCGCCAGGTGTGTTGTGCACATGTTAATTCGCCAGGTGTGTTGTGCACATGTTAATCCATCAGGTGTGTTGTGCACATGTTAATTCACCAGGTGTGTTGTGCACATGTTAATCCATCAGGTGTGTTGTGCACGTGTTAATTCGCCAGGTGTGTTGTGCACATGTTATTCCACCAGGTGTGTTCTGCACATGTTAATCCACCAGGTGTGTTGTGCACATGTTAATCCGCCAGGTGTGTTGTGCACCTATTAATCCACCAGATGTGTTGTGCACATGTTAATCCACCAGGTGTGTTGTGCACATGTTAATCCACCAGGTGTGTTGTGCACCTATTAATCCACCAGATGTGTTGTGCACATGTTAATCCACCAGGTGTGTTGTGCACATGTTAATCCACCAGGTGTGTTGTGCACATGTTAATTTGCCAGGTGTGTTGTGCATGCGTTAACTACACAGGTATGTTGTTCAGGTGTTAACCACAACCATCACTCTACTACCCAACCTACCTCCTTGCCATTGACGATGCAACAGCTGCACTTAAAAGCGCACTTCTGTGTGTCGCGATTCAATTTCTGCAAGAGGGCGCCACCGCTGCCAAACGCAAGGTTGTCTGCGCTCCACTTGTGTTTCTTCATATTGCTAAGGATGTCTTCAAGAGTCTCGTAACTAATCCCGTCTCCCTGGATCACTCGCAGGTAGGGAGGCAGCATCTTGAAGCCCTTCCCATTCACTGTCGTCCCAAACTTGTTACCCAGGATGTCCAACACCTGCAACAGAGGTCAGAGTTCATCCTCGGTTAAAATTCGTCGAGACATTGTAGGTAGAATAGTTAATTAAAGAATAGCTAATTAAAGGTTCTTTGTCACTGTTGTTTTGTTTGTTTGAATTTAGAATCGTTTTGTGAACAACCAAACCTATCTATTATCAACCATGAAATGTTAACTCATTTGTTTTGTGCAAATGTGTTATTTAATTTTGATAAACGGATAAATTTTATTATTTTTGAGCAGATCCAGTTACAGCCAGGACAAAAAAATGAAACAGTCCTAACACGAAGATATTAAATTAAAATGTTCATTAATTACCTGATCTAATGTTCAAAGTGAATTCTTTGAATTTTATTACTATAACTAATGTTATTATTATAACTAATGTATGCACTCTTTAAAACTGCTAAAACTGTGAACATTACTTAAAACTACTTATGCACAACATACCTGAATATAAATGAACAAGGTTTGTGATGGGTTAAATCAACTGACGGAGCATGCACTCATTACTACAGGATGAGGCAAACACAGCCATGGATGTGGCCAGTAATTAAAGACCTATTGCTGTGGAACTCAATTATTTATACAGTTCCAGTTTTTTGGTGCCATCTTCCTGACCCTTTATTCATGGTACAAGTTTGCCGTGCTTCCAATTACTGCTATTCCACCTGGTGCAGTATTTGGAACTACAGCGTGTTTCTTGTAAAAACTTATTAATTAGGACTTCAGCATATTTATTGTGTGTAGTGGTTGTAGGCATAAAAATCTGGAAGCATATAAATTACTTTACTTCAATTTGATATGATTTTACTGCCACTCCTTGCAAAAAATGCCCATAGAATACTGATAATTACAATGCTCTCTAGAACACTGATAAATACAATGCCCTGTAGAACACTAATAAATACAATGCCCCCCTAGAATTTCGATAAGTACAATGTTTCCTAGAACACCAATAAATACAATGCCCCCTAGCAAGTAAGTAAATTTATCGAGCACAACAAATACTTCGTGACAGATCAGACTAGAACACCAATCAGTCTCACCTTCACAACGACCTCTGGTGGGTCGCCGGAGTCCGGTCTCACCACCAGCGTGGAGTTTGTAGTTCCTCGCTGCACCACCAGGTCTTTGAGTTCCCCACCCCAGACCTTCTCGCAGGCATTCCAAATGTCATAGCTGTCACTGACACAAGCCACGATGCCAGTCGGGAACTGAGTCAACATGTTACGGAACGCCTCAATCTCCCCGTCTTTCCCCCATGTCGTGATTGTACTGCAACCAGAGACGAGACGATTACACCACAAATATAACCCATTATGATTACTGTTAAATTGAGATTTTCTTATCATGTTTGTAAAACTATGTCATACAGTATCAACTATTTACCACCCAAATGTATTCTAAAAAGCGAAACAATTTTTGAAATAAAGTGTTCATTCTTTACAAAAATCATAGCCCCATCATTTAAGTCCCTGAATACCGAGCTTGGATAATTCTGCGGTAGATCGTGACCAGATGGGGGAAGAGCTCGCAACATAAGTATGCACAAGAAAATTATAACTGTTCATGATTACTATGACTTTGGCAATGTAATCAAGTATGATACGATTACTTTGATAATGTAACAAGTATGATTACACTTATTTCACCTTCTGGCCAAAGTAATTGAGAACGAACATGATTACTCATAAATTGTTAACAATTAAACACAATTACAATTACTGAGTACAATTACACCATCTCTGCCAGCAAATTTTTTTCAAAATGACAGCAATATTTTATGTGTACTGTAACTATTTATATCACATGGAATAAAATGAAAATAATAGTCACATATAAATAAATAATGATCATATATTCAGAAAGAGTACTCACATTAAATTATATACAAATTGGCAATATTTAATCCTGCATGGTAAATTTTGGTAATCATACTTAGTGTGTCCAATCATCAAAATAAAAAATAAACTAAGCATATTACCATTTATGAGGGCAAGGCAGAGCACTAAATGCACGTCTCATGTGTGATGAAAAATGTAAGTAATAATAACAATATAAGTATGATAACAAATAGGTATATTTATTTACACAAGAATTAAAGAGATATTTCTTAAAAGACAGCAGCAACTGTGAGTATATATATTTTATATATACATATACATACCTACATATGTAATAATGGTAATATGTATTTTTAGTTTATCTTCAAGTTTGAACACACTAAGTATGATTACCAACATTTACCATGCAAGCAAGTATATACACAGGGCTGGGAGTTGGGCCTCTATTGCTTTAGGCTGGTGGGGGAAAATGACCCACCTTTGCTAATCTGATTGTCATTTAATAATTGTTGGTGCAGTACCTTGATGAGAGTATGATTTGTTCTGCTTTATCTCATCGATTGGTGTATGTGATTTAATTCCTGTTGGTATAATTATTAAATGACCTTTACCAACTACATCCACTCTTGTTTAATTTGTACAGCAAACGAGCTCAGGGTTCTGCCATTGAGCATCAGCAGAGTATAAATATATATACTTGCTTGCATGGTAAATGTTGGTAATCATACTTAGTGTGTACAAACTTGAAGATAAACTAAAAATACATATTACCATTTATGAAGGCAAGGCAGAGTACATGGCTGAATGTACATCTCATGTGTGATCAAAAATGTAAGTAGTAATAACACTATAAGTATGACAACAAATATGTATATTTATTTATATAAGAATTAAAGAGATACTTCTTAAAACACAGTAGCAACTATGAGTATATATGGGGATACTGATTTTACGTTTCAAAAAAGTCAAATTCCATTTCAATTCCGTTTCAGAAAAAGGCAAATTATGTTTCAAACGATGTATTTTCCATTTCAGAAAAAAAAACATTCTGTTTCAAATGACACATTTTCCGTGTCACATGATGCATTTTCTGTTTAAAAGTGAAAAAGAAGCCCATTTCTGTTCAGAAAAATATTTAATTTCAAAGTTAACTTTGAATAATAATACATTTTGTCAAGTATTTAAAATATCACAATGTTATGATCTATGCATCTACATAATACTGTTGTTTTTCTGTTAGGTTAACTTTTCTAACAACACAATAACAATTTAGATAGTAAAATAATTCCTGTCACACAATAACATAAATGACTGGTTGTTTCTAATGCAGCAGTGCTTAATATATAAGTTAACAAATGTAAATTACACAAGCAATCATATTAACAATTATGAATGTTCAAATCACTTATACTGTTTCACTGATAATTTTGTTCAACCATTTTAGCTAGCGCTATATATGACACCATAGAACTGAATTTGTTGGATTGGACGGGTGGACGGGTCTCTGGGTGAGGCCCTGCTAATGAATCACATATGCCCTGCCTGTACGTCCAATAGCTCTCATTGTTGTTATAATAACATGTGATCCTACCTGTGTTCGGCTGCGGGAAGAGAGAAACCTGCCATGTCACAGTTGTAATACTTGCGTGCTGCCATGATGCCGGCGATTGTGTCCGTGCCTACAAAGTTCACTAAGTGTGCACAGCCCCCAATGCCTGCCGACTGAAACACAAGGACGCTCCCTTCAATGACAAGTAAAAGTAATTTCTAATCACTATTATGCTTCAAGCTTGTGCAATATATGTTATACAATGATGTACACACAATAAAACAACAGGTTTATACAGGATAATGTTAAGTCGCATACAAGCATGCAGGCATGTAACACACATTCACACACATTCGTGCACACACCGACAATCACGCATGCACGAACAAACGAACGAACACAAATATTAAATGTAATACATTTAAATTTACATAACCTAATTATTTTTTTCTATGTATACACCCCTGCCATAGAAATGATACATCAAGTTTTTAATAGAACATACAACCTATAAGATACATTTATGAATAAATTCTTCAGGTTAAATATTAATCTGAAAACCATGTTCTTATTTTACACAAGTAAACTATTTTGGTAACACATCAATATATCTTGTTTACAGAGGAATCTTAGGATGGGTAAGATGCGCACGAATAAACTATTTTGTGCTAGTCTAGGTGAACAAATATGTCTGTTTACTTCAGAAAACTAGATTTGCAGGGGGGATTCACAGAGATGCTTGAAACTGGAGACATAGATAAAGACAGCAGAAATAAATCAGCAAAGAACAGCCTGGAAAACTGTTATGAATCAGGATATAGATGTGTTTGTTTAAATGCAAGGAGCATAGTAAACAAATGAAGTGAACTAAACATTATGGTAGAAGACATTGACACTCACGTAATAGGTATAACTGAATCATGAACCACCACCGATATATCAAATGCCGAATTGGGACTAACAGGCTATATAATATTCAAGAAAGACAGAACAGGAAGAAGGGGAGGTGGAGTTATTTTGTATGTTAAAGAATCTATCCAGGCTTATGAAATAAAATTAGAAAGAGAAGCAGATTGCGAAGAAGCTGTTTGGTGTAACATAGTTACAGGAAACTCAACGTTAACGTTGGTGTTAGTTTATCGAAGTCCAAACATAAGTGTAGAAGAGAATGAAAAAGTACAAAACATTATAAGGGAAGTTAGCAAACGGGACTGTATTATTATGGGAGATTTTAACCATAGTCATATACAACGGAAATTTCTACAGAGTACAGGGAGTGAGGACCACAAGTTTTTAGTTTTAGTACAAGACAGTTTCCTCTCTCAACATGTGCTAGTGCCAATCAGGGGAGAGAATGTGTTAGACATAGCTTTGTCCTCACAGAATGAAATAGATGACAATGTCAAATTATGTGAGCCATTGGGAAGTAGTGATCACAACCAGATACATTTTACAATCAAAGTAAAATCAGAAATAAATAATAAAAAGCAGTTCAGGAGAAATTTTCACAAAGGAAGATATAAGGAAATGAGGAAATATTTAGCAAAGATAGACTGGAACAACACAATGAAGAATAAGACAGCAACAGAATGCTGGAATATCTTCAGGAGTGAAATTGAGTGCATCATTGATAAATTTGTTCCCTTGAAAAAACAAGGGAAACGGTCCAGAAAGAAATACTTATCAAAAGAAGCCATTAGAAACATTAAGTACAATAAATGATCTGGAAGTCATATAGACATACTGGAAATGATGAAGACTACAACAATTATAAAGAAGCACTAAACCAAGCTACAACTGAAATTAGAAATTCGAAGAGAAGCTACGAACAAAAATTAGCTTGTAATATAAAACAAGACAGCAAGAGTTTTTATGGATATGTTCGGAACAAACAGAAAGTTCAGGATAAGGTCGGTCCTCTAGAAAATAGTGCTGGAAATATAATATCAGAGGGATTCTTAATGGCAGAAGACCTGAATGAGTATTTTAGTTCAGTGTTTACCAGGGAAGATATTAGTTCACTGCCAGTACCAGAGGCTAAGTTCAAGGGGGCAGAATCAGACTATTTAGAACAGTTAATTGTAACCCCAGAAATGGTAGTTAAGAAAATTAGGGCTATGAAGGAAAATAAATCACCTGGAGTGGATGGGATTCCACCCAAACTACTACTGGAAATTGTAGAACAAATTAGCATACCACTTGCAACAGTTTTCAACTTGTCATCAGAAGAGGGAGTGGTTCCTTTAGAATGGAAAGAAGCAAGCATTATACCGTTATTTAAAAAAGGTTTCAGAAACAAGTCAGAGAACTACAGACTAGATAGTTTAACATCAGTGATTTGCAAATTATTAGAAAGACTAATTAAAGATCACATGGTAGATTTTCTTGTTAAACATAACTTGTTAAACCCAACTCAACACGGGTTTGTAAAAGCGAGGTCATGCTTAACAAATGTTATGTTTTTTTGAAGCTATCACTAAGTGGATAGACGAGGGATCAACAGTACATATCATCTACTTCGATTTTCAGAAAGCTTTCGACAAAGTGCCACATCAAAGATTACTGCTTAAACTAAAGGCCCATGGCATAGGAAATGGTATAGTAAACTGGATAAAAAAATGGCTAATTGACAGAAGACAACGTTTACAAGTCTAACTAATGCTGATTGGTCTGTTGTTAATTCTCAGCTTGATGACCCAAATAATGCATATGCTGCTTTCTATTCACAGTTTGCTAAGCATTATTTTAACTGCTTTCCTGAAGTAAAGATTAAACAAAAATACAGTAATAGGAAACCATGGGCTGAAGACCTCCATAAAATAAAATAAATTATTATTTGTCTACTACAAAAAAGCACCTACCTTTACTAGTGAAACTAACTATAACGTTTACTGCAATAAGCTTAACTCAATTTTAAGAATAGCAGAAAGAAATCAATATTGAAGTACAACAGCTACTAAAGCATTAGTTGATGGGGAGGCTTCAAACTAGAAATCAGTATTGAGTGGGGTACCACAGGGATCAGTATTGGGACCTTAATATATATAAATGATTTGGACGATGATATAACAAGAAAAATGTTGAAATTTGTGGATGATACAAAATTGTTTAGAAGGATTAAACATGATGAAGATAGACAGCATTTACAAGATGATCTTGACAGGTTGTTAAAATGGTCTGAAAAATGGCAAATGTTCAATTTTGGGAAATGGGAACAAAGATGTACAATATACAATGGGAGGTTCTGTACTAAGTACTACTGTAAAAGAAAAGGACTTAGGGTTAACAATTAGTGCTGATATGAAGGTTTCAGAGTAGTGCAATATTGCCGCTTCAAAGGGAAATCAAATCCTTGGATTAATTAGGCGAAACAAAACGTATAAGGAAAAAGAGCTAATAATACCGCTGTACAAAACAATAGTTAGGCCTCATTTAGAATATTGTATTCAAGCATGGAGGCCATATGGCAGAAAGGACATAGATATGCTAGAAAGAGTACAGAGGAGAGCAACTAAAATGATACAAAAACTGAGGGATCTTAGTTATGAAATACGCCTAAAAAAATGTGGTTTAACAACACTAGAGACCAGGAGATTGAGAGGAGATCAGATAGAAGTGTTTAAAATATTGAATGGTTATGAAAATATTGAGAGAAATATTTTTTTCTCAGTTAAGAAAGATAGAAGGACCATAGGACATGAAGTTACATTAGTAAAGGAGCAGTGTAGATTAGATATAAGAAAGTTCTCATTTTCACAAAGGACTGTAAATGAATGGAACAGATTATCTCCTGATTGTGTTGGGGCTAGTAGCGTGAATGTTTAAAAATAAAATCGACACATACCTTAAAAGGGCGGGATACACGTAGATAAAAATTATTGGACTCTCGATTAGCCGTTAATTTTAAGAGTTGGACTAATACGTCGATATGTAACCCCGGCTGACCAAATGAGTGATAAGTCGGAAAAATTGTAACATTGTTTTCTTACATTCTTGTAAAGGTTGGGTAGGGTGCTTTACAGTTTCAAAAATTATGACTGCTACAAAAATTGGCGAAGTTATGGAGCATTGAACATGGTAAGGGTCAAAAAGTGAAAATGAAGAAAACGGCTGTTGAAGTTTTATATTATATATGCAAATGGATTGCATGGAAATTGACATTCAAATGTGGCACACAGTATGTATGTTATGTTGCAATGATACACTGGAAGTACAAATGTGCTGCTACAAAGACTTAGCAAGTTATGCCAGATTATGTCTTTATGTGTAAAACTAAGAAGACAGATTATTTGAGAGCAAAAGGTAGACTAAAGAAAATTAAAAATGACGAAGCTAATGCAGAATTAAGAGAATTGGCTAGTGGGTATAAATGCTTTATAAAACAAATATCAAAATGCTACCATAAACAGTTACATGAAAACTTGCGCAACCTAAAACATAGCAAGCCTGCAGAATACTGGGATATACTTAATAAAGCAAGTAACAGCAGTGAAAAATGTGGAAATATTTCACTGGATAAGTATATGAACCACTTTGAAAAACTCAGTGAAAAACCTGAAAGTGAAACTGCAGCTAGTGAGATACCTTTTGATTCAAGAAAGATTTCCCAGTCAAACGAACACATAAACAGACCATTCACACAAAATGAGGTACTGATTCAAATAAAAAAACTCAAAAACAAAAAGGCATGTGATATTGATAATGTTATAACTGAATACTTAAACAAAATAGGGCCAGGCTGTGTCAGCCTTCTTCTCATGTGATGTAGGTACAGCAAGGCAAAAACTTGTCTCCTTTGTTATTTGCTATTTACCTGAATTTTGAACACTGTTAGTCATAATTATAAGGGACTTGACATGGCAGCTGGTGAAATTTATAACAACCTTAGTGATGATGATGTAGACATTTTCTTGAAAATGTACGTTCTACTATATGCAGATGACACTAGAATGATTCAATCAAATACAGATTTCTTGTGTATAGCAGAACTATGTCAACTCTTCTAATGGTTGATATTTGGTTGTTTCAGATGTCAACTATATTGTGAATCTGTAATTATTAGTCTATATTGATACAATTGATTTACATAGTACCATGTCTAAACAAGGCATGGCAAGTGTAAACAGAACAGTAGAATGCATTTGATATCAATAAAGTGTAGGATATTTCACTCTATAGTTGTCCAGAATATTAGTGTTCTATGTTTGTTACCTACACGTGACAATACATCTTTAACCAATAGACATCACAGTCACACCATTTTATAATAATTAAATGAACATCAAAATAAACACAACTTGCAATTATAGAAAAGCAATAGTTTTGAAGATACAGTTTAAAATCTGCAGACAACTGAGTTTAACAGGGGTCAAATGTGTCTGCTCTGCCTGTGACCAATTAAAGATTAGTCAAGGTCTCAATGGAACAATGCAGAATGGAGTGAGGCCCAGGGCAGTTTCTGGCACAATACACAACATCTACTGTTGGAGGTGGTCTCAAGGACCATTTTCAAAACCACATCACTAGATAATGTAAAACTTCTGCACTTTAAGGGCCCCTGAGGTGCCCTTAGAATGATTAAATCAAATACAGATTTCTTGTGTATAGTAGCAGCACCCTAAGAATCTACTAAGATACATCTATGTAAAATGAGAAAAAAAGTTGCTGAACAGTTTGTAAAAAAATAGTCAAAATGTGACAAATTACCAGCTTTTTGAGCCCTTGGGGGCCCTACGGTGTCCTTAGAATGATTCAATCAAATACAGATTTCTTGTGCATAGTGGCAGTACCCTAAGATACGTCTATACAAAATTAGAAAAAAGTTGCTGAACATTTTCTAAGATACGGCAGGTAACGGCGGACGCAGAGTGATGGCAATAGTCCCTTGGACATTCGGCCCAAAGGACTAAAAAGTATTGGACTCTCGATAAGTCAAAAGGCTTCCTTGTTCATCTGCCAACTAGAGTTAATTTTCTGGATGGCAATAAATAAATAAATAAAAGTACTTATATAGCGCCCAATCAATTAAAATTGCCCTCGGGCGCTTTACATACATGCACACATATATAATAGTATCTTACATAAAAAGAAATGCTAACTAAGAAATAAATATATAAAAAATATAACATTACCTTAAATATAGTTACTAAAAAAGAGAGATCATTAAAAAAACGTTTAAATAAATTAAGATCTTCTTAAAAAACTACTATAAATACATTAATTTATACAAGAATAACCATAAATATGTTAAGAAACTAATAAAATATAAATCTTGTTAAATAAACAACATAATTATTATTATTATTATCATGAACTGACATGCTGTCCCAATCAGACATGCCAATTTATTGAATTAATCCATGTTTTGAAACAGCCTAATAGTGCCACTAATAAGAATACTATTTATAGAGCGCCATATCCATAATATGCTCAAAGCGCTGTACAATAAAATCCAATCAAGTAATTCAATGTATACTTTTAAAAACTGCAAAAAAGAAACTTCAGATAAAATATACAGTAGAACAAATAAAGTTAGTTATATTAAAACTATTAATTAAATAAATAAATAAAATTAGATAAATTAGACCTGTTATTACTGTATTTACATATATGCATACGTATACATACATACCTACACACATGCACGCACGCACGCATACATAAATAAATACTGATACATGCACTCAAAATAATATATCTATATGTATAAAAGTAAGATATGCAGTAAAATGTCCTCAAATGAAATGTTAAAAATGTCAGCAGCATTGTGCTTTGAACATGTGCGTCTTTAGTGTCTTTCTGAATGCCGAACCACTAGATAGGTTATCCAAAACACCGACTGATTTATAAAAATAATTTGACTGAAAATTAAGAGCAATTTCTCTAGATGTATTACAATCCCAACTGCCACACTAGGATGCTTGAATGCTACTTACCTCAACCGATGTTACACCACGGAAGCCAAAGTCATGTAGTTTGAACGGCAGACCATCCATACTGTCCGCTGTTTCATTCAGGTACTTGGCTATGATCTCTTTCTGGTACCGCGAGTTGGTTGCCACTGTCATTGGGTACCACGCTTGTACCAACAGGGTCTGGAACAAATACAGTCACTGGGTACCACGCTTGTACCAACAGGGTCTGGAACAAATACAGTCACTGGGTACCACTCTTGTACCAACAGGGTCTGAAACAAATACAGTCACTGGGTACCACACTTGTACCAACAGGGTCTGGAACACATACAGTCACTGGGTACCACACTTGTGCCAACAGGGTCTGGAACAAATACAATCACTGGGTACCACACTTGTACCAACAGGGTCTGGAACAAATACAGTCACTGGGTACCACACTTGTACCAACAGGGTCTGGAATAAATACAGCCACTGGGTACCACACTTGTACCAACAGGGTCTGGAACAAATACAATCACTGGGTACCACACTTATACCAACAGGGTCTGGAACAAATACAGTCACTGGGTACCACACTTGTAAACAGGGTCTGGAACAAATACAGTCACTGGGTACCACACTTGTAAACAGGGTCTATAACAAATACAGCCACTGGGTACCACACTTGTACCAACAGGGTCTGGAACAAATACAGTCACTGGGTACCACACTTGTACCAACAGGGTCTGGAACAAATACAGTCACTGGGTACCACACTTGTACCAACAGGGTCTGGAACAAATACAATCACTGGGTACCACACTTGTACCAACAGGGTCTGGAACACATACAATCACTGGGTACCACACTTGTACCAACAGAGTCTGGAAAAATACAATCACTGGGTACCACACTTGTACCAACAGGGTCTGGAACAAATACAGTCACTGGGCACCACACTTGTACCAACAGGGTCTGGAACAAATACAATCACTGGGTACCACACTTGTACCAACAGGGTCTGGAACACAAACAGTCACTGGGTACCACACTTGTACCAACAGGGTCTGGAACAAATACAGCCACTGGGTACCACACTTGTACCAACAGGGTCTGGAACAAATACAATCACTGGGTACCACACTTGTACCAACAGGGTCTGGAACAAATACAATCACTGGGTACCACACTTGTACCAACAGGGTCTGGAACAAATACAGTCACTGGGCACCACACTTGTACCAACAGGGTCTGGAACAAATACAATCACTGGGTACCACACTTGTACCAACAGGGTCTGGAACAAATACAATCACTGGGTACCACACTTGTACCAACAGGGTCTGGAACAAATACAGTCACTGGGCACCACACTTGTACCAACAGGGTCTGGAACAAATAGTCACTGGATACCACGCTTGTAAACAGGGTCTGGAACAAATACAGTCACTGGGCACCACACTTGTACCAACAGGGTCTGGAACAAATACAATCACTGGGTACCACACTTGTACCAACAGGGTCTGGAACAAATACAGCCACTGGGTACCACACTTGTACCAACAGGGTCTGGAACAAATACAATCACTGGGTACCACACTTGTACCAACAGGGTCTGGAACAAATACAATCACTGGGTACCACACTTGTACCAACAGGGTCTGGAACAAATACAGTCACTGGGCACCACACTTGTACCAACAGGGTCTGGAACAAATACAATCACTGGGTACCACACTTGTACCAACAGGGTCTGGAACAAATACAATCACTGGGTACCACACTTGTACCAACAGGGTCTAGAAAAAATACAGTCACTGGGCACCACACTTGTACCAACAGGGTCTGGAACAAATATAGTCACTGGGTACCACACTTGTACCAACAGGGTCTGGAACAAATAGTCACTGGATACCACGCTTGTAAACAGGGTCTGGAACAAATACAGTCACTGGGCACCACACTTGTACCAACAGGGTCTGGAACAAATACAGTCACTGGGTACCACGCTTGTACCAACAGGGTCTATAACAAATACAGCCACTGGGTACCACGCTTGTAAACAGGGTCTGGAACAAATACAGTCACTGGGCACCACACTTGTACCAACAGGGTCTGGAACAAATACAGTCACTGGGTACCACGCTTGTAAACAGGGTCTGGAACAAATACAGTCATTGGGCACCACACTTGTACCAACAGGGTCTGGAACAAATACAATCACTGGGTACCACACTTGTACCAACAGGGTCTGGAACAAATACAGTCACTGGGTACCACGCTTGTACCAACAGGGTCTATAACAAATACAGCCACTGGGTACCACACTTGTAAACAGGGTCTGGAACAAATACAGTCACTGGGCACCACACTTGTACCAACAGGGTCTGGAACAATTACAGTCACTGGGTACCACACTTGTACCAACAGTGTCTGGAACAAATACAGTCACTGGGTACCACACTTTTACCAACAGGGTCTGGAACAAATGCAGTCACTATGTACCACACCTGTACCAATAGGGTCTGGAACAAATGCAGTCAATGGATACCATTTTTGTACCAACAGGGTCTGGAACAAATGCAGTCATTGGATACCATTTTTGTACAAACTGGGTCTGGAACAAATATAGTCATTGGATACCACTCTTGTATAAACAAGGTCTGGAACAAATACAGTCACTGGGTACCAAACTTGTTTAATTTTTGTTTTCTTTATATTCAGTTTCTTTCTTTCTACTAATTTGCTTTCATTTGTATTTGTTGATGTGTGTCTTTCTACTGATGTGTCCCCCATATTTGTACGCAATATTCTAAGAGGCTTAATACTAGTTTTTATACCCAGGATTAAATTATATCCCAATGTAATTGCTACAGATCTACAATAATATTATAAAAATGTAGCTTCCACAATATGGCCTAGAATTAGAAACAAATGATTTATGCAAAACCTTTTGCCCCAGTTTAACAACTGAAGTCTTTGTCCCATTTCTTCTAAATTGAGTATTACACATAGCAGTGCTGATTTAACTGAGTATTTAAATAGCATTGACTTGAGTTGGAATATTGCCTCAATTATTCCACCTGAACTGAATACATGGAATATGTACCAACAAGACATACATTACTAGTGGATGTCATGATTGTATTACTCTAATACAAATGGGTGAAATTAACATATGCTGATAGTAATGAAATCCACCTTGCTTTACTCCTAATAATTACGTACTATGTATTATTCCCTAGTTCTTTTCACACTCTCTGAATCACAGCAAGAATATGTTTACACCGATCGGTAACGGATAGAGATAAAGGCTTTTGCCAAATAAATAAAAAGAAAGTGCATAGTTGTTCCATTGTACTACAATGCATTACTTGTAAAGGGTACTATCATGTTAATTGTATCACAGTATTGAACAAACAAAATACTCAAGATTACGGTATTGTGTTAAATGTATGTCTGATATTTTTCCATACAATCATCTCGACAATGACAGTGAATTTATAGATGTCATCTCTGAAAGTTGGATGCATGTTAATACTTCCTTCTCATTCCAAGAACTAGAAAAGAAAGCTTTCATACAATTTGAAATTACCATTGAGTCAGATACTGACATCTTATTTAACTCTGATCCTGATACAAATTATTATTGTGAATTCATTCAAAGCACGAATATGTGGAATTATCATATAGAAGATACCTTTAATAAGTCATGCTTACAACTTGGTGTAACAGATACCACATTCTCTGTTGTTCATGTCAATATCAGAAGTCTGCCTCGCCACCACCAACAATTTGAAAATTATTTTGCCGATTTCAGTCACTCGTTTTCAGGAAAGCAATATTGATACTAATTATAACATCGCAGATTACCGTATGGTGAATAACTGTAGGAACAATAAAAATGGTGGTGGCATGGCGGTCTGTATAAAAGATTCACTTCTTTACAAATGAAGAGAAGATTTAAACAAAAGTAATGAAGATATTATAGTGTGTTTATTGAGTTGCACAAAGGTATAAAAGGAACATTAATATAAGAGTTGCCTGACAAAGACATAAATGTATTCACATCAATCTTGCATGCTCTTAAAAATTATCCATTAAAGAGAATTGCTTATGTTATCTCATGGGTGACTTCAATATCAATCTGCTAAATGTGGATAAACATGTACCTAGCTCCGAATTTCTTGAATGTATGTATACCATGTCATATATTCCTCTCATTAGCAAACCAACTAAAGTAACTGCTACTTCTGCTACATTTATTGATCAAATTTGTACTAATAATCTAACTATTAATAGCACTGAAACCTGTTCTGGCATACTATATACAGATAATCACATAATTTTCCTGTCTTCTACGTCGATAACAATTGTTGTTCAACATATGTTAACACAAAATACATAACTAAAAGGCTTTATACTGATCAGAACGTAGCAACGTTTACAAGTCTAACTAATGCTGATTGGTCTCTTGTTAATTCTCAGCTTGATGACCCAAATAATGCATATGCTGCTTTCTATTCACAGTTTGCTAAGCATTATTTTAACTGCTTTCATGAAGTAAAGATTAAACAAAAATACAGTAATAGGAAACCATGGGCTGAAGACCTCCATAAAATAAAAATAAATTTGATTTGTCTACTACAAAAAAGCACCTACCTTTACTAGTGAAACTAACTATAACGTTTACTGCAATAAGCTTAACTCAATTTTAAGAATAGCAGAAAGAAATCAATATTGAAGTACAACAGCTACTAAAGCAAAATCAATCGAATCTTCTCAAATCGCGGCAACTTATTAAGCAATTAATCAATAAAAATAAAAAACCTTCCCAATCTCCGAAGATAACTATTAATAATCAGGTAATAATCGATAAAAAGGAATTACTTCAATAACTATTATGTTAATGTTGGACCATTGTTTGGCTGAAAAGATTACAAAAAATGCTTTTGACCCGTCAATATATATTAAGCATTGAAACTTCCATACAATATTTATCTTGCCTGTTGAAGTGAATGAAGTAGAAACTATAATCAAAGATCTAAAAATATCAAGTCTTGGATGGGACTTAATAACTCCGCATATTGTTGAATTAACATATCATGCTCGCCTACTTCCATTAACACACGTTATTAACTTTTCTTGAGAATTCTCTCATATTGGTACAACATCTCTAGCTTTAATTTACGGAAGTTGTTAACCTGAAACTATTGCAATTGAATGCACTGTATAACCTTTATATACATAATATTATGTATGTGGGAGTACACTATATGAGTTTGATTTAATTGGCTACCAGCTTGATAAGTTATACTTCTCTCATAAGTTATATTTCTGTGTTACATTACTCATGAATTATATTGTATATCATCTAGAAGATGAAATATATTTACATACTAATAATTTATTTTACTTACTATCGTTAGCAAAATGTATTTTTCCAGAATACGTGAAAATTACAAAAGTGATCCCGATATACAAAGGCACTCGAAAACAATTACTGTTCAATATCTGCCAGTTTTCTCAAAAGTTCTAGAAACATTAATGTTCAACAGATAAACATCCTTCATAAACAAACATAACATATGATTACCGGTTTGAATTTAGGAAGAAGCATTCTGCAAACATGGCTCTTGTGCAACTTGTAGATAAAATTTCCACACTTATAAATAATGGTGACTACAGACAGTCGCACCTCGTTATAACGTGCCCCGTTATAATGTGGATTCGGTTATAATGCGGTCGGTCGTGGACCCCGAATTTCTCCCGCCAGGGGGAAAATGGGTGCTATGACAAACTATATATGAACACGGTAATAAGTGTCAATTGTTTTGTGTGAAGTTATCCCCGTCTTTGTCCATTGATCGCGAGTACGCCTGGTTTTGGTGCCGGGCGGCTTGTAAAGTGCAATTGAAATTCACAAATACGCCTTGCTTAAGAATGGGTTAAATACGTTTTAATACAGCTTAGTAGGCAAGATCAGTAAGCTAACATTGCGTAACAAATATTAGCTTTTCACTGCGATGAACGCAAAGCTACTGCCTGTACGGGTGCGCCAAAATATTAATTCGTCAACCACATATGAATTGGTGAATCGTAATATTGTTCAGCACGGTAAATGTGCTTTCTAAATTGGTATTTTGATATTGATTAAAAGATGAAGTTAAGCCAATTGTGAGTGTACTTATAGCTTTAAATCCTTAAACAATTCTAACACAGTGTTTGTCAAATCATTTGCGTATTCAGTTGTTGAGTGCCAGGTCATTATTTTAGATCTTATGTCAGCGGTACCATATTATCATTCAGTTGACCGTGGTTTGTTGGTCCGTTGTTTATTTAAAAACGGTACAGTTCAACATTCAACAGTGTCCAACAGTGTATGACATTTAAACAGAATACACATTGATGTTGGCTGGCAGTTTAATAAGCTTCATAAACTGCGTATAGTATGCGCGTTGTGCACATTTTGGCTTCGATGGCGTTCTTCGTGCAGCAGCGGTGTCGGTCGTAGTAGCACCCCTGATGGCAGATATGGGAACGCGCCCTGTTTATAACGCGGATTCATTTCGTGGACCCCAACTACCACATTATAACGAGGCGTGACTGTACTTTGAGTTATTCTTGACTTCAGTAAAGCTTTCAATACAGTCAGTCATAAAATATTACTTAATAAACTACAACATTACGGTATTAGAGGAAGAGAATTTACCTGGCTTGAAAGTTATTTATCTAATAGAACACAAAACGTTTTATCTGACTGAATAAAATCCGTTCAGTCTATATGCTGTGGTGTCCCACAGGGATCAATAGTGCCACTGTTAATCTTAATCTATATTAACAACAATGTCAACGTATCAGATATCCTTTTTCCTATTATATTTGCAGATGATACAAATGTTTTTGTTAATGGTAACAGTCTTAAGCGAGCTAGAAACTGTCATTCATGAATGAAGAGCTACAAAAATGAGTTATTTGGTTAAATAGTAATAAATTATCTTTAAATAGTAGTAAAACACATTTTATTGTTTTCAAGTCAGTAAATAAAAAGGTCTCCAGTCCAACCAGCATCTTTATTGATGGACTACAAATTACTCAAGTAGAAAATAAAAAATCTTAGGTATTTTAATCGATGCTAATTTGTCCTGGTCTTTTCAGATACAGTACATAAAATCTAAAATAGCCAAAGCTGTTTGAATTATAAGTAAAGCTAAAAAAACCTGAATAGATCAACCCTTGTAACATTACACTGTACATTTTTATATCCACGTCTAACTTGTTGTATCAAAGTGTGGGGAGGACCACATAATACACATTAATTTCTTATTCAAACTGCAAAAGTATGCAATTTGGTTAATCCATACAGAGTGCACAAAGACCAACTCTTCAAGAAGCTGTCCATTTTACCGATAGGACAAATCTACGAATACACGGTTGTGCTGTATATGTGTAAAATTGTTAAGAATATGTTTCCATCAGTTATGACAAGGATGTTCATTAGATATAATGAATTCCACAAACATAGGACATGCTATGCCAAGTTAATGCATGTGCCGATTTCAAAAACTAATGTATTATATAAAACCATTAGATATCGAGGTGCTAAATTATGGAACTATATGGCGACAGCAGTGGACTGTAATTACGCATTTGAAACGCTTAAACATCAATTCAAGAAATTTGTTAGTAAATAATATTAATGACTTATATAAATATCGTTCTTAGGTGCAATTTTAAATGAAGTGTTTATGAAAATAGTAATGCTGTGATTTACGTTGCTGTTTTTAGCAGTATTGTTATAGATATATAAAACAACAGCATTACTACTGTAATCACAGTAGACCTTATGCACTGTACCGTACTAACCAAGCACACCATTCATTCACACTAACTATAATCCCAACTACCTGCTCAAGAGTTACGCTATATCAAGATTTAGCCTAAACCTATAAGTGGGGCCATTACGCCACCGGTCACCGAAACATGTGACCACCCCACTACAATCTAACAGTAGGATGTTAATTGGAACTGTGTTCTGAAAATTAACTACCCTGAAGAATGTTCAATAAACTGTGCAAATAATTACCATTTATCCTCAAAATGACAACCATTTTATTTAATTGTCTTAGCCTACATGTTTTCTAATGGTACTTACCTCGAAGAAGTTTGTGAGCCAATAGCACTTGGGGTCTGTGTTCTCCACGGTGAAGAGGACGTTCTTTGTAGGCACGACCATGCCCTCAGGGACTGCACAAATCCGCAGAGGCAGGTAGCCCTTGTGATGCTACAGAGACATCAACTCCGACATTAAAACACACTCTGTCAACACTGTTCACAAGTCACAAACTGACAATTGAAGTCTATGACCTCCAAGTCTTGGTGAAGTCTCGAGTTATCTATTTGAAATCCACGTCAAATGGGAGACCTGAGTATTCTAAGACATAGATACTGAAAATGGACCCCATGACGGGCAGAAGACTGCACGGGATGGCTGAAACATTGAGGGCACTGATTGTGACACTGATGTTCCCAGACAATTCATGTCGCAGAAACAGTGTATCATCACATATATATATATATAGAAAATTGACCCCCACTGTTTATGGACCTGGGGATCGATATTCCATTATGAAATACAGACCAGACCCCATCTGGGTAGAAATTCTATTCTAAACTAGAAAATGGACCTATGTGGTCCATATTCTACAGGGAAAATTGTCCAGGGTCCATTTTCTATCTGACATCCCCTCCACTAACAAACATTTTAAAATGTCTATATTACATCACAAAACAAGTGTTGCTTTACTGTACCTCGACAATGTAGTTCCAGCCATCCTCGTTGAAGTAGTCGTTACCGAAGTGTTTCTTGTACACCTCTTTAGCTTCGACCACCATTTCCTTGGTGACTACAGGCCCCACCAGCCATCGCTTCAGGATGTATTGCAACCCAAAGAAGACAGTCGTTGGGAACTTTCCACCACGACTCTCGAAGTACGAGTACACGTGGGTGGTGTCTGAGGGGTACTGCTTGTGGTGGGTCACCTGAAACCAGTCCAAGGGAAGTTGGTCTTATCTACATGTTACACAAGGCAGATAACTAGCCAAGATTGGTAATTACAACTGATAAAACAGTGAAATTTAGAGGGGGCCAGCTTGCTACTAGATTATCTAATTGTTCCACATTTAGGGGCACACATTAATGACTATCACTTGGCATAATTGATAGTGAAACTAATCAAATGGGTCAGTATTAATTAAATAAATGGCTAAAAAAACATTGGCTTGACACTGATAATACTAAACCAGCCAATAACGACTGTTATTACATAAATGATTTCCATACAAGCCATTTGCAAGTTAAAAGGCACACTTTAGATAAATTCAAAACTGCCATAAATTATTTCTGGCAAAGGGCCTGCACAGAAGGTTCCTGGATGCATATCATAATCATGAAATGAATAAACATGTGTACATGAAGAAGACAGGGTTCTAAAGTCAAAAATTAGCACAATGTTGAACTCATTATATGTGTTAGCATGTATTTGTTGAAACCATTCTGCTTGGTAGTACAATGTTAATATTGTTTGATCTCATTCTTTTGGCCTCAAAATCAACATCAAAAAGACTGTCACCATGAGCCATGGGAATCAAGAAGCAAAAATCACTGTTAATGATGAACCCATTGAAACTGTGGATAATTTCTCCTACTTGGGCTCTATAATGTCTAAAAACTTTACACTTGACAAAGAATTGAACACAAGACTTGGCAAAGCAGCAACATCCTTTGGAAGACTCACAAATCACGTCTGGTCCAACAAGAGCCTAACATTGCACACCAAGATGAAAGTGTACAATTTCCATAATGACCCCTCCCCCACTGTCCGTGATCCCCGGTCCACAAGGTTGCCAATCAAACCTTTCTCTGAAATAAATACAGTGACACGCACAGCCCATTCATGGTGCCTGGGAATCCAGGAAGATACTAAACATACTTTTAAACATAATTGTGTTGCCACACTATAACTCCTGACCCCAGTTAAAGGAAATAACAACAAGGCATTAGCTAAAATCCGTTTTCCATGTGTACACAAAGATTAACATTGTATGTAACATTTGACAACATTAAAAAAATACAGAAAAATACGTTTGTAGACAAAATTCTATTTTAAACCCGTCTGTGTAGAGATTCCCGCAGAAAGTTGAAATTTAATGAGCTAGGCGATCACGTGGTATCGTGACGTCAATGCCGACTCGCGGCTTTGTTGACATCTATGCATCGCCATTGTTGTTCTCTCCATTTTCTTGTAACATCATGGCTAGTGGGAGTTTCGCAGAGTTTCAAGTGAAATCATACGATTTTGAGCCACTAGCGGGAACGGTTACAGCGGATGATTCGTCTAATTCCGCTCTTTCCGAGCGTTTCAGCGACGGTAGCGAAGAAGATGATGCGGAGTCGGACAGTCACAATGTTCGCTCATGCAACACCGACTGGTAAGCTTCAACTTCATTATAATGACACATATGGTGTGAAAACTGTCGACAACAACAATTATATCGTTTTAGTACGACGTTATATTATAAAATGCGGTGTCAAAGCTGTACAGAGAGTTAGCTAGAGGTTGTAGCTAAGTAGGTCATCGGACGAAGTAATTGTAAACAGACTTGTCAAAGACAAACTTCACAAAGTTACGAACCGTCGAACGTCGTAAGCATGGTTGTCTGGTTTATGCGGATCGAGTTTAGGACGTTATAGCTACTTACGATATCACCCCTCTGGACAAAACCCACACTTTTTTAGTTGGACAGTTGTTCGCGAGATGACCATAATATCATGACATATATAATGACAGCTCTAGATTATCATTATGTCATTTATGTGGAACAATAATTTTATTACTCTGAGTCTGACACATAACAATATAGCTACTATATAATCAAAATAAACTAAAATAAACATTAAAACAACATGCAGAACAATTGAATAATTATGGTAATGGGTTATAGACTGAAGGGTTATGTCCTAGACCTAGGGGTTTAGTGTAACCTTAGGGGTCTTATATGTGAGATGCTACCAGTGGGTATATATGTGCCCTACGACTATGTCCATAAAAATCATAAGGACATCAAATTTTTTGTGTGACATATTTATTACAAATCCATCAAGCAAGTTTCAGAACACAGTTTTACTGGGTTGAATCATTACAAATTCATCAAGCAAGTTTCATAACACAGTGTTACTGGGATGAATCATTCCAAATGTTGGTAACTGTGTATACCTGGTAACACAATGTGAATCACCACACGGTGCACAGACAATGGTTATAAGCCAAACAACACCCATGGGAATACTTCCCCTGCAGGCAGATGAGAATATGGCTTCAGCAAATACCCATTGATAAACAAGTTATCTAGTCCATTTTGTTGATCACTTTACCTATGACATGCTAATAAATAGCATAGCTTCACATCTACAGACCAATTATTATCTTTACAGGGCAACTTCCCATTGAGCCGAGAAACTGCTGCACTACGACATTGGTTTGGCCAGTGCAGTTTCGGCAACGTGCGAAAAGATGACGAAGTGAAGACTCTGCAACCAAGAAGTACCTCTCCCTGGAAGGGCAGCAATCTTTCCTCAAGGGAGTCTTACTGGTCGACATGGTCATCGCTGTCACTGTTGCTGCTGTCATGACTAGTCGACTCATTGTCAGAGCAAACATACTCTGGATCTGCAGCAGATGATACTTCCTCCCCGTTTTAGTCACTCGAGTCACTAATCGGACCAGTCAACAAACTGCACTGCACACTCGTTGACCTCACTGTTGATGTCACCTGCACAGCAACCTGCTCTGATGCACAGACTGCTTGCACTCTTCTCGTGCGAGTTGATGGCCTGATGTCAACCTGAAAGCATTTGCTGCTCCTTTTTGGAGTGGAAGCTGTGACTGACTCAGGTGTGGAATCCTCTGTATCACAGGAATCCGTACGAGAGCTGTCATATTCAGTTGCTGTATCTTCAGATGACCCATTCTTGGTCGACGGTGGACTATCTCGAGCTGCTGCCAGAATGTCAGCAAATAACTGAAATAACAAATGACCCTTATAGAATTTGCAAAAAAATAAATTGTTGTAGGTTTCTGACAAAAGCAAACAAAATCCTGTCTTTTACCATCTTGTCAGAAAGGAGTACATCCATTTGTCTAGTCATTTGCCCAGCTTCCAAGTGTGAACAGACTGCCTAGCTGTGAAAAATACAAATTAATAAATTAATTTCAAGTTGCAAGGTATGTATTGTTTATTCTATGATAAAAACATCATAAATAATTGATATCACGCTTACAGAATCTACACAGAGACATAGTTACTTTTGTTATGTTACACTTTTATGCAAACAATTACCTGGAAAATGTGACAATATATTACTTGTGAACATTTTATTTTTGGTTATAACTAATCATCTATTAAATATACAATAGATAGGTTTGCAACTTGCATTGCATTTATTGTTATTGTTTCACAACAAATGACCATTTTCACACTTGGTAGCTGGGCAACAACCCACATCCAAATGTGAACATATTTATTATTTGATAAATTTACTTGATTTTTTTAATAACATTAAGTTAAAAATCAAATAAATTCATTAATGACATTTTGTAACATCATTAGTAGAATCCTTATCCATTGATATAGTTACTATCATAACAATATGTGACTGCAGACATGAACAATCCTGCAATACTCAATTTTATAGTCACTATAGGAAGCCTGCTCCAGGAGTGGTGTAATAATAATAATACCTATTAGTAACAATAAGTTGAACAAAGCACAATATAATAACAGAAACAATGTAATAGTAACTGGCATATAATATATATACATGTTTATTAATATATGTCGCATCAAAATATAAATTTAATTATGCTTTCTGTATCCTATTGAACTAGTTTATCCAGGTTTTATGATTGCCAACATCCATCCCATGAATAATGTGGGAGCCGAATAATGGTCCTTGGTACATTTCTGAGCTTCTGTTTAAAAAAACATCATGACTTGTGCCAGTAATTAGCAATGCACCAAGCAGTAAGGTGTAATTACACTGATTGCAATCTATTAAATTGCAGTGACATTTCTTTTGTCTTCCATTCATTCATGTTATACAGACATAAAATGAAAAATATGTTCTATCCGTAAACGTTGTTAGTAGATAATACAAGATACAATAGTTATATTTTTGTTCTAAATATTTATCTCGGTACATACTGTAGTTCCAATTCAAAATGTAATGATAATACCTTCAAATGTAATAGTATATATTGCATGATGTACATTGTCTTCGATATTCAACTGTAATAAAATGGAAACTAGGCAATAGCAATATATGACACTGTAATGTAATTCACCATAGGCCTGTGCACTGGAGTTATGAAAATACAAATCAATAAATTACTATTGAAATATTAAAAATTCTATAGTAACAAATGTAACAGTACTTGTGTGTTACAATAGTGTGTGTTATGAAAGCTGCTCTCTACTGTAAGAATTCTATAGTAACAAATGTAACAGTACTTGTGTGTTACAATAGTGTGTGTTATGTAACAGTACTTGTGTGTTACAATAGTGTGTGTTATGAAAGCTGCATCTACTGTAAGAATTCTATAGTAACAAATGTAACAGTACTTGTGTGTTACAATAGTGTGTGTTATGAAAGCTGCATCTACTGTAAGAATTATATTTATTGAAAACATTACTTTTGAAAACTTAAACATAATATATTATTAACTCGATGAATACATACTGTAATCTACAGGGTGTTCAATGTGGTAACCATTCAATATTAATAATAATTAATCACATCTACCTGCAAGGTTTACCAATTGCAATGGTGATCAGGGTGATGTTAGGCATGGGTTAATTGCATGGGTTAATTATAGTAATAATAAGTATCCGACATGTCACATCCATGTTACCCAGTTCCTGCCATTTCCACCTAGCATGCTTTAATTACCAGTAGATCAGGTTCAGATAACTATTTTAACTGGAGGGAGAATGTAGTGGGCCAGCTGGAGGTGGCTGGTGTATTTGTTATTCATAGCAGGAAAGACCTACAAAGTGCAATGTCAACTGGTAATTAATTAGATTTGATCAGTTGACTAGGGCAAACACTACACTTAGTTCCTCAGTCAAGTGGAGGAGTCACAACAAAGGAGTCCAATTAGCTGGATTAGCAGACAGGTGCCAAACACTGTAATAAACTGTTTCTACAGAGAATACTGATGGGGGATAATTCTTCAGCAAGTCATTGATGACATAAGACTTTAGTGAGTCATGTGTCAGAGGAGGAGATTGCCAGCAACTGGTTCCAACTATGAGAGTGAGACAGACCACTTCCTAATTTTATAATTTTTGTTTTAAATATCTAACTTATGCATGGTACTTTATGTGTACATACATTTGATGTTGATCAAAATGCATGGCACTTTCATAAAGTCCAAGTATTGTCATTTAAAAAACAACAAATGTTATGTATGAAAAATAATAATTAATTTATGCAAATTCAACGTTAAATACATTTGAAAATATAATTATTCTTCCATCTGCAAATTCACATTGCAATGTTCTACATCCAAGTATTGCTTCTTACGGTTTAAAAAACTTATTATAACAGACTAACCTGACTCGGCAACGAGTATAATTAAAATAATTATTTCTTATTTGCATGTAAAAGTAAATAGATTAATTAAATGCATAACTAACAAATTAGCATCAATTAATTTGCTGACGTTTTTGTTTTATTGCCTTACATTCCTGTAACCATGATAATGATAAAAACAGTCACCTGAATCGATTTGATTACACTATCAAATTTTCCACAAAACTGAGTATATGTAGATTTATTATAGTAGTATCGTGCATAACTACAACATTTAGAATATAAGATACTTAGGAAGAGTTCCGTGATATGATTGGAACCAATGGGATACAATGACAATAAGTTGAATAACTTATTTTGACACTTGACACACACGAGACCGTCCAGTCCAGGCATTATACTAGACCTACAGAATAATAATAGTAGATATAACATGTAAGAATTACCTTGATTCGTTGCCGCTTTCGGTAAGCAGACCTCGTAAATTCACCACTCGTCGAAGGAACCTGGTACCCCAAAGAAGCCATGGGTGTAGTTGCTGAGCCGGCTGTAGTGACAGCGGCAGCGGAGCCTGCAGCGGCGACTGCGGCACTGGAACAACGCTTGCGAGACCCGCTTGCCTTCGACTCGGGCAAAGCGGCCGTCGATCCTGCCCGTGCCGACGCCTGTCTTCTGCGGATTGACGGCATCAATGCAGCTTCTACTGCCGGGAATATTGTTGGGACTGCATCGCTTTTCAACGATATTCGAGCACCAGGATATCCAAGGGTTGCCAACATCTCCGGATCGCGATCAAAACAGCTTTTCTCAAAATGAGCGGAGCAAAGCCGGCTGTGTTTCTTCAATAAAACTGGATCCGTAGGGAACCGAAAAAAATGGTGTGTTGCTGTATGTTTAGAAGAGTTTGCATTACATTTACAACCGAATGCCGCACAATGAACCATGATGATATTCGCATTACACAGCCACCTCTGCTGTCATATTGCTGAGAATGAATGTAAACAAGCGGTCGCTGTATCGGCAGAGTCAACTCTGACGTCACATCTCGGCATCCCAAAAAGCGCGCCAAAAATATGCATATTCGAAAATGTCCGGATGTACAGCATAAAATGTGGAATTTTTAATTCTTCGATTTTTGGGGATTTTTTTGGCTTGGTGGACATGGAAATATATAGCAGGATCTAATTTAATATGAATTCAAGCAATAGATGTTTTTATTCCCTTTAAGGTTGTCTGTTTGCACTAGGTATTTTCGACATGAGCTTGCATTAAAAAAACTGAGGTTTTCGTGACAGAAGTTTGCCACCTGTGGATGTAAAAAAATGGCGGCATCTTGGACATTGTAGTTGTTTACTAATGACAAAGTTTGCACTATTATTTTTTTGTTGGACTGGACAATTCTGACACTGAAAACTAAAGGTAAGTTGACATTATGTTCGAAATGCAACTTAATCTGCAATAAAATGGATGACTGGCTTTGTTTATGTTTCGTTGTCCAAGTTTGGTTACCATCAGTTGGGTTTTCAGCACTGAGATTACTGTTTACATGTTGCTACATGAAAATTATGTCTTTTATTATAATGAATTACTAGGTAAGTATACTAAAACTCTATCAGTTGTTCTAACGGTTGACATTTGGTTGTTTCAGAAATTCAGGTGTCAATATACTAGTGATCATAATGTCAACACTGACCAGTGTTCTGCCTAGGTCAAATTTGCAGAGCGTTACGCCCTGCCCTTTTTCAGTGATGCCCTGGTACCCAAAAAAGGCAAATAGAACACCCTGCGTTTTTTATACGATGCCCTGCTATATTTTGCATATCTTATATATATATATATTTTGCACGTAAACCGTACTCGTGGCTACAGATGGTTACACAATCATATATATTATTATTAGTTTGCGAGCGCCACAATCTTGAAACGCATCCTGATCGCGCCACATGTGCGGTTAAATTGTTCCCAACTGAGCACATCCCGCAATCGGGAATGGATGTGTCACGAGATCGGGGCGCTTGCACACTCAATCATCTGCAAGCATCCCGATGTCGACTACGTATCCCGTGCCACGCAGTCATTTCGATTGTTCAAGCGTCCCTATCCCGACCGCCATTATATTCTTAATCGTGTGTGCCAAAAATATTAAATACGTTGATTTGAGGAGATGCCGACCTTCGAAAGTGCATAAACCAGAGCGACGACTTTTGCAGAGCGCCTCGACTATACATATCACCAAGCATTCCTTATTTTTTTTGTATCTTCAAAAGGTAAAGTCTGATCGCCGGGAGACTTCTACCGTTAGATTAGTCGTTAAATTCTTAATCACGTAATACTTGCAAAACTTATTAAAATACATTTTGATTTGAGGAGGCAACAAACTTCGCAAGTCAGTAGACCAGCTTGTTTGCGACAGACTTTCGAAGCCGGCACGCCTGATTAGAAAAATAATGTTTTATTCACACACACTTTATTTGTTAATGTACCGTTATATAATAATAAGTAACGACGTTTAGTATAACATAGCTCAACAATAGTAGTGAATAATTGCGTATTGTCCACGTTAAAAGAACCTGCTCCCCCTGACGTCGCTCATGTTTGTTGCAAGGCATGCCGTTTCTAGGACACGACGTCACGTGCGTGTGTAGTGGACTAGCCAGGGTTCTAAGGTTGCTGGGCAAAGCGTTTAGCAGTAGGTACCTGTAATCATTATTATTCGGAGGGTGGTTTCAAACTAGTAATAATTATTTTTTTCTGTATATTGACTGATTGTTAAAAATGAGATCGTGTGTGGGTAGTTTTTCTGTAAATAAAGTGGAATTTTACAAATTAGCTATGCATGTCTATAAATATTTTAATATTTGATATCACACTTTTTACTATTTGCAGTACAATATATTTCAATTTCTGTTCAGCCTAGCCCAACAATATCTTGCATACCTATTGCTTATATAGTAGTCTCTGAGAATATTAAATATGATGTGAATTTATACATAAAATTTTATGTCATGCTGGGTATCGTGTTTTGCTAAAACTTAAATAAAGTTAATACATGCCAATCTAATTAAATATGTTGTATTGTCTATATATATATACCATATAATCATCTAATTGTCCACATTTATTTTAAAGTAATTTTTCAAAATTGTTGCTTGTACATTTTTTTTTCTTCAAAATCGAACATAACAGTATATCTCTATTTGTGATAAACCTAGCCCAAAGAAATTTGGCACACATATTACCTGTATAATCTTCTTTATGTATATTTAATATTATGCAGATTGACACAAATTAAAAAGCTATGTAAAGCTAAATATTGTGTTTTGTTCTACAAATGCTTGCCCAAGCCAATATTATAATGCATAAACATACGTATACACTGTGTACATAATATACTATATGTAAGTAGTATGATATTAAACTACAAGCTGTACACTGCTACTATGTCTTGTTAACTACAGTACTGTATTTAATTTAGTTGCATGTCACAAGTGCCTTTTTAACCATTGCTTACCGTGTTCTACGTGCCGTTTACTAAAATGGCATACTGCCCTTTTAAAAAACCTGGGCAAAACACTGTTAAATATGGGTCATGTAAACTATTTAGTCATGCGTCGCACGTGCCTTTTTAGCTATTGCTCACCGCGTTCTATGTGCCCTTTTTATGGGCAGAACACTGCAGACTGACTTTGATGCAACACAGAAGCCATATGTACGATGACAGCAACCAAGATAGAAATCTTACATAGCTGTCTTTACTATTTATACAAAGTGAACTGATTTACATTGTCTCTTGCAAGGCATGGCAAGTGTAAATACACAGTAGAATGCATGTGATGCCAATAAAATGTATGATATTCTACTTTATAGTTGTCCAGAATACTAATTTTCTATGTTTGTTACCTATAAATGTGAACATATTATTTACCCAATCGACACCGCAGTCACATCATTTTAAAGATAATTCAACGAACATAAAAAAAACATAACTTGCAATTACAGAAAATCAATAGTTTTGAAGATACAGCTTAAACCCTGCAGGCACCCAGAAATGTTGAGATCTGTGGCAGCAGCCTGGGTAACAGCGACACATTCCAATTTAACTGGCTGGGGTCTGATGGGTTACAGAGCGAAATCAATTTGATAGAGCAAAATCACGCTTATGAGCTCATAAGAATGTTAATGAAACAGACCCCAGGACAGCCATATGAACAACATTCCAAATCTCTTCTTCAAACTTATGCTCTCTTCAATGACATTCCAGTTCCAGATGTTAGCAACGTTACTTGTTATGATTCTTGCTATATTCAGATGTTATGTTGTCCCCGCATTATATACGTGTGATAACACCATTGTATTTAGTGGTATCCGTTTATTACATATACACGATACTGTATGTTGGATACGGTTGCTCTATCACTATCGCTGTCACTGTTAGTCACTCACTAGGTGGGCGTAGCCCTACGCTGTCTATACCCTAATGGTATTTGGGTTAGTCCCATTATAGATTAGGGGTATACGCTAGTACACTACGCGGTGTGTAAGAACACTACATTCCTCCCCAAGTTGATTATAATAATGTCCATCGTACAGACGATTTCTGTAAGTCCAAGATTGTATTATACTAGTGCAGACAAGATTTGTCAAGTAAAAGATAGTCACACATGACTGCGTAATAATAATATTGTCACACATAACGGTATGTATGTCCTTAGACACAGTTCACAAACTCATACCACTAACTGGTCTGATACCACTAATTGGTTTGTCTCACTAATCGGTCGTTTACGACTTCGCTAATTCGTATCCCTGGAGATGAACAGGCATCTTCCTCGGGCGCGATGATCGCCTGAGTACAGGGGTCGTCTCAGCGTTGCTGTCAGATGTCGTCACGGTATGAGATGTGTTGGTATCTGATGTCACCTCAGCGCCCTGAGCATTTCTAGGGGTCGTATCATCGTGATCACTGTCATCTCGCGCATTGACTGTGTTGGGCGGTACATCCGTGCGTGTTGTCGGGATGTACATTTCCTCGTCATTGTCACAGTCGATGACCACAGTTCCTGGTTCGAATTTGATTGATTTGAAGTGTGACGCATTTCGTGCTATTTCTCAGTCACTTCGTTTGGCTGTCACCATGGTTCCTTTTGTGTGTGTCACTGTGTAAGGGCGATGGTCGAAGGGTGAAATCATTTTGTTTCTTCTTGGCTGTCACACCAGTACAGTGTCCCCTGGTGTGATGAGGCATGTGTTGGTGTGTCGTTTCTCATCCGTATAAGCCTTCATTTTGTGTTTCGCTTGTTTGTCATTGGTTTGCAGCTTAGCTTGCATTCGGGATGGAGGTGATTGTGTGATTGTGTTTGGCAGTTAATCCTCATCTCGCAGTTAAAGAGAGCCGTGGCTGGCGCAATACCAGTTGATGATTGTGGAGTCGCTCTATAGTTCCGGGGGAACTTGTACAACTCGTCTCCACGATTTACCTTCGATGAGTGCCGATCTTGTCACCTTCCTGATATTTCTCATGAACCGTTCTGCTTCGGCGTTCGCTTGTGGCCATAGTGGAGTAATCCGTTGGTGTTTGAAACCCATGTGTTTTGCGAACGTAGCAAATTGGTGACTGTTGAACGGTGGTCCGTTGTCGGTTTTCAGAGACATCGGAATTCCCAGCATAGAGAACACTTTGTCGAACGCCGGAATGACGCTGTTGGCGCTAGTAGACAGGACTACTTCGATGACAGGATATCGTATACACCTGATTGAAACGGTTCTTCGATTTCACGAGGCCTTGATGACCTTTGTGTGCCAAATCGATGGCTTTGGCACGCAGCGTTTGTGGCATAACGATGCGATTTCCTTGTAACACGATGTCACGGTTTGGCGTGGTACATAGCTCATTCTTGATCTTGTGGTAGATTCTGAATGGACTATCTGGTCATGTTGCGTTGGAGAGCAGTTTGTGCCAATTCCCAATGTGTATCGCTTCTGCGACTTTCTGTAACTCTGAGTCTCATAGAGTTTCTTGTTTAATTTCTTCCACGCTCATGGCAATAGGCGAAGCATTCTCCACAATGAAGTTGATGTATTCCTCAGCTACCTTCTCGGCTCGACTTGACTCGGTCGTTGGTAAGGGATGTCTGGAACAGTAGTCAGCAGGATTGTCCATGCCAGGTCGATACTTGACGATCACGTCGTACTGCTGGAAGATTCTGTCACTGTCGATGTGATTTATTATTTCAACCAGTCGTAACTGCAACGCTGTTGGGTAGCAAAGCAGACATCCACTCTTCCCCTTCACCACATGTATTGTATCAATGAAGATGCGGCTGTGGGATTCCATGGTCGCTTCAAATTGCCCTAGGTGTGGAATGTTCGTGTTTGACCCATAGGCCACGATCTTTGTTTTGCTCCGAGTCAGCTTTGGCTTTGGGCTAAACTGTGCAAACGTTGCTTCATCGATCATGTTGACGCTCGCACCGGTGTCAATCAACATGTCCAGTTCAACGGTACCAACTTTCACTCAAGCATGGGGTAGGATGACGTTCGGGCTGCCGGCACTGATGGAGTACACGTAGTCGCGATGGTGGCAATCTTCCGTGCTGTCAAGGTGATTGACTCGGCGCTTTGGCGGTCGCGTAGCAGGCGTATAGTTTCTCGTGTTCCTGCCACTTTTGCACCACTTTGCGAAGTGATTAAGTTTGTGACATATCGTGCATGTGACGCCGCGGGCTGGACGCTGTTGTTGTCCACCCGGGTGGGGCCAGCTGCCGCCGCAGTTGAAAGAGGGAGGCATTGTGTGTTTCTGTTGTTGACGACGTGTCTGTTGTTGATGCCTTGGCGGATCGCTGCGGATTCTGTTGATAGTCGCTGTTTGTCAGTGTTTTGTTTTGTTTTTCTGTTAACTCCAATGTTTTCGTAAACTGCAACAGGGTGTCTAGAGATACATCCGGCTCACTCAATCTTTTTCGCGTTATTTCGTCATCGGAACCACCAGCAATCAGCTGTGATTTGATTTATGTGTTTATGTCCGTGAAAATGCACGTAGCCATGAGTTGCATCAGTCAGGTGTAATATTTCTCGATCGACTCGTACGGCTCTTGGTTGGTGTGACGGAAGACGTAGCGCTGAAATTCGACATTTTGCTTTGGGTTGAAATAGTCGGAGAGAGCTGTCACTGCTTCGGTGAACACTGTCTGGTTCGTGTTGGGTTGAGACGTAATTTTATCGTCAGGAAGCGTGTCAAAGATGTCATTTAGGTTTTCGCCTCCGTGCGTCAACATGAGAGCTTTCTTCCGTGTTTCATCCATGATGTTGTAACCCACGAAGACGTTGTTAGTTAAGCACGCGATCCATTTCGTCCAACGGACGCCTTTGCCTTCCGACTGGGAATCGAAAGGGGGATACGAAGGCAAAGTTTGAGCCATGAGAAGGGCCTACCGTTCGTGCACTGTTGTTGATCGTGTTGGATTGTTGTCGATCGGTGGTGATCGTAGTTGAAAGTTGGTGAACGTTGTTGATCGTAGTTGACCGTCGGTGATCGAGTGATACAGCGGTTCGTGCACTGTAGCATGGAGACGTAATCCCTTGCCGTAGATAGATTGTCACGGGAGCGGTGTCGATAGGCACGTCCGATTATCTGTCAGCACAGCACGAATCTTAATCCTCGTCGCCAGATGTTATGTTGTCCCCGCGTTATATACGTGTGATAACACTATTGTATTTAGTAGTATCCGTTTATTACATATACACGATACTGTATGTTGGATACTGTTGCTCTATCACTATCACTGTCACTGTTAGTCACTCACTAAGTGGGCGTAGCCCTACGCTGTCTATACCCTAATGGTATTTGGGTTGTCCCATTATAGATTAGGGGTATACGCTAGTACACTACGCAGTGTGTAAGAACACTACACCAGCCCGATTATATTTTCTTCTGATGTTGTTTTTTATACTACACTAATCAGTAAACACCCAGATGTCAAATCAATCCTAACTGGGCCTATCCCTTTTACATCTATCAGACTGCCATTCGTTTAATTGATTTTCAGACAAAACTCTCACAGCATCTTTTCACTGTGCTTGGGCTAGTTTTTTTTTCAATTCTTCCTTTGATGTTGCTGCCAAGGCACTGTAACCTGCACAGGTTCCATTCACCTTGCTTTTCAATGACACAACATTTCTCAGGATTTCTCATTTTTCTACCAGGACCATGTATGATGTCTTCATGAATATCAACTATATATATTCAAGCAGCTCAACCACCCAAATGTGTACAATGTTCAAACCATGTTCTTGTTTTAAACTATTCAAGTTGATTCAAATATTTACATATTGCTGGTGAGATAGCGCAATAGACGGACTTTTCTGCTAAAAACTTAGTTGCTTACCAGATTATTATTTCAAATGCTTTATTTACAAATCTGACATATGAACAGCCATTACATGCCAGTAAGCTCCATCCAGTTTTAATGTACATGTAAAAAAATTCGAGATGAGTGGTACACCAAAACCAGAGGATTGAGCATTCTTCTAATTATGTACACAGCAAAAGTCATCAACAGATGAGTTTATTGATGATGGTAAAATTAAACTATATTTCCTACTGACATAATGCTAATAGGGAGAGAAGTTAAGAGAACTCCACAAAGTTGATGCAGCAACCAAGGAGGCTTGAGTTCCAGTGTTCATCGTAACCATGGGAACAAAAAGTAGATTTGAACCAGCCAATTGAACCCGTCTGGGCTTTCTTGATGGGTACGCATTGAATGTAGGTACGCATTGAATGTAGGTACGCAGGTTGTCTGGATGAAATCATTTCACAGGTAAATGTATAGATCTTGAAAGTAATGCTATATCGCACATGGCACCAATATATACAAAGAGTGATATTGGGTGGGCGCATTTGTGCAGTCGGCAAGTCCGACTGGGTTGTTTGCCGAGTTCGCGGTGCACGGCCGACCCTGCGATATCTCATATGAGGGCATTCGCGGGGCTCGGGTCGCTACACTGTTGGCTCCGGCGACGATGGCCCGAATTGTCGCCCGTCGTGCGGACGTTGTAGTCGTGCACATTGGAGGGAATGACATTACTGGTCAGTGTACTCCCATTCTAATTGCACTGGACGTTCAGCGTCTGGCGCGACGGCTGATCAGTTCGGGCGTGCGTAGTGTGGTGATTTGCCAGGTTTGCCGGCGGCAGAAATGGCGCCATGGTAGCTATGAGGTGGGTGCCGCTCAGGTTATGGAGATAAATCGGTACCTGGAGGCGTTTTGCCAGGATTCTGAGGGGGTAATTTTCTGGAGGCATAAGCGCCTGTGGAACAGTGTCCGGGACGTTTTTCGACGGGATGGGATGCATTTTTCCGACATCGGCAACTACCGGCTATACCGTAGTCTGCGGGGCGCGATATTCAAGGCTGTGGGGCAGATCTTTGGTTAATGGGGTAAATCTTGGTTGGCGGGGCACATCCTTGGTTAGTGGGGCAAATATTTGGTTAATACATCGCTCTGACCACGCGGAACTAGCATAACCGGGCGGCATTCCTAGGCTAAAAGAAATAGTATAGGTCACTTTGAATAAAATGTTTCGCGATTGTCGGTCGTTGTAGCGTGTTCACATGGTAGTCCTTTTTTATAAATGATGGTATGGTTACACGCACTGTCGTGCTACGTCACTATTTTGCTATTTGGTGCAATATGTTGTAGTATCCACACTAATTTGTAGTTTTACTATCTGCTGCTCAGATCTTACATCGTCACACACGCTGTAACCCTCTCTCACACGCTACGTAGTGCTGTCGCGTTTTCACACAGTAGTCCTTGTTTATAAATGATGATATGGCTACACGCAAGGTAGTGCTACGTCACTGTTTTGCTGCCTAGTGCAGTTTGTTGCGTGTCAACACAGTATACCTTCGTTTCCATATTGCTGCTCTGGCAGATTGTGGAGTTACACATTCTGTCATGCTCTCTCACACGTAACGTAGTGCTCTGTCACTGGTTGCTGCTTGGGCAGTTTGTTGCGTTTCATACAGTATACGGTTTTTATAAATGATGGTATGGGTACACGCAACGTAGTGCTACGTCACTGTTTTGCTGCCTTGTGCAGTTTGTTGCGTGTCAACATAGTATACCATTGTTTCTAATTTGCTGCTCGGGCAGATTCTGGAGTTGCACACACTGTCTTACTTTCTCACGCGTAACGTAGTGCTCTGTCACTGTTTTGCTGCCTTGTGCAGTTTGTTGCGTGTCGACACAGTATACCTTCTTTTCCACTTTGCTGCTCTGGCAGATTTTGGAGTTACACATTCTGTCATGCTCTCTCACACGTAACGTAGTGCTCTGTCACTGGTTGCTGCTTTGGCAGTTTGTTGCGTTTAAACAAAGTATACGGCTTTATAAATGATGGTATGGTTACACGCAATGTAGTGCTACGTCACTGTTTTGCTGCCTGGTGCAGTTTGTTGTGTGTCAACACAGTATACCTTCGTTTCCAAATTGCTGCTCTGGCAGATTCTGGAGTTACACATTCTGTCATGCTCTCTCACACGTAACGTAGTGCTCTGTCACTGGTTGCTGCTTTGGCAGTTTGTTGCGTTTCACACAGTATACAGTTTTTTTTATAAATGATGGTATGGGTACACGCAATGTAGTGCTACGTCACTGTTTTGCTGCCTTTTTGTTGTGTGTCAACACAGTATACCTTCGTTTCCAAATTGCTGCTCTGGCAGATTCTGGAGTTACACATTCTGTCATGCTCTCTCACACGTAACGTAGTGCTCTGTCACTGGTTGCTGCTTTGGCAGTTTGTTGCGTTTCACACAGTATACAGTTTTTTTTATAAATGATGGTATGGGTACACGCAATGTAGTGCTACGTCACTGTTTTGCTGCCTGGTGCAGTTTGTTGTGTGTCAACACAGTATACCTTCGTTTCCAAATTGCTGCTCTGGCAGATTCTGGAGTTACACATTCTGTCATGCTCTCTCACACGTAACGTAGTGCTCTGTCACTGGTTGCTGCTTTGGCAGTTTGTTGCGTTTCACACAGTATACAGTTTTTTATAAATGATGGTATGGGTACACGCAATGTAGTGCTACGTCACTGTTTTGCTGCTTGGTGCAGTTTGTTGCGTGTTTCCAATTTGCAGCTCCGGCAGGTTTTACAGTTACACACACTGTCTTACTCTCTCACACGTCTGGTATAATTTACACTCATAGAGTGCCTTGTCACGATTAGCTGCTGTGACAGTTGGTTGGTGCGTACTAAGGGTGGCTCATGTTTCATAACCTGACAGTGGTCAGCACACACATTATTGCCATTTAGGTTGGGATGTGTGCGGTTGGTCATTATTTATCTTTTTCCCTTATGCAGTGTTTTGCGGTTGTAGCATGCCTCCAGCCACAGCACCACCGGGACGCGGGCGCCCACCACGGAACGAGGCGACCACACGACAGACCCGTTCACGCACTCGGGCTGTTGAGTCAAATCAACCACAAAGTGTCGCGCCACTGCCGAGTCGGCCGTCCGGGGCTACGTCGAGACCGTCTCGCCCCCCGGTCAGCGCAGCGCCTCGAAGCCGCCACTGTCTCGTATCTGCCTCCGGTGTCGATGGGACGACCGCCTCCCCAGTGTGCCATCCAGCAGCATTTTGATGATGCACCTGGCCTGCAGACGGTCGTGTCCGATGCGCGGAGCACATGGGAAACCTGATGAATTTCCGGGGGTTATTGACAGTAAATTGGCAAAGGAGTTAGGATTAGGCAGAATACTTGGTCAATACGCTGTTCCACCATTTGATGTTTATTATAGAATATCGCCTCTGGGCGTTGTCCCTAAGAAAACACCAGGTGAATTTCGCATGATACATCATCTATCGTACCCGGAAGGATCTTCAGTCAATGACTTTATTCCTAAAGAATTCTCTTCCGTCCAATATGCAACGATTTATGATGCCATTGATTTTATTAAGCGTTCAGCAGGGCTTGTTTACATGGCTACGGTCGACATTGAATCAGCTTTTCGGATAATTCCAATTTCACCAGCGGACAGACCGTTACTGGGTTTTAAGTGGAGGGGCCAGTTTTTCATGGACGCAGTGCTTCCTATGGGTTGTTCGAGTGCATGGGCTATCTTTGAGCGTTTTAGTACAGCGTTAGAATGGGCTGCCAAGGTTAAATTACAGGTAACTGAAGTGATACATGTAATCGATGATTTTCTCCTGCTGGCATCCTCATTTGAGAAGTGCAATGATGACCTTAGGGCTTTTATCGCAATGTGTGAACAGATTGGGGTACCGCTTGCTCCGGGAAAAACGGTGGGCCCATCCACCGCACTCCCTTTTCTGGGTATCATCCTGGATACCGTCCAAATGCATGCTAGACTTCCAGATGATAAGGTTGAAAAAGCTAGGGCATTACTTTTGAGTTTTCAGTCTAAGCAGACGGTCACACTTAAGGAATTGCAACAGTTAATCGGGGTGCTTTCATTTGCTTCGGCCGTCGTAGTCCCTGGCCGGCCATTTCTCAGGCGTTTAATCGACCAAACCATGGGTAGGCTTAAACCGCACTATCACATTCGTTTAAACAGACAAACTAAACTTGACCTAGGAGTATGGTTGGAATTTCTCCAGCATTTTAATGGCAAGGCCTTTTTTCTGGATGAGAAATTTCTGACAGGTGACTACCTCTGACTATACACTGATGCAGCTGGGGGAGTAGGATACGGGGCACTGTATGGGGCAGAATGGTTTTGTGGTCTCTGGCCAGTGGAGTGGCGTTCATTCAATGTCACGGTTTTGGAGTTGTATCCTATAGTAGCAGCAGTACATGTGTGGGGTAATGTTTGGGAGAATAAAAGCGTATGCTTCTTTACGGATAACGAGGCCCTGGTACCTGTGATTAATAACCAGACATCACAGGAACCCCACATCATGGCCCTAGTCCGTCCCCTGGTATTGGCATGTCTGCGGTTTAATATCAACTTTACAGCACGACATATCCTAGGCCGTTTTAACACGCTGGCTGATAAACTATCTCGTTCACAGGTGGAAGAGTTCCACGCACTGGCGCCATGGGCGAATGCCAACCCAGTGGAAGTGCCCCACAGTGTGTCCCCAGCCGGCTTAGACAGTCTTTCAGCAGGTTGATGGAGGCCTCATTGGCACCATCTTCTCGACTACATTATGAGCGTGCATGGAAAAAGTTGGTTGCATTCCATGAGTCATTATTTCTCACAACTTGTATGCCTGTTTCTATACCTATGATGTTGCTATTTATTGCCCACCTCCATGCTACTGGCGCTGCTCCGGCATCCATTGTTTCAACCGTGTCAGCTATCGCTTATTTCCATAAGACTAATGGTTTTGCCGACCCATCCAATTGTTTCCTGGTAGCTAAGTTGTTAGCAGGTGCACGTAATCTCGGGTCAGTGCCTGATGTCCGTCTGCCTGTCACCATACCAGTGCTTGCACGCTGGATACAGGCGTTACCCACGGTGTTTTCATCGCATTACAAGTGTCTCATGCTCCGGGCAATGATGGTACTTGCCTTCAAAGCGTATCTGCGCATTGGGGAAATGGTGCCTCGGGCCCGGAAGATGGTCCACGGATGTTTGCAGGTGGGCGACGTTTTACTGTCAGGAGAGTTGATTATGCTTTCCTTCCGGCGCTTTAAACACAGCGCTCGGCAGGGTCCGCAATCTCTCCAGGTCAGAGGCGAATGCATACATGGGTCAGCTATCCATCTGGCTGCTTTCCTCCGGGAATTTCAGCAGGCTAGAGGTGCACTTCCAGGTTTGCTCTTTGCGCACCCCGATGGCTCCCCCATGTTGCGTAGGGAATTTGATGGGTCCCTAAAGAAGCTGTTGGTTTTCTGTGGTTATGAGACTAGCGCCTTTAAGGGGCACAGCTTCCGCATCGGGGCAGCCACTGCTGCGGCTCTGAGAGGCGAATCAGATGCACAGATCAGGGCGGCAGGTAGATGGACATCGGATGCGTTTAAGAAATACATTAGGATTGCTTGAATGAGAGCGTTTGCGTTGTCGTCCTTTTACAGTTTTATATTCGTGGGGTGGTCACAGGTTGAGGTGACCGGTGGCATAATCGACCCCACTTTTAAGGTTTAGCCTCAGTTATATATAGTGTAATGCGTCAGCGGGTAGTGTTGGTTTTAGATTTGGTGTGGTTGACTGGTGTGCTTGGCTAGTATTATACTGTGCAGTAGGTCTATGGTGATTTTAGCAGTAATGACATTGTTTGATATATGATATCATGTATACCAATACTGCTTGTTTTATGTGCCGAAATGTGGGCTCGGTCAACCTGAGGTACAGGAGACTAGCATGGGCTCAGTCACAGGCCTGGCCTTGGGATGTCGAGCCCACATTTCTCTCTTATCACATTAATAAATAAACGTCATTCATTTGGCCGTTTTTCATCACTATATTGGACTCTGTGTTGTTGCTTGCATAAATGAAAATATGGTCATTATATACAGCGATGTTTCTAAATTGTGTTTATCCAGACAGATCACAATCTGTTTTCACATATATAATTACAATATATTACTGTACAATATATTTACAATTAATAAATTAGATATCCATTACATTATATTTGTTTGGATAAATAAAATTTAGAAACATCGTTATATAATGACCATATTTTCATTTTTGTGGCAAATAAATAATTACTACAAAAATATAAAAAATATTTACAAACAGTGCATCATAGTATACTAAATGATTTGGTTCATATTACTTTGTGAAAACATCAACAAAAAAAGTGTAAAGAAAATCAATAGTTTGCATGCTGTCAGGATTGAACCGGCGTCGCCCGATTGTAAAATGAATGACAAGTAACCAACGCGCCTACCAACTGAGCTAGCGGGACCAGCGGAAACTCTCTAACTGATTTAAGTTGTTATGGTAAATTGTACAACTACTTCATATATCGATATTCTAGTGATATTATACACGTTACTTTATGTAGCTGGATACAATATATGTTTGCTATGTATGTTTATTGGTGTAGATTATCTCCCGTTGGTTGCATTCGATATAATTATTCTGAAAATGAGCCCAAGCTCGGCGAAACCTAGTTGACTTGTAGGCCCATTCGCATACGTTGTTTTGAATAAAATTTGATTCATGGGGAACCGTAAGATAACTGCTTGTTCCTCTATAATGACTAGTGTTTGTATTACGTCGGAAAATTGCACAATAACTCATTCTGACGTTCGTTTCGACCCAAAAGCTATACTTGTAAACATGCTCTGAATGCATGGAAAGGGTCGGCCTGATGCGAGTTTGAGTCATAAGTGACGTCACATCTCGGCATCCCGAAAAGCGCGCCAAAAATATGCATATTCGAAAATGTCCGGATGTACAGCATAAAATATGGAATTTCTAATTCATTGAATTTTTTGATTTTTTTGCTTGGTGGACGTGGAAATAGATACTTATCTGACGAATCAGTCAACAGGAACATTGTTTACAATTAACATTTAGATATGCACGCACACACGTTCATTGTCCACCGACACAATACTAGGTCAGCACGGTCACCTCGAGCTACCTGATATCAATCTATATACTACACACACCGATGCAATTGCTATACAGAAGCGTCATGACGTAAGAATATACCTTCTGCTGTGACTAGAAAGTCTCACTGTATTCTACTGGACAATGTGAATAAGAAACGTTTAAAAAGACTACCGATAAACTTATTATCGCTCACTGTCCACCTGAATTCAGCGGGAACTGGTGCGAACAACCTGCCAGGTAATCAGTCAATCTCGGCCACCTATCTGGAACATGTGTTACGCAGTACAATGTCACAACGAACGCGCGCCAAGACGTCCTCCACGGGTGAGCGCGGTGTCGACGGCGTGTGTGAAAGCCCCCGACCACAAGAGGATTTCTCAATGAAAAAATCCCTGCTAGATCTCCTGAAGGATGGCACTACCACCCAGACAATCGCCACGTCAATCAGTGAAACAATAATCAAAGAACTTCTAAAAATGCCAAATTTCATGGACATTCTCGTCACATCAATCTTAAACTCTGACAACTTCAAAAAAATCAAGGAAGAGTTGTACCAAGCATGCTGCATGGACATGACCAAAACAACCACAGCAATAACTGCAGTTGATAATAAAGTACGCAGGCTCGAACAGGCAAATGTGGCGTTGGCTGACCAGCTAGACGACTTGGAGCAGTACAGCCGGCGCAATTGCCTGCTCTTTCATGGCATCCCTGAACAACAAAAGGAGACGACGACCAACGCGGTGATCGACCTGTGCAGCAAGTCACTAGGGGTCACGCTAGACTGCAAAAGCATCGACCGCAGCCATCAACTGGGAAAATCACAAGGCGATAAACCACGCCCGATCATTGTGAAGTTCGCGCTATACGAACAGTGACAACAGATGTTCGCAGCAAAACGAAAACTGAAAGGAACAAAAAATGTCATAACTGAGAACTTAACAAAAAGATGCAGTGTGTTGCTGATGAAAGCGCGATCTGCTGCCGGGGTGGAAGCAACATGGACTATGGAAGGTCGCATCGTGTGTCTACTACCATCTGGACGCAAGGTAAACATTACCACCGAGCACGAACTCAAACAACTTGAACGCTAAGTGAAGTGACTCCCGAAACGAACAACGACTGGTGTAATGTATAATAACATGGCAATGTGTATGCAAGCCGTGGGCATTCTGCCACCGTGCTTTAGCATTATTAATATGCCTAATCATCCTGTTTTTTTGTCTTTTTTCCTGCTTGTTTTGTTCCTATGTAACGTGTTGACTAAGCACTCTTTGTCTAGTTTAATGCCAAGGCATAGGTTGTCGTTAAATAGCATGATCCCTGTTATTTTATTCTTTTGTAACTATCGAAATAACACTGTATCCAAACACATTTTATCTACATTAATGCAACGGCATAGGCTGTTTTACAAAATGCTATCGTTGAGCTCTTCTGTATCTCTAATGGTCTCCTTAGCATATCTATTTTTAATATATGTTCTCCACCTGCCGATTCTAATTCTTGTGCAAACCGTTACAAATATAATGTTGATGAATGTAAATAGTATCACCACACTTTGTTTATATCTATGTGCTTGTTCACTTTTATATGCGGTATTTCAACGTGTCAAACTGCCTTTTCTATATTTCCTTTATACCTGAGTATATTAATGTGGCGTTATATTTCATAAATAGCGTGCTGCCACTACTATCATCTCCAGATATGGTCATATCACATGTAACATACAGTAGTGTAGTATGTATTTATCAATTGATATCGCATGATCTATTCATATTAAAATGATGTCGATTGACACTGAAGAATTTCTAAAATTCAAAGGTGGCATTAATGAAAATGACTTCACAAAAAGTATAAACTTGGACCACGATGAAAGCTCAGTTAGACCACAGACTCGATATTACAACGTTGAAGACTTGAAGGGCTTCCTGGCTAAAAACAAAAATAAATTAACAGTGTTAAGTCTAAACAGAGACTCTTTAAACTCCAAATTTGATGAGTTAAATATCTTAGTTAACACGCTGGCTGATTCAGGTGTATTTATAAATGCCATATGCATACAAGAGGCAAGAATAGCATCTTAAATTAAACAATTATACTATGATAACCCAATCCTACACTAACAATTGTTCAAGAAAAGAAGGGCTGGTAACATACATATCAAACAATATTTCTGTAGTCAATTACAAAATAATACATTTCAAGAATTTTATGATTCATTGGCAGAATTAGATCTGCTACCTATCATAACCTTAGCAACGAGAATATCAAAAAGAAACGCAACACTAATAGACCATATGTATTGTAAATCTCCAAACCCATTCACAATCTCAGAGTGGTATACTAGCTACACAAATCTCTGATCACATGGCCATATTTGCTGCTCTAAATTTTAAAGTTAATAAAACGTTTAATAAAATAAAAACAATTAACACAAGATCATTTACAGGAAACAAAATGCGGGGTTTTCTTGAAGAACTTGAAAACATAGAATGGACCGACATTTTTTATCAGAATGTAACAGCAGACCCTACGATAACCTATGATCAACAATTCACTATAAAACTTGATGAAATAATAAATAGGCACTTTCCATTACAGTCTGTTAAATTCAATAAATACAAACACAAAAAAATCCAAATGGATGAATTATTAAACAAAGGGACAAACTCTACAGAACAGTCGACATGACAGAACCTGGCACAATGGCATATGCCTCAAAATACGCGGAACTTAAATCCAAGGTTAAACAAGTCACAAAGCTGAAACGAGATGCCAAAGCAGATTATTACAAGTTAGAATTTAATAAACATAAACAAGACACTAAAAAACATGGAAAACTATTGCTGATGTAATGAATAAATCCAGAATACAAAAAAAAAAATTACCAAGTCACCTTAATAAAAACGGAATCAGGATAACAGACAAAAACAAAGTAGCAAATCAATTCAACACCTTTTTTCTAAACGTTGGTCGAAATCTTGCAAATAAAATTGATACTGAAGGAAAAACTAACTTTCAAACTTATATAGACAAGAAGAAAGTAGAGACAGTTTTTACATTTACATCAATTGACGAAGAACAAACGAAAACAATTATAAATAAACTACAACATAAGAAAAGCTCAGGATATGACAGCATTTCTCAAATGTTATTAAAAGCTTCAGTCAATGCCTTAGCCAAGCCAATTACTTGCAAAATTAATCAGTCAATGACAACAGGAAGATTTCCAATAAATTTAAAATGGCGAAGATTGTTCCTATTTTCAAGAAAGATGATGAACATGATATGAATAACTACAGACCTATATCACTTTTACATTCTGTATAATATAATTCCCATACTGCACCTCTGTTTAAGAATCTTGAATTACTAAAGGTAGAGGACATCTATAAACTATCATGTCACAAACTTTTTGTAAGTATGAAAACAGAAGCCTCCCGGGATACTTCCAAAACATGTTTCAAACACAGGAAAATACAATAATAAGATTAAGAAGGACCAGATGGGCACCTCAACGTTTTAATAACATGGAAAACAACCTTCCAAACAACAATAATTATGATATTCAAGTAAAACATACAAATTCAAAGTATTGCCGTCTTTGCATCAGACATGAGATTCCAAAACTAATCCAAGAAAACTTTCTTCAAAAAATTGTACTTGAAAAAATTAAAAGTCATTCATACCAAGGCTTTATAAACTATGCAACAAAATATATAATTAGCAAATATATGTCACAATGTAACATCCAGAATTGCTATATATGCAAGCCAAATGGACCATATCTACAGTAGACATTTTATAATATAAAAATATTGTTATTAGTTATACTCTAGTATGTGTTAGATTATGTTTGTAAATGTAAGTTAGACTAGTTTTGTTTCAGTTAACATTAACTGACAATAATGACGTCAGTGGGTTTAGAGACAGTAGTGATAATGATTGATATCAATATTTGCAAATTATGATATTACTTGTTTACTATTTTTCTTGTACTTCAATTAATTTACAGTTATATCTATACACATATTTATTATATATTCGTCATGGTGGCCTGCACGTCAGCGATCTTGTAGGTCTTAGTGCAGGTCTCCATAGATCAATCATCATGTACACTTATAATAATAATGTATAAACTGTATTATTATGTACAAAATTGATCTGAAATCTATCTATCTATCTATCTATCTATCTATCTATCTATCTATCATAGTTATACACTTTCACCATGCACTCACTACACAATGTTTGCATATTGATGCCACTGGTAGTGTTGTTTTTTGTTATATTTAATTCTTGGTAAAATATATTATTTGCCGACATGAATTTTGTTCACACCATGCAAGTAAAATATCATGATAATGTAGTTTTATCACCAAGTTACAAAAACACATCATTTTATTATTCAAAATCAAGATGCCAGTGCTACTCCAAATGGACCTATTCAGTTGTTAATCAAACACACAGCAGTAGGGTAACAGATGTGCCATATTGTCAGCGGCGAAGACGAATACAAAGCCATTACCATTGGTGAAGCTTCCTGGCCTCTGCATTTCTCTGTAAAATCTGCTCAGCCACCAAGAATTTTATTTGCAATTGCTACATAGAGGATAAAGATAATGGGATCCAACATCTTTACATTGTTTTCAACATGCCAGATGCCGAGTAAACATCCACACGCCAAGTTCATGGATTTGTGTTGTTGGCATTGCCTTTGTTGGGTGGGCGCCCGGCCACTGATCAGCTGCATCAGTTGCCGATCTTGGCTTCCCGGCTGTGACTGGGGGTAATTTGCAGGCAATCTCATTGTTCTGCACTGGGTTATTGACAGTACTCCTGAATAGCAAGGTGACTGGACTAGCAGGACTAATGTCCTATCTTTTACCGTGTTTACCATTTGGAACTGTCCCAGTGTGACATTAATATCGAGGTGACCTGATTACCAAGGTGACCGTAAACTGAGGTTCGACTGTATTCCAACAGTTAATGAAATGAAAGCATTTGTATCGTGTCATAACACATATTATAGTGGTTAAGAACATTTACTTAATGCTACAATGACTCTTAGTAAAGTATGCATTTTTTAAATACAACTTTACGCAACTGCATATAAAGCTAAGTAATTGCATAACTTTAGGTTTGATGAAACCGGCTCGCAGGATACACTGTTTGTTCAATGTGTATATTACTGAATGCACCTTACTAAGACTGCGGTCGGCTGCAATTATACAAATCCAGTAAATAAAATAAAAATTGTTTTAGTATATGTGGACATAGAGCTTGTCGATTGTCTTGTGATCGTAGGCTCATTTTATTTGTCAGTTGTATCGAGATAATAATTATTGAGATTGTAATTATATCGATTCGATTAGATACGCCTGGAGAAACTAGGTCAGGGGGACCAATACTGCGTGGATCAACCAGCGAGGTATTTGTAAGATTACCGAAATGTAAAAACCTAATAAAACCGAACCCAATCAAGGCATAACAAGTGTCTGTTATGCTAGACATACATGGTGTCAGACGTGCATGAACAATTTGATCATGGCAGAAGGTTTAAGGCCGCCGGGACACTTTTCGTGCGCCGCAAGCAATGCCGCCAACGGCGACATTACAAAATTGTGGGTAAGGTGGCTCGAGCAATTCGACTACTATATGCTAGCAACCGAGAAAAATAAGAAGAGTGAGAAGATACAAGTGGCTACGTTGTTAACTCTCCTCGGTCCTGAGTGCATGGACATTTTTAGAATGTTCACATTTGATCCACCGGCAGATAAAGATAAAGTTGCAGCTGTGAAGCTACAGTTGAGCAACTACTTCACACCGAGAGTGAATGAAACGTACGAAAGGTACAGATTCTTGCGCCGGAAGCAGAACAGAGGTGAAACATTTGACGCATTCCTGACAGATTTGCTAAATCTAGCAAGCACATGTAACTATGTGCCTTAGGAAAGAGAGAAAATAATCCGTGAATCGTCATAGGTCTCTATTCAGACACTGTGAGACAGAAATTGCTCTACGAAGGAACACTAACGATGGCAAATGCGGTAGCTATATGCAGGAACAACGAAATCACTGACAAATACACTGAAAACATGCGTGCAGAAACGAGTGCTGACTCAGTGTATCAGGCTGTCAAAAGTCAGAGAAAACCCAAAGCTAATTTTGGTAAGAGAGACTTTAGACGAGAATTTAGAAGTCCACAGACTCAAACGACATGTCACAACTGTGGTAAACAACATGCTGCCAACAAATGCCCTGCTTACTACCAGATGTGCAGGAAGTGTTCAAAGAAGAGACATTTTGCAGCTATGTGTAGATCATCGAGAATAGCAGAAGTTTCTCAACAGCATCCAACGACAGTTGACACAGTGTGGCTGGGCTCGATTGACAACGACAAAACCGAACCTCCATGGACTGTCGATGTACAAATGAACAACACGGTTGTCAATTTCAAAATTGACACCGGTGCAGATGTTTCGATCGTCAGTGAACACAGCTACTTGCAGTTGGTTCCCATTCCAAGACTCAAGAAAACTACGACAACTCTTCGCAGCCCAGGTGGCAACCTCAACTGTCGAGGATACTTCGAAACAACGTTGACAGTGAAGGGCAAATCGTGTGTGTGTGACGTGTTTGTTATCATAGGTCTGGCTGTTCAGCGCAGCCTCCTAAGTTGGTCTGTCGCGACACAATTGAATCTCGTTGCACGCATTGATGCGTTGAGTGAGGTCTTCGGAGAGATGGGCACCATGATAACCAAGCCGGTAAAGATCGTGCTTGACCCAGATGCACAACCGTACAACGTGGTGGCACCACGCAGAGTACCAATACCTCTACTACCAAAGGTAGAAGCTGAACTCGTTCGCATGGAGAGTGAAGGAGTAATCAGAAAGATCACTGAGCCAAGTGAATGGTGCGCGCCAATAGTAGTGGTTCCAATGAAAGAGGTTAAGAGGGAACACTTCACAATTCCCACCATTGAAGACATGACGCATAAACTGCGCGAAGGCACAATCTTCAGTCGCCCATATGCCAGCAGCAGCTTCTGGCAAATACCTTTAGATGAGGAAAGCCAGAAGCTGACCACCTTCATTACGCCAGGGTGTGGTAGATACTGTTTTCAGAAACTGCCGTTTGGGATCTCATTAGCGCCTGAAATCTTTCAGCGCAAAATGCAGGAAATGTTGGAAGGCTTGGACGGTGTACTAGTGTACATGGACGATATACTGGTCTATGGTGTGACCATGGAAGAACACGACAAGAGACTCGACAGTGTTCTGAACAGGATCTCAGCGGCAGGGTTGAAACTGAATAGAAGGAAATGCGAATTCAGACAAAGTGAGATGATCTTTCTGGGACATAAGATATCCAAGCATGGCATGCTGCCTGATAGTGCGAAAATTGCCGCTATTGTTGAGATGCCTGTTCCAACATGCGTTACTGAACTGAGGAGATTCCTGTTTTGTATTGTTTGGTACACTCTTTCTATGTTGTTATGATTTATGGTTATATTGATGCCTGGAGCATTTCTCTTTTTTCCAAATATCATGAAACTGGTTTTATCGACATTAAGGGATAGTTTGTTTAATTCGAACCAATATTGTAATTTCACCAACTCCCGGTTGACTACTGCGCTAAGCATATTTGGATCATCAGCACAATAGAATATGTTGGTGTCATCTGCAAATAAAATTAATTTTAATATATCAGAAACTTTGCATAAGTCATTGATATAAATCAAAAATAATTTTGGACCAAGTATTGATCCTTGCGGTACTCCACATAATATGTTTAAAACATTAGATTTTACATTATCAATACATACAAATTGTTTCCTCTTTTCAAGGTAACTGCTCAACCAATTATTTACAACCCCACGTATACCACACAATTTTATTTTTTTTAACAGCAGATTGTGGTTTACAGTGTCGAAAGCTTTTTTCAAGTCGATAAACACGCCTACTGACGATTTATTCTTATCAATTGCATTTGTTATTTCCTCAGTTAACTCCAATAACGCCATGGAGGTTGATCTGTTTTTTCGAAAACCATATTGACTTTCATTCAGTATATCATTAAGTTCTATAAAATGATCTAACCTGAGGTCAAAGAGTTTTTCTAGAATTTTGGAGAACTGAGGTAATGATGACACAGGCCTATAGTTGGAAAGCTCCTTTTTATCTCCAGTTTTGAATAATGGAATGACTTGCCATTTTCATTTTATCCGGAAATATGCCGGATTTAAAAGATCTATTACAGATCTGAGTTAATGGTTTTACAATATGAGAAATAACCTTTTTTATTATATACATGTCTATATTATCATAATCATTGGAATATTTCCCTTTAAAATTGTTAACAACACTTAGTACTTCTTGTTCATCCGTAGCACGGAGAAACATAGAGGCTTTCGTTCTGATTTGTACTTCCTCGTAATTACTGGTTGCATATAATGATGTTTTGATTTTCTTAATGTAATGACTACAAATGCCAAAGCTTGAGTTGGCAGGTAAGGAATGTAATGCTTCAAATCAATATGTCATCATGATTAGAACAGCTTGTCTAGACTGTAGACGGAGTCGTAGTGCACTTGCCCTGGCTGGATCAATATACCTTAATTCTCTTAGAACTAACCCAAAAACCAGAGATTGTCATCTAGGAGTAGGCGGGAGAAAGAAGCATGCACTACACCCAACAACTCAAGTATCTGACATGTAATGTATCCTATAGTATAGATCGTTGTTCTCGAGTCACGAGTGGTCTACCGTTAACGAAACGGAAAGTGAAAGTATATTTTATAGTTTAACATTTTGACAGCATTTTTCATGGTGCGATTAGTATTCTGCAGGAAACTGTAAACATTATCTTAGATGTATCAGTTACGCAACGTAGGAGCGAATAAAAAGATGACTGTCCAACATGCAGAGTAAATAAATTCCGGCTTAGCCAGGCTTATCATTCATCATTTCATGGCCTTATGTTGTTATGTTATGGTTAGTGAGTTACATCAGCCAAGTCCGGTCTAGAATCAGCCTGAGCCTAGAATATATAGACTTTCTCATTCTAAATACAACGACTACTGCTCGTAGCCAGTAAACAGGTATGATGTCTATTTAGTTTACCTTGTACGAATCGGTAACGAGCACGATGTTCTCAAGACTTTTGGCTGCCACGGACGCCATGGTGTTTACTGACGACAGACTACATGCGCAGGCTATAAATAGTTTCCGCCTCGTAAAAGGGCCCCCACTAAAAGGCGGACCGCGACGGGCGGACTGGGTGGACCAGGCGGACCACATTCACAAGGATGCGCGCGATCTCTACGTTGCATGTTTACGTGCGTTGTTCCTTCGGGTGCGTTCGCTTATAAACATTGAGATGTCTTTCATTAATACTATGCGTGGAAAAATGAGAAGACATTAATGATTTTACAATTTTATAACAATTCGTGGATTTGTTGTTTGTTTGTATTTATTTTCACGATTACTGTGATGATCACCTACGTTGAATGTTGTGTCATTGAATAAAGAAATTGGGTTGGTTGACTTCAATTGGAGAAGTTTTGCAAATTCTTGGAGTACATCGATCTTTAGATGCAAGTATACATAACAAATCAGGAAAAAGTGTCACATTCCTAGCAAAATCACTTAAATGGTATTCAAGTTCAACTAGATTGTATTCATCATCATGACTTATTTTTCTTTTCTTGTCACCCAGAGCCTTAACACTGGACACTTGTTTCAAATTTCTTGGATTTAGTACACCGTGGTCCTGACTGCCAATATTTTTAGTATCTTTTTTTTGTAAACTTTAGCTGGATTTTCATGAATAACTTCTTCTTTAATTGTCTCTATTACAGAAGGACATGTTCGTTTATACGGTCTATCAGAATTATTTGTGTTGCCATCCGTTTTGGCACATACAGAGTCTCATCACCATTGTAGTGCACTAGGACCAAATTTGGTTTACTAAGGGGGATATATGTAACCTATATTTATTGGAGGAAAACTTTCTTTCACACAGATTTTGTAAACTCGTTTGGAAATAGGTTTTCTTTATGAGAGGGTCATTCTTAGTGATGTGCTTGGTGCCATTTTGTCGCCACATGTAATCGTCACACTTCCAGTCACTTCCAATTATATTTGTACCATATAAATACACATCACAAGCAGATGGTTTGCTTGCTCTGGCTTCAGAGGAAGAATCTACAATTTTTATTAACTGCTCAGCTGAAAGAATTCCATTAGGGCATGTCTTAAGGCACACTTTATAGACAGAGCCACCCCCCCCTCCCCCCGTTGACAAGCCAGGACTGTTTGCTCGGGTACAGCTACCTTCACGTCTGGTGTCTAGTGCTGTTCTACAAAGTAATCAATCGATTCATCTGCGGTCTCTAAGAATGTTCCACACAAGGAGCAGTTTCCAACGTATTGTATTGTACTCTCCTAAAAGAGCTATTACTGTCTAAATATCTTTGAACTCTTGAAATATCTTATTTTATATTCTACTCATAATCTACCATAATTTGTCATGGTATTATAAGTGATTAACTTGTTATCATAGAGCACTTACCAATCTAATCTTAGACAGACGGCCGACATGACAATGAGCGTTTCATTGTTGTACAAATGTCGAACCTTCTCGGCAAGTCAAACATACTGGTCCACTATCTGTTCCATTGCAGTCCCACTCTTTCCTCAAAAACATAATCGGCCAAACTGTTTGTGCCAGTAGGCACAACCATGGCGTGTGGGTTGCCCTTGACCCGACTAGCAGAGCAAATGTCATTACTCAATGCTGTTATGGCAGCCCTCTTTTGGCAAAGGAACTAAATTATACACAACGAAGATTTGTGTGCGTAAATTGTGATAGTATTAAAAAAATTAATCAGAATACACATGCACTTGAAGACTGGCAGCAGTGATGTTAACAACACAAACTGGTCATTGAGGGAATGTCCACCAAACATTATTCATGCCTTTAAATACCCACATGCTCAAAAGTTAATTGTAGTACAATTTGTTCCTTTAAACTGAGTCAGAAGTGCTGCATCAAAGGCACACCTCTGGAGTTATATCTCTTCTAGAAAGCTATTGTTTGTATTAACTTGCAAAACACTGGTAGCCACGAGTAGCTATCAAAGCATGTGGAATATGTGCGCAACTGCTCAGCTAACAATGGAACAATGACAAATTAATTTTACAAAGTCACACAACCAAATTATAATACAAAGACACGGCAAATGAATAGGTTGCATATGGCCTGTTCCCCACCTTTGTTGTTGGTCCTCGTATTGTTTTATCATCTATAAAACAGCTGGCTTACTATTCATTGTTTTCTTTTTTGTATATACAATTTTTCATTTGACTTTTGTGTTCAGTAAACTTATTATATGTAGAGTTGTCCTAGTTGCATAAATAAATTTAATAATACCTAAATATTACATTCCAACAACAGTTAAAACAAATGCGATATGTCAATAGGCCTACTGTATATGAACTAACGAACTCTGAAATATATTCAAATAATTGTTCCATATGTCAATCTCAACTGTTACAAACAGCATGTACAGATATTCATACATAACAGGTATGCAGTCATTTACATGCTAAGATTTATATTAAAAATATTAATATAACTGTAGGCTATATTTATGTTATAATTTAAATTAAGCTAATTAAAATTGGGTATTGATTATATAATTACAAAAATGAGTGTGAATTTAATAAAGTATCATAAACACCAGCATTAATTAGGCCTACAAAACAAAATTGTGAATTTGTCTGGGATAGCTAGTCACATAGATGCTGTCCACGATCTCAGTTAACAAGAACATTCAAATAATGTGAACTACTCACACACTCACTAACATATATGCAGCTAGCAGTGCAATCCAACTGAAATCATAACCAAATATGCCTGCCCCTGTACAATAGATCAAACAAAATCAAACGACTGCTGGAGCCTCAGAATTCCTCACCTGAGTCTATCGTAATTGTTTCAATAAGGTCAGCGTTCAATAACAGATGATACACTGACAGTGTCCCGTGAAAACATGTACTGTTAGACGAGTGATTACATAAAACGATTTAAATAAACTGACTATGCGTGGGATATTCAGAGTATTCTTTTATAGTAAGTAAACTGTTAATTTATTATTATGTTAAGATTGTCTAAATGCAAGTTACACCATTCAAGTATTATGTTTTATAATTTTTAATATCGTGTAATAATACAATAATAAAAGACACTCCAATATTTACGAACGCGCGCGCAAACAACAACAACGTTTGTAAAGAAGGAACAACAATCGCGCGCATCCTTGTGAATGTGGTCCGCCCGGTCCGCCCAGTCCGCCCGTTCGCGGTCCGCCTTTTAGTGTGGGCCTCGTAAAAGGGATCATCGATTGAACAATGTGTTGAAACGTTGGTGAAATGCATATTACGGTATACAGTCATTTTGAACTGGCTCTAGCATGACATCGTCTGCAAGATTAATATTACATTAAGGAATCGATTAGCATAAAGAATCATGATCAAGTTATTTATATGTTATATATTATCACAATGATTCGACTAAGAAACAATGTAATAGGGGTATTCAAATGCATAAGTTATTAGGGATGTCAACAGACGGCGCAGCTTATTCAGTCGGACGAGAATCCGTTAAGATTTTGCCGACTTTCAACTTGTTTCCACGTAACAACGCATTGATAATACATTTTGAATAAAATTACATTAACACACCATTAGTATTTTTAGGATTATTGATTTCGCTGCAACTTGAAACGGTTATTACACGAGCATGCTTTGAAGCTGCTACCCGTCGGGTGATTTGCGTCCGATCGTTTTGACGCGGCCCGGCTTCGCGTTTAGGGGCACTCACTTCAACGAAAAATGGGCACATAAGCTCGATATCTGACATATTAATGTGACGCATCAAATTAAAGGTAATATAATAAACTGCTTATATCTAGAATTTCTTGGTAGGAAGTTTAGTGTAACGTTGTGAAAAATTATAACGAAACAACTGTTGTTTCGTTCCCATACTTGTAAAAATGTAAGTTTGATCAAAGTTTTGCCAAGGTAATCTATTACATTTCTCCTTTTAAAATGCGTAAAGAAAGCACCATTGTCGGTCCAGTCCATGTGCCCTATTTCGAACGTTCGGGTGTTTCCGTGAAAGGCTTCGGCAATATCCGTCGGCTACTCTTGTCAGTATTACATGATCAGCAGAGGGCAGCACCATATCACTGATTTTTTTCGTTTAGGGGTACGCATTTCCCACAAAAATTGTACGTTATGTACAAGTTAAAACTAATTTTATATATTTATTACATCCTGAATTGCTAGCAGTTTCTTGTAACATTATAAAATAATATAATAAATGTGTTCTGACTTGTTTTGTTTTAGCAGAATCATTTATACAGGTATAGTAGACATGTACTGCAATTTATCGTCTTTAAATCTTAATACATATTACTTAGCACGCTTGCAATATAGTATGATTCTATTAATTTAACACGTTATTGTTCAGCTTACCACAATGGCATAATATATCAACGAATACCAATGAAGGAAGTTGTTCATATCATAATTATATTTTTTAATAAAACACAAGGAGCACTTCAAAATAATTAATTCAAAATGTTAATTCTAGTAATTATATGATATTTACATATTTAATTATAGCTAAGTATGCACGTATACGTTTCTGAATGTCTGCATGGGCATACGGATGTAAGCAAACGCCAGTAGAGTCGAGCTCAGCAGTAAACATGCCAAATGGGTACGTGAGTGAACGAATATATCATATTTCTTGCAGAATTATATTCAGTATACATTATGTTATACATCTACAGGAACACATTTATTGTTAAAATATCTTTAACTAACTTTAAGCAATTACATTATATTGAGGATAATATGCTAGCACAATTAAAGTCAAATTAATTAGTTACTAGTTTTGTGCATGTTCTAGAATTTTATTATATAAATGCAAAAGTAATTGCTGTTCGACATTGCACCTATTTGCTTCGTGTTTACAATGTGTTAATATATTAAAATAACAGTATGACAACATTTATAATTAATGGATTTTGCGACTGTCCTAATCAGTATCAGTCTAAATTGAACGCTAAATAATATAATCTGGATGAACGTACGTATACGTAGGGCCCTGCATACCTGTTCGTAAAATTAGTTTGTGTACGTATAGCCCTGTCTACCTGTTAGTAAAATTAGTCGGTGTACGTATAGCCTCTTGCTAACATATAACAAGCCCTGATCTCCCCGCGAAAAAACAAAATGAACTGCGCGTGACACATGTGTCAAACACACCTTGCTCTAGCGACCAATCACGAGCGCGTTGGACGTGGCTTAAAAGCGCCTGTTAGCCTTTATAAGTGAATCTTACTATTTTTAAAAAAACTACAATGATGCTTACAACATTCAATATGTTACAAATGCTCACAAGTTCACATCATGTGCTGTTATGTTATTAGTCAATCATTTTAAATAAAAAATATGCATTAATATTGTAACAAAAATAAACACTATGTCGTGTGTGTAACGCCTGTGTCAATGCGATGCATTCATGTGATCTGTGTATGACATACACCGCATTGTTGTTGCTTAATTTGCAGTGCCTAATAACGCAAGTGTTCGCCACGTACAGCAAGCAAATAGGGTAGAAGAAATGGATACCCGAACAAATAAAAACATTGAGTATTGCAATAATATTTTTCAGTTGGACGTAAGCATTTATAATTATATTGTTCTTCGCAGGACGGTAGGTGGTAGAGGTCCTCCCATTTGATTTTTATCAAATCGGCTGCGAACATGGCACGCTCAATTTGCCCGATTACCTTCGTAGTCGCTGTTTGTCGATATCCAGAGTTAAATTTTGAATCAACGCACAGCTCGCAAATAACCCCGTCATGGTCAGCACTTCCGACAGGGCAAGTTGTGTGTGACTATCGGTAGAGTTTATCCATATTGGTGTATATTTGATCTAAAATGGCGTCACCGCGTGTGCGAACAGCTACTATATATTGGTTGGATGGTACAGACCTGCCTACCATTCCGGATTGTCCGGAATCATTCCGGAAATGCACCGCAAATTACGGTATTACGGCGAGGGATGAAAATATTACGGATTCTTTTTTCTCACACGGCTCAAGTTGTTCAACGAATTTGGCGAATATCTTGGTAGGATCTTTCCTTTCCTCTTCTGTGAGGCTCCAAGAGTTGTATCGGCGTAGTCCTTCATCGCCGACTTGTAGTATAATGTGTACTACTTGTTCTCCTTCCTCAATTCGCTTTGCTTTGAAGTATAATTCAAGTCGTTGTTTAAATAACTTGAATGTTTCTGGTTGATTTTCCACTGACCAATCCATTCTTGGTACGTGATCCATGTTCGCTGTTATTGTTAGCCAATTCGCGCCTACTAGTAGCGTGTTAGCTGTGTGTCGTATAAATTGTGTAGCTTAAAACTACAAGCCAGGCTGCTTTAATGAGCCCCGGTCAGTTATAATTATGGCAATATGGGTTATATGCCTAGCTATAACAACAGACTGCAACAGTGTTCAATTGCTAGCTAGCCAGACCGCTTTTATGAGTCACGGCAAAAATTACAGAAGGCTGAATGTCTCTGTTGTTTACACGTAGCTGTCCATTTGCATGTGACGTGACCTTTGATCCCGAACAACTGAACTCTAACCTCTCGTATAATGAGGTCATACTAAAGCGCGTAATATAAAACATGCTAGTAAGAGTTTTTATGCGTATATTCGAAGCAAACAGAAAGTTCAGGATAAGGTCGGTCCTCTAGAAGATAGTGCTGGAAATACAATATCAGAGGGATTCTTAATGGCAGAAGACCTGAATGAGTATTTTAGTTCAGTGTTTACCAGGGAAGATATTAGTTCACTGCCAGTACCAGAGGCTAAGTTCAAGGGGGCAGATTCAGACTATTTAGGACAGTTAGTTGTAACCTCGGAAATGGTAGCTAAGAAAATAAGGGCTATGAAGGATAATAAATCACCTGGAGTGGACGGGATTCCGCCCAAACTACTATTGGAAATTGTAGAACAAATTAGCGTACCGCTTGCAACAGTTTTCAATTTGTCATTAGAAGAGGGAGTGGTTCCTTTAGAATGGAAAGAGGCAAACATTATACCGTTATTTAAAAAAGGTTCGAGAAACAAGTCAGAGAACTATAGACCAGTGAGTTTAACATCAGTGATTTGCAAATTATTAGAAAGACTAATTAAAGATCACATGGTGGATTTTCTTGTTAAACATAACTTGATAAACCCATCTCAACATGGGTTTTTAAAAGCGAGGTCATGCTTAACAAATATGTTATGTTTTTTGGAAGACATCACTAGGTGGGTAGATGAGGGATCACCAGTAGATATCATCTATTTAGATTTTCAAAAAGCTTTCGACAAAGTACCACATCAAAGATTACTCCTTAAGCTAAAGGCCCATGGCATAGGAAATGGTATAATAAACTGGATAGAAAAATGGCTGAATGACAGAAGACAACGTGTAGTAGTTGATGGGGAGGCTTCAAACTGGAAATCGGTATTGAGTGGGGTACCACAGGGATCAGTACTAGGACCTATATTATTCTTAATATATATCAACGATTTGGACGATGATATAACAAGCAAGGTGTTAAAATTTGCGGATGATACAAAAGTGTTTAGAAGGATTAAAAGTGATGGAGACAGACAGCATTTACAAGATGATCTTGACAGGTTGATCAAATGGTCTGAAAAGTGGCAAATGCTGTTCAATTTTGGGAAATGTAAATGCCTCCACACAGGTCATGGGAATGAAGAGGTAAAATATAAAATGGGGGGTACTGTTCTAAGTACTACTGTAAAAGAAAAGGACTTAGGGTTAACCATTAGTGCTGATATGAAGGTTTCAGAGCAGTGCGGAATTGCAGCGTCAAAGGGAAATCAAATCCTTGGATTAATTAGGCGAAATATAGAGTATAAGAAAAAAAAAATTAATAGTACCGCTGTACAAAACAATAGTGAGGCCTCATTTAGAATATTGTATACAAGCATGGAGGCCATATCGCAAGAAGGACATAGATATGCTAGAAAGAGTACAGAGGAGAGCGACTAAAATGATACCAAATCTGAGGGATCTCAGTTACGAAATACGCCTAAAAGAATGTGGTTTAACAACACTAGAGACCAGGAGATTGAGAGGAGATCACATAGAAGTGTTTAAAATATTGAATGGTTATGAAAATATTGATAGAAACATTTTTTTCTCAGTTAAGAAAGATAGAAGGACCAGAGGACATGAAGCTACATTAGTAAAGGAGCAGTGTAGATTAGATATAAGAAAGTTCTCATTCTCACAAAGGACTGTAAATGAATGGAACAGATTATCTCCTGATTGTGTTGGTGCTAGTAACGTGAATATGTTTAAAAATAAAATCGACACACACCTTAAAAGGGCGGGATACATGTAGATAAAAACTATTGGACTCTCGATAAGCCAAAAGGCTTCCTTGTCCACCTGCCATCCAGAGTAATTTTCTGGATGGCAATCTTGTTAAATCTTGTCTTGTAATACTACGACAGTTAGTGGGCAGTACACCTGGCTGGTTAATGGGCAGTACACCTTGCAGGTTAGTGGGCAGTACACCTTGCAGGTTAGTGAGCAGTACACCTTGCAGATTAGTGAGCAGTATACCTTGCAGGTTAGTGGGCAGTACACCTTGCAGGTTAGTGGGAAGTATACTTTGCAGATTCAAGGGCAGTATACCTCGCAGGTTAGTGGACAATACACCTGTTTTTAGGTGTCCAAATACATGCAGTATATCTGTGCGTGTGTGTGTGTGTGGTATCCAAATACATAGTGTATATAGACTGATTCGTACTGGGGCGCTTGCTCCATGGCTGCATCCTGTTCATTGTTTCTTAGCGTCGCTCGCTTCCGCCATCTTTGAGCTGCATAAAAGTAACATTTTATTAGTGCACACAACAAAACGCGTTTGCAGACTGTGTCAGTCGGCCACCTGTTTATATGCTTCACGCAAACAGAGATACGTGCAAACAGTCACATACTCCGTCTAGCGAAGTTTGTTGACTATCTAGCGAAGGTCGTTGATTTTATAAACACCCTAAAGGTCACATTAAGTGCTTTTCGTATTGGTGTTTGCTACGTTGTTAGTATTAAGTCCATTTTCCAAAATATAGTTACCAGAGATTTCTTGACCAGTCCGTTTTTGGTTATACAGTATAAGTGTTAATGTTTATAAGTCTTTATTGACTATAAAACGCTCAAGCACGTACCCATCTTGTGTCTACGTGACTACGTGCACGAAGTCCTCTTCTGTGACCTTAAGATACGGCTACGTAACAGGAGACACGTCCCCTCTAGTGTCTTGGGCTCGTTCTGTAGCACACGCTTCCTTGTTTCATGATGTTTGTAACGGCGCTGTTCGTTTCGTGTATCGGTCTGAAATACTGGCTTGACACCGTCAGGCCCGCCCGTGCAGTGTACGTATACTAGCTAGTTTCCGTTTACAAAGCACTCACTCACTCACCGTTGTAAAACCCTAGTTTGATACCTATCGTAATAACACCTGATAACAGAGGTGCACGTTAAACTTCAGATATTTTTATTATATTATACATTCAAATACATTAATCATACAGGCAATCTACAGTAATATCCAAGCATATTGAATGTCCAAATAAAACAAATACAAAATAAAGTATATTGAGCATACGTCTACATAAATGCTAGCAATGCTAATGACAAAAAATCATTTATCAAATTCTTATGTTTACATTGTAATACAATATGAACAATTAAGTTATGATAAACACAACAAATTTACTATTGAGCATACAACATGTCAAGAAATAAATCCTTAAATACTCGTGTACAGTAATGAGCCATTATCTGAAATAGCACAGACTACATGTCACAATGACATTCACAACAGGGATAGCAAGAAAAATATAGTTGGAGCCATTAAATATATTAGTGCTAAAATATATATCAATAACATCCATGTAGAAAACAAATTAAACATGGTAATACTTGTTTTATTTACATAGACATTGGAACCTGCCGGGGAGGGGGAGCTTAGTCCCTAATATTTGTGGATTAGGAGCTTAGCTCCCCAACATTTAGGAAAGGGTGTGCATTTTGTGGTGTATGGGGGCTGGAAATAGGATTACCCCCTAAATATTTGGGGATGGGGTGCATTTTTGGTGCAAATATAGGTTTTCAGAGTGCCTTAAGGTGTGGCGATGTCATTTAAATTTAGTATAATCGCTAGGTAGCGCTACTGTATTTCTATGTTCCCACTAACTTGGCATCGAATAGACAGAGGACAACATTACGTAATTTCAGGAGTCCTTGACCGAGCCTCGTGTTGCGGTCGCCGTGACTGTGAAATCACGCCAACTGACAGTGCAATGCAGACATCGCGGTAGGCTTGTCGAGCGTTGTTGTGACTCGTGCGACAACCAAAGGTACGTGACCTTTTGATTCTACTACAACACAGACTGTACAGCATGGCCGAGTCAAACACAGCCGACACTACCGGGTGTGGGGCAAGTGCAACGGTGATGTTGATACCCCCCGCAAACATACCACCCCCGCGACCATTGATTATGGACAATAATCTGGCCACAAACTGGAAGCAATGGCGTAAAATATGGCAGCGCTATGAAATAGCTACTGGCATATATAAGCAAGAAGGCTTAGTTCGCGTCGCCACACTTCTGTCTGTGATAGGAGAGGATGCGGCGAAAGTGTATGACACATTCACTTGGGTGGACAGTCAAAATGAACAGTGTGTAACCGATGTGCTAGCGCAGTTTGATAGATATTGTGAGCCACGCACACAAGTGATCTACGAACGGTATCGGTTTAACAACCGGAACCAGGCGGTCGACGAAACGATATCAGCGTACGTCACGGATATACGAACCATCGCGAAGAACTGTGCACATGAAGACATCACACCAGACGAGATCATCCGCGATCGGCTTGTGTTGGGTTTGCGTGACGACAAGATGCGTGAGCGGCTGTTGCGCATGAATGACCTTACCCTGGAGAAAGCCATCGACATCTGCAAGGCAGCCGAGCAAACGAGTGCTCAGCTGCAGGTTATGCACGGTGCCACGCAAGATGTCAGCTTCGTCAGGAAACGGCAGATGCGACAAGCAGCCAGCACACCATACAACCGCACACAGCAAAGGTTCACCACACCGAAGCCAAGAGCACCAACGGAGCAGCATCAACCAGACTGCAAGTACTGTGGACGTCGCCATGCTAAAAGAGAGTGCCCCGCATACGGCCAAACGTGCCGTAAGTGCGGAAAGAAGAACCATTTCCAGCTCAAGTGCAGGGCGACGGCGTCAACCGTCCGCACGACCAAGGAAATCTTCTACGTCGGTCTTGTTTGAGACAGAGCGTCGAAGGCAGTCATCACAGTGGAAGTTGGATCTCGGAGACCAAGTAGCCGGGTTCTGTTCCAAATGGACACTGGAGCAGAATGCAACGTGCTTCCACGAGAGACGTACTGCAGAGCGACAAGGGACCGCCAAATGAAGAAGCTGCAACACTGTACCCACAAGTACATCAGGACGTACACTGGAGAAAAGTACCAGATACTTGGTTGGGTGACACTTCCGGTATGGCGTCAAGGCAAACAAAGCAATTTGACCTTCAACATCACGAACGATGACTTTATGCCACTGTTGTCATTGAAGACCTGCACAGGGATGGGTTTCGTGACGATCAACGACAGCGACAGAAACGTGCACGCAGTGAGCGACGCGTCAGGAACGAGGGTGTCGTCAGGCTACAGTGACAGTCCACATCCAGCCCCACGATCATCGCTGAGGAAAGCGGTGCGAGCAGCAGTGAAAGAAAAAAACGATCTACTCACAGAGTTTAAAGATGTCTTTGAAGGTCTGGGCGAGCTGCCTGGCGAATACCACATCGTCACAGACGAGAGTGTTGCACCCGTGATACACCCACCTCGTCGTGTGCCAGTGCCGTTGAGAGCGAGAATCAAGGAGAAACTTGATGAGATGGTGCAGCGAGGAATCATCAAGCCAGTCACCGAGCCTACAGCTTGGGTGTCGAGCATGCTTGTTGTCGTCAAGCCCGATAAGTTGAGGATCTGTATCGACCCAAGAGACTTAAACCGAGCGATCTGTCGCGAACACTACCATATGCCGACGATCGAGGAAGTCGCGACACGTCTGACTGATGCAAAGAAGTTCAGCGTATTCGATGCCAAGGAGGGATTCTGGCAGAATCGTCTGGACGAGGAGTCGAGCTTCAAAACGACTTTCAACTCGCCCTTTGGAAGGTTTCGTTGGACACGCATGCCTTTCGGAATAAGCTCAGCGCCGGAAGTCTGGCAGAGAACGATGCACGAATTCGTTGAAGACCTTGACGGAATAGAGGTCATCGCAGACGATTTTCTAATAGCGGGATTCGGCAAGACGGAGCAAGAGGTAAATCAGAGTCTAGAAGACAATGAGCGCGCATTCTTCGAGAAGTGCCGAGCATGGAAGCTGAAGCTGAACCGCAGCAAAGTGAAGCGAGGGCAAGCAAGCGTCCCCTTCACGGGTCACATACTGACGCCGGACGGCCTGAAACCCGATCCAACGAAGATATCGGCAATCAGAGAGATGCCGGAGCCAGGCGATGTGACCGCTCTGAAGAGATTTCTAGGCATGGTGAACTACTTGTCTAAGTACCTGCCACGACTCTCGGAGATGACTGAACCTCTGAGGAGACTTGATGACAAAGACGCAGAGTTCAACTGGACAAACTCGCACACAGCAGCGATTGATGCCATTAAGCAGCTTGTCACCAAAGCACCAGTATTGCGCTACTATGACGTCAAGCAACCGGTCACGATCCAGTGTGATTCGAGCGAACGTGGTCTGGGAGCCGTGTTAATGCAGAACGGACAGCCAGTCTCGTACGCTTCGCGGGCTCTGACCGACACAGAGACACGTTATGCCCAAATAGAGAAAGAACTTTTAGCAATCGTGTGGTCGTGTGACAAGTTCGATCAGTACATCTATGGGCGAGACGTGGTCACCATTGAACCAGATCACGAACCGCTGAAGACAGTATTCAAGAAAGAGGTTCACAAGCCACCGAAGAGGCTACAGCGCATGTGTCTCGCTCTACAGAAGTACAACCTAGATGTACAGTACAAGCGAGGTCCACTAATGTATATCGCCGACACGCTCAGCCGCGCCTACAGAGACATAACAGAGGGCGGCCAGCATGAGAACTGTGAGATTCGCGCACTAGAATCAGTGAGCCACGAGAAAATCTCGGTAACCAAGACGAAACGAGAAGAGTTCAGGGAGAAAGTGGCCGCAGACGAAGAAACTCAGGCGCTGATCAAGATCATACGACAGGGATGGCCTGCGAGAAGAAAATGTCCGCAAGCAGCATCGCCATATTACGACGAGCGCAGCAGCTTGGTTGAAGCCGAAGGACTAGTGTTTCGAGGCGAGCAGCTGGTCGTACCGAGGTCACTGAGAAAGGATATGCTGCAGCAGATACACAGCAGCCACACTGGAATGGGAGGATGCGTTCGACGAGCCAGAGAAGTGCTGTACTGGCCGGGGATGAGTGCTGACGTCAGAGACTATGTGTCCAGATGCAGCACTTGTCAGACATTCACGCCACTGCAGTGTCGTGAGCCCCTACACCCACACGAACTGCCATCTCGTCCGTGGGAGAAGTTAGGAGGAGATCTGTTCGAGTTCAACGGACAGTCGTTCATCATCAAAGTCGATTACTGGTCCAACTACTTCGAGGTAGCGGAGTTACACAAGAAAACGTCACGGTCTGTAATAAACCAGTTAAAAGTGCAATTCGTTCGACATGGAATACCTTCTGCTATGATGATAGACAACGGACCGGAATTCGCAAGTGAAGACTTCAAGGAATTTGTGAAACTATGGAAGATCAAGCACATCACTTCTAGCCTGAGGTTTCCACAATCGAACGGCAAAGCGGAAAACGCGGTGAAGACGTGTAAAGCACTCTTCAAGAAAGCACGAGAAGACCACAAAGACCCACTGCTAGCGCTGCTAGACTGGAGGAACACCCCGAGCGAGTATATCGGAACATCAACGGCTGATGGGAAGGCGTACAAGGACCCTCCTGCCGACAACTGAGGAGCTATTACGCCCAGCGATACCACCTTCAACAGAAGAGAAGCTGGCCTCACAGAAGGAAGCTCAGACAAAACACTACAACCGAGGCACGAAGAAGCTCACGGAGCTACACGTGACAACATCCGAATGAGGTTACCAGGTGATCGACGCTGGTCACTGGGGCTTTGTCGCCGTGTGTTGGGACACAGATCCTACGAGGTTGAGGTGAACGGCGCGCGCTACCGTCGCAACCGTCGTCAACTGCGGTCGACAGCTGAACTGCCAAACATGGACACGGCTATTGATGACATCGAGTCGACGCATCAGGACGAGCCACTTCAGTGAAACCAGACGACCGAACCAGCTGACGTGCACTGCGATCCGGAGTCATACAGCACGCTGCCACGACCCGTGCCGCCACCACGACGTCCCATCCGAGACGGCCCAGGGACACCCAACCAACCCACTCCACCTATACCGATGCTACGAAGATCTACCCGAGATAGAGTTAACCCCAAGTGGCAAGTAGACTACGAACTGTAGGTGTTATACATTTTATACCATTTATCACACTTTACGGACTGTAGCAAGAATAGCAAGTATTCACAGTATACTTCAAGGACACTTACTTAATGTCTAGTACATGCGTACATTGTTGAGAAAGGAGATGTGGCAATGTCATTTAAATTTAGTATAATCGCTAGGTAGCGCTACTGTATTTCTATGTTCCCACTAACTTGGCATCGAATAGACAGAGGACAACATTACGTAATTTCAGGAGTCCTTGACCGAGCCTCGTGTTGCGGTCTGCATGGAGATGTTCAAATAAACCAGTCGTCTTTATAAAACACGCGTCCGAAATTACTTTACATATATAACAACAAAACGATACATAAGGAGGTTTTTTTCAGCGAGCCTCAAGGGGGTGCAGATCGAGATGTCTGGAGAACCTCAAGGTGGTTTTTTTTGGAGCGCCCCCTTCCCTATTCCAATGCCAGTGACTTGATATACACTGTACTCAGGTATACTACCATGGTATTTTGAAACAGGTACAACATGTTATTTTCATACATGGTACAAACACCAAAGATTGCCAGTCAGCAAGCGACATCTGATGTCATTTTTGAACATAATATCGTCAAATTATGTTGATAAACAACATATCTCAATATAAGATTTGCCATTATTTTTGCTATTGGTGGTTTTATAAAAATAATTCTGCAGAGTACCTGAACTACATATTTGTATCGAAATATATACTTTTCATTTTATCGTGTTTGAGCCCTTCAAGATTATTTGTATTTAAATACATGTTAATGAATTTGACCCATATCTGTTGGTATACTACCATGGTATTTGATACAGGTACAACATGGTATTTTGGTACAGGTACAACATGGTATTTTAATACAGGTACATCATGGTATTTTGATACAGGTACACCATGGCACTCCATTTGATATTGACAAAGAGAGCAAGGAAAATATATGTGGTAGAAAGAGAAAACCGAAATCATTTGGCATGAAAGTGTCAAGAGGGTAGGGGTGAACAGTTGATAGTGACTCTAAGCAAGATGGGTTGTTTCTCAACACTTCTAGAATGTTAGATTGGAAACTGTTGTTGTGTCAGTCATTCTGACTGAACATAATTGGCATAGTTGAATGATTGTCTTCCATTACTTGGAACGTGGCGTACCACACTGTATTTATACACTCATGCATTATTACCAGTGCATAACAATAGTGTACATAGGAAGGGTTTCAAGGCAAAAATACAATAAACGTCATGCGGCTCTGGTGACATATTTGCCTTGGCAAAATTGCAGAATTAAAATGTACAGTAGAACCTGTCTTGAATGACCGCCACTTCAGCCTAGCAGACGTGGTCTCTCAAGACGGGTGGTCGCCCATGACAGGTCAATAAACATTGAAAATATGGTCAATTTCAAGAGGAACCGAGAAAGCAGGTGGTTATCCAAGACGGGTTCTACTGTAAACAAAACCAGTTTGGGTCTAGATATCGGTCATTATGATTTTGTATTATTGAGATATTCAATATCATGTTAATTTTAAGATGATATTTACACTATATTTACACTATTGCGCTTTGCCCTGAAACCTTACAAATAAATGGATTCTGAGTTCTGTACTGCAATATACATTATAATTATACAGGTATGTTATCATAATATTCAATAATTCAGAATGCATACACACAAACACTATACCACTTATATTGATATCATTGCAGTCAGAATGGACAAATCTTGCTTTTGGACATCAGTGATGACACCAACCTGAAATAAATGGAACACAACACAATAAAAATACAATATGTGTGGCATATATTATACATCATAAATCTAAAAAATGGAACATTTTGACAAATACCTATTACAATGTTGCACTGTGGTTTTTATCTCATAACATCCTCATCTACAGGCCCAACAGGTAATGAGTCCACTACAGGATGGACTCAAATTAGCTCATTTATCCCATGCATGGGATCTTTTACTTCCTCTGGCAGACAACAGTTAGAAGGGACCAATGGCCTAATGTATTTTCCAAGAGAACAACATTTCCCAAGTTTTTAAAACTGTGGCCGATAGTTGTATTCGAGTCCAGTCCCCTCGACCGGTGCTTGGCCACCGGTTCCCATTATCGGCAGTAGTCGGTACCCATCTATTTTTTGAACAAGTAGGACTAGTACTGTGACAGTAATCTACCTTTATATCAGTACTCGTATACTTGTGTACTCGAGTACATTTCTGAAGTACTCGTACTCATAAAACTTGTGGGTCATGGACTCGTACTCATACTCATTGTACTCAGATTTTATGAGTACATTACGAGTTCATCTGAGTACTTTCTCAATATGTGCTGGGGTAAATAAATATATTTGGTTATAAAATGAAACTTTCCTGAAATATCTAAATGTTCAATATTTAAAAAATACTTTGTTATTGTTGATAGAATATAACCTTATCATCCATACACATAGTACATCCTCATTCTCTGATAACCATGACTATGATAGCCAAACATGGCAACAGGCAGCATCTTTTCCCAGTCAGAAAGACCCTATTAAACAAACAATAATTGTAGGCTATCAGTTCAGGCCATAAACCTGTTTGTTTAATTAAGCCACCTGGATGTCCATAAAGAGCCAATTAGCAGTTAACCCACCAGTTAAACAGGAAATGCATTTGATGTAGTCTGGAGACCAGGCCACTTGACAGTGGCTGACAGTGCTAACTGCTAAGAACAAGGAATGCCAGTCTTCCTCTGTAAAAGTAAGGTGGTTCAAGTCAGACTGCCTCCTACACTAGTATAATCCCATGCCAGCAGCCTGGCTAAAAAGTCCAAAGGGGATGCTGAACTTGTTATGTGGACATGTGCTATCCCTTTCAACAACTAGTAGTCTACGATCAGAAAATATAAATTGCAAATTTATAATATCAGCAGATTGCTGATTGTAGAGGTGAACGAATACCTCAGTCAGCCATGTACAGATCGCCACGGTGACCCACTGCAGTTCTGAGTTTTCTAACTCTGGCTCAGTTGGTCCCTCACCATCTCAGCATTCCAGCCTCACCAGTCCCAGTTGAAAGGGTATTTAGCATAGCCGAGAAAGTATTCTGCCCTGAACGGTGCAGCCTGGAAGACTCAACCTGTGAACAACTCATGTTCATTCGGTGCAATGGCAAATAGATGATAAGATAAAACGATGCCACTGAAATGAATGCCAATGAAGTGAATTTCATAGTTGATGAAATATAGTTTTTTTTATAGTTTTCCTCATAACAAATTGATCAACTGCCATTGCATATTCACCTGTGCTGAGTTATATAAATTAGATTAATTAATAATTTTAAAATACGTTATTATTTAATATTTATATTAAAAATAATGTACTCGTACTTTTACTCGTACTCGTGAAAATGTACTCGTACTTGTACTCGTACTCAGCTTTTAGCAATGTACTCGTACTTAACCATCATCAAAGTACTCGTGAAAATGTACTCGTACTTGTACTCGTACTCAGCTTTTAGCAATATACTCGTACTTAACCATCATCAAAGTACTCGTGAAAATATACTCGTACTCAGCTTTTAGCAATGTACTCGTATTCATCCATCATCAAAGTACTCGTGAAAATGTACTCGTACTCAGCTTTTAGCAATGTACTCGTACTTATCCATCATCAAAGTACTCATGAAAATGTACTCGGCCACTGGTCGGCTTTATATATATATATATCATAATTATCAGGCTTAACAACATTAACATTGTCAAACAGACAACTAAATTGTTAATATTTGTATTATGAATCAAAATAAATAGTTGTTTAAATCATTGGCATTGCCATTGAGCATTACATACATTAGAATAGACTTGATGTTTATATCTAAAAATGTTAATTATATACCTATAGGCTACACTAGTCCCTAGCTGGCTGTGTCACAAAAAGGTAAAAAGCCCACAATAAAATAAGTTAACATCATTTCGGTTTGAACTTGAAACACGCACATATCATCGATCACATATTTGCATTCTATGGTCATTTAATTTAGGGTATTTTTTAATAGTCTGAGTTGTATTTTACTTGTTTTTAATAGCTGTAATTCACGTGGCCATGGCAGTGCAGTTGGTTATTTGGTATGTAATTAAACCGAAATGTGCGACAATTGAGGCAAATCTACTCTAGTGTGTCGAGGCCACTTTACTACCTGGCTAAATGTAAAATAATTGATAAGAAAATAATGCTGGTTGTGTACCTCAAACAATAACTGACATACACAAACAATATGAAGTGACGGAATGACCGATTTGGTACAGAAAATGAGGTAAAATCGTTGCATCGATGCAGGTTGGAATTGGCGGTTGCGCAAACGGCTGTCTATAACTATTTCGCAATATTGTTAACAGTAGTTTACTCTGTGGATCAAATTGTTATAAAAACAACACACAACAATCTTTGGCAACATCCTACCGTTTGTCTCGTGGCATGAATGGCCGAAATTTCTTCATTACAATGATTCTGTCCGCAATCTATCGACTTCGCGCTAGATCGTCTGGCCTTCTGTTTGAAGTTTGAACGTTGCGCGCCGAAATGACTCACGGGTAATAACATTATGGGATGCGGTAGCGGTGCAGCCGGATTCATAACTATAAGCTTAGCTGAATGTTTCGGTATAAAATAATACAGTAGCATCGTTTTAGTTTAAGACATACTGACATACATATCATTACATGTAACATCCACCACATGTACATAACAAAAAAGTACATACATGTTTCTAAAACAGTAGTTAAACGTTTCCACAGAACCTAAAAAACATTTGTACAGAAAACTATAAATTTTCTAAAAACTATATAATTGTATAGAATATTCTATAGTATTCTTTAGAATCCTAAAAAAAACCTACAGGTTCTCTAAAAAGTATAGGATTCTACAGAATATTCTATAGTTTTCTATAAAACCCTACACAAAAACTATAGGTTCTCTAAAAACTACAGGATTCTATAGAATATTCTATAGTTTTCTCTAAAATCATACAGAAAACTGTAGGTTCTCTAACAACTATAGAAATATATAGAACATTCTGTAGGTTTCTCTAAAACACAAACATACTTCCGCGGGCAACCCCTGAATCTAGCAGCGGTGGATTCGGAGAGGGGGGGGGGAGAGGCCGAGTGAGTTTCGATACACATTGCATTATGCTCAGTTCACAGCTACAACCACAACGAGACACGATACCTCACTTCACTTCCCAGTTCTTGTGAATTTATACGGGTAGTACACGGTCCTCTTGTTTCATTTAGGCCAACGCCTGTGTTGATAGATGTTTCCTTCTTGCAGAGACTTCTGGCCTCAGCTGGCCAACCCCACCCCTGGAAGATCCACGGCTACACACAGAGACAACATGCCGGAGATCCCACCCTGGGGCTTTGACTATGCGCTTGCACACGGCGATGGGTGGAATTAAAATGTTACAATGATGCACCTACCGTCTTTGAATCTTTCAAAACGCGTGTGTACTAGCCTTCGTTTCTCTGTATCAACTAATTTCGCCCATGTAGGGCATAGAAAGTCACCGTCTGCACCGACAAATGTGTCCGGGAGACGTTCACATGACTACTATACAACGTGTATGAAGTAGGGGTTGGTCTCAAAAGAAGTATGTGGTGACGAGCTAATAAACCGGTTAGCCTTGCTACAAATCTGCCTTACCTTACACGTTCTATTCCATAAAACAAGCGTTGATACTCCAATACAGCCACACGCCGGTGAACTCACCAGCCTAAGGTAAGCACCCGTCTGAGGCAATAGCGGTCTGTGTCAACAGTCTTACACACGCTCCAGTTTCTAGACGCGGTTCAGACGCGGTTCTCCCTCCGCCTGGGATAATCCACGATGGTCTTACAAACGAATCTACTCATTCCGCATTCAACCAACAGCGACCTAGTTTAATACTGACATAATCAACCGGATGACGTTTGTAGCACAGACGCACTAACGTTGCGACTTCAGCAAAACAGCGACCTAGATCAAGAACGTACAGAACACATTATTTAAAGAAGCAAGATACAATCCAAGTCGTCACCAATGGCATTTCCTCTATTCCTTTTGCAAGGTTTGTAAATGGTTAAATTTGCCCACTATATTTAGTAAAAATTTAGCGCATTAACACAACGTGTCGTAAAGATAAATTTCTACAAATGTTTTTGTGGTGCACGTGAATTGCTTCACTACATACATATCAAATTATGATCAAATTATAATAAATTTGATGTTTTGCACCGATGTTAAAACATGTCACTAGTATTAGTTGCTTTACACAAGTTACAACTGTACTTCCTACAATAATAGTTAAATAGCTTATTTATTTGAACAAGAACGTTAATTTCTTTGTATTTAATTGATGGACCATCTCAGAATGCAGATATTTGATTTAAAAATTTGAATTATTTTAATAATGTTCACATTATCAGGTACAACTCCAGTAACAGTAATAACCTATGATACAATTTTATAGCGCCATCGATCTTGACTAAATAAATTTATGTTAATAATAAGCCAAGACACATTTGCAGCTTCTACAAGAGGACAATTGTCTTGAAACTGCACAAGAAATCAACATCCAAATGAAAAATAAATAAGTATTTCTCAGAATACTATTATTTCCAAGACAAGTGATATAGCCACACAAACCGCGAAAGTATATAATGTCACGCCGTCCGCAAAATAGACCAAAATAGCGAAACAGAAGATATGTCACCTCCATGAAGGTAATTATTATTTACTACATAAAACGAACACATTCGCAGTCAGTTGTACAAACTTACAATTTTTTTTAAAAATAGTTGATATAAATTACACACACACACACACACACACACACACACACACACACACACACACACACACACACACACACACACACACACACACACACACACACACACACACACACACACACACACACACACACACACACACACACACACACACACACACACATGTATATGTATACATATATAAATAAATACATTTATTTATATATATATGTGTACGAATATATGTAATTTATATAAACTATTTAAAACAATGATATGTATATATTACAGTGTCACCCGATTCAGGGGCGTGTTCAGAGAGGATAGTCTCAGGGGGACAAAAACCAATTGTTGCACCCCCCCTGATGGTGGCCCAGAAACTCCACCTTGAGGCTCTCCAAAATCTGCACTCCCGCTATCGGCTGTCGATCGGGGCTCAAGACATCTGAGGACGAGGGGGTGCTGTTGAAATTAAGTAGTGTCAACGTACAATATTTTTTGAAGTTAACTCAAAACCTCCAATTGCACACCCCATTGACATTCACCGGGAAGGCACATCATTTGGTCTGGGGAGGGGGGCACGCCCAGCATGGGCAATTTCAAAAGGTCAAGGGGGCATGTGCCACCCAGGCCCTCCTAGATATGCCCTTGCCATTAGTTGAATTTATGAATTCAGTCAAACAATCAAAATATACTTTATTAATCCCAACTAATTAGCATCTTAATGTTAGGTTACGATATAGTAGTGATTTGGTTTTCAATTTTGTTTCTTCTCAAATCAGCTGTTCAGGTTGGAACAAAGAGAAACAAATTAAAGCCGTGTGGTGTGTGTGGTGTGTGTGGTGTGTGTGGTGTGTGTGGTGTGTGGTGTGTGGTGTAAGTGTGGTGTGGAGTGTGTGTATGCGTTTGTGTGTGAAATGATGTTAAAATTATGACTCAAGTCATTAGAAAAATGGGCAACACTACATCACGTGCATCTTAATTCTAACTATTATGTTACAATTTCAATATAATTCAGTACACAGGTATGCAGATGAACCAGTTCAACCTGTTGATGAGGACAAGTTCATTGTCTTCACGTCATGTCTCTGGGAGCTCTTTGCAAACTGTCCGGTTTGCTGCAAGCCTTGCGCTGTCAGCCTTTCAAACCAGAGGGGTACAGCTGTGTCTGTTTTCCAGAATTGCCCATCCCGTTTGAATAAGCGGACGTGGCATAGCCAACCCATGATAGCCAGCAATACAGCAGGAAAAATGTTGCTCTCTGCAGCCATAGCATTCAATGGGTCATCTGCCACTAAGTTTATCAGAGCACTACATTTTCTAAATGTAGCCTACATCAGTCGTAGTACCTACAAGGCCCATGCCAAGGAATACCTACATCCAACTATCTGACAATTGTAGAGAAATCACCGAGAGCAGCTACTAAATCAACTCTCCAAAGCAGGAGGAGGCCTGATTCTGAAAGATGATGGCAGATCAGACAGTTCAGGCCATTGGGCCAAATGTGGTGCTTACACTGTCATTGAGATGACCATCAACAAAGTTGTTGACATCCAAGTGAAGCAGTTAATTATTAGAATATTGTCAGTCAATGTATTCTTGCTGTTGAATATATTACAGTGTTTGTTCAGGAGATGTGGGGCATATATTTGATCCTTTTTGCTGTTATAATTACTGTTGTGAGTACAATGCAGGTCAGTCAATTATACTAACTACTACACATAAAACACACCTTAAAGAAAAACTGTAGAGCTGAATGGTCACTATTACTATAATATTGTTATGACTCTCAGATATTGTGAGCTTATAGATGTGAAAAGGCAACATAATGTTTATTCGTTTATATGTTCCTACATAGTTATTTTCCACACATTATTTTTATGAGGTGAAAGTGGTATTGAAAAAACATGCATGTTAGATTTAGTAATTTAGCCACACGAAACAACCACTTCCAGGGGCGTACCCAGGATTTATATATTGGGGACTTTCCAAACAGGTCACCGTAAAGCTAGATGGTGCATGTTAACCTTCCCTGAACATTGTCATATATGGACCATACAGCAGTGCAGGAATAGGGAGGTTTCCAGGCCACCAAAAAATCCTCCTGGGTACGCCCCTGACTTCCTGGAAATGTGGCTGTTGTAGTACACACAATGGCAATGCTATTGTTGTACAGAGCAACGAAGTTGGCGTAAGTGACTTGATGGAAAAAGAAGGTTTAATTCGAACCATTGCTGATTTCCAGGAGAGGAATATGTATATATCTAAGTTAATCCCTGGCAGTCAACCTCAGACACAGAAAAGGGTGCGTGACAACATGCCGAGAATCAATAATTTATATGATGTTTGGCATATTGTCAAAGGTGATCAGGAATTTATGTAATATATATCTTGAACAGCATCAGCATTCCTATTCAATTACACATGCCACCAACAAATATATACTATTATTCCCATGAAGACCATTTACTACACATTTACAATCGTTTAAAAACATCACAACAAACTAGAAGACAAGCTAAATTACGATAGCCGTGGCAGCTAATTGTTTAGTTGATGTTGTGAGACTTGTTGTATATGGGGAAGTAGAGGAAAAGAGGGGAAGGAAAATGCATGCGATTTATCAGCATTCAGAATTTGTCCTTGAATCTCATAGCATAAAGTCATTTAAATCAGTTAATCATACACGGATAACAGCTATTGATGTTTCGTTGTGACGTTTATAAATGTTGTAATCTATGTTATCTTACACTGTGGACGTGAAATAAGTTTTCTCTCTCTTTGAAATGATTAGAATAAATCCTTTTTTAAATGCCAGATTTGCTCCATATAAAATCTACCCATGTTTCTTTTTGTATTTGTCAACACATGTGGTTGATCACCCTTATTCCCAGTGTACTGCTGAAGTCAACAACATGCTTGGACCTTTATAGGCATTTTCTTCCTATTTGTTTGTTTATTTGTGTCGCATTTGCAGGAATCTTTTAATTCCATACACTGCTGCTTTAATGGTCAAAACCATTGGTCTAGATGTACCTGTTTTGTTCTTTGCTTGTATACACTGCTTATGCATACTACTTGCGTACACTACTTGTGTACTCTACTTGTGTACGCTACTTTTGTACCATTGGCTTTACAGCTTCTGTCACTGCTTTTGGCCCTGATCATCTATAAACCGGCCTACTCTACGTGCTCCCCCTACTCTGTGTGTTGCTTAGCACCTTTTCCTTCACCAACGTGTGTCACTAGTTGACATATTTGCTCAGACATATTCTTACAATTGGTTGGCAACTTATTCAGTAACTCGATCATATTTAACTTGGACAAATATATATAACTCATATACAATTTTCTATAATTCCGATACAGTTTTAGATAACTTGAATGCCGCTTTAGTTTCATATTACACAGACCCAGGTTTAGGTAATTTGTACTGTCTAAGACATTGTTTAGAACAGTAAGTATTGCCGGTAGTGACTTAGACAGATGACTATTTGTAAATAAAATTTGACGTTACACTTGATGTAGATATATATATATATATATATATATATATATATATAGTACCAATGTAGGTGTAAATTAATTTATTAGCCGGTACCCGTCAATCTAAATATGTAGCTCACAGTCAAACTGTATCTTGCATTAACATTTTGCAACTTGTTGTAACTCATATTTAATATGATATCAATTATTTATCGTTAGTTTGTTACCACTGGCCATTGTAACAGGAATACTGAACAATTAAAGTCAACAAATAGAGACAGACAATCAGAATGGAAACAGTAAGTTATAAGGCCTTTTGATTATTCCGCTTTGCAGGTTCGTCCCGTGGCCGAACTATTGGGCTAAATCTGAAGAGACCCTTGTACCTTAGGGGTGTTGACGTCTTAGGCAGTTGACTGATTACGAGTATAATTAAACAGAATTGTTAGGCTATTGTCAGTATATGAGTAAAACACCTCTTAGGCAACTTAATGAATATGAGCAAACTACGTTTTAGACAAATGGCTGAATTTGAGGGACCAATTTGTATGAATATAGAAATGCCTTGTGCGCTCACAGTAGACAGAACATGAAGAAGAGTTGTGTGTTTCAAGCACTAAAGGTGAAATATAACTCAACATCTGTATCACATACAACACATGTGAGAATGGGGGTGTTTGTGAATCTGCGTGAGACTCGTACATCTGTAAAAGCCCCATGTGCTACAATGGCGCTACCTGTACAGAGAGTAAGTATTGTGTTTGTTGATCGTGGGGATAATGATCAACTGATTGCTGGAATGCTACTAAAATGCCTCTAAGCATCACCACGAACCTTTTGGTCCTCTGTATATTATATCTGTGAAGCCTAGTGGTGCAGTGGCTAGACTCAATCGAAAGAACACGGGTTCAAATAATAATTATAATATATATTGACAACACATATATATTGGAAGTCAAATTAAATATTGACATGTATGAAAACTGGGAAGTATTAGTAGTCCAAATAAATGGTGGCAGCCAATCTAATAATATTACTATAGGAAACATATATAGACTTCCAATGACAACATAAATGCATTTATTAAACGAATTCTCACCCACTATTTCAGCAATATAAAATAATGGTAACACTAATCTTATTATTGCAAGGGATTTTAATATAAATTTGCTGAAATTAAATGAATAATGATTCCTTAATATCATACAGCCTTTACCCTCAGATTACTCTTCCCACCAGGAGCACTAGAACAAAAGGCACTTTAATAGATAATTGTTTCTGTAAACTAAACAACTTTATATTAAGTCATACTGCGGGTATTCTAGCCAAACATTTCACTGACCATTAACCGTATTTCATGATTATTGACATTTTACTTAATCCAGAACTTCTCGATACGTAAAAACAAACATATCAAATGAAGAAGCTATGGATAAGGTTAAACATGAACTAAATGTAGATGCAATTTACAATAAGCTGAATAGAAATCTAAATGCCGATACAAATCGTAATTACGAGATAATATACGAGGAAATTTCACGGCCAACAAAAAAGCATGCCAACCAAATTAGTTCAATTTAATAAATATAAACATGGATTATTCAAGGAATACTGAAATAAATTCGGTATCGAGACAAACTATATAAACAATTAAAAGTAACAAACCCAAATTCGCTAAATTACTACATTAATCTCAAAACGTATAATGCGATATTAAAGAAAAACATTCGTGAAGCAAAAGAAATGTATTTTGAACACAGTTTTAATCTATTCAGAAACACTAAGAAACACTTGGAAAACTATTAATGAATTTCTTTCAAAAAAATTTACATAGCGTAAATTACCACTATTGTGTAATATAACGGTGTCAAATAAACAGATAAAAAGATAGTGCTAAGAAATTTAATAAATATTTTACAAATATAGGTCACTCTACAACAAAAGATAGTAAATCTGCAGGTAACAAGACCTACAGTTATTTTCTAAATAAACAAATAAATTCTACTTTTAATTTAGAAAAAGTAGATGAAGATACTGTAAAAAAGTTATATAAACTCTCCCCACTAAAAACAGCTATGGATTTGATGGTATATCTTCAAAATTACAAAAAAATAATTGAACAAGTTATTACCAAATCATTAGCGATTCTAATAAACCAAGTATTACACACCGGAATGGTCCTTGACAAACTCAAAATTGCGAAAGTCATTCCAATATTTTAAAAAGACGACCCATCATTATTTATAAATTATAGACCTATCTCTCTTCTTCCTTCTATGTCAAACGTACTTGAGAAGAATTTTTTTATACAATTATCATTATAAAACGTCTTTTTCATAATCAGTATAGCTTTAGACCGAAACATTCTACTGAATATTAAAATTCGTACCGGCCTCACAAACTGTTACTCATGGTGGTCACCGTTTCGCGGTTTGCTCGGCGGTTCTATGGAACAATAATTATTTGCCTCCTACGTTCAGGACAGCAACATCATTACAAGTGCTTAAAACACCTTTGAAGACTCAAATTTTTTAAACAAGCGTTTTTATAATTCACTGACGAGGACATTTTATGTGCTTTCGGTCGATAAATATATTTTTGTTTTATTAGTTTCTTAGTTCATGGTTATTCTTCTTGTATAAATGAACGTATTTTTTGAAGTAGTTTTTAAGAATGTCTTAATATATGTATTTATCTAACAGTATTTTTACCTCTCTGTTTTAAATAGTGTTTTAGTAACTATATATTTAAGGTAATGTTATATTTTTACATATTTATTTCTTAGTTAGCATTTCTTTTTATGTAAAATACAATTATATATATGTGCATGTATGTAACGCGCCCGAGAGCATTTTTTATGGATCGCGCGCTATATAAATACTTATAGTTATTTTTTATTTATATTTAATATGATGCACGTGAGCTAATTGATAGAATAGTAACTAAAATGGATACAATGACATACATATTAGTATATTTCTTGACTTGTCTAAGGCATTTGACACCATCGATCATAATATTCTACTAAATAAATTAAAATAATATGGCCTGCGAGGTTCAAGATTACAATTACTTACAAGTTACTTACATAATAGAAAACAATATATTGAAATAGAAGATATAAAGTCAGACATTTTATTGGTAAACATTGGCGTTCCTGAAGGCTCAATGCTCGGACCAGTATTGTTTGTTATATATATTAACGATTTCTCACAAGCCAGTCATAAGTTAGATTTCATTATGTATGCAGATGACACTACACTAGTTGGTACTTTAAACTCTTTTAATGACAACCCCGAAAATAAAAAATACAATCCTCAATAAATGAAGAACTCTCCAAAGTTATCGAATGGCTAAAAATAATATATTATCGCTGAATAAAAACAAATGAAAAAATATTATTTTCCTTATGCCAAATACACACATAACGACTGTTACACCTAAAATAGATGATATAAATATTGAAAAGTAGACGAATTTAACTTCTTAGGGTTGACTTTGGACTCAAAGTTAAATTGGAAAAAACACAAAGTATCAAATAAATGTTCCAAAATAATTGGCATATTGAATAGATTAAAATAAATGCAAACAAAAGTTATGTTATATAATTCGTTACTATTTTCTCACTTTAATTATTGCATTATGGCACGGGGTTATCAGGGAAACAGAATTATGAAAACCCAAAAGAAAGAAATGCGAATAATAACACTAAGCAAATATAACTCACATATTGAACCACTTTAAAAAAAAACTGAACCTGTTAAAAGTTTAAGACATATTTAAGATACAAGAGTAAACATTTTACTTACAAATATTCACAAAAATCTACCGGATTATTTATTAAAATGGCAAATCGTCCCAAAAGAAAACTTACACAACTACGACATTCGGAAAACACAAAATATGTGTACCTTCATAACTAAGCATGATTTTGCAATGAAATGTTTGAAATACAACTTGCCACACACTATAAATAACACTCCCGATTTAATTAAATATGTTATATACACAGTATGCGAGGTTTTTCAATAAATGTGAAAAATTATTTCGTACAAAAATACGATTATAGGTGCACACTATCAAACTGTTACACATGTCAGCAAAACATATAATAAATGAAGTATTGATAATATGTAATCGAATACAAAGACGCTAGCATAAGAGTGTATACATGCGAACACGTACATGCAAAACAAAAAGTAATACAATTGCATGCACCAACGCATACACGCACACACACGTACACACGCACACACACGCACACACTCTTGACATGGACTTTACTGTTGATTAAAATAACCTGTTATTATTATGTAAATGGGGTGAATCCTATGAACGGGACATTTTGTGTTAATAGGAGTCACCGACCCTGTCTGATATATATTATGTTTTCAAATATTATTAATTACGTTTATTCCGCAAATTACCGACTTACATACGAATCATGTATCATGCATACTCTATATATTTGTGTTTGTGTATGTTTTGTTGTATTTATGCAATGAAGGATGAAAAACAAATTGTACTTTTTATATACATGGGGTCAATATACTTCTTCGTTCGTTCGTTCGTTCGTTCAAATTATGTGCTACAGTGTCAAACCTTGGGCAAGTTGGTTCACTCTACATTGCTCAAGTTCACTCAGTTGTATGAATGATGACCTGGCTATTAACAGTGATGGGTGGTTGTGTACAAAGTCTTGATACATTAATTGCAGCATGGCTGATTTCTTTCCAGAGAAGTCGAGGTGGTGTTTGATTGAACAGGTCTGCCAGGGATTAAAGTGTAAAGTCGTTTGAGCAGTCCTAATTACTGGATACTGTGCTGTATAACAACTTACCGTTTTATTTTTTTATGGATACAAGACTTATGCATATAAAACTATACATTAATATTTGGAAATTCCATTTTCCTGAAATTATGTCCAGATGCCAAGGTTTTGCGGATTAGTGAGATCCAAATTAACAAGATTCTGCTGAGATGAATGCTCCAACATGTCGCTCCATGTTGCAGGCACATCCATTGGTTCGTCAGCTGGTTTCCATGTAGTGTGTGTTGCTGTGGTTGTTGCTATGAACTGGGAAGTAATGTATTGTGTGTTGCTGTGGTTGTAGTTATGAACTGGGAAGTAATGTATTGTGTGTTGCTGTGGTTGTAGTTATGAACTGGGAAGTAATGTATTGTGTGTTGCTGTGGTTGTAGTTATGAACTGGGAAGTAATGTATTGTGTGTTGCTGTGGTTGTAGTTATGAACTGGGAAGTAATGTATTGTGTGTTGCTGTGGTTGTAGTTATGAACTGGGAAGTAATGTATTGTGTGTTGCTGTGGTTGTAGTTATGAACTGGGAAGTAATGTATTGTGTGTTGCTGTGGTTGTAGTTATGAACTGGGAAGTAATGTATTGTGTGTTGCTGTGGTTGTAGTTATGAACTGGGAAGTAATGTATTGTGTGTTGTTGTGGTTGTAGTTATGAACTGGGAAGTAGTGTGTTGTGTTATGCTTTGATTGCAACTATGAACTGGGAAGTAATGTGTTGTGTGATGCTTTGATTGCAATTATGAACTGGGATGTAATGTATTATGTGTTGCTGTGGTTGTAGCTATGAACTGGAAAGTGGCCCAACCAACATCAGCTCGGTGGACAGAATAACATTAATGATGGACGCTCACACACTATCACCGTTAGAAGGTAACATCACATGACGCCATTATATGTTTGTGTGGTCAACATGTACTTTCCGGACTTTTTGTTAAATTAACCATGACCACATTAACATAATCAGGCACTTCATGTGTGTCATCAGATGTACATATCTGAATTTGTCAACTTGAAATGATGGACATTGTGAGGTAAGCATGTTCTCACCTTGGTAAAACATGGTGAGGATATATTTTAACAGTCCTTCACAATCTTTACAAATTGTTAGTTGTCATCATTTATTCTGTTTTTCCATAGTTCGATTCCAGTGATGTGAATGTAAGTGTAAATGTTTATGTACTTATATAGTACCATATTTATACAACGATATTCTATGGGGCTGTACAGTACAAGAAACGACATAGTAGAAAGCAAATATCCGACATAGTACATTCAATTAAATATGAATAACAATAATAAATAAATAAAAAGGTAAACATATTTAAAGGACTAAGATTAATTATACAACGATATTCTATGGTGCTGAACAGTACAATAAATGGCACAGTAGTAAGTAAATAAAAAGTTAACTATTTAATATTTAAATGACTAAAATTTATAAGTTAAATAGAACTATTAGACAGAGTTGAAATAATTATACACAGCGTTAAAATTAATTAATAAAGTATTTAAAGAGTCTTCAGTTTGCTCCAACATTGTTACAGCTGCGCACATCTTTGGGTAGGGAGTTCCATCATTTTGGTGCAGCAACTTTGAAAGCTCGATCTCCGAGAGTTTTCCTCTTTGTCTTAGGCATAGCAAGTGTTAGATTATCCTGCGATCTGAGTCCATAATGATCGCTTCTAGGAGTCAGCATTTCCGACATATATTCTGGTACATGACCATGAAGTGAATAAAATTTTAGTAAACATACCTTATATTTAATGCGATATTCAACGGGCAACCATTGTAGTGATTTGAGTGTTGTAGTGATATGGTCACATTTGCCAATTCTGCACAACACTCTTGCTGCAGTGTGTTTGACCATTTGTAATTTATGTATAAGATACTTTGGTAAGCCGATCAAGAAAGCATTACACTTATCAATATGGTTGTGGACCATAGCATGCATCAGTTTCTCTGCTCTCTGTTGATCGAGCTATTTTGTAATGTTTCCAATCTTATAATAATATAGTTGTGCCTAAGCTGCTTGACATTTGGACTTGATATATTGTTCCATAGACATCTGCTTATCAAAATAAACGCCCAAACTTCACACACAATTCAAAGCATGTACCTCATTGCCTCCGATGTTAATGGACGTCTTGGTGCATTTTGCCAGTTGTTGCGGAGTACCAATTAAGATGTACTCAGTCTTAGAGTTGATTATTTTAAATGTCATGCTTTGCATCCAGCTATTGATGTCACTAATGCACCGTTCCATAGACTCGCAATTGCTGTCCATAGAATCGGGATTAAAACCACAGTACACCTTATGGTCATCAGCATACTCTGTGAATTCCACAGGACCGAGATATGATCATGCGGTACTCCCTGATCAAGTTCAATCTGATCTTGCAAACAATGTATATAAGTAATGTAGAATGTTTATTCAATCATCTGTGTGCGATGTACATCGTGACCGTATGCCATGTGCTCCACCCGACTTCTGGCCGTATTCATCAAAACTACGTGTTCTTATTTAGGATCAAGAAGATGGCGTCACTGTACCACAACACAGTACCATCAAAAATAATTCGTTGCGAACTAGGCTGAAGATAATATGATGAATTGTGCCTGATACACCAAAAGAACAATTCATAATATTTAAAATCTCATGGTCCACAGTATCAAAAGCCGACGACAGTTTCAAAAGCCGTCCTGCTATTTCCACCTACATCACATCAGCCAAATCAACAAGTTCCTGCCAAGACAGACGAGGGAGAGAGTAGTCAACGCATTAGTGACATCAAGGCTCGACTACTGCAACACCCTCCTGTACGGCACCATGGACAAGAACTTTGTACGGTTACAGCGTGTCCAAAACTCTGCAGCCAGAATGATCGTGCGAATGCCCAAATACGCAAGTATCACGCCAGTGCTCCAAGACCTACACTGGCTGCCGGTACGAGAACGCGTTCGTTTCAAGGTCCTGGTATTCGTGCACAGAGCTGTCAACAAGTTTGTCTGCCTCTACGTTCCCACCAGGTCCCTTCGGTCAACGTGAAATCGTCAACTTGCGAGACCGCGAACAAGATGCAAAGTCGGAGACGCGAGTTTTATGGCAGCAGCTCCGGACCTCTGGAACGATTTACCCACATCAATGCGTGAACTAAACAATGAAGCAGCTTTTAAAAGCGTATTAAAACACTCTATTTTAATCGATATTTTAACTCCAGCAGCCGCAGCAGTCCCGGATCTGCGGAGTGATCTACTTGTTTTCAATGCATGTAATGAACACTGAGACTTTTAAGAGCACTTTTAAACACTCTCTTTTAATCAATATTTTAACTGCAATTGTGACTTTTAGACTTGGCATTAAGCTTTTATCAATTATCTTTTGTTTATACAACATGATAATATTAATATTTAAAAATATTTTTTTAATATCATTTTTAAATTTAATTAATAACTTTTTGGATTTATTACTATTTTACATGTAAAGCGCCTTGAATAGTTTCTAACTAGAGTTGGCGCTATATAAGTATATTTATTTATTTATTTATTTGACAAGTAAATTAAAACCAATTGTGTGACCTTCTGTTCGTCCATGTTTAAAAGACTGTCAAACTGGACCTTAACAAGTGCAGTTTCAGTAGAATGTCCAGCTCTAAACGTAGACTGACAAGGTGGCAAAGGAAATCCGCATTATAAATAAAAGCAAAGTTTGTCTACAACAGCCTGTTCTGTCAATTTAGAGATATACTGGATATTCTATACAGGGCGATAGTTTTTTTGAATAGAATCTGGTCCTGCTTTTTTAAACAGTGACACTACAAATGCAGTCATCCATTCATGTGGGAATTCCTCAGCAGCAATAGCGCGATTGATGAAGTGCGTAAGGAGTGGCACAAATTCATCAATATACTCTTTGACCAATTTGGTTGGCATGGAATCCAGAGCACAGCTAGTTGTCTTAGATTGCATAACCAACTTACACACATCATCCTCGGAGAGCACAGCAAATGTATCAGAATTATCACACACACCTTCTCTTAATGGTATAATGGGTGGTTCGGAAACACCGATGTCCGTTCGAATAGCATATATTTTATCATTAAAAAGTTGCCAAACTCGTTGACAAGTTTTTTTCACAGAATCATGCTGACGTAATGTGCTTCTCAGGGTGTTGATGACGGCAAATAGTTTCTTTGAATCACCCTTTGCTTCCGATATTAAGTGAGAGAGATGGTCGGTCCGTCTGTTGTTCAGTGCGTTGACGTATGTGTTCCTAGCACGATGGAATGACAACATGGTTTTTCTCCTGTCTCCAGATCAATTCAGCTTTACGTCTTTAGGGCTTTGAGTTCATCATCAAACCATGACACCAGTGGCCTCACTACAATAGTTTTGGATTTGATGGGTGCGTGCCTATTCAACTGTCTTAATGCTGTATTATATTCACCAGCTAGCTGATTGATATCCGTGATGCTCAATAGTGCATTAGCTATACCCTTCAACCAGTGCTGGAAGCGTTGTTATTAATGTGCATCAGTTTCCTATATGATATAGTACATGTCTCTGAAGGAGGTCTGGACATGTTTACTCAATAACGTACAAACATCTGATCCGAGAGTAACTAAGAAGGAGTTCACGATTACACCTAGTGATAATTAAATCTAGAGTATGACCAGATCTATGAGATGGAACCCTAACATGTTGTGTTAAGTCACACATACTCAGTTCATCACATATTCTTATTGCGTCAGCATCGATGCCAATACCCATATGAATATTAAATGACATACTACAGGAGTGAGTGAGGGGTCTGAACTGCATGCGACAGGTAGTTCTGAAATTCCTCAAAGAAAGTAGCAGTAGTGACACGATGTTTTTTCTGAATATGGTGGTCGGTATATTACTTGCATACCAACTTTCGTATTTTCGCACAATAACTGTAGTTAGCTAATTCAAAGGAACTGAGTTCGCCAGATGACATCACTTTTCAGGGAATACCATTCTTGCACAGTATACATATATCTCGACCAGTTCTGCCGGACGGTCTTGGGTTGTCCTTGAGATGATAGCCATTGGGTGATAGTTCCGCGCGTTCGACCGCGTCAACCGATGTCAACCAGGTCACCGTTATTATTCTCTTTTGCTGTTGTTGTTGCTGCTGCCGCCGTCACTGCTGCTGTTGCTGCTGCCGCCGTCGCTGATTTCGCCGCTGCTGCTGCCATCGTTGCTGCTATCGCTGCTGCTGCTGCTGTTGTCGTTTTTGTTGATGCCGCTGCCGAAGTTGCACGCGAGGTTGCGTCATCACGGTGCATAATTGAAGTTGTGCATAGAGTAGGATGGGGCATAGCGCCCAGGATAACAAATGTCGTCATAACGGTTGGCTCTATTTAATGCAATATACCTACAACTATCTACAATATGTCGGTAACTATACTGAGTATATGTCGTGCAAATCTGACATGATTCGAATAATATGTTTTTGTAGTGTGATTAATTATGTGCATGCACCCGATTTGGGCGCTTTGCCCCGTAGGTGGGGCAAAGCGCACATGGGATGGGCGCTATGCCCCATGTGGAATTGCATGTATTTTTTATCAGTAGGCTACAACATGATTATATAATAACAAGAATACAGAACTTTATTTAATGCACATACATAATGCAGCCTACAAACCAAATGAAACACGAACAAAGAACGATATCGCACCAAGGAAACTGAATGCAGTTCGCTGGTGGCTTCAGTGTAGCGACATGTGCTATGACGACGTGCTGTTGAATTTGTTCATCTAAATTAGTCTGAGTTTGATTCACAGATGTGGCAAATGCAGTATGGGTCGCCTGCAGTGCACGCGGCGTGTGCCCATTTCTTGCAGCTCAGACACTGAAGTCACACCTCTCTGGACTTGCTGTTGGCGTAAGGATCGCAGCAAACGACACATTATGTGTCTTCGTCGGTGTTCCTTTCTTGGTTTGACACCCCAGACGGACCAGCAATAGGCTCTTGTGCTGACTTGGGCAGCTTGATCTCGCTGATTTTCTTTATCACCAGCGAACGTTTTAGTTTCTTCATGTCGCGTTTTTTCTCAGCAATTAACTTGTATGGCGAATAATTCAGCACGACACTGGTGGTTCTTCTCGCTACATGTTCGGCGGCGGTGGTGGCGAGCAGCTCATAATAATAGCGCGAATGTCACCTTCAGATCCTGCAGGACTTGCAGGATGTTCGGCAGAAACTGCCGGTGCAGATACACCAGTGGCGACATCTGGAGCGTGGTTGCTTTGAACAGAGCTGAGTCGATATAGCCTGAACCGCGATCATTCACTGCACCAATCAAATCAGTAGGGGCACCGTTCATGAGGGCCTCCACCATTCTCTTGCGAGGGAACACAAACAGCGGAGTAATGTAAGAACCGGCAGCGCTTATACAGCACAGCGCGGTAATGTTCTTTCCACTCTCACCGCTCGAAACCTTTCGCACCTGCCTTCTTCCAGTTTCGCATACGACCTTCCCCGTCGTGAAGCCAGTTTCATCGCAGTTCCAAATGGCAGTAGCTCTGTGATCCCCTCCTTGCAGGATATCTTTGTACAAAGCAAAAAACGCCATAACTGCATCGCGGTTGAAACCTTCGACACGGGCCAGGCTAGTGGAAATTGGCGCACGAATCGACAACTCTGGGTGGAGCTTCATGAAACTTGACAGCCAGTCCTTTCGTGCTAGCCCACGCTCGTCATCAAAATTGTGCTGTATGCCCAATTTTGCGGCAACAGCGTAAGCCAAACGCCTGGCAACAATAGTTGTCAATCCGTACATTCTTCTGGCCATCTCCTTTGCATAATCTACCAATTGTGCTTCAAAGGCACTTGAGAATACGCAACGCTTGCTACCCATAGCAATAACGCCAGGGAGCTGTACAACACCAGAGCAATGGCGCTTTAGTGTGCGCCTTGGTATTCCATAATCTGCCCCTGCACCTCGTATACTCTGTCCTTCGTGGACAGCCGCTACAGCTAACGCCAGTCGTTCAGACCCATACGACCCCTGTGTAGACTTTCTTTTGTACGTTCGAACCATGCTGTCTCTCAATCTGAAACGAACATGCTGTAACTGTTATCATTATAATAATCACAAGAACGTTTGATAAAATTATATCATTAAAATTCACACGGACACACACACACAGACACACACACACATTATTATAAATACTTGTGCGTGTGTTTGTGTGTGTGTGTGTGTCCGTGTGAATTTTAATGATATAATTTTATTAAACGTTCTTGTGATTATTATACACACACACACATTATTATAAATAATTGTGCGTGTGTTTGTGTGTGTGCCCGCTAAACACAAACTCTCTCTCTCTCTCTATATATATATATACATATATATATATATATTCACAATGCTACTTTTATATCAATAATTGCAGATGGGGCATAGCGCGCAGGCATGGGCGCTTTGCCCCCATTCACAGGTGGCGTTATGCCCCACTGACGACTATGATGATAACGTTTGAGTAATGAAATTTTTTTTATCGCTAACCGTAACTGAAGGCGTGAAAATGCAGGTTATATAACATAGCTTAGAAAGCTATTCCAAGCGTTTCAAAATTCGTAACCATTTAGGGGCAATTTATTGATTAATATGGAAGCGATCTTATAACAAATCATAAAGAAACAGTAAATCGGTTGTACTTACATCGTGTTCGATTCTGTAGAGCCATAGCACGTTGATGTGTCGTCAGGACTCAGTAATTAATCATTCGATCGCTATGTGGAGCCATAAAATGCAATATTCGCCAAGATAGTGGCATGGGCGCTATGCCCCAATATGGGCGCTTTGCCCCACCTTACTCTATAGACGATATCAGTGGTGTACGTGTAATGTTGCCATAACATATATATTAGTTAACATTGTTGGCGCCCAAGAATGCAGCTTTATGAAAGTTCCTATCGAATGTAGTTATTGTCGGAATCGAACGATAGTGGTTAATTTCGCATTTGTTCCTCGGTGGGTTTTTGTTACGGAACAAATATTTAATAACCGAAGCGTCTGTAGAGTCATCAGCGGTATCGTTTGTTTGGCCCTCACTGCAATGACCCCGATGTCATGCAGTTCTTGACCGGTGAAAGCCAACATGTTTACAAACAGTCTGTTAAGCGTCAACACTCACTTAACAATGGGAACGTAATTTTACTTTTTTATACATTTATTTAAATAAAAAAAAAAAGGTTTTAATATATGTTATGTGCATAATAGTGGCAACTAAAGACTCCAGTTAGAACATGGTGATGCAAGATTCCCAACATTAAAATATACTGATTTTACATCATATTAATTAACAGCTTATTATTGATCATACTTTAACCGAAGTAGTATGTCGCGTCAATCAGCCTAGGTCAAATTATTATAATCAGTGCAAGTACAAAAAGTAGTTCCGGTTCCCATGTTAAAAGATAGGGAAATACCCGGATGTTGCACTTGCAACGCTCCGATCATAATCATTTGTACCTTGGCTTGTACCCATTTAGCATAGGTCTAAAAGGGGTAAGTTGAACTATAAAAATCAGGTAAAACATCAAATCGATTTATCGTACAGGTATACGACAACTTTTTGAGTTCGATGTACCAATTTACCCATAATTTTTTAGCCCTAAATATCCTATGTTAAAAAATAGGGGAAGTTTCCCCATGTTAGAAGATACGAGACATTTTCCCCATGTTAGAATATAGGATATTTTCCCCATGTTAGAAGATAGGGAAATTTGTTCATGTTAAACGTCAATTCGATTGATCGTATACGACGACTTTTTGACTTCGAGATATCAATTTACCCCTACGTTTTAGACCTACAAATCCTATGTTAAAAGATAGGGAAATGTTCCCATGTAGAAGGTTCCTTTGAGACAAAATATACTTAACAGTATTTGAACGTGTCACATACGAGACAGGTTGGCCCGAAAGCCGAGGCTCTGCCAAGGGACTGAGCCCTTGTATGTAGATATAGAACGATGTTATAGCAGGACATAAAGCTTTTTTTTTTTTTTAACAGAGCGACCATCTTGGAATTAGACCATTGGTATTATTTCTGTACGGTAGTGCTTAAATTCGTGCCTTTTATGTGGTGAATTATAAAAATAAGTCATAGATGTTATGAAATAGATAAATCATGTAATGGAATAGGTCATTACACATATGATTGACCCTATATATGTTTATAACCTAAGAATAGCTTAAAATGGTTATACAATTTGAACTTCTCTGCTAAACCAGTCAAACTAGCAGCTATCTGTGTAGGTGCGCGTAGTAAATTAGTCAAACTGACGGCTATTTCCATACAGTTTTGATTTTTTCATGAAGAATGGCGGGAAATTGATGAAAATAGCGGGAATTCAGTGAAAATGACATCATTAAATCGGTACACGTTGTAATTAGGTCGAGATGGTAGTAATTAAGTTAGTAGGCATTTTTAACTTGCGCGTCTGTATGTAGTTTTATTCAATGACGGCAATAAATCAGTACGCGTGATAAATTTGTCAAACTGGGAGTAATTTGGTTAGCCGTCATTTGCAAGAACTATATTGAAGGCCTGCTATCATCAAAGCGGTAACGAATGGTCTGTGTGTTGGAAGAACATCCGGGTATGTTGTTCCATGTTAAAACATAGGAGCTAAATCCTACGTTAAAAGATAGGAAATTATAAAAATAGGAACTTATCTGCTAAATCATTCAAACTGACCGCTATCTGCGTAAGGATGCGTAGTAAATTAGGCAAACTGACGGCTATCAGGTATCTAACAACAAGAATATATCTGATGGAAGGGTGAGACACTCAAATAAACGTTTTCGTGAGTGTGCGACATGGTATCTTGCGGTATGACAAATATGTCTGAATAAAATTTCATAAATGCACATACGGTGTCGACTTTATTGATTAAATAAGAATCATTTCAAACCACGTAACATGCAGACATCTTACTCTTAATAAAATATATACACGACAGTTATATTTTACTATATCATAGATCGTCGTTATCTTTTTCCGTAGTGTCAATTACTGTATAACATATAGAGCCACTTTGCATCAATACCGACATAGCTAATATTCTTTTGCGAGAATGTGGTTGGCTCTGAAAAGAACCGTTTTAAAACAAAGAACTGTTATAAAAAGTGTGTGAACTTAAGCAGACCCTACCATCTTCTAAACGGCAGAAGCATGGTTCGGTACTGTTATAACCGCAAGCCATCGTAGGGGCCCGTCAATAATATATGACCACCATCAAGTAGTAGGCGTGACACGTCTTCGAAAATTATGGCGCACAATTCTCACACAATAATAATTTGAAGACACAAGTACACTGTCAAACACCTGATAGAAGGAACGAATGTCGTTACCAAGTACACGAGCACTCACCAATGAAAGAATCCTGTAATCAAGTAGACGAATAGTTCAAACTGACATTAGACCGTCGCTAACTTTCTCTGTACTGTAGTGCTTAAATTCGTGCTTCTTCATCTTTTAAACATAGCCAATAGCAAGTATAACCTACATTTAACGATATGAATAATACAAAAAAATCATAACCTGGCGGGGATAACTGAAAAGGACCACAAATAAATATTATATTTTGATTATAATAATATTTATGTATCTTTTAAACATAGGCATTATGTGACGTAATTAAATAAATACGTATAGTAATTCGGTCAAACTTGTAGTAATTCGGTTAACAAGCATTTGAAACTTGTGACGTCATTAAATAAGTATGCGTGATAGTTCGGTTCAACTTGTAGTAATTAGATTAGCAAGCATTTGAAACTTGCGCGTATGTAAATAATCCCCTCCAGCGACGTCTTTAAATAAGTACTCGTGGTAGTTCGGTTCAACTTGTAGTAAATAGATTAGCAACCGTTTAAAACTTGCGCGCCAGTAAACAATCTCCTTCAGTTACGTCATTAAATAAGTACGCATGGTTGTTCGTAGGAATTATAAATGTTTATATTTGGTAGGACTTAGACATTTTAATAGTTCGTAGGACTTAGAAATGTTTATAGTTCGTAGGAATTATACATTTTTATTGTTGGTAGGACTTATAATTTTTATAGCTGAAAGGACTTTTTTTAGGCCACCGATTTCCAAGAACAAAACTTAGAACAGTGTCAGGAACCAAACTTAGACCAGCGACTTGCACAAACCAAACTTAAACCAGCGAGTACATACAAACACACATTTAAACTTACAAAATATGTTTGTTTTGTACACGAATAAAATATCCAAACCTTATATTGTGTCTTTTTTCGTAGTATAATGCAAAACATACATTGGAAACCTTACTAATAGTCTTACTCTTCACGACTAAAGAGACCATCCGTATTGTTAACATTAGGGTCATCGATTTGCGTAAAACAGATTCGTATACGATATGCAAGACACAGAAACAATACCATGGACCAATGTTAACCCAACTAAGACCAACAACTTTCATGATCTCACAAATGTCACTGTTTCCACTGTACAACTCAGCAAATGTCACTGTTTCCACAATAGAACTCACAAAATAGCATTGTTTCCAAAGTACAACTCACCGAAAACACGTACAAACATACTTTTAAACTTACAAATTTGCAAACTTTCACTGACAAACTTGTAAATAAACATACAAACATACTTTCAAACTTACAAAGTCACATATTTTCACTGGCAAACCTGCAAACAAACGTAAAAACACACGTGTAAACTTACAAAGTTAAAACATTTCACTGACCAACGTGCAAACAAACGCACAGACATACTGTTAAACTTACAAAGTTGCAGACTTTCACTGAAAAACGTGCAAACAAACGCACAATCATACTGTTAAACTTACAAACTTGAAAACTTTCACTGACATACGTGCAAACAAACCTTTAAACACTCACTCAACTCACTCAACTCACATAAATCTTTCAACTCACTCACTCAACTCATTCAAATCCCTAAAATGACTCACTTAAATAATTCACTCAACTCAATCAAATGACTCACTCACTCACTCACTCACTCACTCACTCACTCACTCACTCACTCACTCACTCACTCACTCACTCACTCACTCACTCACTCACTCACTCACTCACTCACACAATCCCTCACTCAAACAATCTTTCACTCACACAATCCCTCACTCACTCACTCACTAAATCCCTCACTCACACACTGACTCATAGTAGGGACTTAATTTTTTTTTTTATAGTAGGGACTTAGCAAATGTTCATAGTAGGGGCTTAGAAATTGTATAGTTCGTAGGACGTAGACATTTTTATAGTTGGTTTGACTTAGACATTTTTATAGTTGGTAGGACTAAGACATTGATATAGTTCATAGGATTTATAAATGTTTGTAGTTGGTAGGACTTAGATTTTTTTCATCGTTGAGAGGATTTTTACATTTTTACATGACGGTTACTTGACTTCCGCTACGACGCTACCTCTGACGTAGCGCCCCCTAGTGGATAATTCGAGTACTACGTTACATGATGGCGTCATCTAGCGGGTAAAAAATAACTAATTAGGGTTACATATAATATATACATGTGTATATATATTTGGGGTTAATTTCGCGAAAGTTAAATATTTTTGTCCCTGTTTATAGTTCACCAAAAGGCACGAATTTAAGCTCTACCGTACGGAAATAATACCAAAGGTCTAATTCCAAGATGGTCGCTCTGTTAAAAAAAACAAGGCTTTAGGTCATGCTATGTAACGTCTTCCTATATGTACATACAAGGGCTCTGTCATCGCCTCAGAACCTAGGCCTGCTGGCCAACCGGTCTCGTATGTGACAGGTTCAAATAGTGTTAAGTATATTTTGTGTCAAAGGAACCTATCATTTAACATGGGAAAATTTCACTATCTTTTAACTTTAGGATTTGTAGGGCTAAAAAAGTAGGGGTAAATTGACACCTCGAAGTCAAAAAATCGTCGTATACCTGTATAATAAATTGAATTGACGTTTTACCTTATTTTTATAGTTCAACTTACCCTTTTTAGACCTATGCGAAATGGGTACAAATCAAGGTACAAATGATTATGATCGGAGCGGTGCAAGTGCAACATCCGGGTATTTCCCTATATTTTAACATGGGAACCGGAACTACTTTTTGCAGTTGCACTGATCATAGTCATTTGACCTAGGCTGATTGACGTTACATACTACCAACCGATATGAATGTTAAAGCATTTTTTTCAATTTAAGAATACAACCCAGGTAATTGTAATATAAGCTGTGGTATGAGTAGATGAATATGGTTGATGTTGTTGATTTAAGGACTGGAAGGAAAGGAAGTCTTGAGATCGACGGATTCAACTTTATCCTTTGTAGAGGGAGAATCTGGAGGATTATTGCACGATTACGCTTACACGTCCATCGCCGCCGATAGGAGCACTCCAACGGGGACGTTGTCATTTCATTGGATAGAATATTTTCAGAAAGGCGTGTGTCGCGTCTCGTTTTCGATTAAAACTTCACGCGACAATATGCAAGTCTTCGTTTTTGGTCGTATCGGATTAGTGCCGTGATCAATGACCACTTTCGATAATACGTAGGGTAGGGTGGGGCATGGAGCCCCCCTTAAGGGAAAATGGGCACATTTAAGCATACAGTGAAAATATTGAGGTTTTTGCGCTTGCACACGATTGCGGGGTACCTATTCCATGTTTCACCAAAGGCATTCTGTCATCTGGCGGCACTAACTGTTATGATCGTCAATTTAAAAAAAAATTCCACAGGAGGCGTCTTGCCCCATACGTGGGGCAAGACGCCCTTTAGTGTGGGGCAACCGGCCCCCAGGGAGCGTCTTGCCCCAATGAGAAATTGTGGTGAAACAAACATAAATTTAATCTGTAAAATGCGTTGAATAATTTCAAATAAGAAATACGAAGTTTATTAAAGCATATTAAACGACATCAGGCAAGAGATGAATAGATGGCACATAATGCACAGTCAATCGCTCTCCGATTCACAGTTGGGACAAGTGAAAAAGGCCTGTCCCGCGGTTCAATCTTCGTGGGCCCATTTCTTGCACAGTTGACATTGCACCCACACCTCTCGTGATCTGCTATCTTTGAATGGCTCTCCGCAGATAATGCAGGGCCATTCTTCCTCCTCGCTACTGGAGCTCACGTGCCTTTTCTTTGCCGTGTGTCTCTTCACTGCTGTCGCCAGGGACTTCTTCTTGAGCTTGGGTATGCGTTCTTTCTTCGCCTGCTGCATAGCCAACTTGTTCTTACGCGGCGTCGATGTCAGAACAGTGGCACACTCGGCAATACGCGATCTTGCACGTGGACGCGATATCTTTAGCTGCTTTATCAGCTCCTTAACGGTCGACACTCCTGCGGGCGCGGTCGTTGGCGGGCCAGCAGTGGGCGGTGTCGGCCGAGCAGTGGACGGTGGCGGGCCAGCAGTGGACAATTGCACTTTAGGACGATTGAAACCGACAGCCCTTGCGGTGTTCGTACCCTGAGGCTGCCGAATAGCCAGGTCAGGGTGGCGCTTGAAGAAGCCGTGAAGCCAGTCTCGGCCGGCCATCTTTGTTTCGGCGTTGAACGTGTGCGCAAGCCCCAGCTTCACCGCGAGATCGTACGCGAGGCGCCTGACGTTCACGGTCGTCAAGCCGTACAGGCACTTCTCCATATACGCGATGTGTTCGCGCAGCGTGCATTCCACGTCAGCCGATAGTGCTGGTTGCCTTGGGCCGAGAGATAACGATCCCGCAGTGGCGATTTTCTTGTTGCGGTGTCTTCGCTGCGTCCTGGCCGGAATACCAAAACGCCGACTGACAGCCTTCATAGGCTGATTCTCCAGCGCTGCCAGTGCCTCCTTCAACACATCGTCCCCACAAGCACCCCGTTTCGACTTGCGCTAGTACGTGCGGACCACTTCTACAGAAGAAAATATTAGTCAGTAGATATTCAATCTGTCATAGGCCTATTGCAAATTTGCATTCAAACACATGCCGTATTTATTATTTATTTATTTATGCCTATTTATTTATATATTTATTTATTTGTTTATTTCTGTATTTTGTATAGGCTAGTACATTCAGATTAAAATGTAGTTTTTCAATGTAGCCCTGTGCTTATACATAATTTATGGAAAAAATACAGGATTAAAAAAGCAATATATATATAAATACCATGTTGCAAATACACAGACAATAAAATAGGACAATTAATATAACAATTACATCATAATATAATGCAGTAATTATTGGTAATAAAGAATGATATAAAACATAATATACAAATACTATAAATAAAATAATATTTAATTGTAGCTCTAAGGCTTGCCCCACGTCGTTGGGGGCGTCTTGCCCCCAATAGGTTTCATGCAGACATGCGCCGATGGTCAAATTACATTTAATTATCGCCCGTTTTGCATGGTAATAATTGAAACTACTGACATAAACGATGCATAAAGTAAAGACTATGTGATATCGCACGTAATCTCTGTCTCATAATCATACATCTAGTATGTAAAATTTTAACATTAAACAAGCCTAAAAACTTCAAATTCACTTATATGTTACTCACCGTTGTTTTAGCGTTCTTGCGCGTTCGGACGCAATGAATGCTAGGTGGCAGCATTGTTTTCATACAACAGAGACAGGCAGCAAACGATCGAAATATTGAAATACCCGGGGGCGTCTTACCTCGAGGGGGCTTCTTACCCCACCCTACACTACAATGTTATGTTGAGTAAAGGACAGGTACTGTGAAAGTTTGTTTATTTGAGCGTATGGTTATGTTTGTAGAAGTTGTATTTGGTGTCGCATTGTAACGATACAGATGTTGAACGGTGAGCGGTCATTGCGAACGCCAACAAATGTTGCGCACCCTTCTATTGTAATACCTATATTGTATAGTATACACATTGCAGCAACGATTCAAGCGCTCGTGGTCCAGGCATGGAGTTTTCCAAGGCTCTTGACAGTTTTGTATTTTCATTTTGTGCATACGTTTTGTTTTTTTGTAACTAAAGTGATGTGATACCCAACATTTTTGAGCAAAATGTATACCTAAAATGATATTGAATTAAGGAGAGAACGAACACAATACGGTAGTATGATTTATGCCAATATAACAACTTAATAATTAATATAATGCAGATTTACCGAATGTTTGCTTGACTCATTCAGACTCAGTCGGCAATATATATATATCGTATGACGTACGATGTCGATGCTAAGCCCAAGGACGCTAGTAAATAATTCGTATAGATCTAGTTTGTCTTTTTGTAATACGTTTTGAACAAAAGGTATACATAAAAGTTATTGAAACGACGTGGAATTATGGGCAGAACAAACAATTAGGTACCATGTCGTTTAGGACAATAATGTGGTAAAGAGCGAACGGGTAATTAGTGGTAACTTACGTGGCTCGCTCTTTATGTTCGGTTGCTGCGTTGCGTTCTGTAGTCGCCGTTGATCCTGAGCCAGCACATCGGAAGTATGATGTCTTGCTCGGGTGGATCGGTGTGGCACCCTTGGTATGGGTGTGGTTGGGGTTTATATACAGGGCAGGGGTATTGGTGTGCAGTGGTGTGTGCAAGGGGTAGTGGGTGGGTGTCGATAAGCAGTGCTACCATCTGGTGACTACCACAATAATACTGTTTTAAGTTTAGTTGCGTAAATGATTACACACACACTCACGCACGCACGCACGCACGCACGCCGCACGCCGCACGCACGCACGCACGCACACACACACACACACACACACACATATGATGTATGTATGTAAATGAGTGTCCGCTGGCATTGACGCAGTGTCAGGTGTAACATGGTACAACACGACAAATAGGTTTATATATTGATACTTCCAAATTTCGCCATACGTAATAAGAAAAGTCATTTTAACAAACAAAACTCTTCCATAGAATTTCCATATTAAAAATGGTTAACACATATTTAGTCAAATTTATACAAACAAATTGTTATTATTTAGAGTGAAGTACTTACAATTTTAAACGATGAAACTCCCTACCGTGAATACATAGTCATACGCCATTCGAGTTAGCATATTGTTGCATTAATCGAGTTAAATAAAAAAGTTAAAGCACTGTCCACACATATATGAGCTGACTAAAGGGATATTTAATAGTGTAATGTCAGTCACAATGACTAAAGGAAACAACTAGCCCCTTACAAACTCTGCAAATGTTACTTTACACATTAAGTGGAAGCACCACCCTAATATTCTTAAAATTAAATATTTGTATATCAGAATGGTGTTTTTGCAATGCTTTTTAAAATGACATGTTATTGTTATCCATGTTTTTGTTATTTGTCAAATAACACTATTTGCCAAAAATTAAATCTAAATATTAAAATTAGTGTCATCTGTGCCAAAAAAAAAAAATACTGCTAAAGTAATTTATGTTAGAAGTAAATTTTAATTAATGCAATAGGAACATCAAATAATTTTATTTGATGAAGTAAGAGAAACATCCAGATGTGGCAGTAGCCACACCACTTCTTTGGCGCAGTAATGTTTGCATGACCAATGAGATATTGTGTTGCAACGTTATTTAACCAGTAGTGATTTTGATATTTCAGTTATAGAAATCGTAAATAAAAATAATGTAATAACATCAACTACTGGTGCCTGTAACCAAGTGCTGCATCCACTCGGTGAAAGCTGTGTACAGAAAGTTTGCTTTGCAGTGTCTGCGCTGGTAAGTGTCATGTTTCTCATTCCATGATATATGGACTATGTTGTATTCACTGATATTGCAGTCCATGCTATTTTATGTCAGTGAAACATGTCTCATTGTTACTATTAAACCACCCTCTAGTGACCACTGACCAGACTTTGACCAATTACTTTTATAGTGACTGCCATCTTGTTTTGTGGAAGTGACCACATGTTTTTCTCAGTTGTTCTGCCAGTATTACATTTTTCGCTAATTATACTCACAGTTTGGTGATATTCATTAGCATATAAGTACACAAAAGTTGGTGTCAGCAGGTAGCATTGTTTTCAACTACCTACAAACTATGCCGACATGCTTCAGTGAGTATATGCCTGAACTGGCTCTGAACTGCAGACCATAGCCTCCTGTCATTCAAGCATGGCACGCCAGTTTGACCGGTTCGACCCAGAAAGAGAGCGATGGTCGTCCTACATGATGCGTGCGGAGTTCAAACAACAACATCACAACAGACCCAAAGAAAAAGGCTGCTCTGTGATCAACCATGTCACCAGAAACATTTGCACTTCTACAGAATCTACTGACCAAGGAAGTGACAGAAGCTTCCTAGGAAGAAGTGAAAGCGGCGCTTAAACTGCAATTCGAGGAAAAGCGTAACTTTTTTGCTGCGCGTCTCGACTTCTTCCGCACAGTCCAGCAGGAAAGTCAATACATCACTGATTTCCTGGCCGAACTGCGCACTAAAGCCAAAGAGTGTGACTTCGAAGAGCAGTGCTGTGTAAAGTGCCAGGACAGTGCACTACGAGATAGGCTAGTCATGGGCTATAGACACACTTTTATACAGCAGGTAATACTGAAATAAACTGACGCTTCATTGACGAACGTACTACAGTGTGCTAAAATGGCAAAACTACTTAGCAAAGAGCTGAACAAAATACACGAAATGCACGAACAAAAAGCAGGAGGTGCACGCTGTTCATCAAAGTCACCCATCTCGCCAGAAGCAACGCTTCCGAGTTAAACATCAACCAGATTAAGGAGAAAAGGGCCGGGCTAACAGTCAACCTAACAGGAGAGGCCAGAAAGCCTGCTATCGATGTGGTTCGCCTGCTCATCACCACAGAGACTGTCCGTTCATCGACGCCGTCTGTTAAGGGTGCGATCGTATAGGACACATACAGGCTGTGTGCAGGTCTTCTGGAAAGCCCGTCAGAAAAGGAGAAATGTCTCAACACACGGTCGAAAAAAGTACAGAGACTATCGCAGTTGAGGTGCTCTCCACTTCCACACGCGTTGATGAACCGCAGATTTTACTGCAAATCTCAAACGTCGACCTACACTTCGAAGTGGATACTGGGGCTGCTGTGTCGCTCGTTGGCCCGGATATCTGGAAGCGCATCGGATCGCCACATTTGACGTCATCAAAGATCCGACTTTTTGGTTTTGGCAAGCAACTGATTCCAGTCAAAGGACAATGCAATGTGTCTGTGTCCTGCAATGGGGCCAATCGGACTTTGCCACTGATCTTCGTCGGAAAAGCAGGCACGTTTCTGTCCGCGCTTGACTGGATCAAAGCATTCCAAGTTGATGTGAATGCCTTGCTCTACGGCAGTACTGCTACTGCATTGCCGTCAACCACTGACTGCAATGTACTCGAAAAGTGTGACCGCGACCTACAGAGGGTCCTAGACCAGTACTCAGCTGTCTTCGCGCCCGGATTGGGGCTCTGCACTAAGGTGAAAGCACGGCTTCTACTGAAAGAAGATGCCGTCCCCAAGTTCTACAAACCGAGACCAATACCATTCAGTCGCATGGATGCCGTTGACAAAGAGCTACATCGTCTCGACGGTTTGGGCATCATAACTCGTGTCGATCACAGTGAATGGGCGACGCCCGTTGTCGTCGTGCAGAAGCCGAACGAAAAAGTGCGCATCTGCGGAGACTATAAAGTGACTGTAAATCCTCAGCTGCACGTAGATCAGCACCCGAGGGTAAACGGACGAACTGTTCACCAAGATGCAAGGAGGACAGCACTTTTCAAAGCTTGACATGTCCGACGCATATCTATAAGTTGAGCTAGACGACGCCACTAAGCAACTACTCGTAATAAACACGCACAAAGCACTGTTCCGGTTCAATCTATTGTCGTTTGGACCGGCACCAGCGCCGGCCATTTTCCAGAAGTTAGTCGACAATCTGGTCTCCGGCATTCCATATGTGACTGCCTACCTGGACGATGTGATCGTCACCTGACGGACGAAGGAAGAACACCTGCAAAACCTCAAGCAGGTCCTCTCTGCGTTGAATGAGTATGGAATGAAACTACGACTTGACAAGTGTGAGTTCTTCCGACAGCATGTCACATACCTAGGACAGATGATCTCAGCAGATGGTCTCAAGCCGTCTGAGGAACGCGTCAACGCCATCGTCAAGTTCGCCCGAGAACGTTGAAAAGCTGGAAAGCTTCATCGGCAAGCTGACCTATTAAGGAAAGTTCTCGCCATCATTCTCTACTATCTGTGCCCCTCAAAACCGTCTGCGCAGACAGGACTTCAAATGGGCCTGGTCCGCTGAGTGCTACCAGGCGTTCAACCGACTGAAGGAGATGCTTGCCCAGAAAACGCGCTTGGTCCACTACGATCCAACTAGGCCGAAATCTCTGGCCGCCGACGCATCACCTTATGGCTTCGGGGCTGTTATTTCTCAGTATGCACCGGATGGCACTGAGGAACCGATCGCCTTCGCCTCCAAAACGCTGACGTCGGCAGAGAAGCATTACAGCCAGGTGGAGAAGGATGCACTGCCAATCATTTTCGGTGTGAGGAAATTCCATCAGTACCTGAGTGGTCGCCACATCCAGGTCACGACAGATCACAAACCTCTGCTGGCCATATTTAGTCCAGAGAAGAGTTTACCAGTGATGACGCCACAGCGACTGCAGCGATGGGCACTGATAATGATGGGCTACGATTTCCACATCGTCTACAGACAGTCTACTGATCACGCCAACGCAGATGCTCTGTCTCGCCTGCCCAATGTTTCTCTAATTATACTCACTGTTTGGTGATATTCACTAGCATATATGTACACAAAGGTAAGTGACTGAGGAGATGGAAACTATGATTCCTCCAAGTAACTAGCTATAGTGTGAGCATCACATATTGACAATTTAGAGAGTGTTAAGCACCCATGTAGCACTAACTCAACCACTAGTTTGGCACTCACACTCCCACACACACACACACACACACACACACACACACACACACACACACACACACACACACACACACACACATCACATAAACACACACCACACACGTACACGAACACACATCACGCTCACACACACGAAGCTTTCCCATCAAATAAATTGAGTAATTCTAGATAAAAATGGCCAGTTAACACACACATACACACACTTATTTTGGGGATGACGGCGACTAGTTTATGTAATCATTAAAATTTTATATTGGAATAATTAAAACAAACTGGTTACAGCCTTAATTGGCTCCGCTGTCATCCTGGAATTGTATATCATTTTGTCAATTGTTTTACGGATTGTTTATATTTGTATGTATGATTTATACAATTCCAAATAAAACCTACTACTATTACTACGCAAATAACATGTTTCCACAATTTAAAAACAAAATAACGTAACTTAGCACAGAACTCTCCTGGGTCATACTGCTATAACACCGGGATTTCGTGCAGAGTAAACATAGCACTTTGACCACGTTGTTTCTCGCGTATTCTTCGTCAGTTTGATAGGTTAGTATTGTTTCCGACTACTTCAGTTGACAGCAGTGACATATCTGATTTACATTTGTTCTTAGATTAATTATCACGACATAATAATTATTTATTTTTGTATAAAAGAGCACAATGTTTCGTCAAGAAGAACATTATTTTGGTATTCCCTAACTTGAACATGTTTGTAATATTTGACATTCAGTAACAATGTCTCTTGACACAAAAACTGAAGTTGGCAATAACAGTCCATACTGTATGAAACATAGCAGCAGCTAGGGACCATGCAGGAAAGGACACAGGCCAGATACGTACAGTCAAAAGTGCAACAGGAGAAGTATTGATGGAATACGATGATATCAAAGAGAGATGGAGCCAGTACTTTAATTGGCTGATGAACGAGGAAAACCCTAGAGTAGAAACCGAGGAGAGGGATGTGAATCAACGAATGGTAAGGAGTATCAGTGACGAAGAAAGAGAGAAAGCATTCAGAGGGAAGACTGAAGGAGCCGGTGAAATACCAGCTGAAGTTTGGAAATGTAAGGGCGACTTTGGTATAAAGTTACTATGCACACTATTAAACTGTGTCAAGACCTTTATGATATGGGAGAGAGTCATACACAAGAGGATGAGAGAATGCACATACATACATGAAAGTCAGTTTGGAATACCACATATGCGCTTTTCATTCTCGAACAAATAATAGAGAAATACATGGAGGGACAGAAGGACACCAGAGTGGTATTTATCGACTTAGAGAAATCATATGATCGTGAATCAAGGGAGAAGATATGGAGATGTGCGAGAGAAAGGAATGAATCGGAAAAGTATATCAGACGGATACAGGATATATACCGCGGGTGTGAAACAAAGGTGCGCAGTGTGGCTGGTGAAAGCAGCAACTTTGACATAGAGGTTGGGTTGCACCAAGGATCTGCACTGAGTCCATACCTGTTCCTCATATTGATGGACGTATTGACGGAGAAGGTGAGAAAAGATGCACCAGAACCAATGATGTTCTCAGATAACATTGTGTTGTGTGGAGGAAAGGAAGTAGACATGACAGAGTACCTGGATACGTGGAGGAAAGCACTGGACGAGAGAGGAATGGGGGTTAGTCGACCGAAAACCCAATTCTTTGATTTCAGGTTTGAACGGAATGAGGAGATAAACAGACCAACTGTAAAGATACTGGAAGACGAGCTGGAAAAATGACACATTTCAAATATCTAGGGTCATACATGGAAGAGAGAGAAAGGAGGCATGGAAACGGGGATCAAACAGAGAGTGATTGCTGCTTGAAGAAATTGGAAGAAATGCAGTGGAGTGTTGAGCTACAGGAGGATGCCAGTGAAGTTGAAGGGGAAGATCTATAAAACAGTAGTCAGGCCAGCAATGGTGAACGGGGCAGAGACATGGGCAACAACGAAAGGACAAGAAGCAAGGATAGAGACGAACGAGATGAGGATGCTGAAGTGGATGTGGGGAGCAACAAAAAATCCGAAACGAATATATTAGAGGAGCAACGAGAGTGACACATGCATCCAAAAAGATAACAGAGAAACAAACGACCGAAATGGTATGAGCATGTGATGAGAAGGGAATAGGAGCACATAGCGAGAAGAGTGCTAACAGCAGAGATACCAGGAAGAAGAAGGAGAGGACGACCGAAGACCAGATGGAAAGACACATGCAGAAGAAACATGGAAATCGTGGGTCTGAATGCAGATGTTGTGATGGACAGGGCGACATGGAGAAAGAAAATTACCAGCCATACCGACGACCTCAGATGACGGGAAACGTCAGAGAAGAAGTAGAAGACTGTATGAAATATGTCAGTTCAAATTGCATAACCAACAAAAGTACCTGGTTAAAACTTAACAAATTTACTTTTGCATTACAGCAGTACACATCCAAATACTGCACCCATTTCAGTTTGTCCAAGTCGAACTTGAGCCGTACTTTGTAGTTCATCAATACAAGACCATGGTCACTTCCTACGTCTGCTCCTGGAAAAATCCTTGACTTGGCCCTAATGATTCCAGATGTGAACCGATTTTGCACCAGAGTGTAGTCAATCTGATTGTGACCTCTTCCGTTTGGTGCATGCCGTGTCCATTTTCGTGATGCTTTATGTCTTCCAAGTGTGTTTGCAAGCATTGTGTTGTTGTAGTTGGCAAACTCCAGCAGGTGCAGCCCCCTCTCATTAGTTGTAGCATTACAGAAAGGACCACAGGAATCGTTTCATTTTGCATGTGCATCGGCACCCACTTTGGCATTCCTTTCACCCAGGACAATCAGAATGTCCTTCTTGTCTACCCCGTCGACAATGTCCTGGAGTCGATTGTAGAAGTCTTCCACTTTCATCAGCATAAACTGATGTTGGGACATAGTCTTGTACCACAGTGATGTTGAAAGGTGTTGCTCTAAGGCGGATGGTTATGAGCCTGCTGGATGTTGGGTAGTACAGAGTTCTTTGGGGTTTTGTTGATACGGAATCCTACTCCCTTTACATGTTTGCCATTTTCTCCACTGTAGTAGAATGTATTTCCTTTATCTGTTTGTACTTCACCGCAGATCTTCCACCTGGTCTCAAATAGTCCAAGGAGGTGCCATGTATATTTTTTCAACTTATGTTCAACTTCTTAAATTTTTCCTGTTTGGTGAAGTGTTCTTACATTCCATAAGGAAATAGTAATGTTCCATCAGTAGCATATTTGTTACGTCCGTCCTGATGGGAGACGGAAGGCGCGGTCATTGGTAACCCGGGCTGCGACCGATTCGGTATCGACTTTGGTGCTTTGTTCAAATAGAGAGAGAGAGAGAGAGAGAGAGAGAGAGAGAGAGAGAGAGAGAGAGAGAGAGAGAGAGAGAGAGAGAGAGAGAGAGAGAGAGAGAGAGAGAGAGAGACCCAAAACACTTGTTGATGTCAGTAGGAGAGCTAAGCACAATAAACGAGCTTCTGCAATCAAATATAGAAATAAGACCAGAGCTGGTCTAGATGCAACAAATAAGGAAAAAGTCATTCTAAGCATACTGCTGGACATTAACATGGGTAATGTCTAGGGAGGGGATATCCATGCAATAATAGTATCCCTAACTGAACATCTCAGGATTTCAGTTCGGTTGGGAGTACATTATTATTTAAACAAACACTCCGGATTTCGGCATACACATCTTTCGAAACGGTGTACACAATGTTAGTAATCGGCAGTTTGGTCAAATATAGCCTACACATTATAGCCAATTAGTATCTACATCTACACATGTCATATAATTACAGTTGAACCTCGGTTTACAGTCATCTTATTAATGAAGTGACATTGCAATTACGGTCACCTTATTACAGTCCCAAATTAGTTCCATATATAGTGTAATGTATAGGAAATTAGTGCCACTAATATGGTAACCGCACTATTCAGGTTACTTTTGCCCAGTCCCAATGGTGAACTTAATAGTGAAGTTCGATATATATATATACATGCATATATATATATATACATATATATACTTATATATATATGTGTATATATATGTATATATATATGGCATACGGGGTACCTTTTATGCATAGTTCACCGCATACAGGAGACCGCTTTTTAGGGAGACCGGAGCCGGTCTCTTTAAAGTTTTGATATGTTATTGCGCAACTAAGCCATTTTATGTTACGATTGTCCTTGTTACTGTAAACAATTTAGGCATAACGGAAAGAAAGCCATAATTAAGAATTTTATTTTATATTTTGAGTGGTTTTGAGCATGTTTACTCCAGAGCTTTTTATAGAAGTACACATGACGCTCCGAACGGGACCCCAGCAAAAAGTGTTCATAATTTAATACTTCTGCTATGTATTGAATGAATAGTTAGCGTTTCGTGTTCAGTTTATAGTATGTTTTATGGATATCTATCATTCTTAATACGTATGTATTCAATAATAAAATGTAGCATTTCTGTTATTTGTGGATGTTTTAATCTACTTTCCTTAGGTTTAATTTGGTAAATGAGGCAGGCAGATTGTTGACCAGCCGCCTTAGTTACGTAATTACAGCAACTCGGTTGCAGGTGCGCTCAGTGGGGCGTGGTATTCTGTTGCTAGCGTTTCTAGGCAAGCAGGTGGTTTCACTGTATCTTAGAGGGTGTTCCACAATGTTTAGCTTGAATTGTATATTGTATTAGCCAATAGAAATGACATAAACCTGCCATATGATGTGTAAATAGGTCCGCTTATATAAACGTCTGTCGTACGCATTTCGCCATCTGGGCGCTGACTGGGACATATCCATGGTTGAACGAGACAGGTTGCCCTGCTGCCAAGAGAATGGCAAATTAAGTCGTGAAGCGTGGTGGGAATCGTTAACGTGGGTTACGTTCCTAAACTTGTGTGTGTGTAATATTCAGCGTCCAGAGTGACTGTTCGAGCTTCGAAGAAGCCATGCCGCCTCGTCAGCGGTTTGTTGAAACAACTTTCCAGTCGGCCCCAACGTATTTGCGGCGATGGGCGATAATCGCGACGCGCTCACCCAGCTCGGGCCATCCTCGAACAGCGGTCTCACAGCGACATCGTCTGAAAGCTTGACTGTGTCGCTGTGGAAAGTGCAAGTTGATTTTTTGGTTAAGAAAGGAGTGTCTGCTGTCAGAAAACGGCTGCTACGCAGAGCATGTCGGTGAAGGTAATTATTTATGTGTCTAGTATAAATAACTGCTCATTATGAGGTCCGGGCTGGGTAATAATTTAAATAAATAAACGTATGAACTGAGTGAGTCGATAGCTCGGTGGCACCTCGATTCGACGACATTCCTCAGTTCTCATGCCAGTTCCGTGGGCCTGGTGTCCGAGTGTCCAGTTTTACATTTTTATGGGAATATTACCTAAGGTTATACCTTCGCCCTTTTAATAACGGTTCCAGAAACCGAGTTCCAAATTGTCCACGGCTATGATAGAAAAGAAACAGGTTAACTGTTGTGTACCCATTATTATATTTACCGTAACGACTATGCATGTGTATCACCGTATGAGAAAAATGTGTGGCAATATTAATTGTTCTTTTAATAGGCTTGTATTTAATTTTATAGAGAGGGGGCATAAGTCTTGTATAAATACAGAAAGTCAATCCTAATCCATGCTTCTTGTGAAATTGGTTTTTAGCTGAAATAATGTACAGTGGAACCTCACTTTTAAGGTCACCTTTGGGACTGGATAAAAGTGATCTTACTAGCGGTAGTACTGATATCCTATACAATACCGAGGCTGTATTACCAAGGTGACCATATAGCGAGGTTCTACTGTAGTAATAACAATCCCTGTTTGTTTATCATTCATGTAATACTTTCATTTAAACGCTTGTTTCTTTGTTGCAGGTGGACTACGATGCGTTACGAATGGCTAAGGAAATATACTAGTTGCTTTGAATCACATTCGGTTAGATAACTAGCAACTAGACCCGCCAACGAACAAGTAAATATATATTCATGTGTTATAACAGCAGTGGAATGTGTTATTAAATATATATTGACATATATCAACAATGAAGATAATACTACAGTAACCAGAACATCAAGCAAAGGAACAGCAATTTTAAAATGTACAAAACATATAATATGTATGAAGTTTCATAAACTGTATATATTAGACATAGTTAATAGAAATCTGCCAACATTTGTTATGTTTAATAGTAAACAACAAAGGATCATTCTAGAACATTTTGAATAGCAAGGCTATAGGAGAAATGAAGAAAGATTCAAATGATTTCATACAAACACTGCTTGTTGATATATACCAATTTGACAAGGAAATGAACTACCTCAAACGCATTTTCATACGTCACCTGCTGACAATGTTAATACATTTATTTGAGCCTTATTTTATTTCAGGTCTCTCGCGTGGGCTGCCTATAGACAGTTCACCAGGTGGATCCATGGCAGGCTGGGCCGAAAGGTACGAAGAGTTATACCAGCGTGTGCCAGCCATCAAATACGATCACACTTCTCTGCATTCGATGGGACACAACATGAGGGATTCCACTTGACACTTGAGGACTGAACTAGACTAAACTAGAGGATGCATTTGTCACCTTATAAAAAACTATGGCTGTAGGTGGAAATGCAAACAAAACAGCCAGTCCCTTGAAACGTCCTTGTCAATTGTCAGTCGATTTGTAAATAAATCGTTGGATTGACTATTTATTTACAAATCGACTGCCTCGTGATGCCAGCTGATCATGTTTAATTGGCTTGGGCACATCTGCCCCAAGGACTGCAATTCCAGTTGGGACAGTGATTCCTGGCTGTTTCAGATTTCTCACAAAGACATCATTCACTCTTTCCATCAGCATGGGCAGGTGGGTTTGCAAGTAAATCTGCTGCTGTGTTGTCTTTCGCAGCACCCACTGCTTTGCGCCTACTTGACCAGACATCCGCCACGTTAACAGGGTTGTCTGCGGTAGGGCTTGGCCAGAAGTTCCATACCAGAGCAGACAGCATGAGCTGTGCTTTCGTCCCTATAATAAACAGGACATACAGTTTTGTAATAAAATTCTTACCAACAAAAAGCAACAAACCCATCAGCATTTATATCTTGTTAGTAAGCTGCTGTGTGGGCTTTCAGTGAACTTTGAAACGCCATTTTCGAAATGACAATAATGTATAAATATGTCTTCTATAATTGCACTCGGTAATGGTGTTTTAAAATGTTGACTGTTTGAATCGTACTCAAATGGCCAATTATTCATAATGATGATGACATATCCCAGCGCCAAAGGCAACCCTCTAAAAGCCCTCAAATAACTGTAAATAACGCGGTAACTCTATAAATGTTGATGTCCACAAGCTACATGCAACATCATCAACATTAGAACAGTTTTATGTTTCATTTTGGCACGGATCTCTAAAGTTATAGCTTACCAAGTGATTTTGTTGAATACTGCGATCCGACTTAGGAGATAAAAAACACACTATCTCGGATCAAATGGACCGACTCAGTTATTCCGAGTTAGGTGAAGATCCGACTTACACAAATATTTTTATGGGAAATTCATTACAAATCAATCGTTCCTTGGAATTCTGTCCGAGTTGAGCTAAGATCCGACTTAGGCGAGAATTACTGCATTTACAATGATTTCTTATATAAATTTACATCTATAAATGGTAACAGTCCCAGTACACACACAAAGGGTTTATCACCTGACAACACCTGGGTGACATGAATCCAGGATAAAAACCCTTCTGTACTGCCCCTTTACATAACCCAGGCTGGTTTCCTTTGTTCATCAGTTCTCTTATCTGTTCTTTCAGTCCCTAAATTCCCTATTTACACCAGTTTTATTCCCAGCCTAAAACCTGACTGGTAATTGCAATTGGTACCTGTCTACCAAGTGGTTTATGGAGAAGTGGGTTTGAAGGACTTGATCTTTGTTGCATCTCAAGTGATGGATGAGCTAATTACCTGTATTGCAGATTAGGCTTTCAAAGTAATTATTCTTTTATGATTTGTTAAAATTTGAAACAGGTGGTAAATTTGCGAATACAAAACAAACACATTTTAATGTATATATATTGATTGAATTTCAACATCATAAAAGTGACACTTATTCACTAGCATTTAAATAAATTATAAGACACCAAATAAAAAAATCAAAGATTTACCTAACACACTTTATTTTAACACAAAAGTACTTTTATAATATATAAAATAGTAATTATAATAATAATATAAATAGTGTGTTCCTTGTTGTACCGTTACACTGTGTCCGTTACTTTCTTTCCTGTAACTATAACAAGATAGCTGTGCATCTGGAGCCTACGAATGTTTGTAAAATCAAATTAAAGTTGTCAAATTGTCAATTATCACTCCAAATACACCGGTAGAATTGTTACTCACTTTTAATTAAATAAAAACATTGTCACTGTTATGTAATGTGAGCTGATTATTCATCATTTCCCTGCTGCTGACTGATGGGTAGTTAGTGGAACCCTTATCAAAGGTCACCAGTCAGTGATTTTTAAAAGACAAATGCTCAACAGAATGTATTTACAACAAATTAATTTAACACACAAACACATTCTGCCTTGAAATGTTATTACAAAACATTTTGATGGGGTCACAGCGACAATTCTAGACTTTCCTGCCCGGTGACATTAATCAAAGTGCTATAGTTGGTCGCTAGGTGGCGTTAGGTGGCACTTGTTTATTTTGTCACTGCGTGATTAAAAAATCTTTTTTTGCAATTTAACATTTAATTTTGTCTGTAACACTAGTGTAGAATTAGTGTCAACGTATTGCACTGTTTGCTTAAACAAACATTTTATAAATTGTCTCCACCAACGCTGTCAAATTGTGTACTTAAATTATTTGGGCGATAATACAGGTCGATATTATTTTCGCGCTAGCAGGCTTACGTACACAACATACTAAGGCAGGGGCAGTCCCCTTATAAACTACATACTAACAGGCCTTTTCAACAAGACGTTCTTTTATACCCAGAATCGCCCTGGGGGTGAAGACCTCTGACTTCCCCAATTCCTTGTTTCATTGTAGTTTTTGATTCATAATATTCCAAAAGACTTTGTTTTTTTGTCTGAGATGGTAAGTTTCGTTCAAACTCCTTTCTGAGCTTTCTGGTTAGAGCTCGGATTTTAGGTCTGCTTTTACAATACTCTAGATTTTTTTATTAATATGTTGTTGTTCTCACCCACGCAATAACTATTCCAGTCTTTCGTTTTATTTGTGTTATTCAAAAGCATGTTTTCTGCTGAATATACACGTATGAAGTATGTTTGTTCTGGTGGCAGCAATATATTTATTGATGTTTATATTTCATTTAATACTATACGATTGATGAAATTGGTTTTGATAAAATCTATACATTCGTCCATTTCCTTTTAGACTATTGCAGTTTATTGTTCACCAAGACAGTAATAAATACAAAATGAAAGCAGTGAATTTCGTCGGCCAGTTTATGTCAGCAACATATGGCGTGTTGGCAGACGTCTGAGGAGTATATTATTTTATACATATGCAACATCGCTAGAGTGTAATAAATTATGTTAGTTGTTTGCTGTAGATTTCACGTTATTATCATCGGTAGATAGCATTCCACGTATTGTCGCATAGAGTAAGTCCGATAGGCTTTCGTATTCCTCCTCTTCCTCCTCTTCCTCCTCTTCCTCCTCTTCCTTACGTCGCAAGAATGCAAACATTCCCGTTCGGACAGATTTTGTTGTCGCAGCGCCGATCGCTTTCCTCCCTGACTCGTCACCGTGTGAAGAACTACAATAACAGTGTGTTTTGTTGACGCAACAAACAAACTTATTCAATCAAGTACATTGTTAGAATACCATCGTTGTTGTAACTAACCTCTTCAAGACAATCAATCGTCTCGCCGACGGGCATCGACATCGCGCATTTCCAATAAGGTGTTGCTAAAACGTGAACACCAGTAATTTTTGGGACCCATGAACCGACTCATCGGACTAAACAGTTTCCGGCTCATGGGTGCTTCATCACAAATCTACATACAAAACGAGTTAAAAAAAAATATACAAACTATTTCAGCCATTTACAGAACATGCATCCTTAGTCGTTCGTATAGAAACGTTAACATCAGCAATGACGGTATGGTGGTCTGATAACCCATCTGAAACAGTAGGTGAAAGCAAACAGACTAGTTGGAATCAAGTGGCTGACAAGGCTGTTTAATGTATGCTTAACAGCAGGAGAGATACCAGCAGAGTGGTGAAGATGTGTGATTGTGCCAATATGGAAGGGGAAAGGGTACATCCATGACGCAGGAAGATACATAGGCATCACATTACTGAGCCAAGCCTTGATATTGTTGGAAATGATACTGGAATCTAGGGTGAGGCTTATAGTGGAAAGCAAAATCGGAGAGAATCAGCTGGGATTTAGGAAAGGGAGACGAACAGATGATGGATGGTTTGCCATCAGACAAATTATCGAGAAGAAGAGAGAATTTAAAAAGGATGTAGCATTCTGTTTTGTAGATCTGGAAAAGGCATTTGACACCGTGCCGAGAGAAGTCGGATTTGCAGTCATAAGATGGATGGAGGTGGAAGAAGCAGAAGTCAGAATGGTGGAGGAAATGTACATGGAGACAACAGCGGTAGTGAGAGTCGACGGAGAAATTTGGAGTGGAAGTAGGACTTAGACAAGAAATGCCTTGAGTCCCCTGCTTTTCATTATGGTGATGAACCCGACCAGTGAAAAGATATCGGAGCAGGAAGAACTTAAGAAGATACTGTACGCAGACTTTTAGCAGTGGTGGCTGATAATAAAGAGGAACTACAGAAACCATTGCAAGAATGGAGTAACACCTTCAGAAAACACGACCTCCGAATGAATCTAGAAAAGACTGGAGTAAAGTGGATTGGTGAACATGAGGTAGATCTGCACGTAGTTGTTGACGGATAGACCATTAAACAAGTGAGCAGCTTTGTATATCTGGGCGGTACAGTGTGTGAAGATGGAAGGAATAGTAAAGAAATACAGAGGAGGGTGCAAGCAGGAGCAGCAGCATGGAAGAGGGTAAAAGTGGGACAGAAAACTGAAGAAACAACTGAAAGGAAAAGTGTTGGAAGCTTGCGTTGTACCAGACTGTATATATGTGTTGGGAACACTGGCACTGATAGAGAGACAGGAGGAAAAACTACAGGTGGCAGAAAACAACCGGGTCATAATAATAAGTTGACTAACGCAAGAGGATAGAAGGAAGATGAAGGAATTGAGAAAGGAGATTGGAATGAAAAACACCAAAGGAGGAAAATAGCCGGAGACAGAATGAGATAAGCGGGACATGTACAAAGAATGGGTGAAGACAGGCTGCCGAAAAGAAGGTGGAAAATAGAAGATGGGTGGCAGAAGACGGAGAGGAAGACCAAGGCTGAAATGGAACGACAGCATAACACGATACCTGGGGAGGGCTGGCGTGAACAGTCATGAATGGATGGCCATTGAGGACGAGAGAGAGAGAGAGAGAGGGAGGGGTGGAAAGAATTGAGAAGAAAAGTAGAAGAAGCTACCAAATGACGTGGACCCCACCCCACAAGGGCGCAAGGGGAAGCGTAGTGTCAACGGTTTTTGTTTATAAATATGCATGTGTCCATCACAATTGTAGGTATTTGTAGGTGTCTTAGTGCCGTCTGATTTTGTGACGGACATCATATAGTTCACCTCATGTCAGACATATTGTTTAGTTATGGACTGATTAGTGAATATTTACCGAATTAAACCGTGGTGAATGCACGTGCTTGTGAGCTTTCATTATGGTGACTAATAATTGCATTGGTAGTCACAGTCGTTTTTGCTGAATTTGTGTGACGGACATCATGCCTACTGTGATTATGATGACAATTTTCTATGATATATAACCCGTGCCTGTATAATATGTAGATAACATCGTATGAAATGATTACTATGCTTTATGGATGCTACTTTATGTTTGCTTGTTTTATTAATATTGGTCTTCAGGCTAAAACAATGCCGGGAAATTAAGGAACCTGACAGGGAAGAGATTCATGCAAAGCGCTAAAACATTAAGAACATGAATGAAGATGCATTTTTATTCCAGTGTTAAGTAGCAGTCAACAAGAAGGACACCATGAAGTATGTAGCTGTTATTTAATGACGTGACAAGCAGGCCAGAACGCAGAAGAACAATGCTGAAGTAAATAGGAAATGGAGAAGGCGACAAACTGCTAACGTTGTTAATGCGAAAATACTGGAAGTTTGAGCTCAGGTTATCCCATGCCAACGTTCTAGTTAATTACAACGTCAGACTGTAGCAATCGTCCCATGCACAAGCATTATCTGCAATTTAGCTTCCTCAACTGCGCCAACCTACAAGAAAATATTTGTAGCCTACCTGTAATAGCATGATCATATCTGACACAGCTTACGTACATTTGCTATCTGAGCGATTCCTCCCCGATACAATACAGGAACGTTCGCATGATTTATGCCATATTTTAACACGAGCCCTTCATTGCTTCGTTGGAGCTTCATGGATTTTGTTCGAGGCAGGACATTGGGACACAGTAATGGTGCCATTGGCGGATCAAGGATACGATCAGTTTCTAATGTTTACATGACATGACAAAAGTAATAACAAATGCTGAACGATTTGTCGAAGTGCTCAATTGTTGAAAGAATACCACCCTCACGCATATATCCTAGTCACATTAAGTAGTAACAAAAGCAGGTGAATATGTGACAAGGTTTAAAGCACAGCGCAAAATCTGTAGTCCGTGCAGAACATGCAGTTTCTTCATCGGATTCCCTGGCTCCGAAAGTTTTTGTCAAGGTGTGTTGTGTTTTTCTGAGGGTAACATCAAAAGAAGTACTCGCTTCACTCGCAACACAACATTCAGCATCACATTATCAATGCAAGATGACAAAGACATTGCTTTCCAAATTGCACATATATGACTTATACTGATTTCAATGATAGCACCGTCATACAAAACCATGCTTCCTCACACGTGGGGAAACGTGTCGGTCCAGAAAAAGAAAGGGAGGATGGAGGTAACTAGCAAGGAGCCTGCCAACATAAATTATGTCAAATATTTCCGATAGTCATTTCTCAAAGATCAGTATAACACACCCAAAGGTGACTTTTTTATATTAACAAAACGACACTGATCAAGGAAGACACATCAATGCGCACGTGACACAGACACCGCTTGATTATGATAAAACAGCTACAACGTGCAAATGGCTTAACCAATTATATCCTTCACGTAATTCGTTCATATTCTTTGTACCAACGATGCTGCCCGCTGTCTACGTTTTCATAATCTATTTTTCTTCCCCGCTCAGTGCGGACACTGTTAGCCATATACATGTATCTTCTTTCTGAACATCATGCCGTATTCCCAATATCACAACATGTTGTGTCCATTTGCGTGTTCTGCATGATGTCCGTCACGAAATAGATGAAGAGTGATTAGCGTTTTTGTTTTAGGACAAACTGATTGAAAACAATACAATAGCAATATGAGTCAAATACCTACTTGTTACCCAAGGTAATTGCACTGTAGTTAATTAAATTAGTGCTGTTTCAATTATTTATATTGTGCTTGCCCATTACAGATGTTATGAATCAATACAAGAACACTTTTTGTTTCAATGTGTCCATACGCGTATTGTCAATAATGAATGCTGTAATAATATATCCATGCTATGTGTAACTGGTGCAGTGTCAACGAAAATTATTGAATTGTAGCAACAACAAAAAACTGATAGTTTTTTTGTGTTGCAAAAAATACACATTATGTTCGTCACGTTTATATGGTCCGCTTTGCTGTTGTTATAAATGTATCGAGCTCGAGATATACCTGTATAGATATGGATAGCCTAAATGTACAAGACTTAAATATAAACATCAATGATGTTGCGATGCAGAGGATGGCAAGTGGAATTGTCAACAAAATGTCAAAACACATTAATAATGCAATGTTAAAAATTTAATTTGAGGCAGATTGCACCTACATCCGAAGCCTGGAATTGTATATCATTTTGTGAATTGTTTTACGGGTTGTTTATATTTGTATGTATGATTTATACAATTCCAAATAAAACCTACTACTACTACGCCAGCCACTGTTCGATCAGTATACAGTGCACAATTTTAATGGTTTTTTTTGTAAAAGAGCCTGGTGACGTAATCTTTCAGATATAATTATCATAATATAATGTACATTATATTTTATGGTATGGCGCATGACATCCGTCACATGCAGAACAATTGCAACATATTTACATTACAAAAGCTGTATCAGTTGTGATTGTTATTGGTTATGCAATGAATTGCCATATTTGTATGCGTGGATAGTTCCTCTGTCAGGAACATGTGGACATTAGAAAACATTTGTATTTTGTCATCAAAAATTGGTATGGGAACATTTCCGTGGTGTGGCCCATATACACATATATATATATATATATATAAATATACTTGTATTCGGCCGCTACTCGCTTTCTATTCAGTATTAAAATACAACAAATATGTACGTTATCACTTTCTGTATCTTCACTTACGCCATTGCGACCCATGATGCGTAAACGGCAACAGCAGCGGCAATGACCAATAGGAGGCTACCCAGACCAATAGCACCCACCGCCAAGGCTCCCATCTCTGCAGAAACAATCAACCGAAAATGCAATGAATGGACCTGCGTAGGGCGTTCAAACTAGAGTGTCGAAAAGTCTGACTAAACACACCTTGACAGTCAACATTTAGGAACATAAATCGGCTAAGCTTCATGAAATATTTGAATTATAAAAACGCTCCATGTTTTTCAAAAAAAGACCGGAATAACGAAAGTAGTATAGCAGGTCTATTACGATGGACGCATCTGTTACTGGGTGGAAGAATCCGTTAAGACGGAATAACGTCACTTCCGTTGGAAGTTCAAAGGTCAGCGGTTAAGTAGCGCCCTCTGGTATATATGTGATGAACTAAATAGGTAGATCAACAAGCGCATCTGGTGGAAAGAAAGTGAACTAGAAAAATAGGTCATTCCGTGCCTTCTTTAGATTAACTGATGTACTATATAAATAGGTCGATGACGTCATGAAATAGGTCAATGATGTCATTATCCTGGTCATTGCACATGCGCATTGGTGTCTTTTTTTCTAACGGTAACACTTAAATTCGCTACCCTAGTGTTTAAATTATAAAAAATAATTCGATGACGTCATGAAATATGCCATTACGCATGCGTACTGATGACTATTTCCAACGGCGGCAACTTGTTTAACTATCTGGTCACATATGTAGTAGCTTCTCCTGTCGAGTAAATGGTGAACTATGAAATAGGGTCAATCAGCACCACCTTTTGATTAAACAATGAACAAGGGCGACGGTGTCATGGAATAGGTCATTGCGCATGCGTAATGATGTTTATTTAAGGTCTCGCTTAAATTCGCTACCCTAATGTTTCGTTCCTACAGTAGCGAATAAATTCGTTACCCTAATGTGTTGAGTTATTGAAATAGTTCGATGCGTCATGAAATATACAGTTACTTCCATTTGTTTCCCATTTTAGTCCATTGGCGTGGTAACTTCCTAACATTTTTGAGTTTCAATGAGTTAGCGGGGTAAATATCCCTATTTTAGTACTTTAGTTTAGTACATCGCCGAGGTAATTTGATAGCATTTTAGTGTTTCAGCGCGGCAGACTGGTAATATTTTCGTATTTTAGTGCGTCAACGTGGTAACTTCGTAACATATTTAACAGTTTAGCGTTTCAGCGCGGTAGACTTGTAACGTTTTCAAATCTGAACATGTGAGCCTAGTAACTTCGTGGCATCTTAGTCCATCACAAAGGTAACATCTTATAATTTTAGTGTATCAACGCGTGAACGTCGTAAATTCTTGCCAGCTTAGTGCGTCACCGAGGTAAATTCTTAACATTGATGGTTTCAACACGGTAGATTTGTACAACTTTCTTACACGTGGGTGTCGTAAGTTATTGCCAGCTTGGTGCATCACCGAGTTAATTCTTAACATTTTATGGTTTCAACACGGTAGACTTGTACAACATTCTTACTTTAACACGTGGGTCTCATGACTTTATGTCATTATAGTGCATCATCAAGGTAACTTCTTAACATTTTAGCATTTCAATGTGTTAGCGGGGTAAAATTTTCATATTTTAGTGCATTAGCGTGGTAAATCACAACATTTTAGTGTTTCAGCGCGGTAGCCTTGTAACATTTTCATACTTTAATGCGTCAACGTGGTAACTTCTTAACATTTTAGTGTTTCAGCGTGTTAGCATGGTAAACTTTTCATATTTTAATGCATCAGCGTGGTCAATCACAATGTTTTCGCATTTCATCGCGGAAGCCTTGCACATTTTTATACTTTATTGCATCAACACGGTAATGTCTTAAGATTTTAGAATGTCTGCGTGTTGGGATAACATTGTTTATAGTGCTTCAGACGTGTGGCATCGTAACAATTTAGCGTTTCACCGTGGTAGCCTTTAAAAACATATTTACTTTAATGTGTCAACGCAGTAACTTCGTAACATGTTATTGTTTTAGTGCATTAGTATTGAATTGTTTTATTTTAGTTCATTAGTATTATAACTTCTTGGTTTTCGTATGTTGGTAAGTCATTGTGGTAACTTCTTAACATGTTATCTTTTCAACGTGTTAGCGTTTTACTATTTTAATGCATCAGCGAGGTAACTTCGGAACATTTTATGACTTGACTTACTAACAGAGTTATGTAGTCATGTTACGTGTCAACGGTGACTTATATTATGAATTTGTCTTGGTTACAAGATAACGCATATATGTCATGTTTTGGTCTTGTATATATATGTCATGTTTTCACCTTTTGCATGTAGCAATAATGCAAGTGAACGTGTGAACTAACCTCGTGTCTGTTAAGACGACAGTTGTGTACGGAAGATATATAGTTCAACAATGTTCTGCATAACTACGGAAGAAAATAAATACATCCATCTAGGTACGCCTTGGTAAGCTTTTCCATTTCGACGCTCCAGACAGTGGTGACGCTGACGGGTTAGTCTCTGGGTTATAGGTTGGAGGCAGTGACACCGGCGGATTGGTAGCCGCTGCTAGAGGCGGGGATGTTTGGCTTGTCGCACAGGACCTGCTGTTTGGTCCAGAGGCGGGGACATTTGGGTGGTCGCAAGGGGCGCTGCTGTCTGGACCAGAGGCGGGGACGTCTCGCTAGTCGCATGAGGCGCTGTTGTTTGGGTCAGAGTAGAGCCGCTGTATAGACAGACTAGCAACATCCCGGAAAACCCTGATCAGCAGTTGTCAACAATCTGTTGTCGTTCGTTAATTACATCGTCGTAGATTTAATAAAACTTAACTGTCGCCAGGCGGGAGGGGATGCAGTGGACGGCACTGCCGACACATACGGACAATGCAAGCTTTGTCCTCGTTGACGTCTGAATATTATTGGCTTGATGGCTTACATGTAATGTCACACGCAGTTTCATAAAGTTGCACTGAGAGCAGAGTTGGTACACATACTATATTGTGTGTGGCATCAAGAGCATTTAGTAAAATAAAGAAGTTTGGTATGAAATGTTAACATACTTTCAATCGTTGTTCACATACCTCCATCACCATGGTAACAGCGTAACATTTGAGCGTTTCAGAGTGTTAGTTGGGTATAATTTTCACATTTAATGCATCAGCGTGGTAATATCAACATTTTAGTTTAGCGTTGCAACAAGTTAGGGGTGTAAAATTTTCCTATTTTAGTATGTGATCGTCATAACTTCATAACATTTTAGCGTATAATTGCGATAGCCTTGTAACATTTTCGTATTTTAATGTGTCAACGTGGTAAATTCGTAATATGTTAGTGTTTTAGGGCGTTAGTGTTGTAGCATTTTAATATTTTAGTACAGGAGTGTACTAACTCCTTAACCTTTTTATTGTTTCATCGCGTTAGAATGGTTACGTTGCCATATTTTTGTAATGCATCGTGGTAACTTTTAACATTTTAGTGTCTCAGCATGGTAACCTTGTAACGTTTCGTATTTTAGTAAGTCAGCGTCATAACTTCTTAACATTTTAGCTTTTCAGCGCGGTAGACTTGTAACGTTTTCATTGTTTAACAACGCGGTATCTTCGTAATACTTTTAGCATTTCAGCGTGGTAGAGTAGTAGTGTTTTTGTATTTCAGTGTATTATGAAGGTCATTTTTGAACTAGTTAGTTTTTCAGCACGGTAACGTTGCATCATTTTCGTATTTTAGTGCGTCAACGCAGTAAATTCATAACACTTTTAACGTTTCATCACGTTAGAGTGGTAGTATTTTAGTGCATCACCGAGGTAATTTCTTAACATTTTAGCATTTAAATGTGGTAACCTTGTACCATTTTCGTATGTTTGTGCGTCAATGTGGTAACTTCATAACATATTAATGTTTTAGAGCGGTAATCTTGTATTTTAAATATTTTAGTATATGAGTGTAATTACTTCTTAACTGTTCATCGTTTCATCACGTTAGAGTGGTAACGTTTCCGTATCGTGGTAACTTCTTAACATTTTAGCTTTACAGCGTGGTAACCTTGTAATATTTTCATACTTTAATGCATCAACGCGGTAACGTCCTATACTTTTTAGCGTTTAAGCACGGTAACCTTGTAATATTTTCATACTAAAATGCGTCAAAGCGGTAACATCTTAATATTTCAGCGTTTCATCATATTAGAGTGGTAGCGTTTTTGTATATTTGTATATGAACGTGGTAACTTCCTAACATTTTAGCCATTCGACACTGTAGACGTCGTTAGTTCTTAACATAAAAAACTGAAGATCTATTTATTTGAAATGGCATTTCCACCTTAACCTTCGGTGGTCCCTTTATCTAATGACGACTCTTGCTTGTCCATATTAACGATTTTGCCCAACGATCCTTGTGTCTCGTGACTCTGAGCTCAGATTCCTGTGAATTTAGGCACCATAGAAGTTTAATCTATAGAGGAAGGAAAACTCTGATTCCAAATCTGGGCAAACCTGATTAGCCTTGGCAGGCAGTGGATAATGAACATTCTGATTTCAAGAGCATAGACGTTGAACAGTGGACACGTCCAGTGGACCTGCATGGGATGGAATAAGACGCCCCCCCAACGAGTCTACCTAGACGAAATCAACGGCCATGGTGGAAGAACTCTAGGAAGAGTTCAACGACCACATGTTCGGGATCAAAGAGTGCCACATCTTCTGGTGGATACCGGTTGTAGTCAACTAGCCTGGAGAGGGGTGGACTCTGCCCAAGAAACACCATGATCATGAAAACCAATTCAAGTCACATACCAGATCGGTCGCAGCCCGGGTCAACATTGACCACGCCTTCCGCCTTACACCAGATCGGAGGTGATAAGTATGCTACTAATGCCCCTACCAAGAAGGTCCGTGGAAGAGACACTATCACCATCGGCACATGGAACGTCAGGTCAGAGAGAGCTGCAGGGCAACTGAAAAAAGTCACACCTGAGATGGAGAGATATCGATGGAAACGGCTTAGACTTTGGCGAAACATCAACCGAAGGACACACGGTTTACTTCAGTGGAAATAAGGACAAACAGGAACATGGCGTTTTGTTTCTTGTAGACAAATACATCGTGAACACTGTCATGGGTTGTCGTCCTGTCTCCAACAGGCTCATCACCATCCGCCTGAGGGCAACTTCCTTTAACATCACAGTCATACACGTTTACATCCCAACATCTGACTACGACGATAGTGAAGTGGAAGACTTCTATGGCCAAATGCAAGATATCATTGAAGAAACACAAAAGAAAGACAACGTAATTGTACAAGGAGATAGGAATGCTAAAGTGGGAGGGGATACGCAGACCAACTGGGAAGACACTTGCGGACCTTTCTGCAATGCTGAAACAAATGAGAGAGGGTACAGGCTCCTTAAGTTTGCAAAATACAACGAACTGTTACTGGCCATAGATATAAATAGAACACGCTAGTTGAACAAGATCGCTAAGCGGCTATCAGTTGACACATGATACAGTGACTGCTGCATGGGCCAATGACAGCCATGATGCTGTACGGCAATAAGTCACTGCAGTCCCAGTGCCTATACAGCACAGAACCAACTTTTCATCATAATATATCATGCTAACTATTAACTGATTTCAGTTAGTCAGTGTTGTAATTATACAATGGGTTCAGACAGTTGCCTCACTAATATGCCAGTGTCTGTGACATCTCAATAAGCCTATAATTGATACACAGTCACTCACTGTCTGAGTAGATTTAGATTACCGAGTAGTAGTGGAGAATGAGTGCAAACTGCTTGAATTGTTGGTTGTACTTTCTTTTCCTTGTCGATCCTCGGCTGTTGGAGAGTTGCTTGCGAAATATGTGTTGGGCCATCCCACCAAAGTTATTTCGTAGCAGTGCCAGCTTATCTTCCTCAATTAGCTTCTGTTCTCCAATGGACTTGAGAAGGTCTGTAATTTTGTTTATCTTCTGCTGCTTCCGCCTAACCTTCTGAGTCAAGGTGTTTATTTTCCTCTTTAATTTTGCCATTTTCTGAACCATCTTTGAAGATAATGGCTGGTCTCGCGAGATTTAACTGTGTTCTATATTTAATCTCCTTGCTACTTTGGTTGGACTTGGAACATCCTGATCTTCCACAACAGTACTCATGTGACTACTGCCTCCAGATGCTTCAGCAGGAAGCTTTCTAGCGTTTCTAGGTTGGCGTAGGCTTAGGTTGCAGGTGGGAAGGGGAACTGAAAATGGAGGGAACTGCCGAATCATGGAGTCTTCTTCCGATCTTGTTGGGATCAACCACAAAACATTTCACTTCAAAATGATCACTACAGAGAAAGGTGTTCATTGTTGGTGTCCATTCTTTTCTCCTGATTGCTTCAATCCACGCAGCTAGGCATTCTTTTTTATTTTCGTCTGGAGATCTACAGGGGGAGTATCCATTATCAGTAATTATTAGTCGTAATAGATAGATAGATAAGTTTATTTCAGACTCAGTCCTTAATATAAGGAAAGTTCCATAGTCATACATGTAATAACACCAACAAAGCTACTAAACACAATTGTGTGCACGTCATAGCAGCCATATCATGAATAATTAGTATAATAACATAATTAATATTAACGTAGACAAAATAATTGTTTCATCCACTTTTTCTGCAGCAGAGACGAATATATCATGTCACTATTTACAACACTGTGAACAATATAATTGTTAATCTTTTTAATATATTATCCCTTTAAGCTTTTGTATTAATTCAAAACGTGTCGACCATGCTAGGAATCTGCACAATTATATTATTAAATAACGTTTTGGTATATATGGTAATTCAACCAATTTATGTTATATATTGTCAATTTGCAAATGATTGTAATGTTTTTAAAACTGTTAATTTTTTAAATTAATGGCAATGAGGCATGATCGTGCAGACTATTACCTAAGCTATATTGTATAATTGAGAATTCTCACATGTGGAAAGAGATGCGAGATCTTGTCTTCTGTCGGTTGGTACAGTTCTAAGCTACACAGGAAATAACAATATTTGATGTTTCATAGTAACTATTGTAACCAGCAAGCCTCCAAATGTTGTCGAGAGTTAAAAATAGAAACACGTTGCTCACGCCAGTATGAGCCACTCAATTGTTCACGGTGTAGGTTAATCCAACTGGGATATTGACCTCAGATTAAACTCATTTCCAGGTCACAACCCTTCCCCAAATGAATAAGCTGGAGGCCCCATTAATTAATCAACAGTCAGTTTGTCAAGGAAGCACATGACAAATCTCCAGATCACTACTCCCATCCAACCCAAATCTGGTGGCTGCTGGCCTACCCCATAAATTAGTCATGAGATACCTTATCTAGGGAGCACAGTAACACATATCCAAGTTAAAATGTCCTATGCCATACATTTATTACATGTTATATACATTGTCAAACAAGTCTATGCTGTACGCCATGGCAGTGGATGCAACAGTTCCTGCCGTACAATTGGATGGCAGCCAGCGGTCCACAGCAGCGTCACTGCATCGAGCCAGCTTATCACTCTAGTCTGTAGGGGAATGATTAATGATGTAACTCTATATTAATGGCTAAAATATTTGGTCCACACAAGGCACCCAGAAGATGGACCTGGCACAGCCTAGACAGATAAGATCACAATCAGATCGACTATATCTTAGTAAAACAGCGCTTTCGCACAGGCTTGCCAGGACACGAAGCTTTCCAGGAGCATATATTGGAAACGATCATGACTTGTTGATGACAACTTTCCACATAAGCCTGAACAGGATGAGCAAGGAAAATCACACAATAATAAAATTTGACATCGAGAAACTTAAGGATCCTGATGTAACAGAAGCATTCAATGGTATGATAGGTGGGCAATTTGCACCCCTTACCATCCGTTATATCAAAGACAATGACCTGAACTTGCTGACCAACACCATCAACAAAATAGTGACCAACGCAGCAAGAAAGATCCACAGGAAACATCGTCAGACAAAGAAACCATGGGTTACAGCAGACCACCTTGATCTCTGTAACAAAAGAAGAGAACTGAAAAAAAGAGAAAACGTGATCCCGAAAGAGAAGCAAAATAGAGAGAAGTCAAGAGGAATATCATACAAAATGTGAGAAGAGCAAAAGATGACTGGACAGCAGAACGATCCTGTGACATTGAAGACAGTGTGAGCAAGAACAACAGCAAGAAGGCCTACCGAGTTGTGAAAGACCTGACATCAGTGAAGAAAGAGATAATCACCACCATCCAAGCCAAATCAGGGGAATGCCATACAGAAGAACAACATATTCTCAACCTCTTCGTGAGGAAGTGGGAGGCTGCAGTGGAATCTCTGAAGAAAGGAAAGTCGGCTGGAAATGACAACATACCAGCAGAACTGGTTCAAGCTGGGGGAGAAGCCTTGACACACCGTATCTTACGATGTATTTAAGTTAGACTTAGATTCAAGGTAGTCTTTAGAAAGACTGTTTCCTGTGTACAAATATACACTTAATAAGTTTGTTATTTCAGGTTTTAATTATTCATCTAACTATAACGACTATCTCAACTAAACATATTCTAGTATCGTTCACGTTACGTTAATTTCGCCAGTGACCTAATTTGTAAACAACATTAACGTCGCCAATTATCGCTCGCAAATCGCCCAATTTTAAACTACACTAGATTACACTGTCAAGCTAACTATTAACCAAACAAAATATTGCCTAATATGTAACTACAACTACGCTATGTATGCTATACACTCAATAATATAACTTATCTTGATGAACTATCTTTTTATTCTCGCAAATTTTACTGCACCAAATTCAAAACAATTTATCACCGGAAGTTCCCGCCAATGGATGGGCAAACGTGTTACTTATACGAACTGAAACGTAATGTAAATAGTTGGCGCTCCTGGCTAGGCCAATAGGTCAAACTATGACATGAATGATGTGCAAGACTATAAAATGTATGTATAAAGGATACAAATAAATACGTTCAATGGGTAAATATGTAAATGTTCTAACTGTAAAATTATACGGCATAATAGATTAGAAGTAACTAATTGACAGTGATTGATTATGACTGACATCGGTCGATTGTTGCACTGTTCAGGGTTTTCTGAGTTGTTGGTACTTTGTCTATACAGGGAATCTAATCTGACCCAGCTGACGTCGGATAGTTTAACAGCTGCTTCTAGTAAAGCAGTCAACCAGAATTTAATCGCTGCAGTTGAATTAACGTCCTGAGTCGCGCAATTGTGTAATCAAGTAGTGTGTCGGTTTAAACAATACATGATGGATTTTTGCGCTTGACCGACAATATAGTAAACTATATAAATACTGGTACACAGTCCACAAAGAAGAACGATGAACACCGATAATCAGTACCCGGTAAGAGAGGACAAGTTTGACACAAACTTTGAAAAAGATGAGATCAATCCAACGTTGCAACATAGATATAGCCGGATTATCTCCTGTCGGTCGTTGTACCGGAATACAGAAAGGCTGAAAAATGGTCCACCACCTATGCGACATAAGAAAAGACACCATATAGCATGCGCAATGACCTATTTATTAGCGTCATTTGACCTATTTTATAGCAGAAACAAATAAGAGGTACGAATTTAAGCAATACTGTTTCACTACTTATCCACCAGGGGGCGACACCTGTAGTTCACCACCTGCTCGCCAGGAGCGCAACTTGACCATTGATCTTTGACCTAGAAGTGACGTAGATTGCCTCTTCCTCCAACCCATCGCATTCATCACCTCGATTTCAACCAATATTACTACTTAATCATTCGACCATTTCGATGGAAAAACTAATAATTCTATTTTTGTCTGATTAGTACCATCACAATACACCAATTTTAACTTCTCTAGTTGTATTTAAAATAAAATACATGTTTGACATAACCAAAATGACAAGAGACTTCTTCATATTATATATTATTATTTCGGAGTACCACGTGCTGTCACATTTCTTACTGAATGAAAGAAGCAACAAAATTACCATTGTATATTTTTGCTAGACACATAAATTTATAAGTGTGATAGACGCGACACAATAAATGAATGATCTATTTCATCATCCTATATTATAAATACCAGACAATAAGTTATCTTCCATTCATCAGTTTGGTACACTTTCAACCATATACTACAACGTCATATAGGAAATAAATTATTTTGGGAAAGAAAATATTTCACTTCCAATTTTTACACAATAGCTCCATCTGTTGTGACTTCGCTCACACACACACACAGACACGCACGCACGCACACACGAATAAACACACACGCACACATATATTTGATCATGGATAGAATTGGGAACAAAACAAAACAAATGGAAAAATTGTGGTTCAACAATTAACACAAAAGCAAAAGAAGACAATGCAAACAAGAAATGTATAACAATATACTTACTGTCGCAGTTTTCTCCAGAGTGGGCCAGATCGCATAAGCAGTTGTAAGTCTTATTATTCAGTTCTCGACAAGTACCTCCGTTCATGCATGGAGTGCTCATACACCCAATGTAACCTACATACAGCACGACATAATGGAGACTGTGACCTGAAGTATATTAATATATATATACTCAACATATCAACAAGTGAGCAATGAGTAAGTGATTGACTATGAGTGCCTTTATGTGTGTGTGTGTGTGTGTGCGTGTGTGTGCATGCGATTGTGTGCGTCCGTGTGTGTTGAGTGTGTATGGGTGAAAGCAGAGCATACGTGCATACGCGTGTATGTGTGCGTGAGTAATGATGACGATGATTTTGATGATGGGAACAATGAAGACGTCGATGATGATGAGAGAGAATAAAATGGCATTCAACTGAAAGAAATGTCACATCATTAACTTTACGATAACAAATATTAAAAATACAATAAGATGTGTGTGATTTCTCAACAGAAAATATTTAAAATTTTACTTAAGATTTTACAAAATGACATATTTATGCCATTCCAAAATAATCTTAATCGGCTAACGCACGTAATCATCTATGGTCATTCTTCCGTAATTCTTGTAGTATTGTCCTGTGCCAAACATTTTTGCAATATACCCGATAAACACGATCTGTCCAATGCGTGCCTGTTTCAGTGTGCAGACCAGTCTCCTACACTTATTATTGATGGCCGACGTACCTTCCTACTCAGCATTATTGGTTCTCACGTGCACTAGAATAGATCCCCGTTGCCATTACCCATGACCTAGCGTACACTTTCTGTGATATCCTCTATCTTTGCTCCTGGTAGACATAGAGTCATATCCTCCCCTGTTTTATTGTCTTGTCAAACTTCCTGATAACAGAATCTCCCATGTCTACTCGCAGTATCCTCTCTTTTCCCTTAACTACTGCATCTGCACAACTCTTGCCTTCCTTGTGTTGGCTATTGCAGCTGCTCAACACCGACCTGTTTAACTTTCTTTTACTGAACACTCTGTCTTCTTCTATCTGACGTCTTCTCAGTCTTTTGTTTCAGTCTTACCAACTGCCTCTATGTATCTACCTCGTCACCAACTGTATCGCTGTCGCTTCTCTCTTCGTTCTCTACAGTCTGACCACCTGTTGACCAAGCCCCACTGACCCGATTTATTTTCCTCTGCCAAAAAAAGTTACTCCGTCCCTCATTTCATTGTTCCTACACACCTGTCACCTTCCCTCCTTTTAGTCTCCTTTCTTCAGTCTCCCTGTCACAACTCTGCTCCTAATGTGTCGTAATATTCCCAACTCTCTCCCTGTCATCCCTCTCTGTTTCATCTATTTCCATGTACAGTCTCACCTCCATCTCCTTCACTATATACGTCAACTTACACACCTCTTTCATCAGACATTCCACCCTCAAACACCCCATACACCGAAAAGTGATTACGTCTTCTTTGGTCTCTGCCCATGACTTTGGACAGCCAGACAACGCAAAACCCACCCAGCTCTGGTAGGCGTTGCAAATTACGTGTCGTATGGACCGTGAGTTTCCGCTTACAATGTGCCATATGATAATTTATTTATATTCAAAATAGTTTATATATAATCTTTAAAAAGACTTTTCTGTTTAGGTTATAGTTAGTTATATTTGTTAACACACAATGACACCATATCTTACGATGTATTCAAGTTAGGCTTAGAATCAATTAAAGGTAGTCTTTGCAAAGACTGCTTACTGTGTACTAATATACACTTAATAAGTTTGTTATTTCAGGTTTTAATTACTCATCTAACTATAATTACTATCTCAACTAACCCTATTCTATTGTCGTTCACGTTACGTTAACTTCGCCAGTGACCTAATTTGTAAACAACATTAATGTTGCCAATTATCGCTCGCAAATCGTCTCATTTTAAACTCCACTAGATTATTCCGTCTAGCTAAACAACGTCTTAACAAAAAAGCTTGCCTTCTATATATCTACAACTACGCTATGTATGCTATACACTCAATAATATCACTTATTTGATGAACTATCCTTTTATTCTCGCAAATTTTACTGCATCAAATTAAAAACAATTCATTACCGGAAGTTCCCGCCAGTGGATGGGCAAACATGTTATTTATACGAACTAACACGTAAAGTCACTAGGTGGCGTTTCTGGCTAGGCCAATAGGTCAAACTATGACATGAATGACGGGAAAGATTATAAAATATATGTATAAAGGACACAAATAAATACGTTCAATGGGTAACTGTAAAACTATAGGGCATAGTAAATTAGAAGGGAACTAATTGATAGTGATTCATTATGACTGACATCGGTCGATTGTTGCACTGTTCAGGGTTTTCTGAGTTGTTGGTACTTTGTCTATACAGGGAGTCTACTCTGACCCAGCTGACGTCGGATAATTCTACAGTTGCCTCTTGTAAAACAGTCAACCAGAATTTAATCACAGTAATTGAATTAACGTCCTGAGTCGCGCAATTGTGTAATCAAGCAGTTTGTCGGTTTGAACAATATATGATGGATATTTGCGCTTGACCTGCAATATAGTGAACTATATAAATACTGGTACCCCCTGTGTGGGTGGTCATTATACTATACAAAGAAGAACGTGAACATCGATATTCAATACCCGGTAAGAGAAGACAAGTTGGACACAAACTTTGAAAAAAGATGTAGTCATGCCAGCGACAACGTTGCAACATAGATATAGCCGGATTAACTCCTGTCGGTCGTTGTACCGGAATACAGAAAGACCGAAAAATTATCCACCACCTATGCGACATACAAAACTACACCATTTTGGATGCACAACGATCTATTTAGTAGCGTCATTTGACATATTTTTATGGCAGAAAATAATTAATGTTTTTGCTATGTATTGATATATGTAGATTTAATGTGGGCGCAGCTTGTTTGGTGTTGGAATAAAGGAAGATGGATTCATGTATAAAAGGTTGGTAAGGGGCATATTTTATTGCCAATCAGTATGCACATCAGTATGCTGTTTGCAGACGACATCGTGCTGTGCAATACGAGAAGAGAGGAGGTGGAAAGGAAGCTCGAGGAATGGAGAAGTGCAATGGAATAGCGAGGACTAAAGATTAGTAGGAAGAAGACGGAATACCTGAGGTGCAACGAAAACAATGACCTAGAGATCCGGTTACAGGGCGAGACAGTGAAGAGAGTGAAGACATTCAAATATCTAGGATCGACATTGGCGGATGATGGAGAATTGGATGCGGAAGTCACTCATAGAGTGCAGAGCGGGTGGAAGAACTGGAAGAGAGTATCTGGAGTGCTGTGTGACAGAAGAATGAACGTGAAGATCAAGGGAAAAGTGTACAGGACAGTGGTAAGGCCAGCACTGATGTACGGGGCGGAGACATGGGCGGCAAAGAAGACACAGGAAAAGAAGTTGGATGTCGCAGAAATGCGAATGCTACGATGGATGTGCGGAGTCACAAAGCTTGACAAGATAAGAAACGAAAGAATCAGAGGGACAACGAAAGTGGGGGAAATCTCGAAGAAAGTCCAAGAAAGGAGGTTGAGATGGTATGGGCATGTGATGAGAAGGGAGGAGGATTATGTAGGAAGGAGGGCGATGGAAATGCAAGGGAAGAAGAGGAGAGGAAGGCCGAAGAGGAGGTGGTTAGACAGTGTGAGGACAGATCTCAGGGAGAAGGGACTGTCGGGGGAGGAAGTGTACGACCGAGCGGCATGGAGGCGAATGTCATCACACATTGACCCCACATAAAAGTGGGACAAAGATGAAGGGGAAGAAGAGGAGTATGCACATCAATGCATACCGATAAAATACACTGTACCCGTATATAAGGAATTGTGTGCAAGAAAGTGTTGCTGTACAGAAATAAACAATCAGTACAATATATACACAGTGCGTCAAACTGCTAATCTACGCCATCAAAGATGAGTGGCTACATGCCGCCCCTCCAAACTCAATATAATGAACATTATTATAAGTGTACAACACATCGTAATAAACACACATGTCAGTTCTTTGTACTAAACCATAATTGCAAATGAAGTGCCACAAGTAGTGGTGGAGGAGGTAGTCAAGACAGAATTATAAACGACTTACTCTGATCGATTCGAAACCGGACTGGGAAAGATTGAAGATCTTCTCCCATGATACCAAGCGGTGGGCCAGCCCACAAACCAACATGGGTGGAAGGTTAGACTAACACAATTCATAACAAACATAAACCCACTTTTGGCTGTACCAAGAAGTTGTTATTTATGTTTTTGCTATGTATTGATATATGTAGATTTAATGTGGCCGCAGCTTGTTTGATGTTGGAATAAAGGAAGATGGATTCATATATAAAAGGTTGGTAAGGGGCATATTTAATTGCCAATCAGTATGCACATCAATGCATACCGATAAAATACACTGTACCCGTATATAAGGAATTGTGTACAAGAAAGTGTTGCTGTACAGAAATAAACAATCAGTACAACATATACACAGTGCATCAAACTGCTAATCTACGACATCAAAGGTGAGGGGCTACATGCCACAGGCACTGGTCATAAGGAGGAGTGACACCCCCACCAAAGGGCAGAAAATAATATAAGAGATACAAATTGAAGCAGTACTGTTTCACCAACTATCCACTAGTGGACGAATCGTGTAGTTCACCACCTGTTCGTCAGGGGCGCCACTTGACCTTTTACCTTGACGTTTGACCTAGAAGTGACGTGGATTGCATCTTCCTCCGACGCATAACGCCTTCATCACCTCGAATTCAAACTATATTATTACTTAATCATTCGACCATTTCGATGGAAAAACTAATCATTGTATTTTTGCCTTGTCAGTACCACCACAATACACCAATAGTAACTTCCCTATTTCTATTTAAAATAAAATACATGTTTGACATAAACAACATTACAAGAGACTTCTTCATACATACAATTAATTTGGAATACCACGTGCTGTCACATTTCTTACTGAATCAAAGAAGCAAAAACATCACTATTGTAGATTTTGTGATGGACACATAGGTTTACAAGTGTGATAGATGCGACACAATAAATTAATGACTACTTTCACCATCCTATATTATAAACACCAGGCAATAAGTTATCTTCCACTTATTAGTTTGGTACACTTTCAACCATATGCTACAACGTCAAATAAGAAACAAATTATTTTTGGAAAGAAAATGTTTCACTTCCAATGTTTACACAAGAGCTCCATTTGTTGTGACTTCGCTGATACACGCACGCACGCACGCACGCACGCACGCACGCACACATATATTTGATCGTAAATAGAAGTGGGAACAAATTAACACAAATGAAAAAATTTTGGTTCTTCCATTAAGACAAAAGGCAAAAGAAAACAATGCAAACAAGAAATGTATAATAATATATTTACTTTCGCAGTTTTCTCCAGAATAGGGCAAAATGCATGAGCAGTTGTAAGAGTTACCCAGCACTTGGCAAGTACCTCCGTTAATGCATGGATTGCTCAAACACCCAACGTATCCTATGTACAGCACGGCATAATGGTGACTGTTACCCGGAGTATATTAATATATATATATATTCAACATATCAACAAGTGAGCATTGATTTAGTGCGTTTGCGTGTGTGTGCGCGCGTGTGTGTGCATGTGAGTGCGTGCGTGCATGATTTTGATGACGGAGACAGTGATGACGTTGATGATGATGAGAACGAATAAAATGGCATTCAACTGAACGAAATGTCGCATCATTAACTTTAGGATGAAAATATTAAAAATACAATAACATGTGTGTGATTTCTCAACAGAAAATAATAAAAAATGTACTTAATAATTTACAAAATGTTATAGTCATGCCATTCCAAAACAATCTTTATCGGGCTAACGCACGTAATGATATATGTGTGTGTCAAGATCACTGAATAAGATGCAAACACATAAGCGAGATAACCACTTAAATAAAAATAGTTACGTTTGATGTTGGAATAAAGGAAGATGGATTCATATATAAAAGGTTGGTAAGGGGCATATTTTATTGCCAATCAGTATGCACATCAATATATACACAGTGATCAAACTGCTAATTTACGACATGAAAGGTGAGGGGCTACATGCCACAGGCACTGGTTATAAGGAGGAGTGACACCCCCACCCAAGGGCAGAACATAATATAAGAGGTACAAATTTACGCAGTACTGTTTCACCAACTATCCACCAGTGGACGAATCGTGTAGTTCACCACCTGTTCGTCAGGGGCGCCACTTGACCTTTTACCTTGACGTTTGACCTAGAAGTGACATGGATTGCATCTTCCTCCGACGCATACCGCATTCATCACCTCGAATTCAAACTATATTACTACTTAATCATTCGACCATTTCGATGGAAAAACTAATCATTGTATTTTTGCCTTGTCAGTACCATCACAATACACCAAGAGTAACTTCTCTATTTCTATTTAAAATAAAATACATGCTTGACATAAATAAAATTACAAGAGGCTTCTTCATACATATAATAAATTTGGAATACCACGTGCTGTCACAATTCTTACTGGATCAAAGAAGCAAAAACATTACTATTGTAGATTTTGTGATGGACACATACGTTTACAAGTGTGATAGACGTGACACAATAAATGAATGACTACTTTCACCATCCTATGTTATAAATACCAGGCAATAAGTTATCTTCCACTTATTAGTTTGGTACACTTTCAACCATATGCTACAACGTCATATAAGAAACAAATTATTTTTGGAAAGAAAATGTTTCACTTCCAGTGTTTACACAAGAGCTCCATTTGTTGTGACTTCGCTGATACACGCACGCACGCACGCACACACGCACACACGCACACACACACACACACACACACACATATATATTTGACCGTAGAGAGAAGTGGGAACAAAATAACACAAATGGAAAAATGTTGGTTCTTCCATTAAAACAAAAGAAAACAATGCAAACAAGAAATGTATAATAATATATTTACTGTCGCAGTTTTCTCCAGAATAGGCCAGAACGCATGAGCAGTTGTAAGAGTTACCCAGCACTTGGCAAGTACCTCCGTTAATGCATGGATGGCTCAAACACCCAAGGTATCCTATATACAACACGGCATAATGGTGACTGTTACCCGGAGTATATTAATATATATATTCAACATATCAACAAGTGAGCAATGATTGAGTGCGTTTGTGTGTGTGTGCGTGTGTGAGCATGTGAGTGCGTGCGTGCATGATTTTGATGAGGTTGACAGTGATGACGTTGAAGATGATGAGAGCGAATAAAATTGCATTTAACTGAACGAAATGTCGCATCATTAACTTTAGGATGTAAATATTAAAAATACAATAACATGTGTGTGATTTCTCAACAGAAAATATTCAAAAATGTACTTAATATTTTACAAAATGTTATAGTCATGCCATTCCAAAATAATCTTAATCAGGCTAACGCACGTAATGATCTCTCTTTGTGTCAAGAGCACTGAATAAGATGCAAAAACATAAGCGAGATAACCACTTAAATAAAAATAGTTACGTTGACACTTAGGTCCTTCATACATGTTTTTGCAGACACATTTCCCGTACTCTAGACAGTAGCCGTTATTTCCACAAGGGTTGCTCACACATGGGACGTAGTTGACTACAACCATAATATCGCAAGCTTTCATATTTCTCCACCACAAAATGCATACGATGCTACAACGGTAGTATTCAGAGTTTAAAATGAAACAATATTACGTTTTGTACCTATGAACCTATCAATAAAAATAGCCATTTGGAACTGCGTAAACTTTCGGGCAAAGCGCACCCACACCTACCTCGGCAGATGTTACTTTTATTGGCGCATTCTACCTGTCAAACGATGCAACACGATGCTAAAACAGCACAACAAAAACTTCAAATCAATTTGAATGTTTTACCCATATTGTTATAACAAATGCTGCCTTTGATGGTTCAATACCAAACTTGTGAAATAATTTAAAAAAATTTGCCATGACAGGAGGAATTTAAAATGCCTGCCATAAGTCCAATTACGTTACTATGAGGTTGAGAGGTTCACTCCTCTGAAGAAAGTGTATGCCACGTTTGGCTTTCTGCTGGACCTGGTATATGTCATGGAATTTCAGCATGATGTTTCTTTTGTTTTGAGTACCATGGTTCGACTGATTTGAACGCAAAATGGTCTTGGTGCGAAGAGAGAAATATATAGAGAGAGGGTTGAGGAGGGAATGAGGGAGGGTGGGAGGGAGGGAGGGAGGGAGGGAGGGAGAGAGAGAGAGAGAGAGAGGGAGAGAGAGAGAGAGAGATATATATATAGGTAGAAAAGGGGAAAGACGGAGAGGCAGCATTTCTTTTTTGTTATTCAGCTCCCTTCTCTTGTCACACTGGTCAAGAATCTCTGCTGTGACTCAGGTCACTGTGAATCACGAAGCACACAATCTTGGTGTGCAGTTTGATGCCAAGATGAGGATTGAGACACACGTGACTGCTGTGTGCAGATCTGTAATTTTTCATCTTTGTAACATCGCAAGAATGAGACGGTATATAACAACAGAAGCGACAGAGCAAGTCGCACATGTTGTCTAGGCCCAAAATCTCAAAAGGTCTCTAGAAATGAAGTTAGGGGTACCTAAATGTTACAAGTTGTCACGCGTGCCAGATTTATCTGTGACCTCTACCAGTCACAAAAATCTTGGATGACACTTTGTATTGAGATTTTTGCTATATAGTGAGCTATTTTGTAAAAATGGTGGCAGGGCTTTTTGATGGTTTTTCAACATGTACATGATCGGCTATATATCTACTAATTATAGGTCTACACAATAGTATTATGTGTCGACATGTGTGATAAAACAAGGCACGTATGTGCAGCAAATTTTAAATCAACACAATAGATAGAATTGAAATGAAAGCACAACATATACCAACGGTGTACAATAGTTCAAAACAATTACTTTCATACGTGGCATATAACAGGTATTTTTACATCAAAAACTTCCCAATTCATTTCCAAATAAAACAGTAAATGTTCTGAAAAATTATGTAATATATTGCACACACACACACACACACACACACACACACACACACACACACACACACACACACACACACACACACACACACACACACACACACACACACACACACACACACACACACACACACACACACACACACAATATAGTAATCCTACTGCTTTTTTCAAAACCGCCGCCCAAGAACATAATCCGCATTATATGTACTAATTACAAGGTTGCATAGCTAATTTTGGTATCAAAATGTCTCGAATGGTGAGATACATATTTGTAGTTAATGCGCACATCAATATTGTAGACGACGTTGAAAGAAAACCTAACATATGCTAAGATATATTAAAAATTTAGTTTGGTTTTATGAAGGGTGCGCATTACTTAAAATCATTATTTATCCACCTGGTGCATGACAATTATGTTTCTCTCCCAACAATCCCAGTTCATTTCCAAATAAACTAAAACTAGATTTTATGACTAACTGTAATATTTTGCATACAAAGCCGAAACACTAACCCTATCGCCTTTTTTCATAACCATTGTCTTCAAACAAAATCGATTATATATCTACTATTTGCAGAGCAACATACCAAATTTTTTTTCTCAAACTGTTTGGAAAGTTAAGATACGAATTTGTAGTTAATATAAATTCCAATATTGCAGACGTACTTGAAAGAAAAGCACAACATATGTTCTGATTGTGTTAACATTTTCATTTGGTTTAGTGACCGAAGGTGTACAATAGTTCAAATCATTACTTACACAAATGGCGCATGACAGTAGTTTTTTTTATCTCGCAACAATCCCCGTTCATTTCCAGATAAAATACCATTAGTTTATCAAACAACGAATGTAATATATTGCATACAAAGCCAAACAAATTAAACCTACCCCCTTGGTTTTCATAACCACCGTACCCAAATTTAATTGGTTATAACTCTACTATTAGCAAAGCTACATAGCTAGTGTTGGTATCAAAAAGTTTGGAAAAATAATATATGTATTTGTTGTTAATGTAAATATTGCAGACTTACTTGAACGAAAAGCACAAAGAAGGCTCAGATATGTTAACATTTTAGTTTGGTTCAATGATCCAAGGTGTTAGTTTGTCAGAAAAAGATTGTAACATATTGCATACAAAAACAAAACACTAACCGTGCCCCGTATTTTCCTTAACCACCTTCCGCAAAACCAATGGGCTGTTATAGCTACTAATTACTGAGCTACAGTCATAGCTAATGTTGGCATCAACACATCTGGTGCTTGATAAATATTTTTTACCTCACAACAATCCCAGTTTATTTCAAAATAAAACAACACTAAATTGTCTGACAAAAAATGTAATATATTACATATACAACCAAAATACTAACATTACCACCTTACTTTTCTGAACCGCCATCCTCGAACACAATTGGTTGTTTATTAATTACAGGACTACATATATAATTGTCGTATCACGCTGATAGATGTAGTACGTTACGTATTTGTGGTAAGAATGCGTGCCAATATTATATACATACTTAAAGTAGAGCACACATAATGCCACCAGATATTAATGTTTTAATTTGGGTTTGTGACCGAAGGTGTACAATAATTCAAATCATTACTTACACTCATGGCACATGACAATTGTTTTTATCTCAAAATAAACAATCTTCGTTTCCAAATAAAATAACAATAGATTATCTGACAAACAAGGTAATATATTGCTTGGAAAACCAAAACACTAACATTATACCTTATTTTTTTACACCGTAGATAGGCTCTGCGGGCGAGATTCTCTAGTTGTTCTAGTTGGCTTTAGAAAGATACGCTTCACGTATATGATTTTCCAGCTCTTTAAGATGATATCACGGACAACAGCAAAGCATCGTTGTGTCACAGTAAGTGTTCTTGTCCAACGTTCTTGACTAAGTTGTTTTGTAATTAACACTTAACACTGTAAAGGAGTAAAAAGCACCAAAGAATAGGAATATTTGCTTAAGATAATAATTCTAGCCCTGCTTGACAAGTAGCATCAGCATGTGGTACAATACACTTACATTGTCCTTTCGTGGGATGATTTGAGTAGATGAACATCTTGACCATGGAACAATTCTGCAGCGCTTCCATGTGTGACAACTCACATTTTCTAAATAATGCCTTTGGTTTCATCATAATTGGCCCCCTCAGCAATTGAGTCAGATTAGATTGTACGATTATTAAGTGCACAGTGCCATGTTAGTTGACGTATGAATATATGAATAGCTTGACTCATCAGATACATATTAAAGTACCATGTTCCATTAATGATTTTAAGTATTGTTCACCTTCCGTCACGAAATCCAACTATACTATTAGTATATGTTGGCATAGTGTGTGCTTTCCTTTTAGGTCCGTTTGTAATATTAAAATAAGTGTTTAGTACAACTACGCAAAGTATTATTCTAAAAGTTTTGACATCAAAGTTAGCTATGTAGTCCTGTAATTAGTAGATCTATAATTATAGCCGAATGTGTTTGAGGTTTTGCGAAATATGGGGTAGAATAAGCGTTTGGGTTATGCATGCAGTATATTAACTTGTTTCTAAAATAATGTAACATTAGTTTATTTGGAAATGAAGAGCGATTATTTTAAGATAAAAGGAATTGTCATGTGCCACTAATGATATGAAATATTGTTCACCAATATTGCTCACTTTCGGTCACGAAACTAAACTAAAATTTAATATCTGGTGACATTATATATGTGTTACTTTCAGTTATGTATATAATATTGATATGCATACTTACTACGAATATGTTACATACTATATATATATAACATGACGATACAAAATTTGCATATGCTGCCCTGTAATTAGTAGATATATAACCGATTTTGTTTTAGGAAGGCGGTTAAGGAAAGTAAATGAGTAATGTTAGTGTTTTGGAGATATGTATGCAAGATATTATTTGTTTTCACAAAGTAATGTTGTCTAATTTGGAAATGAACTGGGATTGTTGTGAGATAAACAATAATAGTCATGCATTGAACTATTGTACAACTTCGGTCACTAAACCAAACTAAAATGTTAACATATCGGAGTATGTCTGTAATATTGACATCTACATTAACTACAAATACGCATATTATCTTTCGAAACATTTTGATACTAACACTAGCTATGTAGCGCTGCAATTAGTAGTTAAATTTAACCTTTGTGGACATTACTATTTCCGCAATTTTAAAGATGGCGCAGGTTAAAGCCTATTAGTGCAGTATCTAAAGAACGACGTAACCTAGAGCCACATAGTTAACATCAAAATTCAATGTTTTAGATACGGCCGTTTCAAATATTTTATTTTTGACCTTCGCCGACATTTTTAAAGATGACGTCCGTCTAAGCATATTATTCTCGTATGTTAAGAATCATGTAACCTAGGGCCTCATAGTTGATGTAAACATTTAGTTTTTCTGGTGTGACTATTTCATATATATTTTTTATGACTTTCGCCAATATTCACATCAATTATCACCGGCAATTTAGTTTTGAAAATTCACAGCATTCCATCCAGTCCAAGATGTTAACGGTTGGTTCTCGGACGACAAAATCCTAGACAAAAGCCGTTCACACTCTAATGCAACAGCCTTTGCAGTTGCAGTAATTCCATTTTGTGACAACATTGCACGCCCTACTGTATTGACATAAGTACGGGAAGGACGTGGACCTTGCATTCATACGTGCACCATCTGGTGGACATTTATATATCTTTTAATAGAACTGTCTATGTTGGATTTGGTTTCTGGCGAAGGTGAAGTCTCTGCCCCAGAGAGAGAGAGAGAGAGAGAGAGAGAGAGAGAGAGAGAGAGAGAGAGAGAGAGAGAGAGGGGGTGGGAGAGGGTCAGGGAGAGGGAGAGGGAGAAGGAGAGGGAGACTACATCATGCATCTCAAATCTGAAGGCCACCTTGGACTCAGTGGAATTATGTGAATTTTGAAACAGTATTTCCTGTGACAACTATTACAAGACTACCCATGTTACCGGCTCCAGCACATAATGGAAAGATTTCCAACATCTACAGTTTCTTGAAAAGCATTTGAATCATTCCCCATGTAATACATACACTTGGCGACGCTTTGTACTGCAAAGCGAATGAATTTCTGTCGAAATACCATGAAGAACTCGTCAGTTTGTTGCTGCGCACGGGTGTTATCTTTAAAAATGGCGTATATATGAATGTCGACGAAGGTCAAAAGTAAAATATTTGAAATCGCCATACTTAAAAACTATATAATAACTCTATGGCTCCAGGTTACGCCGTTCTTAAGATACGGCAATAGTACGTTTTGACCTACGCCATCTTTAAACATGGCGAATATATCAATGTCGACGATTGTTAAATTTAACTTTTTGAAATCGTTATCCACGAATCTATACCCACACATACAAATTATTTATCTACATGACGCATTTACTAAGATACGGTGGCATTTGTATTGACGATCGCCATCTTTAAAATGGCGGATGTGAATGTCAGAGAAGGTGAAATGTCATCTGACATAGAACGGTTGAAAATTCCACCCTAGATATATACATATGTGCCTTATATTTCTAAAGATTTAGAAGAATGCAGTAGGTTTATCGAATTGCCGCAATTAAGACTCCATCTTGCATTCTGCCGTTAGCTCAAGGAGGATTTCTGGGGACTTTTACTGTGTTATTTTAGACATTTCCAAGGATCTGTGGTGCCACAATCAGCTTATTATTATCGACGTTTAGGTTTGAACGTAAAATTCCTGGACAGCAGATGTGTTTATGGGTTTCTTATTGCGACAGGTCAATGTATATACATTATATCATGACTGAATGACTGGATCAACGTCTTGGCCCGTGCTGATGGACACTTTTTATTAGGATCACCAGTAAGTAGCCGTATACAACATTCAAGGTGATACTTTGAAGCGTTCTTTGTGTTCATCAGAGGGGTGACAAAAGGCCTTGGAGTTGGTTTCACGTGTTTCGTTATTGCAAATCGGATATGTAACGATATCCAATCAATGGTTTTGTTGATATGTGTTGATTTTATTTCCCAAATGTTCAGGTCTCTTGGCAAAATCTGATTTTCGACAACAATATCCTATATTTTGAAATTGTCTGGAACAAACAAGAATTTCGCTTTTCGCCTGGGAAAATAGGAAGCTATTAATCTATCTCAAGTTCGAGTTTCATACGGACGTGTTTCTTATTTGAACTAGCAAAAATGCCCGTCACCTTACGAGATGCCTTGATATATGACATTCGTGATAGTAATATTTACCAATTTTTAGAACGTCGGAGAGAATGTGAAGTTTACGTCCATCGATATGCCCTAGCCGTGATAATGTGGAATTGTCAAATAATATTCGTAAATCGAAAATTAATTGGGAGAGAACTGAAATGGAGCACCGATGTCTTTTGGACATTTTGGGAGGGCGGATATTCAAGCTTGTTACGATGGAACCGTCAGAGTTGCCAAACTATACATCAGGATGAGCCATGAATTGTCGCAGCCAGGTCCTGAAGGCGGACACGTCAGGATCCAAAAAAAGGGTACAATTCATCATCTGCATGAATAGCCTAATGATTGCGATGAGGTTGACGTACATGTTCGATATTTGTCTATTTGATCAGATTATTCGCGGGTGTGTTGTTAAACAATTTGTATTCCGGACGTAGAATAAGTAACGCACCCTACTGGCATTACAAAGCACCACTTACATCGTACTCACCACACCTAGACACTTCGTGTAGACGCTACATGTTTAAACCGGGTTAAATTACGCTTCGTGTAGACACGACACAGGTTTAACCATGGGTAAAATAGCTCGGGTTATCTTTAACCCGGGCTAAGTCGCTTTCCGTGTAGACGCAGCTATAAGCATCATTGTGTCGGCGTCTACTTTATATTGCTAATCATGTGGCGCAAGAGTCGTTTTCCAGAAGTATTTGCCGTGGGCGCGTGGTTCCTGCGATTGTTAGGTTACTTTTGACGTATTACACGCACCTTACATTTAACGTTCCGAACAACTGATTCATCCCATAAAAGATAAGCACATTCAAGGTGATCTGGGGTACTTTGAGAAGATATAGGTCTAACTTCCTGTTCTAGGGGTCGTAGATTAATTCCTGAAAGTTTGGCGTTCGCTGTTCAAGCCGTCTAAGAGGAAAATGTCAATCTACCCGCATACGTGAGCTTCATTATGCGTAGATTCTTCAGGCCTTGAACGCCTATTGACAGCATAAGCGATTCTAGCTTTGCTGTCAATGAAGTGGTCATAACAGTATCCTTGTTGGGAATAATAATAGTTCTGATGTATTAAAAAAGGTCTGCATACGCGTCTGTCTCAATAGTTTTGTACAATTCATCAGCATTGGTTCCGCCTCTTTCTCGTCCTTGTCAACGCCTGTTTGTTCAAATGTAATTGTAACAAGAAACATTATATTTGGCATATGCAACTATTATATATCGAATTGTTACTGCTAGAATCCTGTTATATTCCATTTCCACTGCACACTCCCGTATCATCTCATCACCTCTCAATTGCGTAGCTTTGATAAGCTTTCCCAGTTCGTTTTAGATCTGATTCTTTCCACAGAAAATACAATTTGGATCATGCACCCTCTACCCTGGTGATGACCTTTCTTGCACCGCTGTTGTTACAAGTCTCATACGTGAAGCAATCATCTGCATTCAACTTCAGAATTTCCATATATCTCGTTTCATGGTGAAAATGCTTTTGCATTTTTATGAAAGAAGACCCGTGGGATTTCCTTCTATCAAACATGTTTAGCAATGTCTATAATTGGGGCATGGTTCCTCAGCTGGGCAGCTTCTAGCAAAGTTAGCCTGGATTTAGTTTTGAGGATTGACTAAATGGTCAATTCCTTCATTTGATGCCTGGTGAACGGCACACTGGCTTTGTGGAGATTCGCGATGCTTGTTGCATTTTGAAGGAGAGGGTTACAGTAATTCTACGTCTACCCATAATCTAGGATGCTGTAGAGTCCTGGCTCCACCACCATATCACCTAGGAAAATGTTAATGGTGTTGATGATAAGAATAATTGGTAAATGTAAATAAATAAATATTATTTGGCTGGTGTAGACTTCTCAGGGCATCATGGATCCTAAAATAATGAACTCTAACTAGATTATCATGCAATATCAATATAAAATGCATGTCCTACAATGCTTTCAAATACACCATATGAAAGATAGTACTATAATTGGGATTGTTATGGCCATCATAAAAAATAACAAAACTTATGTTCTCAAAAACCACATTTTCACAAACGCTCATTCTAATATCATAATATAAATAATATTGCTGCAAGAAAATATGTAATGTGCCTAAATAACAATAACAGAAGTCCAATCAACATTCTTGAGAAACATGAACATTGAATGTAGATGCATGATGTTATTAGCCTCACTAGATCAGTTATTTTTTTGAAAGCCTGAATGTTGTGGATTGACTTTTGAGATACGTTAGATAAAATACCATAAATCCACACTTCTTAAGGTATCACATTTTTTGATATGTGTGAAATATACAACTTTAACCACATTGTGTTCAATTCTCATATTTGTTTTGAGTCTTGGCTCATGTCCTAATTGTAGAGTACACGAGGCTTGCATGGTAAGCATGATACATCAACCCTATTGTATAATTTTTTCAGACTCCTGATATGTATACTAGCTATTTTATAACGGTTTATGTGTCATCACCCCTTCGACAATGTCCTAGACAAATAGTTGTCGCGTAAATGAGCAAAGGGTTAAAAATACAAATTTCACACATAAAGCTGTGCGTGCTGTACTGGTATCATCTATTTTTATGTTTCATACAAACGGATATATACCAACATTCTGGTGCAATAAGAACCTTGAATGAGGAAATATGAGGTTGTTTGCCAGCAGTTTAAGTGATTCATTGTTGAAAACGTGAATGGCGTGGATTGCATTTTGACATCCACAATTCTCAGGATATTAAAATAGTTTTGATACGTGTGAAACATGACACTTCAACCACAATGTGTCCAAAGTTCATAATATGATAATGTAATATTATTATTGACATGTATAACTATTTTATAATTGCTTTTATGTGGCCACCCCTTTTGCAGTTTAATAGAAAACCTGTCGCGGAAATGGGGAAAGTGATAAAAGAGTGAATTCACCCTGAAAGCTGTTAGTACTCCAATGTTATCACCTATTTACCATCTCTAGATCACTATAAGTATTCGTCCCTAAAATGTATCAAGAATTCTTCTGGCCTAATTTGGAGTGAATAGTGAAATATTTTTATGACCAGACAGATTCACACACACACACACACACACACACACACACACACACACACACACACACACACACACACACACACACACACACACACACACACACACACACACACACACACACACACACACACACACACACACACACACACGAACGCACGCACGCACACCCTTATAATTGGGCTTGCGTATGCGTGTGTGCGTGTGTGTATCATCTCCAAATACCCCATATAGGTCAAAATAATTCTCACCTTTTTGGCGGTAAATCAGTTGTTTGGAACGTAAAATGTCATGTGCGCGTAATATCTAAAACGTAACCTAACAATCGCAAGAACCACCCGCGCGAGACAAATATTTCGAGAAAATGGCCCCTACGTTGAGCTAGGCAACATGCAGTAGATGCTGACACAATAATGCATGTCTACCCTTATTACAACAGCGTAGCATTACAAGTATTGTTTCACAATTCTACACATGCTTCACGACTAAAGCCTACTGGTGGACACTTTCTATCCGGTCTTTGTAATTTTCACCATACAACGAATAGGGTTATCTGCGAGCCACGAAGGCATCCCATCAGGTGACGGGGATGTTAACTTTATTCCATCCCGCGAAGTTGTGTGCACATACCATCACTACTATTTGTAAATAAATCACCGTGTCCACAAGAAGACCATTTATACAACGTTAAGCCAGTGCAGTGCATTACTTACGTATTAATCTATAGCCGATTAAGACTGCTTCACAGATAACTAAGTGGTCAGTCTCAAAACCTCTCCTCCGGATTACTCTGACATAGCGACCGATGGCTTTGCACGAAACAGTCACTGTTCCACGACTTGGCACATGGCCTTCATGGATTGCACATAATCTGTGAGCTCTTGTGTAGCCGATTTTGCTAGTAGACACATCGAACTGCTCGAATGTGCGATGATATTCGTCTAGAAGAACATATGTAGAAAAATACTATAATAATAATAATTTGTATAGCGTTATACAGCCGGACGAACATTCAAAAACGTACTTTAACTAAAATTGCCTTATCATTATCACAAATTCCCCTGTATGCTATTCATGGTCTAACAGCATGTCCAAACAGTATTTGGTACCAAATAACGGTTGCTGCTGTAGATTTCTGATTTGGGTGGGTCAACTAACCCAGTAGAACAACTAACATTGTTTTCCCCTTGTGTTCAGGATATTTCATAAAAACAGCCAGTGTATATTCCTCGCTCACTCCTGCTCGAGAGTCACATGATTTAGTCTAGTACATATTTCCTCTGCAGTGACAAACATTGTACCTAAGATTGTATTGGTTGCCGATCTGTTTGCAATTAATTCCATGTTTGAGTAGCTAGATCAGCATAAAACATAATAAAATGTTTCTGGAATTCACTACATTTCTAGTGAATTTAATTCCAACTTATCTTACAAGGACACATCATACACATGTCTAGATATCTTTATTGATCTATACACATTATTTTTTACATTGGATGAAATTACTCGTGCAATACCGTGGCGGTCACGCAAGAGAAGAAAAACACTTTGGTACTGTGAGAAATTACGTGCAATGCAAAAGCTCCGCCATCACAACGAGAACATATGGAGAGCATTGGGCTTAGAAATACACAGGCAAATATATGTGAACCATAAAAACTCGGAATACCAACATTCAGCGATACCAGAATTTACACCAGGATTCCGATCAGAGTGCAGTCTTCGATGAACAGTCTGCTCAAGGTGAATTTTTCTAACTGTCTGACACTGATTTCTGAGAGAACTTCTGTCATTTTCTTAACTCCTCTTGAAGACAAAATTGTGAACACTCAGATTGACATAGATGAGTGAAAGTGAAACTCTGACACAGAGAGTAGTTGTACGCCCCATGGCACAAGTGAGGGTGATGTTCAAAATCATTGTTGCTAAGCTCACTGCTTCGACCTAGAATCCTCTACCTATCTCTCTACTAAGGAACATTCTTCCTGCTCATATTCAAGCACTGGTTCGTCCAATCAACGTCTCTTTTGATTCGGGCACGGTTCCCCGTGAGCACAAGATTGCTATCGCAACACACCGTTGTTGACAAATCATTTATCGCGTCTGGTTTGGGACGGACACATCCGAAGAACGTCCCTATGAGGTACGGTATTCCACCAGGATCGGTGTAAGGTCCTTTGCTGTTCACTGTGGACACAACAACAACGCGGCACATATTAGAGTCTCTCTGTGAAAAACCATAAGGTGATACTACCGAAAATGTCCCAAGTAGCCAACAATGTGTCATTGGTCCAGCAAATCATGGGAATGGCTTTTATAGCGGTGTATATAGCTTGTCCAGATGGAGTTCGGTGTGCTCTTTCTGGGCATAGTTAATTTTCATATGTAGTGAGATAATATATAAGACTCTTTGTGTTAAAAAAGGTGCTAACACTGCTTGTTTTGATATGTCCACTGCACAGGTGGCATTACAAATTATCGTAATAATAATACTTAGTAAGTTTTAACTCTTTAACAACTTATCTTAGTTTATTGTAGGTATACATCCACTGATTTATGATGCACTTTCAAGATATAAACTGTAACAATATCACTTAATGACGTCTCCCCAGAAAGTAGAATAACAGGCCGCTCCGATGTCGCAACAGCCACGTTTAATAAAGTTGGTTTACTAGAACTATTGTCTCTGTTCTGCCTGAATATGCTAGCGTCTATACAGTGAGGCCTGAACAGATGTTGTAACATGGTGGCGTCGGTGAGATATCGAAGGTAACTGAATATGGCAAGGCAGTCCTATCAAAAGTGACATTTGTGTTAAAGAGTGAACTATGGCTGACGATAATTCAACTGTAACGGCCGGCGTGGCCGCTGTCGGGGCACCTGCTGTGGCTGCTCGAAATGTCGAAGACTCTCGGTCTCAGAATCACATCTATGTGAACTTGCCCAGTGGCTCGCCTTCACCTGCATTGGAACTGGAAACCAGTCAGGTCGATAACTGGAAGTTGTGGAAACAAATGTGGAAAGACTATCTAATCGTGTCTGGACTCGACACTAAGCCAGACAGATATGTGACGGCACTTCTTCTACACTGTATTGGGAAAGACGCACTACGCGTCTTCAATGGTATGGATTTGACGGAAGAAGAACGGGTCAAGCCTGCTGAAATCATCAGAAAATTTGACGAACATATCTTGGGCGAAGTAAAGGAATTCTTTGAAAGGTATAAGTTTAACACCCGAAATCAGGAAAAACGAGTCGTTTGAACAATTCTACTCAGTGTTGAAAAATCTAGCAAAAACCTGTGGGTTTTGCAATTGTATGCGAGACAAACTTATTGTTGACAGGATAATCCTCGGTGTAAGGAGTGACAAAATCCGCAACAAACTCATTTCACAATCGCAACTTGATCTACCCAGAGCAGTAGACATCTGCCGGTGCATGCAAGAGGCTGAAGAACAATGCAAAATTATGAATAAAACAGAAGCAGTGAACCGGGTCGACACCAGATACAGACGCTACACTGCGAAGTCGACATTCGGTGGAAGAAAATCTGCTAGTCAGCGAAAATGCAAATTCTGCTGCAAAACGCACCACATGAAGTAAGAACTCTGCCCTGCATGGCGCAAGACGTGTGATGCATATAGGGGTCGAAACCATTTCAGAGGCTCCGTGCAATGCCCTAAGACTGTTCACAGTGTACAAGATGGATTAGACTCGGATAGCTCTGGTGCTAGCTTTGTCAATATCAGCTGCGTCACTGCCGATGTGCACGCACTCCCCTCACAAGATGGTTCGATTTTGTGCAACATGGTGGTCGAAAAGCAGTCGGTGAAGATGCATGTTAACTGTGGTTCAAGATGTGGAACAATGTGAATACTGAAGCTCTCGGCAAGTGCCGAGCTAAAACGTAAATCCTGCTACAGGAGACAAGTTCAAAGTGGACTATGTCATAGTGGATCATGGCGAACTGACACCACTACTCAGCCGTAAAGCTGCTGAATGCATGACGCTCATCACGGTGAACTACGAGAACTTTGAAACTGTATCTTCAGTCTCCAGCTGTAGAGTTGCTCAAACTCCATGCACTGAAGACTATCCTGAAGTGTTCGACAGTAAACTTGGCTCGCTTCCTGGTGGGAAAATTCGTCTCACCCTGGAACAAAATGCTGAACCGGTTGTGAGACCACCTCGTACCCTATCAGAATCACTGAACAGTACCGTGAAATATGAGCTAGACCGACTAGAACACACTGGTGTCATAGTCAAAGTGGACCAACCCACTGACTGGGTGAACCACATGTCTGTAGCCAAGAAACATTCTGGAGCTCTCAGGATCTGCATTGATCCTAGATCTCTCAACCTAGCCCTAAAGCGTGAACACAACAAGCTTCCTGTGCTGGACGACATTCTACCGAAGCTTGTGAATTCCAAGAAATTTGCTGTGTGTGACTTGCAACAAGGATATCTACACTGCGAACTGGATGAAGAATCTAGCCTACTGACTACTTTCGCAACACCGTTTGGGCGGTATCGTTGGCGACGACTACCTTTCGGCTTGAAAGTCAGCAGTGAAATTTTCCAAAAAGCGTCTGCAACAAGCACTGGAATGGTTGGAGAATATTCACTGTGTTGCTGATGATATTATCATCCATGGATACGATGACTCTGATCTCTGCAAAGATCCAGAAGCTGCTCCAAAGATGCCAGAAACATGGGATCAAACTGAACCGTGAGAAATGTCGTTTCAATGAGAATGAAATCCAGTTCTTAGGCCATGTTGTCACAGCTGATGGTCTGAAACCTGACCCATCCAAGGTTGAAGCTGGTCGGAAGATGAAGAGTCCGTGTGACAGGGAAGCTGTGGAGAGGCTAAGTGGTACAGTAACTTACCTGGCGAGATACGTACCCAAGTTGACTGATGTATTTCGTCCCATTGCTGGTCTTGTACAACAAGATGTTGCCTGGATGTGGTGAGATGCTCAGAAGAAAGCTTTCACAACACTGAAACAACTCCTGGCTGAGGCACCCACTCTGGCTTACTTTGACGCGAGTAAGCAACTGGTCATTCAGTGTGATGCTAGCAACTATGGCCTGGGATGTGCACTACTTCAGGAAGGAAGACCAATTGCTTACGCCAGTCGTGCTTTGACTGACACAGAGACCAGATATGCCATTATAGAGAAAGAGATGCTGGCCGTCGTCTTTGCTCTTGAGAAGTGGCATCAGTTCACCTATGGTCGCCCCATCCTTTTCTACATTGACCACAAGCCACTAGAGGCAATAACAAAGAAATCTCTGGACGGAGCACCCAAGCGTCTACAGGGCATGCTCCTACGTGCACTTGCGTATGACATTGATGTCAAATACTTGGAAGGCAAGAAGATGTCTCTCGCTGACACGCTGTCACGTGCCTTCCTGCCAACTGGACAGGAACAACCGACCACTGAGTTCGAAGCTATCCATGCTGTGAACTATCTATCCACGAGAGAAGATGTTGTCCAGGACATTCGTAATGCCACCGAACAAGATGCCACTCTACAAGTGCTGACAGCTGTCGTGCAACATGGCTGGCCCGAGAAACCAGACGTGCCGCCACCTGCTGTGCCTTACTACCACTTCAGAGATGAGTTGGCCGTCACTGATGGATTGGTGTTCCGCGGCGAAAGACTTGTGATTCCACAATCCATGAGATCACAAATTAAGAAGGATGTTCACCTAGGCCACGTTGGCATTGAAGGATGCCTAGGAAGAGCAAGGGAATTGGTGTTTGGCCTGGCATGAATGCAGAAATCAAAGTGTACATCCAAACGTGTGAAGCCTGTCGTGAGTTCGAACGTTCTCAGACTAAGGAAACGCTGATGAGCCATGAAGTGCCGAACCGTCCATGGCAGAAGGTCGGTGTCGACCTGTTCTCTTACCAAGGAAAGGACTACCTAGTCACCACTGAATACATATCAAACTTCTGGGAAATAGACTATCTACCAACCACTGGCTCCAAGGCAGTAATCACAAAGCTCAAAGCTCACTTTGCTAGGATGATAATTCCGGACACTGTAGTTACTGACAATGGTCCACAACTGGTGTCAGACGAGTTCGCTCATTTCAGTAAGAAATGGGGATTCGAACATGTGACGACATCTCCACACCACAGTCGCTCAAACTGCAAGGTGGAATCATCGGTGAAAGCAGCAAAGAAGATGATCAAGAAAGCACAATGCGCTGGTGATGACCAATATTTAGCACTGCTGAATATCTTCAACACCCCAACTCAAGGAATGGACAGTAGTCCTGCACAGAGGCTACTAGGTAGGCGGACGAAAACAATTCTTCCAACAGCTCAAAATCTTCTGGAGTCGCGGTCGATTGTGCAGCAACATGAAACAGATATGCTGAAAAGGACACAACGCCGTCAAGCCAAGTACTATGACAAATCTGCTACAGATCTCCCACATCTGCATCAAGGTGATACATTCCGAATGAAGCCGTTCAAGCTTGGAGTCAAGTCATGGAAGAACGCGAAGGTGGTGAGACAACTGGATGAAAGGTTCTATGAAGTTGAAGATACTGAGGGAACAGTGTACAGGCGCAACCGTGTACACCTAAGAAGAACACACGAAACACCACCTCATGTGTTGGTTGAGGAGTTCATGGATATCCCATCCCAAGACAATCCTCTAATCACTCCAGTTGACCCAATTCGGGCCAACACACCAGTTGATATTCAGCCGAACACACCGGTTGAACAACAACACCAGAGTGACCAGACAGAACCACACTCTCCGGTACGTCCAACGACACCCAGGAAGTCCGAGAGAATCAACAAGTCCAAGCTACCCAGCAAATACAAGGACTATGTTGTATCTAAATGAACAGGTGATGATGCTTACATGAACATTGATGAGTACAGACATGATTGGTGCAGACACGCATGTGTGTTGTCTTGTGGATGTTCCACCCTATTCCATATGTTCATGTTTGCCATGTTCGTATGAGCATGACATGTTGTCTGGTGCTATTCTCATAATAATGTCGACCATACCATTTTGGCTTTAGCATGACATCAGGAATGTTGCTGCTGTTGTGAAATAGTGTGTTATGTAGTGTTTAGTGTTAGCTGGAACGTTTCGTGATTCAGTTATGTTGCATTCAGGTTTTGGCAACTTTATTTTATTGATACCACTACGAAACATTGATGCTGATCCATAGACGTAATGAGTTGGTTACTTTAATACGTTAGTACGTTTTGGTTGAGTACATGTTGCTTGTAAAACGGAGGGGATGTAACAATATCACTTAATGACGTCTCCCCAGAAAGTAGAATAACAGGCCGCTCCCTTGTTGCAGCAGCCACGTTTAATAAAGTTGGTTTACTAGAACTATTGTCTCTGTTCTGCCTGAATATGCTAGCGTCTATACAGTGAGGCCTGAACAGATGTAACATAAACACATTTCCCTCATTTCACAGGACTGAAACAAATGTCCACAGAAATCACGTGTTTTATGATATCCGAATATGTGCTTATATATCTAAGTTTCAATAAAGCACTAACTGGCTAGAAATGGCATCTGTTTGACTCAAACGTGTGAGGATATTACCCAACGATAAAAACCTTAAATCAACTTCCCTGGGCGTCGCACAACATCTTAACTGCAGGAAAGCAGCGTACTCGTTAAGAATGTGTTCTACGTTATCCAGTTTTCTCAGTTATGACTGCTCTCAGGTTAAAATGTGATATAGTATATGTAGATCCATTGCTTCTTTTGTTAAACAAGGGCATTGTTGGCTACACATAACTCATTTGACTTGAGAGAGTTCGAAAATGTCAAATGGCCGTGTTTTACGTTATCCGTTTTCTATGTTATCGCATGGGAAAGGAGTGGCGCTACCCTCCCGACGGCGCCAGATTCAGACGTAGTTCTGCTAAGGAACGGAATTCTCAGCTTGTCAATGCAAAACTAAGTCATTATTTATTTCTAAGTGCCTGACAAATACATATGATACTAAACAACTCTGAGCTAGTTTTCGTTCACATTGTGAAATTACTCATATATTATATTTATAATGAATCAATTTGGTGTTCAAATTGACGTGAAGACAAGCAGAAGTGTTACCCGCCCTTCCGAGAACAAAGGATCAATATCATTAAATGTAATCGAAAACGTAGAACACAAATGGACAACGTAGAACACATTTTGCTACTATTTTCTCTGCATTTGTTGATACTGTGGTTAGACAATCTTATCTCGCTTGGGTATTGTTCTGAAGCTTGTAAGTGCAGTCGTCATTTATTGTAACGTAAGATGATAGGGATAGTCAGTTATACTTTCATAATAATATTTGTGTTTCCTATTATAATATGCCCTAACATATTTGGATAGGTAGGTTAGACAGATATTTGCAGTGGCGCGAAAGTTGGCACAATCTCATGCGCGCTGCAGGAAACGTAAAAAGGGTTTGACCGGTTGTTTCCCTGGTGAATTTATTATGGGCGCGTAGTGATACATAGCATGATGATGGATAGGGGTATATAAGGAGGAGCTCAGTTCAAATCTGCCTCCATTGGTCGGCATCGGTCATCATCTACGTGTGGTGTTGCTTTTACAATAGTTCTATTATTAATTGGGGATTTGAGAATTTGTATATAAAATATTGGTTTATTGTGTGTGTTTTATAAATGTCTCTGTTCATACGTGATGGTTAGTTTGTTTTTGTGCCGTAAGGACGGAGGATAGAAGTCGGAGCTTCGCCACTCGGGCCAGGGTCGGAGCGCCGCCATTTTGGAATTTATACGGACGGATTGTCGGCGTGAATATTTCTACGAACAGCTAAGTTAGGGATGTTTTTGAAAATTTCAAATTGCAGATGTATGTTATTTTATATTTTATTATATGGCGGAACCCAGGATAAAGTGAATAATGAAAACAATATCAAACTCGGTAAAATACTTTTCGAGATATGATTTTTTAAGATAGAAAATTTTAAATAATTTCAGATTGTAAGCCTATCTCTTATACAGTACCAGTAAACTGGAAAACGGCACCAAAACGCATGCATATGTTTATTAAAACTATAATAAAACAATTTCGTTCAATGTTTATCGATGAAATTTGGCACACTGATATATTTATAGTATTTCTTGTCAAATATGTCAAAAAGTAATATTTTACTCATTTGTATTGGCATAATTTGCATAAATTAGAATAAATACAGATGATTTGCACTGAGCACAGTGTATCATCGATCAGATGAAAGCTAAGTAGCACAGTAATCAAATGTACATTATAGTTTTGTAGATGGAATAATACGTTAATACAACAACATTAAATATTTAATAGAACGAGACGAATTATTGTGAAGTGATTCTCGTGTTTTAATAAAACATATAATTATTATATGAAAAACGTCCTTCATTGATATTCATTTCTTTAGTATGCACATCTAGATGGTTTATGTACGTGTGTCCTTGGTATGCACGTCTAAATGGTTTTATGTACGTGTGTCTTTGGTATGCACGTCTATATGTTTTTTTTATACGTGTGTCTTTGGTATGCGCGTCTAGATGGTTTACGTACGTGTGTGTTTGGTATGCACATTTAGAAGGTTTTATGTACGTGTGTCTTTGGTATGCACGTCTAGATGGTTTTACGTACGTGTGTCTTTGGTATACACGTTTAGATGGTTTTATGTACGTGTGTCTTTGGTATGCACTTCTAGATGGTTTTATGTATGTGTCACTTTGGTATGCACGTCTACGTAATTTATGTGTGTGTTTTTGATATGCACAGTTTCGGGGTGTTTAATGTACACAGATTTATGGTATTCGGGTCTAGGTTGTTTAGGTGGTATACAGGTCGGTGAGGTGAATACTTATAAAGACCCACTCATAGTGTTGTAGAATGGCTCCTTTAAGACAGTCGGCCAGGCAGCGAGCCAGGTCGGCAGTAAAGGGTGGGCCGTCTTCCGCAGAGACCAACAGTCGGCGGCACCTGTTACATCTGCACCTGGACTCCAACAGGCGGAGGGATTGCTACCGTCGGCTGCAACCATCCAAGAGTTAGGCACGGTTGCCCCCCTTGGCCTTCAGTTCAGAGCATGGTGGAGGCAGTAGCTGTCCGACCAGATGCAGGTATTTCTGAATCTGTTCATAACCTCCCTGGAACGACGCTGACTGGAATGTCCAAGATGGTTACAAATGCGTTGTCTTTTGACAGTCATGTTCCCGAGAAACCCGAAGTCAGCTTAGTGCAGCCAAATATGGCCCTGACAGTATGTCGTGATGTGGATAATGGGGTCGCAGCAGTATGCGTTGCTCCAAAACCGAAATAAGAAATTCGGACATTCTACATGTGGTCGAAAGCATTTGATGTCTTCAGTGCCGTCTACATGTTGAAACATAGGAATATCATGGAGACAACTAAGCTGTTGCAGTACAGACGTCTCATTAGGAGCCTTTGTGAGAGGGAAGTGAATCGGCGAGGGTATGATGAGTCGATCCGCACCCTGAGGTCCGTAGAGGGATGGGGGTAGGGTGAAATGCACTCGCAGATCTGGCTTATGGCAGCGCAGCAACCAATATCAAGGGGGTCACCCCTGGTGACGCGCCCCTTTCTTGACAAAGGGGCGGGTCCGCGAGGGCTTGGTGTCTGCGACTCATACAATGCAACCGTCAGTTTTTTTAATCCCTGTCGTTTTAGGCACTTGTGTTTTAGGCACTTGTGCAGTCGGTGAGGGGGACGGTCATGCCGGGATCAGATGTGCTACGCGAAAAAGGGGCCATGCACAAACCAGCGTGCCGTCGCCAGTATCATCTGAGATGTTGGAACAGATGTTGGAGGGTTACGATGAGGTTAAGAGTAACTACCTGGTTAACAGTTTTACAGTAGGATTCGAAATAAGATGTCTACGGGTATCTGTTCAGAGTAATAGCAAGGTTGTTAACATGAAATCTGCATTTGAGTTCTCGCAGGTGATAGATAAGAAGTTAGCAAAGGAAAAGATGTTACGCATTTTCGATGTTCCACCAAGTTATACGCCTTTCCGAGTGTCTCCTCTTGGGGTGATAGCTAAGAAATTGCCAGGGGAGTTTTGCATGATTCATAACTTATCATACCCAGAGGGGTCTTCAGTGAATGATTACATACCAACCGAGTTCGCCACGGTGCAGTATGCAACAGTTCAATACGCAATTTCGTTCATCAAAACAGCTGAGTCAATAGTGTTTATGACTAAAGTAGATATACAGCCGGCTTTCAGCTGCTAATATGGCTAGATGGTATATAGTTTATAAATGCGATGAAAAAAGATATACTTATCACGAATGCGGAAGACGTCTATGCATGGGGTATTGTCCAGACGAAGTCAGCCGAGCCATACCTATTGGACATGAACGATGCGGTGAACGACGTGTCAGCAAACCCACCCCGCAGATCTGTTAGAGTCAAAAGGCTCAATTAAGACTCACGCTGTGATGCTAATCGACTATTACACAATAGCTAAGACGTCGTGTTTTAATCCCATCTGCTAATCGTTGGGTACTTTCATCCTACATGTCCAAGGTATGCCATGAAGAAAACAATTAAGGAACCAAGAGTGACCATAGATGAAATAGTAAAAGAAGAAGAAGATGATACGGACGCTGACAGTTGAGGACCCAACAACTCAACATTATCAGAAATCAGGAAAGCGGCCATGCGTTAATGGAACACACATGACCAGATTATTGTTGGGAACTTTGTCGCAGTGAATGTGAATTATACGTCAAGAATGTGTCCATAGGGAAGATCACTGACGTCAACGATGGGTAAGATATTTGGCCACATTATTATCATGTATTCCAACAGGCAGATCACAACAAACAGTTAAGCATATATAGTTATGTATGTAGTATGGATCGTTTCTCACCTGTACCAGTTGATTACAGGCCGATTCGTTGTTCTACGTTATCTGTTTTCAACGTAATCCAAATGAAGTATACTCCTTTTGTGTCAAAACAAATTACCATTGCGATATATGTTATTGAATGGGTAGATTTGTGTTAAAAAAATTTTTTTTGGGAAATTAATCATGAATGTATATTTGTGTCATGTGTATTTCATAATCTGCCACATTAGGTAGTGAATCATCGACCATATGTTCAGACTGTGTTATATTTTAATATAATATATTCTAACAAATCAATCAACGAAAGGTTTATGTTTGCATGTGTTCTACGTTATCAGTATGGAACAATGTAAATCGTAAAACTCCATGATAATTCTACTACTTCGAAGAAATATGTAAGTAGTTGATTTAACAAGATTGCCACCCTGAGAATTAACTCCAGGTGGCAGGTGGACAAGGAAGCCCTTCGGCTTATCGAGAGTCCGACCCTTTTATTTATGTGTATCCCGCTCTTCTGAGGTATGTGTCGATTTTATTTTAAACATATTCACGCTACTAGCACCCACACAATCAACAGATAATATGTTCCATTCATTTACAGTCCTTTGTGAAAATTAGAACTTTCTTATATCTAATCTATACTGCTCCTTTGCTAATGTAACTTCATGTCCTTTCTATCAATACTTTCATAACCATTCATTATTTAAAACATTTCTATCTTATTTCCTCTCAATCTCTTAGTCTCTGGTGTTGTTAAGCCGCATTTTTAGGCGTATTTCGTAACTAAGATCCCTCAGTTTTTGCTTCATTTTAGTTGCTCTCCTATGCACTCTTTCTAGCATATTTGTCCTTCCTGCGATATGACCTGCACGCTTGAATACAATATTCTAAATGAGGCCTAACTATTGTTTTGTACAGCGGTATTATTAGCTCTTTTTCCTTTACGTTATGTTTCGCCTAATTAATCCAACGATTTTATTTCCCTTTGAAGCTGCAATTCCGCACTGCTCTGAAACCTTCATATCAGCACTAATGGTTAACCCTAAGTCCTTTTCTTTTACAGTAGTACTTAATACAGTACCCCCCATTGTATATTCTACCTCTTCGTTCCCATGTCCTGCGTGGAAACATTTACATTTCCCAAAATTGAACAGCATTTGCCACTTTTTAGACCATTTTATCAACTTGTCAAGATCATCTTGTAAATGTTGTCTATCTCCATCACTTTTAATCCTTCTAAAAACTTTTGTATCATCCACAAATGTCAACACCTTGCTTGTTATTTCATCATCCAAATCGTTGATATATATTAAGAATAATATAGGTCCTAGTACTGATCCCTGTGGTACCCCACCCAATACCGATGTCTTGTTTGAAGCCTCCCCATCAATTACTACACGTTGTCTTCTGTCAATCAGCCATTTTTCTATCCAGTTTATTATACCATTTCCTATGCCATGGGCCTTTAGTTTAAGCAGTAATCTTTGATGTGGTACTTTGTCGAAAGCGTTTTGAAAATCAAAGTAGACGATATCTACTGGTGATCCCTCATCTATCCACTTAGTGATGTCTTCAAAAAAACATAACATATTTGTTAAGCATGACCTCGCTTTAAAAAACCCATATTGAGATGGGTTTATCAAGTGTGATCTTACATTAGTCTGTCTAATAATTTGCAAATCACTGATGTTAAACTCACTGGTCTATAGTTCTCTGACTTGATTCTCGAACCTTTTTTTAAATAACGGTATAATGTTTGCCTCTTTCCATTCTAAAGGAATCACTCCCTCTTCTAATGACAAATTGAAAACTGTTGCAAGCGGTACGCTAATTTGTTCTACAATTTCCAATAGTAGTTTGGGGGGAATCCCGTCCACTCCAGGTGATTTATTATCCTTCATAGCCCTTATTTTTTTAGCTACCATTTCCGGGGTTACAATTAATTGTCGTAAATAGTCTGAATCTGCCCCCTTGAACTTAGCCTCTGGTATTGGCAGTGAACTAATATATTATGTGGTAAACACTGAACTAATGTACTCATTTGGGTATTCTGCCATTAACAATCCCTCTGATATTATATTTCCAGCACTATCTTCTAGAGGACCGACATGATCTTGAACTTTCTGCTTGCTTCGAACATACGCATAAAAACTCTTGCTGTCGTGTTTTATATTACTAGCTAATTGTTGTTCATAGCTTCTTTTTGAATTTCTAATTTCATCTGTAGCTTGGTTAAGTGCTTCTTTCTAACTGTTGTAGTCTTCACCATTTCCAGTAAATCTATATGACTTCCACATAATTTGTTTATACTTATTTTTTCTAATGGCTTCTTTCGATGAGTTTTTCTTTTTGGATCGTTTCCCTTGTTTTTTGAAGGGTACAAATTTATCGACTATGCATTTAATTTCACTCTTTAATATATTGCAGTATACTTCCACAAATGCTCTAGATGTCATAATAAATGTTAACTAATATAATAAACGATGTAGTTGTTTCACTGTAACAAAAATCGAAGGAACACACTATCACCATTTATATACGCATACTTACTTGATTACACATGATATTTAAACATTTGTGATATATTCAGCATCGAGGATTGACGCCATAGTTAAAACGTCCAAAATTTATTAAATTTACCTTCTTTGCTGTATACAATTTGTAGATTCGGTGCATAAACTGAATACTTGCTTATCAGCAAGAATGTGTATGTTATGCAAATACATCATTAGTTGAAAGCCACACCAACAGCCACATCTTCTCTTGATATCATCCCCATCGTTACACAGTGTATGACAAGGGCTCAGTACAAGATCTCACAACAAAATAAGTTGTATGGCTTTCCTGATTCAATTCGACTATTTCTCATATTTCCACATCAGCAAAACAAACTCGTATTTTGCTATGACACTTCTATGGTGGTAAGCAATGTGCATATTAATTATTGTTTTACATGCCGTGGCCAGTGTCACACTTTGCACTAAGCACCATTTCCATTTCTTAAATGTTGATTTTAAGAGTATTCCGTTACTTTTAGTATGACAAGGTGACACATAATGTAGGACACATTGCAAAAAATTACAAAAAGTCATTATTGTTTGAATGGTTACTGCCGTAACCCATGGATATAACTGTTGTTCCAAGAACCTCAATATATCTACATTCGTAAGAAAATACAATGTTGTTATTACATTGAGTTCATATTGAGGACTGGGGACATTTTCTGTAGTATCAACCATAAGTTTGTGGATACTTTTTAGCAAGTAAACACATCCTGGTAACTTGGAGTGCGCTGTTCTTTGCGACCGCATCAGTGAGGTCAAATGCTGGATGGCTGAGCCTAAACTAAAGCTAAACTACGATAGGACTGAATACGTGGTGGCACTCAGCTCCTATCATCGTTCGAAATGTTGACTACCTAAGAACCTTGTATTCGCATTAAACCTGCTGTCGCTGTCACGAACTTGGGAGCTGACTATGACACGCACATGAGCATGAAGCATCCTGTTGATGTTGTTTGCATGAAGTGTAACTTCCACCTGAGACGTATCAACTCCACCAGGGCCGAAGCGTTCCATATTTAGATTACCGCAGTTCCATGCTGCTGGACCTCTTTGAATACCACTTGGCATGCATCCAGAAGATATGCAATAGGACAGCTCGCCTGGTTGGTTGTCCTCACACCTATACACACACACGCACGCACACGCACGCACGCGCACACACGCGCGCGCGCACACGCAAATACACACAACAACACGCACGTACACGCGCAGGCATAGACACACACACAAATATATATATATATATATATATATATATATATATACATATATATAATAAAGCAGTCTTATGAAAAACACATCTTAATGTTTAATATATGCCCGACAACAAAATCATAAAAACTAAACACACTATTGTGTAAAAATTAATGTTAAGATGAAATGAAATAAAAGTTGATATGTTGTTTTAGTCAAAACAACGTTACCAAAGTATAATAATGTGTTATCCTCATTATACTATTACACTTCAGTGCTTAAACTCCGTTAATAAATGCCTACAGGAGGAATATTATAAGAGACCGATGATACCACGCAAAACACATTTCCAACGTCACCACGCGAAACGCATAGCTAAGATTGGCTTATTCTACGCAACACCACATTGGCATGCGCTACGTTATGCACCAATAAAGCACTCGTTTAACATAAATTTCCACAATAAATTATAAGCAACATTGCCAAATTCATTATCGTGCGGTATCTACAGAACACCCTGATAATAATTTCTCAAAATAGTTTCAAGAATAATGTCTCTAAAATATTAAACTTATATTTAAATCCAAAATATGTCACAGTTATAATGGTTTTGTATACACGTGTCGATCTCAGGGTTTTACTGTTAGGTAACATTAGTGTGTTATTTCATGTCAAGACAAACTGATATCGTATTATATCAAATACATATTACTAATGTATATATGTGACTGAGTAATTTGCCATTAAAAGGCTTTTGCGTTGTATCGCATTTTCTTACCATTTTAATTTTTTTGGTGAAAGATCTTGGCAAAATTTGACTGGGATTACGCATAAATACTTCAAACATACATGCATGTAATCTATGTTAAGGCGTGCATATAATATTTCATATTGGAATAAAACTTGTTTTTTTTTTCGATTAAAGCACAGGGAAAGTTTTTGTGGTATCGGTTAAATAGTATTTAAACGAAAATAATTGTCAACAATTAGTCATCCACGTTAACGCAACCATTTTTACACATTGTTTGCCCACATTTAGTACACATCGTATGGCGTATTAATTGTGCGTTCCTTTGAATTATATATATATATATATATCACTTCTCACAAACGGTCGACATTTGATAACCCGGACTATATCCTTGTCATACTTCACTTAATCATTTTAATTCTGGTCCCAATGGATAGAGCTCATTAAGGTCTTTCACGGGACCCCCGTCTTTTTTGAGGTAATTTACAGATTTTTCATCTTTATAAAATTCTGGTAAGTGCAAACAAACCTAGATGTGTCCATTTTATGTTTACTATAAATGCTCCATATCTTCAGTATCCCTCAGGCCACAATATACATTCTTACTAGCATTCACCTTTTCACAGGCTCGGTAAAAGCCATTGTGTAATTTTGTGTTACCATTAGTATGCATTTTTGAGAGCACTCGTAACTGAAACATTTTCATGTTCCGTCTTAGTAGCATCCCGGTCCTTTATATGTCCTATTTATGAATATGTCATAATCAATTATGTAATGAAAGGCATGAATTGTGTAGTTTTGGGGTTACCGTTGGTATCACTGTCCCCATGTACTGCACTTGATTCCCTGGTATTTAGTGGAAGATATTTAAGTGAAATATCATTGCTATGTCAAGCTGTACATATGAGGTACACATATAATTATTCAAGCTTCTATTCCTGCCCTGGACACCTTTTTATCACCGTTGTTACCGTTGGTATACAGTTGCCGTTAGTATGCACAACCCAGGCAAACCTGTGCTGCCATCTACAGTTTCAAAAAGCAAACATTGCCGAATAGCGGCAAGCAGAGACACTACCGAGGATACAAGAAGACTTTTCTCAAACAAGATGAGTACATTTCTTCGTTTTTTTCGTCATCAAAGCTTTTTAACCTCGATACACGTGTCAGATACATTTATAAGAACACATGGAATCGACAGGTTTAGCATTGATAAACGAGCGCAATTTCCACTTGATTCGTTCAAAAGACGATTGAATGACAATAGGGGTGTTCTTGAACAGAATTGGAGCAAAACTGATAGCAAATGTGTTTTGCATACGAACGGTAACGGTATACCAACGGTAACAGATTTTTTTTATAATGCCGTAATGAACTAAAACTGGGTATTTCCTATCAAATCTGTTATTCTTACCGCTGGTACATCATCTGTAGTTGTTGTTCTTCGATTTTAGAGTAAATAATCATGCTAGCTACATGTAATATAAGATGGGGCCCTCTTAAAAAAACTATGATGTCAGCTGTGATCCAAACTCCAGCCCCTTTTCTCATTTTATTCGATGTCATATGCATAGATTACAGCCTCTTTATTGACATATATTTGTATTTATTGAGATAGATGATAATAATTGTGAAAATGATGTTGCATACTAACGGTAACGCGCATACCAACTGTAATTAATTATTGTTTTTCTATGGGATAAGGTGCTGAAGCTTAGTATTATATATGGATTTTTTTATTTTAACGGCTGGTGTATTATCTTGAGGTGATGTTCTCAACCTCTACAGTCCTAAAACATGCTAGCTGTATGTAATACATTATAGGGGCCTATCATAAACAAATAGTTGATGTCAGCTGTAATAAAAAATCCTGTCTATTTAGAATTTGTGTTTTTATACGCTTAGATTACGGCTGCATATTCACTTAATATTGTTATTAAAGGGAATAAAAACATATATTGCTCGAATTCATGTTATATTACATCGTGCTATCTATTTCCACGTCCACCAAGCCAAACAAATCAAAAATATTAAATAAATTAGAAATTCCACATTTTATGGTGTGCATCCGGACATTTTCGAATATGCATATTTTTGGCGCGCTTTTTGGGATGCCGAGATGTGACGTCACTTATGACTCAAACTCAGCATCAGGCTGACCCTTTCCATGCATTCAGAGCTTGTTTACAAGTATAGCTTTTGGGTCGAAATGAGCGTCAGAACGAGTTATTGTGCAATATTCCGACGTAATACAAACACTAGTCATCATAGAGGAACAAGCAGTTATCTTACGGTTCCACATGAATCGAATTTTATTCAAAACAACGAATGCGAATGAGCCTACAAGTCGACTAGGTTTCGCTGAGCTTGGGCTCGTTTTCAGAATAATTATATCGAATGCAACCAACGGGATATAATCTACACCAATAAACATACATAGCAAACATATATTGTATCCAGCTACATAAAGTAACGTGAATAATATCATAATATCACTAGAATATCGATATATGACGGAGTTGTACAATTTATCATAACAACTTAAATCAGTCAGACAGTTTCCGTTGGTCCCGCTAGCTCAATGGGTAGGCGCGTTGGTTACTTGTCGTCCATTTTACAATCAGGCGACGCCGGTTCAATACTAACAGCATGCAAACCTTTGATTTTCTATACACTTTTTTTGTTTATGTTTTCACGAAGTAATATAAACAAAATCATGTTATACTATAATGCACTGTTTGTAAATAATTTTTATTTTTGTAGTAACTATTTATTCGCCACAAAAATGAAAATATGGTCATTATATAACGATGTTTCTAAATTTTATTTATCCAAAGAAATATAATGTAATGGATATATAATTTATTAATTGTATATATATTGTACGGTAATATAGATTGAGATCTGTCTGGCAAAGTGCTTCCCAGGTCTAGCCAGGCCTTGCCAGACATGCCGAACGACGAGATCAACACCAAGCTCTGTTCACTCCCAAGTCAAGTCAGCTTCCGGAAGTGGGAGAATGTGAAAATCACCTTTAACGAAAGGTGATTATGAAGATGCAGTTTGTAAAGAAGACCGGGACCCGCGAGAAGTTCTCAGCTGAGGTCCGTCAGTAACTGAAAGAATTTCGCCCCCATACCTCCAGGATCGGGGAGATCTATGGCCAACTCCGACTTCTGAAGGAACAGCTGAAGGAAGGGAAGGAGGTTATGATCCATTTGGATGTCAACGAGAACTGGACAACAAAAATACCAGGATGAGATCAGTGCCTGCGACTATAACAACAAGCAGTTCACAGTACATCCTATGGTCATCTACAGCCGCACAGAAGAAGGCCTACAACATCAAAATTACGTTGGACTCGCCGATGACACCAGCCACACGACGCCAACGATACTGGCATTCATAAATGCGGTGATGTCCTACTTAAAAGCGTCCATGCCAGCTCTCGAGATGGTTAATTTCGTTAGTGACTCGCCTAGCTCGCAGTACCGGAATCGGACGATTGTCGCCATCGTCGCCCATTTCCGTATTGTGTTTCGGGTCCATGGGAGCTGGACCTGGCTGGAAGCTGGCCACGGCAAAGGACCGTGCGACGGTCTTGGCGGCGGTGTGAAGAAGGCTGGAGACAACACCTTCAAAGCAGGACGCAGCATCATCCGCGACATTTCCGAGCTAGCGGAAGCCCTTCGCCAGGTGCCTGTGAAGACAGAGCTGTTGGAAGTGTCGCTGGATCGTATCGCCCTGAAGAAGAAGGAGATAGAAAGGTGGAAAGTGCCAAAGGCATCACGCATAATGGCTGCACATGCCATTTGTGGAGTGGGCGATCCATTGCCTTCAAGGAAGACCTCGTAGCACCAAATGTCCTTGCAGTTGAACTACCAGCGGTCCCAGGTGTCCAAGCGTCAGAGGCCTCGGCTGCAGTGGAACCAGCAGTGGTCCCAGGTGTCCAAGAGTCAGAAGCCCCGGCTGCAGTCGAACCACTAGCGGTCCCAGCTGTTCAAAATCCAGATGCCCCAGCTGCAGTCGAACCACCAGCAGCCCCATCAGATGTCATCGAAGTGGGGTGTTTGGTAGCCGTGCGCTACGGGCGCCGGTGAAATCCGTAGAGGGAGATCTGTATGAACTATCGTACCATGCCGGAAAAAATGGAAATGAGGAATGCGAGATGAAGGCCACGCCGAGAAGAGCCTAATCATAATGAAGCTTGGAGAGCTGGAAGCTGTTGGCAAGATGTACCAGCTGTCGCCGGAGGACCAAGCTCGCATTAAGAAGCTCTTGCAAACTAAGAAACTATGATATATTTGGTCATAAGAGAGATTTTCCAATCAGGAGATATTTAGAGATTTTATGGACACAAATTTTTCAGAATATGGAAGTATAAGCCTGTATTTGTATAATTTGGTTACGATTAGTATACACGTTACCGTTAGTATGCAATTGTTTCTTGATTTAATATTTGACTCCGATGTATAAAACTGAAACTTGCATTGTAAGTGTCGGGAACAATGCCCCAGTAGTGGCTGTACTTTAAATTACTTTAAGAACTCGGTCAGTCCAGGAGGGGATTCAGTTTTCATGTGAGGGAAAAAGGATGACAAATTAAAACTATAGAAACTGATATATTTTTTGTTTTTAGTGGCAAAGACCATGCCATTTAGTAGCACTGGCATAGGGTGAACATTGGAAAACGTGTACAAGTGGTGGCAAGTACCCAGATTTAAAGATTAGTTAATTATGTGTAACTTTGATATGACCGTTACCGTTAGTATACATGTTACCGTTAGTATGCGAAGCATTTTCCCCATAGAATATGTAAACCAAAGTATTAGGTGGCACTTTTTCCATGATGATACAATTCTTGGGTACTAGAGGAATCGATTTATGATCAAAACAAGAGTTATTAAAAAAAATTGAGTGGAATGAAGACCAGCTTTGTGTATATATCATGAACAGAATAATAAAAGGACATAGACAAAAATGTAAGTGTTGTGTATTTAATGTGTTTTATTTTCAACTAGACATACAGATTACTGAACATTCTTCAGGATAGTTCGTTTTCAAATTAGAAACTTTCATTTTTCATATCCAAGAATCATGTTAAATTACTTGGTAGAGGCTTTCGTTGACGTGTCACGCCGACTTCATCAGTACCTATGACGCTGAATGACGTCATCGTACACGTGAGGCAGTTCGTAATTGCCCTCGTCTCTGTTGATGGGTGTTTTGGTTTTTCTGATCCAGATGGCTTCTTTGATATACCGAATTCTTCTGTTGGTTTCTTTGTCTACAATTTTCACTCCCTCCCAGTCTATGATATGGTTTTCAATTGTCGTATGGTCTGTAAGGGCGGATTTATTGATGGTAGACATCAATCTTTTTTTCCCGCTCCTTGTGTATTTCTCATTTTTCGTGTTGTCTACGTCCTTTCTGTGTTCCTCCAGTCTTGTTTTGAGTAGTCTTCCTGTCTTCCCAATGTATTCCCCACCACAATTCTTGCACGGTATTTGGTACACCAGTTCGCCCTGTTCTTCTAGTTGTACTTTGTCCTTGGGATGTACCAACAGGTGCCTGAGGGTGGTGTGGGGACGCATGGCCGTTGCTACTCCATACTTTTTCAGTACTCGATGTACTCTCTCTGAGACCCCCTCTATGTATGGAATGACTACTTGGCTCCGATAGTTTTTGTCCTTAGTCTTTTTGTTGGTCTTTTTCCTCTTACTGCTATCTGTCACCTTTTTCAAGGCCCACGACGGATAGCCACATACTCTTAGAGCTCCTCTCAGGTGTTCCATCTCTTCTTTCTTGTCCCCCTCCTCCGAAGTTATTGTCTCACACCTGTTCATAAGGGTTCTGACAACTCCCAACTTCTGATGTTTGGGGTGGTGGGATGCAAAATTCAGGTATTGGTCAGTGTGCGTCTTCTTCCTGTACACTGTGGACTTCACACTGCCATCTTCCTTTCTGGTGAACTTTGCATCCAAGAAGGGCATGCTGTTGTTCTCTTCGTCTTCCCGCGTGAAAATGATGCTACCTGTGGGGTCTACAGTGTTCATGTGTTGTTGTAATTTCTTTGCCTTTCCTGTGTGTACCAGGCAAATTACATCGTCCACATATCGCTTCCAGTTTCTCGGTTGGCAATCGACTGGTGCTGTGGCTATGATTTTCTGCTCCAGGTCCTCCATGTACAGGTTCACAACAATGGGGGACACTGGACTGCCCATGGCTACCCCAAACTTCTGTTGGTAAATTTCTCCTCCAAATCTGAAGTATGTCGTCTCCAAGACAAATTTCAACAACTCCATGATGTCGTCTACGTTTATATTTGTTCTCTTCTTTAGTGTCTTGTCATTCTCTAGTCTTTTTCTGATGACTTTGCAAGCTTCTCTGATTGGGGTCTTCGTGAACAGTGACACAACGTCATATGACACAAATGATTCTCCTTCTTCCATTCTCAGCTTTGTCATTTCTTTCACCAGACAACACGAAAAATGAGAAATACACAAGGAGCGGGAAAAAAAGATTGATGTCTACCATCAATAAATCCGCCCTTACAGACCATACGACAACTGAAAACCATATCATAGACTGGGAGGGAGTGAAAATTGTAGACAAAGAAACCAACAGAAGAATTCGGCATATCAAAGAAGCCATCTGGATCAGAAAAACCCAAACACCCATCAACAGAGACGAGGGCAATTACGAACTGCCTCACGTGTACGATGACGTCATTCAGCGTCATAGGTACTGATGAAGTCGGCGTGACACGTCAACGAAAGCCTCTACCAGGTAATTTAACATGATTCTTGGATATGAAAAATGAAAGTTTCTAATTAGACATACAGAGATATCGCAGGGAAGAATGGCAAAGCTTACAATAACTGTCTATTGATTGTTTCACCAGTCACTGTAAAAAGTCTGATTTTTTTTTAATTCAGTGTACCGTTACCGTTAGTATACATTATTTTAACGATCATATCAAAGAGACAAAGCCAGGTGAAGGTATAATTTTTTTCCTACATAGTCGCCAAGGTCTTGACAACAGTACATGATATTGGAATTATACCTAGCCAATTCTCAATTATCTTGGCAGCATGTGATACAAGGTCATAGTAAAGAAATAATACTTTAAAAAGTTTCAATATAGTAGAACAACTAGTTTCAATAGAGTAGAACAAATACTAAAATATGTCCTGTGCTGATGTTAAGCAGTTAAGTCTTCCACAATATATTGCCCATGGACTGAAACCTGCAAATAAACTTAGAAATAATATATAAATTAACCACACATACTAAAATCAATTGTATACCAACGGTAACAACGAATCAGGACATTCAGAAACAAGTAGACATAACTATGAAAGTTACAGAGATTAGTGTTCCCAACTTGGTGCGAGTTTACCTCAATATGTATTCTATAAAATATAAAAAGTACACCCATGTGGATTGATTGTTTTACCCGTTTTTTGGATCATTTGTCGACCACTTGTGAGAAGTGATCATTATATATATATATACATACATAAATACATACACACACATATACATTATATATACTGCGCCTAAATCATTTGAAACCAAGCTCTAAGGCGCAACAAAACAAAAGGATTGGTCAATCTCAAAATCCGTAAGCAGTATTCCAGTTGTCTACAGATGGGTCAAGGCGCTAGGCCCAGGGAGCTATGGTGGATAAACAAGGTTGTAAAGATACGTTTTTAAATGACGAGGTAATTTTATAATATTTTCAACTGATCTAACACTAAGAGGGAACATATTCCAAAGAGTTGGTGCAGCAACAGAAAAACCCATTGATCCAATGTTAATGTTGACTCTAGGAACAAAAAGTAGGTCAGAACTAGATGATCGAAGCTCAACAGGTTTTCTTACAGGAGCAAGCAGTGAGTACAAATAAGATAGTTGCTTACTGGTCAGTGCCTGGCATGTAATGGTACAGATCTTAAATAGTATATGATATTGTACAGGAAGCCAGTGCAAAGACTTCAAAAGTGGTACAGAGGGATAAAACGAGGATATCTTGTAACTACCCTTGCCAGATAATTTTGGACACGTTGAAGTTTTGTAATATCCTTGCTAGCAATATTATAAAAGAGGGAATTGCAATAGTCAAGTCTGCTGTTAACGGGCGCTTTTACAATAGTCTTAACAACAGAAAATGACATACCAGCGAATACGGCTAGGAATATGATAAAAACAGCAGTTACTGTATATATATATATTTGTATTGTTGGCGTAATATATATATATATATTTATATATACATATATATATATTTACATATATATATATATATATATATATATATCACGCCAGTACTAGTGTACCTGCATTGATTTTGTGATTATCTTTTTATTTGTGGACCCATTGATTAAGCAAAGAATTTATATTATTATTATTACTAGTAATTACTAATATTTTAATATTATTATTATTATACAATTTTCACATAAATGATTACTGATACTTTTGGAATCTCCATTTTGCAATAATAGTAGTCGATATCCAAAAAATTAACACAGATAGTTAAACACGGACAGTGGCCTAATTCAATTTCAGCTGGATTCAATTCTGAAAGACTTGTACGTACAGTAGTAGTCGCCATCGATTGCGTAAAGGGTGAGTCGATCTATTCTGTACAGTTCCCCCAGGTCAATAACCCAACTATGTGCGTACTGTCCAACAGCTTGACTAAACGCGCATTCCTCGGATTCAATTTGTGGCCCCAGAAGGCCGTCCACTGATCTCTCGTAAACGTACCGTCGTGCAAACTGCCCAAAACCTATGTGTCCTGGTTTGTGGTAAGCAATGTTACCTGAAACATTAAGGCGAGGCTGAACGTTTGGGTGAATATATTTTACATTGCCGGACATTATACATTTTCTCTGCGCACAAAACATTAATTAACTGACCTCGCGTGAAATAGTTATGAAAATGACATTCCTCGTTAGTTGTATAGTATGTCAATTTCGTGAGAGGTAGGATTTGGAAGGAAGGAAGGGAGGAAATGTTCCTATGTTAAAATATAGGGAGCAAGTTTTAGGTGAAAAGGGAAATTATCCCATATTAAAAGATAGGCAGCAAGGTAGAGAGCTCCTTTGAGAGCTACTTTGAAAGGAAATTTTCCCATGTGAAAACATAGGCAGCAAGATAGAGAGCTCTTTTGAGACCTACTTTGCGAACTACTTTGAGGACTACTTTGAAAAGGAAATATTCTCATTTTAAAAGATAGGCAGCAAGATAGAGAGCGTTTTTGATAGCTAATTTGAGAGCTATTTTGTTTCTACTTTCAGTAAAAACAAATACCAGAACTACTTTCCCATGTTAAAAAACAGGCAGCAAGCTAGAGAGGTCCTTTGAGAGCTACTTTGAGACCTTCGAAGCAACGTAGAATGATGTCCTAGGGTAGAAAGTAGAGACCTCTTTTGAGAACCTCCAACGTACAATGCTGTGTACCTATGTTAAAAGATATGCAACAAGCTAGAGAGATCTTCTGAAATCCATGAGACTGTGTGCACAACCTTATAGTCTTTGTACACTAACCACACACGACACTGGGACATATTAAACAAAAAATCAAGGACTCTCTACCCTTTAACATGTATCAATGCTATAGGCTTTACATACCACACTTGCACTTACCTCAGTTGGTCGCCTGGTTGCAAACTGGTTTGAACTGATATTCTGGTAACGAGAATGTATTACATGGTAAACACAACGTACAACCGTCGGGTAGTCAACCGGTGGTATGAGACGGTAGCAGTCTCTTAAATAATTAAGGTGAATCTAAAACAAGGTGTTACGATAGATAATTTGTCATTAAACGTACCCTATATATTAATCAAACTTACGTATAGGTTACAGTCATCATAAAATCGGAAATTCTCTGTTAAATCAGTAAAACTGGCGGCTATCTGCGTAGGTGTACTGTGTTTGATTAGTTATTCGTTATATGGATTTCCTTAACAATCACATATCTTAACATATGTTACACTATTTCACCAAAGTTCTAATGAAGTATATGGCGAACTTTCATTAATATTGAAGAAAACAACAATATCATATGTCAACCCGTCTTCACAGCACAATGTTAGCGTGATGTGCGAAGCACTATTATATATGGAATCCGTAGTCTGAGCTATAACGTGTGTTGTTTGTGCATATTCCTCAGACTGTCTTTACGCGTCGGTTTAAATTATATACCGGTGTCAACAGTAAACTCCATTCATTACCGCACACGTAGCATGCATAATACAGCAGTACCTTCTGACGCTTGGTCAGCCATTCATAATCGCACAAAAGGTGTCGAAATTTTATTTCTTAATTAAGAAACAAGTACTCGTCTATGTAGGTCACAGCCTCATTTTTTCTGTCAAACTAGCAGGCATTCGGAACTTGCGCGTATGTATATAGTCTCATCAATAACGTTATTAATAGGTACGCGTGGTAAATCGGTACGCGTGGAAGTAATTTGGTCAAACTAGATTTAACAAGATTTAACAAGATTGCCATCCAGAAAATTACTATGGATGGCAGGTGGACAAGGAAGCCTTTTGGCTTATCGAGAGTCCAATACTTTTTATCTACATGTATCCCGCCTTTTTTAGGTGTGTGTCGATTTTATTTTTAAACATATTCACGCTACTAGCACCAACACAATCAGGAGATAATCTGTTCCATTCATTTACAGTCCTTTGTGAGAATGAGAACTTTCTTATATCTAATCTACACTGCTCCTTTACTAATGTAGCTTCATGTCCTCTGGTCCTTCTATCTTTCTTAACTGAGAAAAAAATGTTTCTATCAATATTTTCATAACCATTCAATATTTTAAACACTTCTATGTGATCTCCTCTCAATCTCCTGGTCTCTAGTGTTGTTAAACCACATTCTTTTAGGTGTATTTCGTAACTAAGATCCCTCAGATTTGGTATCATTTTAGTCGCTCTCCTCTGTACTCTTTCTAGCATATCTATGTCCTTCTTGCGATATGGCCTCCATGCTTGTATACAATATTCTAAATGAGGCCTCACTATTGTTTTGTACAGCGGTACTATTAATTCTTTTTTCTTATACGCTATATTTCGCCTAATTAATCCAAGGATTTGATTTCCCTTTGACGCTGCAATTCCGCACTGCTCTGAAACCTTCATATCAGCACTAATGGTTAACCCCAAGTCCTTTTCTTTTACAGTAGTACTTAGAACAGTACCCCCCATTTTATATTTTACCTCTTCATTCCCATGACCTGTGTGGAGGCATTTACATTTCCCAAAATTGAACAGCATTTGCCACTTTTCAGACCATTTGATCAACCTATCAAGATCATCTTGTAAATGCTGTCTGTCTCCATCACTTTTAATCCTTCTAAACACTTTTGTATCATCCGCAAATTTTAACACCTTGCTTGTTATATCATCGTCCAAATCGTTGATATATATTAAGAATAATATAGGTCCTAGTACTGATCCCTGTGGTACCCCACTCAATACCGATTTCCAGTTTGAAGCCTCCCCATCAACTACTACACGTTGTCTTCTGTCATTCAGCCATTTTTCTATCCAGTTTATTATACCATTTCCTATGCCATGGGCCTTTAGCTTAAGGAGTAATCTTTGATGTGGTACTTTGTCGAAAGCTTTTTGAAAATCTAAATAGATGATATCTACTGGTGATCCCTCATCTACCCACCTAGTGATGTCTTCCAAAAAACATAACATATTTGTTAAGCATGACCTCGCTTTTAAAAACCCATGTTGAGATGGGTTTATCAAGTTATGTTTAACAAGAAAATCCACCATGTGATCTTTAATTAGTCTTTCTAATAATTTGCAAATCACTGATGTTAAACTCACTGGTCTATAGTTCTCTGACTTGTTTCTCGAACCTTTTTTAAATAACGGTATAATGTTTGCCTCTTTCCATTCTAAAGGAACCACTCCCTCTTCTAATGACAAATTGAAAACTGTTGAAAGCGGTACGCTAATTTGTTCTACAATTTCCAATAGTAGTTTGGGCGGAATCCCGTCCACTCCAGGTGATTTATTATCCTTCATAGCCCTTATTTTCTTAGCTACCATTTCCGAGGTTACAACTAACTGTCCTAAATAGTCTGAATCTGCCCCCTTGAACTTAGCCTCTGGTACGGGCAGTGAACTAATATCTTCCCTGGTAAACACTGAACTAAAATACTCATTCAGGTCTTCTGCCATTAAGAATCCCTCTGATATTGTATTTCCAGCACTATCTTCTAGAGGACCGACCTTATCCTGAACTTTCTGTTTGCTTCGAATATACGCATAAAAGCTGGCATTCGAAACTTGCGCGTGTATATAGTCTCATCAATTACGTTATTAAATGGTCACGCGTGGTAAATTGGTACGTGTGGTATATCTTGTCTATCATAATAACATATATAGTGTTTCTTATAACAACACTTACTATTCTAGAAATATGGCGGGAATTCGGCAAACAAATGGTGGGAAATCCTTTTTAATGTAACCTAGTGCCGTGTGCAAACATTTCTATTATGCTTGTATGAACTTGATCTCGACGTATTGTCTGGTAACGTGTTCGACGATAATTGTTTGATAGGTACATGATCACGTGATTCTCAGAAACTTGCGCGTGTGTATATAGTCTCATCAATTACGTCATCAGATAGACATGCGTGGTAAATCGGTACAATACTTACTATTATAGAAATATACCAGTAATTCGGCGAAAATGGCGGGAATTCAGCGAGAAATGGTGGGAATTTTGTTTTAATGTAACCTAGTGTCGTGTGCAGACATTTCTGTTATGCAAGTTTGAACTTGACCTCGACGTACAATATGATTGTAACTACACCTCTTCTCGTTTTCTTGATGTAACGTAAGTGCCATTAATAGTAACACGGTCCTCGAAACTGGTTCAACTTGAATACATATATAAGTATATACATATATAAGTCCTGTGCTACAGCCATCCTGGTAGACATTCGTACCACTGCAGTGTAATGGCAACGTCGTGCTGAAGATACCCTACTACTGTTCTCTTGCAGCCCTCTGACGTATAAGCTGAGTTTTACGTTATTCGGTAGCGCCCCTAGTTAGAATTTTTATATTTCAATACCACGACAGTACTATTATTAACGTCAAGCTAAAAACACCCAACTACTACACTGCTGCAGCCTTCAAAGAAATTGACGAAGATCATCCGTCTGACAAGCGAGCAGTCCTGCCTTCAACCCTGTACTCACCAGAACCGGAACCCCAACTTGAACCAGAGGTCGACGTGAAACCGAAATGCATTGAATTTTCTGGAGCCGACTCTCTCTTATCCTCTCTTAGCAGGTACTGACTATCGATGTCGTGCCAGTGTAGTGCATTGCCGAGGTGACATCTTAGAATTTGAGCGTATGTATGCGTCAACGTCGTAATGTCTTGCCAGTTTAGTAAATTACCAAGGTAACTTCGTAAAAATGTAGCTGACCAAAGCTATTGACTTCTACAAGTTCCTTAATTTAACTCGAATATGTTGTAAATTCATGCCAGTGTAGTGCATCGCCAAGGTCAAATTTACCAAATAGATAGACAGGTAAAAATGAACAAATTGAGCAAGATAGACAGTTAAAATTGAACAAATTCAGCAAGATAGACAGGAAAAGATGAACAAATTCAGGAAGACACACATGTAAAATTGAACAAATTGATCAAGATAGACAGGTGAATTTAAGGAATTTCAGCCAATTCAGCAAGATAAACAAGTAAAATTCAATTCAATTCAAAACTGGCAGGAATATACGACGCCCTCGCGTTAAAGTAAGAAACTTGTACAAGTATATAGAGTTCGTCAGGTAATTTGTTTACGAAGTTACGTATATTGTTCAAAAGTAAACAACGAAATGAACAGCCATATGAATTTTATGCACTAAAATACGTCCAATGGGCAAACATGTTACTTGTACGAACTGGTCACCGACAAACTGACATATAAAATCACTAGGCGTTTCTTGTTACCTGTATAACGAGCTGTATTTGCTGAATTTGTTCAATTTTGTCAGTCTATCTTGATAAATTTGCAGAATGAGTTCAATTAATTTTACCTGTCCATCTTGTTGAATTTGCTGAATTTGTTAAATTTTACTAATCTATTTTGTTGAATTTGCTGAATTTCCTTAATTTTACCTGACTATCTTGCTGAATTTGCTGAAATTCTTTAAATTTACCTGTCTGTCTTGATGAATTTACTCAATTTGTTCAATTTTACCTGTTCTTCTTGTAGAATTTGCTGGATTTCCTTAATTTTACCGGTCCATTTTGGTGAATTTCCTTAAATTTATCTGTGTATCTTGCTGAATTAGTTCAATTTGATCTGTCTTTCTTATCGAATTTGGTGAATTTTACAGTGTATATTGCTGAATTTGGTGATTTACTGAATTTTACTGTCTATTTTGCTAAGTTTGTTAAATTTTACCTGTCTTGTTGAAGTTACTGAATTTTAACTCGGTGATGTACTAAGCTGGCAAGAATGTTCACGAGTTCATACGCCAAAATTCTAAGAAATTACTTCGGTAATGCACTACACTGGCATACTTTTTACGAAGTTACATCGGTAATGCGCTACACTGGCACGACAGCGATAGTCAGTACCTACTAAAAGAGGACAAGGCAGAGTCGGCTCCAGAAAATTGACACGCAACAAGCAAGGTTACATTAAAAAAATCCCACAATTTGTTGCTGAATTCCCGCCATTTTCACCGAATTAATGGTATATTTCTAGAATAGTAAGTGTTGTTATACTAAAGCGCTCTATTATGATAGAAAATAAATATCTACCACACGTACCGATTTACCACGCATGTCTATTTAATGACGTAATTGATGAGACTATATACACACGCGCAAGTTTTGAATGCTTGATAGTTTTAACAAATTACTTCCACGGGTACATATTAATAACGTCATTGACGAATGCCTGCTAGTTAGACCGACAAAATAAAGCTGTGACCTACATAGACGACTAATTGTGCCTTAATTAAGAAATAAAATTTCGACATCGTTTGTGCTTTTATGAATGGATGACAAAGCTATATACTTCATTAGAACGTTAATCAAATTGCGTAACATACGTTAAGAAACGTGATTGTTAAGGAAATCCATATAACGAATAACTAATCATACATAATACACCTATGCAGATAGCCGCCAGTTTGATTGATTTAGCAGATAACTTCCGACTTTATCATTATTGTTACCTATACGTACGTTTTAGAAATATATAGGGTATGTCATAATGTAGGCCAATGGGTTGGTATACAACCCATCAGATATACACCACTTCGTTTATTTAATAATCCTTCATTAATGACAGCTTTTCTATCGTAACACCATATTTTAGATTCGCCTTCATCACTTAAGGGACCGCGACCTTCTCATATTACCGGTAGACAACGGTACGGTTATACGTCGTGATTACAATGTAATACATCCTCGTTAAATTGTAGGTTCTAAACATTTTTAGACTTGGACAGCGAATACCATTTTAAGCGAGTTTGCAACCAGGCGACCAATTGAGATAAGTGTAAGCCTTGTAAGTCAATCCTATAGCATTGATACATGTTAAAGTATAGGGAGACCTTGACTTTTTAAATAAATATGTCCAAGTGTGGTGTGTAGCAGCTTTAAATGCTGATCGGTCTTCAGTATGCGAAAACTACAGGTTGTGCATATAGATTGATGGATTTCAAAACAGCTCTCTAGCGTGTTGCCTATCTTTTAACATAGGTACAAATCATGGTATGTTGGAGGTTCTCAAAAAAGCTTTCTACTTTCCACCCTAGGAAATGGTGTCCCTATCCTTTAACATCAGTACAAATAATTGAACGTTAGATGGTCTCAAAGTAGCTCGCCAAGGACCTCGCAAACAATTTCTCTAACTTGATGCCTATCTTTTTATATGGGAAAGAGTTCTGATATTTATTGTTGCTGAAAAAAGCACCGTATCTCGTAAAGTAGATGTTACAGTAGCTCCAAAAAATATCAAGCTTTATGCCTATCTTTTAACATGGGGAAAGTTTCTTTTCAAAATAGCTCTCAAAGTACCAGTTAGTATACCTCACAAAATGGGGTCTCTACCTTGCTGCCTTCCTTTTAACATAGGAACATTTTCTTTTCACCAAAAAATTTGTTCCCTATCTTTTAACATGGGGAAATTTCCTTCCTTCCAAATATTACCTGTCATGAAAGAAACATACTATACTACTCTCGTTTTTCTGAAAAATCCACCGAAATCTGATACCCCTCCATTTCTTCTAATGCATTCTATATTAACACTACCAAATTTTCCAGGTAAAAGTGCTCGAACAGAATTCATACATCACCACAAAATTGACGTAGTGTCTCGTTAAGTAATTGTGGTAAATGCGGGCGGACACTAAATGAGGTCGTAAGACGGTTCCGTTACCTGCAATTATCCTCTTATGCAAGGCACAGTAAATATTAGCAGGGCGTGGCTACCGTGTGAACACGAGGTATCAACCAATATATATCTTTCACATGACATGTTGCCTAGCGCGTAGGCAAACCCCAAGGGGCTAGATCCATCACTTATTTGATTTTGGATCAGTTCTCTGGGCACCAGTTATTAAAATTAACAAGTATTATATTTCGCAGAGCACATTGCAACTATAGTACACTCTCGTTTTCATACACAATGTTGTTTGAAGAAAACTTCATTGTTTTTTTGTTCCACCCACCGGTTTGACAAGCCGGTCCGTGCCATGGGTACTTGGGTGGTCTACCTTGTCCGCAGGGTCCTCTGAGACACGCGCCTGTGTTCTTTTTGCAGCCGTGGATACATAGACAGGGCAAGATGCACGACCCTTGCCTTCCCGGCGATGTGGGGAATATGCACAGGCCTGGTGTACCAATATTAACTGGAAACAAAGAGAAGATGAGGGTTGGTGTCTATTAACTCAACCCATCGTGTATGCAATCAGAGAGCTATAGCAGTAATATGTTGAAATAATTTCAACTCTGGATTACATGGGTGGAAGAGGAAATGTAGTCCCGGTTTCCCATATTAAAATATAGGCAACAAGGTAGAGAGCTCTTTTAAGAGCTCTTTTGAAGAAGAGATTTCCCATGTTAAAAGATAGGCATTAGAGATCTCTTTTTAGAGCTATTTTGAGAGCTACTTTGAAAAAGAAATTTTCCCATGTTAAAAGATAAGCAGCAATGTAAAGAGCTCTTTTGAAACCTTCCAACTTTTGACATGTGTCAATGCCATAATCTTTACATAACACAGTTCCACTTACCTCAGTTGGTCGCCTCATTTGAACTGGTATTCGCTGTGCAATTCTGAACTTGTGTAGAACGTAGAATGTAACGAAAATGTATTACATTGCAATCGCGACAAATAACCATGACTTAATCAACCTGATCGAGCGATTCTGGCGTGCGACGGCCGGGGTCCTTTAAGTAATTATGGCGAATCTAAAATAAGGTGTTACAATAAATAAGCTGTAATTAATGAAGCATTATTAATTAAACGAGGTGATGTCTATCTGACCGGCTATATGAAATGTAGAATACTTATTGGCCTAGGTTATGATGGATCCTATATATTTCTAAAACTTACGTACAGCTTACACTTATTATAAAATCGGAACTCAATGACGTTGTAAAATAGGTAAGCGTAGTAAATCTGTACTCGCGGTAATTAGGTCCAACTAGTAGTAGGACCGTTATCAGGCACTCTGAACTTACGCGCATGTATAGTCTGATTCAATTATGTCATTAAATAGGTAAGCGTGGTAATTAGGTCCAACTGGCAGTAATTCGAACAAACTAGCAGGCATTTGGAACTTACGCGCGAGAATATAGTCTTATTCAATCATGTCATTAAATAAGTACACGTTGTAAAGTGGTACCCGTGGTAATTTGCTCAATCAGGTAATAATTCGGTCAAACTAATAGGCATTTTGAACTTGCGCGCATGTATATCCCAATTTATGAAGTAGCATGTATTGTAACCACACCTCGTTGCGTTTTGTCGATTTGCCGTAAGAGCTATTAATAGTACAGCGTGCCTCGAAACTGCTTCAACTAGAATACATGTTGTTTGGTGACGTATTCGGTGTTGATTGTTTGATAAGTCCACTGCTACGTATTGCTGAAGATACCCTTCTACTGGTCTCTTGCATCCCTGTGGTGTATAAACAGAATACGCCATTATACGCCAGCGTTCCTAGGTAAAGAACAGAATCGCACAATTTCAATACCACGACAGTATTATGGTTAACGTCATGTCGAAAACACCCAACTAGTACACCCCTACGGCTTTCAGCGACAGTGACGAAGATCATCCGTCTGTCAACCAACCAGTCGTACCGTCAACCAACTACTCACCATAACCAAAACCTCAACTTAAACCGGAGGTCGTTTTGAAACCGAAAGGCATAGAATTTTTCTAGGGCCGACTCCCCTTATTAAACTTTTATTCATGCCGGGTCGAAGCATTCGGTCGGGTGTTTAATTCAGTCAAGCATGCCAATCAATACAGAAAGGCATTGTACCACGGCCACGTCGAATGTGCAAAATAACAAAACACAAGCAATTGACAAAATGGAAAAGCAAACATATATGAAGGTCGTAGACGTGTACGGTAAGCAGAAGTATGGGTAAGACAGAGACATTACCGGAAATGAAGTAATTGTCAACATTCCTACCAGGTTCCCCACCTACAACACGCGTTACCAAGACACAAAATACACTGTAGGCCATGAATGGTAGATGCAAATCTTGGGTCTCGCCTATTTCAATCCCTAACTACATAAACGTATTAGCCCTTGTATAAGTATTGCCACGTATCATTTTGAAAATATATTTCTTGAAGAAAAAACATAATTGGCACATTTAAAGCAAAGTTAGTGTGGGTCGAATCCAAATACATGTGGTTAGAAAGGACACGGATTCCCCATAGTGACAATGAACGCCGCTTCAGACGATGCATTATAACTGATGAAGTGATTGTCAGAAATACTAAATAAGACCCTAGCGGCAAACAGGTCGTCGTTCATACCTCCACGGCCTTGTGAGTAACACCCAACCACTACGTTCCTGTGGGCTTCATCGACGAAGACGAACATTGTTGCCGACCGTTCGCGACATCTGTTAACCGACTATTATCATCGTCTGTCAACCGAATACCGTCACCGTCTGTCAACCGAACACCGTCACCGTCTGTCAATCGAACACCGTCACCATCTGTCAGCCCATTATTCCCATCGTCTACTTCAACTTCTACTATCAACATCGCCCCTGCCATCGGCACCGACTCTACACTAATCATAACCGTCGGCACTGACACTAAACAGGACATGATAAACTACGTGGTGTCCATTTTGAAAAATGAGTTCCCACATTACGTGGCAAAAATCATTACACAACGTGTGAAAGCCGATTGTGGTCTATAGGCAGGTACTCGTTCATACAGCTAAGATAGTCGCACTAAAGAATAATGCACAGTACATGGTGCTTTTCAACAACCATCTTGTCAGTACGCAAGTGCTTAATTTAGCCAAACTGACGTATCCGGGTCGCATAAAATACATGCAAGAAGCTTTCAGAGACGCAACATCCATATCACACGGCTATTTGTTCGTCGACCTGTAACAGGCCACACCGTAACACTTGTGCCTGCGAATTAGTATTGCACTGGAAGCAGACAAAATACAGTACGCCTATTTTCTGTATATATAAATAGGAACACACCGTGGCAAGTTTATATATATATATATATATGTGTGTGTGTGTGTGTGTGTGTGTGTGTATAGCGCCCCATGGTGTGTACATTTAGAACTAAAAAAAATACATAAAATGAAATCTTCTTCATAATCAGTTTGATAATGTTTTCAGAACAAACATCGGTGCAGCCATCTCTCATTCCTACTTTCCTGTCGTCTGTTGTACATTTCCGAGGTACCGCCGCCCCCACCACCACCATGAGACAACGGCTAAGACAACGGACAGGAAGACAATCGATGTGACAACAGTGAAACAACGGTAGAGACAACGGACGGGACAATGCATGAACGGACGAGATAAGAGACAAGTGTCGAGACAACGGACGAGATAACAGACGTCAACAGACGACAATAGACGAGTCATCGTACGAGACATCGGATGAGACTACGGACGGTACAACGGCTGAGACAACGGACGGGACAACGCATGAGACAAGGAAGGAGACAACAGACGAGACAACGGACGAGACAACAGGAATAAAACGGACACGACAACGGACGAAAGAGTCGACAAGGGACGAGACAATTGAAGAGACAATGCATAAGACAACGGACAAGACAACAGAAAGACAACGGATGTGACAACGGTGAGACAACAGCTGAGATAAGGGACGGGACAATGGATGAAATAACGAAGAGACAACGTATGAGACAACAGAAAGACAACGGATGTGACAACGGTGAGGCAACGGCTGAGATAACGGACGGGACAACGTATGAGACAACGGACGAGACATCGGATGAGACAATGTATAAGACAACGGGTGAGACAAGGTCAAAGTGTATGTGTCGTATATTCGTGCCAGGGTAGTGCATAAGTAAGTGCGAGGTAACTTCTTAGAATGTTAGCGTATGAACACTAGAACGTCGTATCGGTATTTATAATTTGTTTAAACTTGGTACTTAGGATTTTTTAAAGTCTGTTCTTAGACATTTTTTAAATTGGTACTTAGAATTTTCCAAAGTCGGTACTTAGAATTTTTCAAACTTGGTACTTAGACATTTTTCAAAGTCGGAATTTTTTACGGTGCTTAGAAACGTTTTGGAGTATGGCACTTAGAATTTTTTATCAAAGTCGGAACTTAGAATAGTTTTCAAACTTTGTCCTTAGAAATGTTTTCACACTTTTTACTTAAACAAATTTCAAAGTCGGTACTTATAAAAAAATCAAAACCGGTACTTATACATTTTTAAACTTCGTATTTATAATTTTTTTTAAGTCGGTACTTATAAATTTGTCAAACTTGATACTTAGACTTTTTTTATAAATCGGTACTTACCATTTTTTTAAGCTTGGTACTTTTTTCAAAGTCGGTTCTTATAAATTTGTCAAACTTGATACTTAGACATTTTTCAATGTCGGAAAAATATTTCAAAGTCAGTACTTAGAATTTTTTTAAAGTTAGTACTTTTGAAATTTTTAAAAATCGGTATTTAGACATTTTTCAAATTTGTTAATTATAAATTTGTCAATGTCGAAAAACATTTTCAACGTCGGTACTTAGAAAAAAATTGACACTAGGCACGTAGAATTTTTTGAAAGTCGGTACTTAGAATTTTTTGAAAGTTGGGCCTTATAAATTTTTCAAACTTGATACTTAGAAATGTTCCAAATTCGGTACTTATACACAAATTTCAAAATTTAAACTTAGGCATTTTTCAAAGTCTGTACTTAGAAATGTTTTCAAACTTGGTACTTAGACATTTTTTAAATTCAATACTTACAACAATTTTCAAACTTGGTATTTATAATTTTTTCGGTACTTAGAGTAATTTATACATAGCTAAGGTTAGGGTTAGGGATAAGGTTTAGGTTAAGGCCATAGACTAATAGTTGTTCTTTTATTTTCGTTAACCATTTATTATCTTTTGTTGATTACTCATGTAATAAATTTGATTGTATTATGATTCTTCCTGATAGTCTTGATCGCGGTTCCTATCCTATTGACATGCGTTGTCCTAATTATAAAGAAACTAACTAGACAGACTGACACACGGATTATCTTCGTCAGTGTCGCTGAAGGTCGTAGGAGTGTAGTAGTTGGGTGTTTTCAGCATAACCTTAGCCACAGTACTGTCGTGGCTTTGAAATGATGCAATTTTTCTCTACCTAAGACACTAGCGCATAACATAGTACTCTGTTTATATGGTAGAGGGCTGCAAGAGATTAATAGTATGGTATCGTCAGCATGACGAGCTGGATGCCTGTAACACCGGAATTATATGCGATTTATGAGAATCACGTGTTCATGTACCTATGAAACAATTACCATCGAAGACGATAGCAGACTACATGTATTCTAGTTGAAGTAGTTTCGAGGCAAGCAGTTTTATTAACAGCACTTACGTCACATCGACAAAACGCGACGAGGTTTAATTGCAATACTTTTTATTACATTAATTGGGATTTAATAAACGCGCGAAAGTTCCAAATGCCTGCTAGTTTGACCGATTTATTACCAGTTTGACCTATTTATCACGCGTATCTATGTACCACTTTATTAGATCATTGGATGAGACTATATAAACGCGCAAAAGTTCCAAATGCCTGCTAGTTTGACCGATTTATTACCAGTTTGACCTATTTAACAAGATTGCCACCCAGAGAATTAACTCTAGGTGGCAGGTGAACAAGGAAGCCCTTTGGCTTATCGGGAGTCCGACCCTTTTATCTATGTGTATCCCGCCCGTCTCAGGTATGTGTCGATTTTATTTTTAAACACATTCACGCTACTAGCACCCACACAATCAGCAGTTAATATGTTCTATTCATTTACAGTCCTTTGTGAAAATGAAAACTTTCTTATATCTAATCTACTCTGCTCGTTTGCTAATGTAACTTCATGTCCTCTAGTCCTTCTATCTTTCGGAACTAATTTTTTTTATTTCTATCAATATTTTCATAACCATTCAATATTTTAAACACTTCTATCTGATCTCTCAATCTCCTGGTCTCTAGTGTTGTTAAACCACTTTTTTTAGGTGTATTTCGTAACTAAGATCCCTCAGTTTTGGTATCATTTTAGTTGCTCTCCTGTGCACTCTTTCTAACATATCTATGTCCTTCCTGCGATATGGCCTACACGTTTGAATACAATATTCTAAATAAGGCCTAACTATTGTTTTGTACAGCGGTATTATTAGCTCTTTTTCCTTATACGTTATGTTTCGCCTAATTAATCCAAGGATTTGATTTCCCTTTGAAGCTGCAATTCCGCACTGCTCTGAAACCTTCATATCAGCACTAATGGTTAACCCTAAGTCCTTTTCTTTTACAGTAGTATTTAGTACAGTACCCCCCATTGTATATTCTACCTCTTCGTTCCCATGTCCTGTGTGGAGGCATTTACATTTCCTAAAATTGAACAGCATTTGCCACTTTTGAGACCATTTGATCAACCTGTCAAGATCATCTTGTAAATGCTGTCTATCTCCATCACTTTTAATCCTTCTAAACACTTTTGTATCATCCGCAAATTTCAACACCTTGCTTGTTATTTCATCATCCAAATCGTTGATATATATTTTAAGAATAATATAGGTCCTAATACTGATCCCTGTGGTACCCCACTCAATACCGATTTCCAGTTTGAAGCCTCCCCATCAACTACTACACGTTGTCTTCTGTCAATCAGCCATTGTTCTATCCAGTTTATTATACCATTTCCTGTGCCATGGGCCTTTAGTTTCAACAGTAATCTTTGATGTGGTACTTTGTCGAAAGCTTTTAGAAAATCTAAGGAGACGATATCTACAGGTGATCCCTCATCTACCCACTTAGTGATGACTTCCAAAAAACGTAATATATTTGTTAAGCATGACCTCGCTTTAAAAAAACTATGTTGAGATGGGTTTATCAAGTTTTGTTTAACAAGAAAATCCACCATGTGATCTTTAATTAGTCTTTCTAATAATTTGCAAATCACTGATGTTAAACTCCCTGGTCTATAGTTCTCTGACTTGTTTCTCGAACCTTTTTTAAATAACGGTATTATGTTTGCCTCTTTCCATTCTAAAGGAACCATTCCCTCTTCTAATGACAAATTGAAAACTGTTGAAAGCGGTATGCTAATTTGTTCTACAATGTCCAATAGTAGTTTGGGCGGAATCCCATCCACTCCAGGTGATTTTATATTATTATTTTCTTAGCTAACATTTCCGGGGTTACAATTAATTGTCCTAAATGGTCTGAATCTGCCCCCTTGAACTTAGCCTCTGGTACTGGCAGTGAACTAATATCTTCTCTGGTAAACACTGAACTAAAGTACTCATTGAGGTCTTCTGCCATTAAGAATCCCTCTGATATTATATTTCCAGTACTATCTTCTAGAGGACCGACCTTATCTTGAACTTTCTGTTTGCTTCGAACATAAGCATGAAAACTCTTGCTGTCATGCTTTATATCACTTGCTATCCCTTGTTTTTTGAAGGGTACAAATTTATCGACTATGCACTTAATTTCACTCTTTAATATATTCCAGCATTCTGTTGCTGTCTTATTTTTTAGTGTGTTATTCCAGTCTATCTATGCTAAATATTTCCTCATGTCCTTATACCTTCCTTTGTGGAAATTTCTCTTATACTGCTTTTTACTATTCCTTTCGGATTTTATTTTGATGGTAAAATGTATCTGGTTGTGATCGCTACTCCCCAGTGGCTCACATATCTTGACATTGTCAACTAATTCATTATGTGAGGACAAAACTATGTCTAACACATTCTCACCCCTGGTTGGTTCTAGCACATGTTGAGAAAGGAAAGTATCTTGAACTAAAACTAAAAACTTGTGGTCCTCACTCCCCATACTGTGAAGAGATTTCCATTGTATATGCCCGAGGTTAAAATCCCCCATAATAATACAGTCCCGTTTGCTTACTTCCCTTATAGCGTTTTGTATTTTTTCATTCTCTTCTATGCTTATGTTTGGACTTCGATAAACTAACCCAACTGTTAACGTTGAGTTTCCTGTAACTATGTTACACCAAACAGCTTCTTCGCAATCTGCTTCTCTTTCTAATTTTATTTCATAAGCCTGGATAGATTCTTTATCTATGTACCACATTATTAGATCATTGGATGAGACTGTATACACGCGCGAAAGTTCCAAATGCCTGCTAGTTTGACCAATTTATTACCAGTTTGACCTATTTACCATGCGTATCTATGTACCACTTTATTTGATCATTGGATGAGACTATATACACCCGCGCAAGTTCCAAATGCCTAATAGTTTGACTGAATTACTACCAGTTAGACCAATTTACCACGCATTCCGATTTATTACACGTATCTATATAATGATATCATTGATAGCAGTTGGACCGATTTACGATGCGTATATATTTAATGACGTCATTGATAGTAGTTGGACCGATTTACCAAGCGTACCGATTTAATACGCGTACCTATTTAACGACGTCATTGACCTATGTTATTAAATAAATTGAGACTAAATTATACACGCGCACCAGTTCCGGACGCCTGCTAGTTTGAAAGAATTACTAACAGTTTGACAGCTTTAGCGCGCGTACCTATTTAATAACGTGACTGACCTATATAATTTCATAAATTGGGACTATACACACGCGCGCAAGTTCCAGATGTCTGCAGTTTAGCCGAATTACTAACAGTTGGACCAAATTACCACATGTACCTATTTAATGACGTCATTGAATTAGACTGTATATACATATATATGCGCAAGTTCCGATTGCCTGCTACCAGAATTATTTCCAGTTGGACCTAATTACCACGTGTACCGATTTACTACACGTACCTATTTTACGACATCATTGACATATGTTATTACAGAAATTGGAACTACATACACGTGAGCAAATTCGGAATGCCTGCTAGGTTGAACGAATTACCACGTAGACCTACGCATATAGGCCCCAGTTTTACTGATTTAGCAAAGAAGTTACGATTTTATAATGACTGTAAGCTATACGTAGGTTTTATAAATATATAGGTCCGTCATAACCTAGGCCAATAAGTTGTCCACCTTTTGTATACAACCCGTCAGATAGACACCACCTCGATTAATTATTAACCCTACATTAATGAAAGCTTTTCTATCGTAACATCATTTTAGTTTCTCCTTCATTACTTATGGGTCCTTGACTGTCTCACACAACAATCGCTCGGTCCGGTTGACTAGGACAAGGTTATACGTCGCGATTACAATATAATACATTCTCCTTACATTGCAGGTTCTACACAGGTTCAGACTTGCACAGCCAATTCCAGTTCAAACCAGTTTGCAACCCGGCGACAAATTGAGGTAAGTGGAATTGCCTTATGTAGAGATTATAGTATAGCATTGCCACGTGTTAAAAGTTGGAAGGTCTCAAAAGAGGTTTCAAACGAGCTCTCCACCTTGCTTCCTATCTTTTAACATGGGAAAAGTTCCTCTTCAAAAGAGCTCACAAAAAAGCTTTCTACCTTGTTGCCTATCTTTTAACATGGGAAAATGTCCTCTTCAAAAGAGCTCACAAAAGAGCTTTCTATTATGTTGCCTATATGTTAAGAAGGGAAACGTTTTTTCCCCCACCCATGCAAACCAGAGGTGAAACGATTTCTACCTATGTTCAGTTCATTTCAGTACATCCCGAGACCTGTCGAGTCGTAGAGGAGACATGAGGCACGTAGTCGCAGCGAATGTTGTCCAGCCGGGGCGGTCTAGCGCAAGTCTCAGTAGCGTTTGGACATAAATGTCAGTCGGTCCACTCCCGTATGTTGTCCATCCAGGTCTTCCTTTGCCTGCCTCTCCATCTGTTGCCCTCCAGGGTGCCCTGCATGATTGTCTTGGCAAGGGAGTCGTGGCGTGTGACATAGCCATACCACGCCAACTTTCTCCTCTTCACTGTTGCGAGGAGTGGCTCCTTTGAACTTGCCAGGGCAATGATCCGTGTTTGGATAGAGTCGTTGTTGTTGACTCCAAGAAGATCTATATCGTCTGCAAATCGCAGGTTGCTGACAGGTCTGCCTCCCACAGAGATGGTAATGTTGAAGTTGTGGAGGGCTTATCTCGTGATGTTTTCGAGGTAGATGTTGAAGAGAACTGGCGGCAGCAACCAACCTTGACGGACTCCGACTATGGTCCTGGAGTACTCCCCTTTTTGGTTTTTGAGAAGGACCGCACTGCTGGCGTTGTTATACAGTGCACTGATGACTAGAGTGATGCCTTCTTCAATGTTGAAGCGCCTTAGCACTTGCCACAGAGCTTCGTGCTACACCCTGTCGAAAGTCTTCTTGAAGTGTGTAAAGTTGTGGAGCCGGCTCTTCTTGTGTTGCAGGTGTTTTTCGATCAGGATTCTGCAGTTGCAGAATTGTTCTATGGTAATTCTTCCTGGTGTGAATCCGGCCTACTCTTCTGCTTCTCAACCTATATTACTACTAGCTATCTACGCTGTTCACATATCTATCTTTTACCAGTCGGTGTCATGAGTCTCTGGTGTCCATCATCGTACGCCATGAATATGTCTGTGTTTACAAGTTTATTAGATCATCACATATGTCTATATTATTACTACATAATAATTAAAGCAGTCTACAAATAACCATATTTTACCACGTTATATTGGTCTTGGGTAATGTATGTGTTATCGTCCGGGGACTACTTTTCCTGGTGGCCTATTCATGTAAAATTAGTAATCGATAACAGGCATACTTAGTTGTACATATATCCTAACATGTATAGAACCAAGATGAACTGCTATTTATCATGTGTACCTTTGGCCATTTTTCTTTTTTCCCCGCCGACTCAGGTTTGGTGAAGTTTTTCGCGTTATCATCCGGGGCCCCGTTTTTGTTCTTTTTGAGACAAACATGTGATAACCAGTTGGACATTTTATTAATAGTAAAGAACGTCTCCCTAGCTATCAGAACAATAATTTGGGAAACCCCAAAATATTTTCTCTATATGCTATGGTTTGGGAAAAGCACCAAGTTACCGTCCGATTCTAGTTATCGTCCAATTCGCTAAACGGCAGTTGTGTCTAGAGTGCTTTTGAGGGTTCTCTATCGGCTCCCAACGAAACTACATGACCGGTCACCATCTTGTCACTGTATTCTGCAAAAGATTGCACTAAGTATGCATATTTCCTGATTTATGACTGTTTTGCTGCATGTCAATTTTGCTAGACTATCAATGTGAACGGTAAGAATGATACACATGTCATTTATGTGTGATAATGCTCGAACTTGATGTTAAATGTGCTCCTCGACGACAACCACATGACGCGTCACCTATAATTTGGCTTGTTACATTGTTTCCAGTAAGATAGTGTTTTATAAGGGGGGCACGGTCGATAACGGTGATCCATGGACGGAAGGTATTTCTGCTGGACAGAAACAGTTTCTACCCGGCATAAATGGCAGCAACCATGGAACAGGACTGGGCGGCCCGCCTTGTCGACGTCGCCAGGAAGTGCTGTCATGTCACACCTTTATTGATCAAGCTGCACTGGCTGCCGATAGCAGTTAGAGTAGAATATAATATACTTCTAGTCACGCACCGAGCACTGACTGGCTGTACACCACAGTATATCACCAAATGTTTGAACAGACGTCAGCCAACTCGATTGTTGCGCTCCAATGAACACAATCATTTATGTGTACCACGTGCAGCGCGTCGCTGGGGTGACATATCATTTTGCGTGGCAGCCCCAACACTATGGAACTTGCTGCCGCAAAAGCAGACTGCAATAACAATGACAAACACTGATTTTAATGGTCGCCAATCCTGTTCTTTTATGTCCAGATGTGTAATGTGTGAATAGTTTAACTAGTGCTCACAGTCGGTTTAATAACAAAATGCGTACTTGTTTTTTTAATCCTAAAAAAATATTTGTCGTTACACCGGGTATAGCTGGCGAAAGCCAATTGCGCTGTCGACCTACTGCGCTATTTCGGTCACGTGCTTTACGCGAGATCGGCATCCCACGCATGCGAAAACAATAACAACACACACGTGCTTTGGCGTATCAAGATGAAGATTCCAAAAAGGTTGTACGAAGGTACGTATTACACTATCGCAGTTAGCAACAAGACCGCGTAGCCGTATATTAATTCAACGAGAATTGCAACTTGCGAAAGTGTACACTCGACTCGAGGCTGACTCTCAGACAGTCACCAATGCCATTGGCATTGGCATATATGATATCAGCCAGAGATTCTGTCAGAGACTGAGAGAGTGACAACGTCAATGAGCATAATATTTGATATGTATTGTATTTGGTAACGCAGGATCTTGTTACTAAGCTATGTTATTCCGACAATACATATAGAGAGTAGATGGCGTGAGGTGCGTAACGACAAGAAACATTGCTTTGGCAGCAGGCCCCTGTTGATCGTGCAAGTAACTTAGTCAGAGAGCATCCGTAATTTCGTGCAACAGAACGTCAAACAGGGGAGTATTATATTGGTGATTGTAATTATTAAAACATTGTTTAGTGACTCATATTTTGATATTATTACTGTAGAATATTGTTGATTTGCATTGTATTTTATGCACACTAATAAATTTTTTTATATGACAACCATGATGGTGATTTTCTTCAATATATAAATGTAAACGTGTAAATACATAAAATATCAATACAGCTAGAGTACACCATATATATATATACATATATATATATAAGGATTACACAAGAAAATGCATGCACTTATTTTCATTGTGGTCCTTGATGCCTGGCTATAGTGTATGTAATGCATTAATTGGTATCCTGTGATATCTGACATATGCCAGCTATTATTCTGTATTGACCAATATATGTATATATATTCTCACCACAGCAATATATAAATACATAATACGTCACTTGAATTATTATATTACTAGATGCCACACTGCAACCCATGAATGAGACCGAGAGGAGGCAGAGGAGGGGCTAGAGGTGGTCACCCGGGCCAGGCAGACACAGAGAGGATACATAGTCTGCGGGAGGGCCACATTTGATCAATCCAGGTAATTTCAAATTTATAACAATCAATCACGTATAAGTTATCAACAAATTTTAATGTGCACATTTAAATATACATTTATTTTCATACATATTTTAATAATAACATCTTAGACATGAAAAACTAGGTTGACTTCTGCACTTGTATAGCATATTCCACTAATGTCTGCATGCTGTATCAACCCACCCCGTTGCTCCACCCGGAACAACCCCGGTAAACACTGACTGTTCCTAAGATATCAACATGTATAGATGCAGCTGTAGTAGAACATTTCTTGCTGCCTGTTTTCTTGTGAAATGCTGCAGATCATACATGAAACATTATTTTATATTTACTGATTATGACGATGAACAACTCCATAATTATATACTCCCAACACTACTATGATGCCTGTTTTTTGTTTACTGAATATATGCTTTTCTTTACAGGAGATTGAACTAGTGTGCTTAGTACTACTAGCTCTCCAAGTTAATATGGCATACTGGGCAGTTGTATATCCATGATCTCGGACAAGATTCTACAGCCATGCAATATGCTGCATATTAACAGTTTGTCATGTGAATGTTCACCGAGTGATCCCAATTGTGTCGTGTGTTGCATCCGTAACAGATTCCCAGTGCCGATGGGGTGTACACTGGCTTCCAGATCAGTCAGTTAGCTTGACTGACTGGAAACCAATGTAGAATGCAGGTTGCTTGACATAAGAATGTGGTGACACCTGACTAGCTCTGCAGCTGGTGATGGAACGGTGGGTGCCAGGGTCTGGCAGATATGGCATGAGTCTTCGGACAACAACTTTCAACGCTGTAAGAGAGGTTCAGTGTCGAGCATTCTTCGGTGAACTACATCAGTTTAGATATCGATGACATCACTGTACGTTTTCGCTGTCTTTGATGGTACTGCATACCAGCTTCCTGACTTTTTGTTGTACATCTGCATCTACCTATACCGAGAAAAAGTGACAATTGGCACAGCTTTGACATGTAAGATATTTTTATACGTGACAACACATTTATCAAAAGTCAATAATACAAGGTATTTGTATTCAATTCAACTATAACATTTAGCAGTGTCCATAAAAAATACATTAATTATCCAGCATTGTTGCAGTAGTAGGGTTTCATTGTCTTTGTGTTGCTGATAGTCAGTGGCAGCCAGCTGAGTTCTTGCAACGTACACCAGGTACTTGTTATGTACAACACAAGTTTGTGATGTAGTAATGGTATTGAAAGCCTTTTCACAGTTTTCAACAACAATCTGTTGATACACTGACAGCAGCATTTTACTTGTTTAAATTATATATGTATCATGAGGACTGTTATATATTTTTCATGCCACATATCATTTTTTATAAATTATTCTTTTTTATCACTGTTTTATATTTTCACAAATAATTTAGATTATATTTTCATTTCTCATGATAATTAAACTTGTGTAAGGTTAGTTCTGATATGGTGTATCCAATCCTCCGGATAGCTCAAAGTGCTTTACACTTTACTCCCTGGCAGACCTGTTAAATCGAAAACACCACCTTGACTTATGTCGGAAGCATTCAGCTACACTGAAATTAATATGCGAAGACTGTCCACCCCTGTCTGTAGCAGGTACTCTTCATACAGCTGAGTAAACTGGAGCAATGTAGAATGTAGTGATTGTATATGTAATTCTTAGTCACATGGCAATGACCCTGTCTAGTCTCGTCACTATTTTTTGCGAGTTGTAAACACACCAAGCATTGCACATTTTAAATATTAAAAATTGATGTTAAATACACATGATTGTTTAGTTACTAGTTTTGTAAGTTGTAAACATATAAGGCATGTATAAACTGCAACTAGCATTTTATATCACATGTACTAGTGTTGTTTTTTTGTAACAAAGAATCATGATAAAAGTAACTGTTTGTTTTGTGCTATTGAAACATTTTCGCCACTGCATAGGCATGATTATTATGAAAGTACAATCACTCGAAGGTTTGGCTATATTGTTTCACGTGTATTTACTTGCACTGTATATACGAATTTATGTTTGCAACAGAAATATTCCAATTTTTTTTTTTTATAAATAGAACATTCAATTCAAAAAGTGAACTGCAAATAATTGAAAGTTTCACAAAAGCCCTATCAACCACAGATGGTGTAAATGTACCCACATAAGATTGGTCAGAAGAAAACATAATTGTTAAAACCAATCACATATGTTTGGATATCTTCCAATTATTATGTTATGATTTATATGTATGTATATATCACGTTTGCATAGCAGCATCAATTAATACTTACGTTTGTTCTAACTGTCCTGAGCTGCATCCAGCCGCAGGAAGTGACTGGACACCTGAGCTGCCTTTGCTACGACCAGTGGTGTTGAGGTAGTTCGCTTTTTTTGTGTTGAAGCTGTCAAACAAAGTCATGAATTGGAATATGGAATGAGTCAGAATATTTTGTGAAAACGAACATGGTTTGACAGCACTACTATCCGTCAATATATATATATATATATAATGTTATATGTGTGTGTGTGTGGTATGTAAACTTTATAATTTAATTAATTTAATTTAATTAGGTAAAAATATGTTGCACAGTCTTTTGCCCAATGGTCATTTGTCAAAGCACTCAAGTGTGAATAGGTCATTCGCCCAGTTGTTAAACAATTAAAATGATATGAGAGTGGCAAAGTTATTATTGTATATATATTGTAAAAGTGTAGTACGTAACAAACAAATAGACAATTTGCAAGTGTCAACTTATTAACTAAGTACAGGTAGAACACAGATGGGCTGGAAAGAAGGTTACAGGAAACAAAGTCACAAAGTAATTTTATTCGAAAAATATAAAATAAAATAAAAAATTGCAATTTTTCACTGATAGTTCAACAAAACTTAGTTTGAGGAATTCAGTAGTAAACCATGCAAAATACCCAATGCCTTAGTTGTGATCTCAATGTGTCATTCACCTAAGACAGCTAATTAATGAGGAGGACATTTGGCTGGCAGTGGGTGAACCCATGACAGTGTCCACACAGTTGTATTGTTTACTAATAGGGTGGATTACCACCTGTTACCATCCAAGGATCAATATACCCTTTGTTCTTTAGCTGGACTGCAAGGTTCCACTGCAAGCTGGCTAAACTTGTCTAAAGGCTGGCTGAGTCACTGTAAGTCTTTAGAAGAAGATTCCAGCAGTTAGTCTCTTATAAGAGCAACAAAGGCATTTTGTTATGGATTTCCTGGTTTGATTTAACAAACAAAAATGATTATGGCCTTTCAACTACTTGCAACTGTGGTTATTAACTAGAGGTTTCTGACTGAAAAAGTATGTTCCTTGAAGCGAAGCCTCTGTGGCTTCAGTATCATCAATGTGCAAACAATTTGTAAACTGTCCTGTCAGAAACCTAGCTGCCAACCCTGACTGTATTTGAATTGAATCATGCAAAGTAAGATGAAGTGAATTAATGAAACGGAAAATAAATTTACAAAATTGTTCTACAAAATGTATGAATGTAGAAGTATAATAATAATATTTGCTTTATTCACAGACTCCATGCAACATGTAAGTTCTATAGTTGTGTTATAAACAACAGTTACAATGTACAGAATAAAAATCACCCGTCAACAAAATGTATATACAGGGAACTGAACCAGTACAGTTAGGTAAATTATTGTTAACAAACATTTCACTAGCACTACAGTATCTATCATAACATAACACCATTCGAAATATATTGTTGTAAGAGACATACAATTTCCTGATAGCATATTATTGATAAATTGTAATGTTTTGGATGTGCTTTTTTTCGTGAAAGACCAAAATAAAAAACAAAACAAAATATAACTTATATAATTTACATATACAAAAGAATTTGTAACTTAACAAAACATGGGCTGCAATTCTTTGTATAGTAACGGTAATTCTCTGCTCTCTCACATAAATCAGTCGCAAGCTATCGATACATATTATTGTTATGGACATGTTCTCAGGGGTGGTGGTTTTCTGAACATAATAAGCAACATAATAATTCATATTATATTCATACGAATAAATATGCGTGGCTGAGGCTGACTACTTTCAAATTACTAACCTGTCTCTAGAAGAAGTTTTGCGAACGCAGCGTCTGTTCTTAGACTTAGTACGTCTTACTCCAGCTATTTCTTTTGTGACTTGTGAAGTTGTGTCGTTCTACAATTCCATATTGGTTTATCCCAAATAAACCGTCTGGCGCGAATATTATCGTTGTATGCGTAATTTGGCCCTTTTTCGCTGAGTCGGTGGCATATGTCCAAGGACGTCCCATCGCCGGCGTAAATGCCATAAAATAAGAACGTGTTATACAAACACATGCGAACACTGTACTATCAACAAAAACGGCTTGATCGAGGCACCAATCTTGAAGGTCAGAGGTCAGTCTCGCCCAAATTCGCGAACACGATACTATTAAATGAAGTTTCCACTTCCAGATGCATGTCCACATTCAAGTAAGTGTTGCTAGTTTCGACTCCTTCGACTCGAAACCAAATTCGAAATAGTTCGCAGTTTGTTTATTAATTTCAACAAAACGAAGTAGCACAAGTGCACCAACGAACTAGGATGTTATAGGGGATACTTAATAGCTTTGCTTTTTCGGGAAATTAGTCAGAAAAGCGAAGAGGATGACAATCGAACTGATATTGCAGGTTTAAATAAAACCTTACGACTTATCTGTTTTCCCGAACATTCTGTACGGCACCGTGAGCAACGATTGTTGAAACAGTGCAATATAAATGTCACGATTTGATTTGAATACATGCCACTGATAGGACAGAGCTGTAGAATGTGCTGCTAATATCTTTCTGTACCTGTCTATGTGCAACCTGAGTAAAAGTTCAAGTACATTCACATGAGTACAAGTACATTTATATAATAACTTTTTTGTGTCTGCTTTGTAGTCCTTGCATTTCCCTAGTGATTCCCTGGTTTTAATACAATGGATATAGTATTGTGTTCGATGAATGCTTACTATCTTGTAATATAGAAACGTCATTGATCTTGTGTGCACAGTAATCAGACATAATCTTTACGAAAAAAATCCCACCACTTGGATTCATGTGTGTGCATTTTGTTGTGCCCGTGTGACATGTGTACAGTACATTCCTTTGTTCAGTATTTATCTGATCCCTGCTCTCAGTCCCTGTGTATCCCAGTTGTATTACCAGACTAGAAATTGGGTGGAAATTAAAACGAATTATCACCTGGTCATCTTGTGGTCAGTGAAAAGCCTGGTTTTGAGGCAACTATCCACTGTATCCAATTAACTAGGCTAGCTGCTAGAGGTTGCTATTGTTTCAGTCGTTGGGAGAGCTAATGAGACTGTCTAGCTGTCAGTGCTTTCATAACTTGTTGGGGTTGGCACCATAAGATGACACAGTAATGGTGCAAGAAGGAAACAGAAATGATGATATTGATAGTAAAATAAATATGTATAATAATAGGACTATTTTGGGAGTTTCTGCCCTAAGGGCAGAAACTAGGGAAGAAAGGTATTTCTGCCGCACGCACAGAAAGTATTTCTGCCGCACGATTTCTATCGTGAGGGCAGAAAGGTGCCAACTCTGGCTTGGTATACTTCTGATTTAAAAATATTCCACCTGTCGTCCAGATCGGTTTCGTCGAGAGAAGCAAGCGAGCCAAAACGGTTAGAGATCTCATTGGCATAGTCATTTTGAATATTTGGTTCACAGAAACGACTAGTTTTATACCGCGGTGCAGGTTTGTATTTGGCGGACGGGCGTTTTCAGTTTGAGTTTGAGTCAGTCAGTAGGCGATAATCCGCATTGGAGAGTTCCGCACCACAATAAGTACGGCAATTGTGTAATGACGTGAGCCACTAGCGATTTATTATGATATAATCGATCATCTTCTTTGTGCTACCATTAATGATGATGGTGGGAGACTTCCACGTTCGTGCCACTGGAAGTGCTTGGGCCTTGTAACAGTCATTACCTGATCTGTGTTGACCTGCCCATTTACTACTAACCGTATCTCACCTTAGCCAGCGATGCCCTAACCCGGCATGTATGGGGCCCGACCAACCCAGTACAAACACCCATGGTTACACAAGTCACATCAACATTTTTACGATCGGACAAACTACGGAATCGACCTCGGACCGCCAACGGCATGATTACGTCATGATATTGACCTTCGCAAACACACCCGAATAGATACGTGGAATGTGTTGACACTCAACACTCCAGGTACAACCTCTCTCCTATCAAGAGAACTAAATAAATATAACATTAGTCTTGCTGGCCTCACAGAAACACACTCGCCTATATAGACCCTGACTGCCGTATTCAAGGTGTCGCCCTAGCCCTCAATTGGAAGTCATACGATGCCCTCATTAATTGGGAGCCCATTTCGTCTCGCCTCCTCAAGGCTCGTCTGCATCATCGACACGACAAGCTGACCGTCATTGCATGCTACGCTCCAACTAATGTGGCCTTCGATGCTGACAAAGACAGGTTTTATTAATCATTCTCGGACATTCTCTCAACCGTTAGCCGTCATGACTCACTCTCATTCTCGACGATCTAAATGCAACTGTCTACACATCGCCCGCTTCAATAAACATCTGGCACAATGTTATAGGGCCCATCTACACCGACGAAACAAAGGTGACCGACATTTTCAAACGTGCTTCTCACACGGCCTCGACATAGCAAACACCTGGTTCCCCCGTAAAGCAATCCACCAATACACGTGGTACAACAACAATGGAATGAAAGAGCTACTTGAAACTTTACGTAGCATAAACTACTACCAGTTATATGTCATAATTAAAGACGCAAACATTTACATGGTTTATGTTGTAGTGCTTTTATTCTACATGAACCGTCCTTGAACTTAGCTTTTATCGTAGACCTACACACATCTATCCACATTCTGCATAGACTATGTCTATGGTTTGAATACGGGTGGGACAGGAGGAATGGGGCGTCGCCGGTGATGATCATGCAGCGAACCCCCCTACAGAAGCTGCTGGATCCGCCACTACTGTGTGCGTGTGTGTGCGCGCGTGTTGATGTGTGTGCGCGCCGGTGTGTGCGCATGTGTGTGCGCGCGCGGGCGTGTGTGCATGCGTGTTATCGTGTGCGCGTGTGTGCGTATGGGGAGAAGGTGTGTCCGTATGTATGCGTTTACATAAATGAATGGCTTAACACAGCCCACAGATAAACAGCATTTATGCATTCTTCAACACATCACATCAGGACCGTTGAGTGTTTGATTGTTGAGAGTGAGTAGTACGTGCGGTCATTTAGCGGGGATGCTGGCGCGGCGCGGAGCAAGGTCAAATGTATAGGTCAAGGTCAAATGACAAATAGCACCACCTGGCGGATAGGTCATGAACTACATAAGAATATTGCCTAAAATCGTGATTCTTGGTTTTGACCAATAGTGTCACCTGGCGGAATTTTGATTAACTAAATATATAGACCAAAGTTCAGTACTGCCTAAATGTGTGCTTATTTTTGTGAAATGTCACTCCCTGACGGATCGATGATGAACTACAAATACCACCCTGGCGGATAAGTCGTGAACTAAATATGGGTCCTGCCTAAATTGATGCGGCTTATTTATGAAAATTGGCACCCGTTGGTGGAGAGGTTACGAACTGAAAAAGAAGAACAAATAACCCCCTGACGGATAGCCAGTGAACTAAATATCAATACTGCTTAAATTCAAGCTTCTTTTTACTTTTTACTCTTTACTGTAAAAATAGGTGAAATACGTCATTAAATAGGTCATTGCGCATGCGCAATGATGTCTTTTCTTATACATCATAGGTTGTGGACAATCTTTTTACGTATAGCGCCCTCTAGCCTATACATTTACAACCATAAAATAGGTATAATCCTGACGAATTGGTAGAGTACTAGTAAAATAGGTCCAATTATGTCATTTCTGAATACCATACACATCTACGACCTTCCCATCACCCTGTATGCAAATTTTTGCCTACCTATGTATCTTATTACTAGCATACGTCGACTATTTCCTGTATTAACAAATAGGTGTTTGTAAATTTTTGCGTATCTATGTCTGTTATTAATAGCAGACGTGAAGTGATTCCTGAATTTTTTTTGGGACATCTATATATATAGTAACTCCACCTGGCGGATGTCATAAACTAAAAAATAGCTCTCGTGGCGGAAAAGTGAACTACATACGATTACTGCCTAAATTCGTGCTTCTTGGTTTTGACAAATGGCACCACTGACGGATAGATGATCAACTTCAAATACCACTCCTGGCGGATAAATCGTGAACTAAATTGGTGTCTTATTTATGAAAATTGGCGCCCTTTGGTGGAAAGGTTACGAACTAAAAAGAAAAAATAACCCCTGACGGACAGTCAGTGAACTAAATATCAATACTGCTTAAATTTGTGCATATTGTTTCTTTTTATTCTTTTTAATATAAAAAAGACGTCATTAAATAGCGCAATGGTGTCTTTTCTTAAATATCATAGGTTGTGGACAATTTTTTTTAAGTAAGTCAAATTATGTAATTTCTGGGTACCATAAAGATCTACGACCTTCCCATCACCCTGTTTGTAAATTTGTGCCTACCTATGTCTTATTACTAGCATACGTCGACTGCTTCCTGTATTAACAACTAGGTGTTTGTCAATTTTTCGTACCTGTCTGTTATTAATAGCTGACGTGAAGTGATTCCTGAACATGCAACATTCTTTCGGACATCTTTATGAACAAAATCAAGGTCTCCCTATCTTTTAACATTCATCAGTGCTGTAGTTCTTAATCAATGCTACAGTTTTACATAGCTGGCCACCATGACGAATATATAATAAATATGTATGTAGGATGTTATAGGGGATACATGTAGATATAAGTTATAAAAAAATAGTACCTGTAAATTAATAAAAGTACAAGAAAAATAGTAAACAAATAATACCATAATTTGCAAATATTTATATCAATCATTATCACTACTGTCTCTAAACCCACTGACGTAATTATTGTCAGTTAATGTTAACTGAAACAAAACTAGCCTAACTTACATTTACAAACATAATCTAACACATACTAGAGTATAACTAATAATAATATTTTTATATTTTAAAATATCTACAGTAGATATGGTCCATTTGTCTTGTATATATAGCAATTCTGAATGTTACATTGTGACATATATTTGCTAATTATACATTTTGTTGCATAGTTTATAAAGCCTTTGTATGAATGACTTTTAATTTTTTCTAGTACAGTTTTTGGAAGAAAGTTTTTTTGGATTAGTTTTGGAAACTCGTGTCTGATGCAAAGGCGGCAATACTTTGATTTTGTATGTTTTACTTGAATATCATAATTATTGTTGTTTGGAAGGTTGTTATTAAAACGTTGAGGTGCCCGTCTGGTCCTTCTTAATCTTATTATTGTATTTTCCTGTGTTTTAAACATGTTTTGGAAGTATCCCGGGAGGCTTCCGTTTTCATACTTAAAAAAGTTTGAGACATGATAGTTTATAGATGTTCTCTACCTTAAATAATTCAAGATTCTTAAACAGAGGTGCAATATGGGAATTATATTTACTGTTTGATACTGCTCTGACAGCCTTTTTTTTGCAACTTACTTATTCGTGGTCCTACATTAAGACCCCATGCTGTTATTCCATAATTTAGGTGTGATAAAAATAGTGAATTGTAGATTATTTTCAAGATGTACACTGGAACATAATGTCTTAATCTAGATATAATTCCACATATCCTTGACAATTTGTTGGCTATGTAATTGAGATGTGAAGACCATCCTAGATTCGAGTATATGAGAATACCAAGAAATTTAAAGTGTGTTACATGTTCAATTGGAATACTGTTTACCTCAATATTAGGAATGTCGCTATTTTTAATTTTCTTTGCTTACTGTGAAAAATCATCATCTTCGTTTTGCTTACATTGAATGAGAGCTTGTTTACTGCTAGCCAGTCCGTTATCTTGGTTAATTCCGAATTTATTTGATTAGATATTGAGTTAGTTGTATGGTTATTTGTGAAGTTATCCAACGTGCTGAAGGTGGTGTCATCAGCATACATGATGGGTGTAAATTTTGTACTAGCCATTGCTAAATCATTTATATATATTAAGAATAGTAGAGGTCCTAATATTGACCCTTGAGGGACTCCTGCGATTATTGTTTCTGCAGATGATTGAACGTTGTTAACTTCAACATATCGCTGTCTGTTGTATAAGTAACTTATGAACCAATCTAACTCTACATTTGTTATGCCGTAATGTTTTAGCTTGCTGATGAGAATTGCATGGTCAATAGTGTCAAAGGCCTTTGACAAATCTAGGAATATTTATATAGGTAGTTTTTTTTCATCAAGATCTAAATATATTCGATCTACAATTTCAGTTAATGCTAATTCAGTAGAATAACCTTCTCTGAATCCGTACTGATTTACATGTAGGAGGTTATTTATAGTGAAATATTTAAATAGTTGAGCATGAACTGCTTTTTCAAACACTTTAGATACAGAAGGTAAAAGTGATATAGGTCTGTAGTTATTCATATTGTGTTCATCATCTTTCTTAAAAATATGAATTTTTTCGCCATTTTTAATTTATTGGGAAATCTTCCTGTTGTCAGTGACTGATTAATTTTGCAAGTAATTGGCTTGGCTAAGGCATTGACTGAAGCTTTTAATAAAATTTGAGAAGTGCTGTCTTATCCAGAGCTTTTCTTATGTTTTAGTTTATTTATAATTGTTTTCGTTTGTTCTTCGTCAATTGATGTAAATGTGAAAACTGTCTCTACTTTCTTCTTGTCTATATAAGTTTTGAAGTTAGGTTTTCCTTCAGCATCGATTTTATTAGCAAGATTTGGACCAACGTTTAGAAAAAAGGTGTTGAATTGATTTGCTACTTTGTTTTTGTCTGTTATCTTGATTCCGTTTTTATTAAGGTGAGTTGGTAATTTTTTTGTATTCTGGATTTATTCATTACATCAGCAATAGTTTCCATGTTTTTTCCATGTCTTCTTTGTGTTTATTAAATTCTAACTTGTAATAATCTGCTTTGGCATCTTGTTTCAGCTTTCTGACTTGTTTAACCTTGGTTTTAAGTTCCGCGTATCTTGAGGCATATGTCATTGTGCCAGGCTCTGTCATGTTGACTGTTCTGTAGAGTTTGTCCCTTTGTTTAATTTCTGAGAGGAGATTGCAATTCATCCGTTTGTATTTTTGTGTGTTTGTATTTATTGAATTTAACAGACTTTAATGGAAAGTGCCTATTTATTATTTCATCAAGTTTTACAGTGAATTGTTGATCATAGGTTATCGTTAGGTCTGCTGTTACATTATGATCAAAAGTGTCGGTCCATTCTATGTTTTCAAGTTCTACAAGAAAACCCCGCATTTTGTTTCCTGTAAATGCTCTTGTGTTAATTGTTTTTACTTTATTAAACGTTTTATTAACTTTAAAATTTAGAGCAGCAAATATGGACATGTGATCAGAGATTTGTGTAGCTAGTATACCACTCTGTGAGATTGTGAGTGGGTTTGCAGATTTACAATACATATGGTCTATTAGTGTTGCGTTTCTTTTTGATATTCTGGTTGATAAGGTTATGATAGGTAACAGATCTAATTCTGCCAATCAATCATAACATTCTTGAAATGTATTATTGGAGTTTGACTTTAGTAAATCGATATTAAAGTCTCCTGTTAGAACGATGTGTTTAGAGGAATTACACAAGTTTCGGATTATGGGGGTGAAATCTTGCAGAAATGAATCTATTGAGGCATGATTATTATTATCTTTTGGAGGTCTATATATGTTACATATTGTAATGTCTTTACTCGAATCGTCAATAATGTTTATAAACAATCCTTCCTAGGTTGAGTAGATATTATGCGATTTTTAATTCACTACAGAAATATTGTTTGATATGTATGTTACCAGCCCTCCTTTTCTTGAACAATTGTTAATGTAGGACTGGGTTATCATGGTATAATTGTTTAATTTAAGATGCTCAGTGTCTGTGTGCTGCCCTATTCTTGCCTCTTATATGCATATAGCATTTATATATACACCTGAATCAGCCAGCGTGCTAACTGAGATATTTAACTCATCAAATTTGGAGTTTAAAGAGTCTATGTTTAGACTTAGCACTGTTAATTTATTTATGTTTTTAGCCAGGAAGCCCTTCAAGTCTTCGACGTTGTAATATCGAGTCTGTGCTCTAACTGAGCTTTCATCGGGGTCCAAGTTTATACTTTTTGTGAAGTCATTTTCATTAATGCCACCTTTGAATCTTAGAAATTCTTCAGTGTCAATCGACATCATTTTCATATGATTAGATCATGCGTTATCAATTGATAAATACATACTACACTACTGTATGTTACATGTGATATGACCATATATGGAGATGATAGTAGTGGCAGCACGCTATTTATGAAATATAACGCCACATTAATATACTCATCACCGAATGCTGAAACTAAACAGGTATAATGGAAATATAGAAAAGGCAGTTTGACACGTTGACATACCGCATATAAAAGTGAACAAGCACATAGATATATATAAACAAAGTGTGGTGATACTATTTACATTCATCACCATTTAAAAACAGAAACACGTTGCTCACGTCAGTGTGAGCCACTCAACTGTTCACCGTTTAGGATCAAATAATTGGGATATTGACCTCAGGTTAAACTCATTTCCAGGTCACAACCCTTCCCCACATGACTAAGCAGGAGGCTACAGCCTACCCCATTAATTAATCATCAGTCACTTTGTCAAGGAAGCACTACGACAAATCTCCAGATCACTACCCCGAACCAACCCAAATCGTTAAGCTGGTGGTTGCGCTGGCCTACCCCATTAATTAGTCATGATATATCTTATCTAGGGAGCACTGTAACACATATCCAAGTTAAAATTTCCTATGTCAGATATTTATTACATGTTATATACATTGTCAAACAACGCTATGCTGTACGCCATGCCAGTGGATGCAACAGTTCCTGCCGTACAGTTGGATGGCAGCCAGCGGTCCACGGCAGCGTCACTGCAGCGAGCCAGCTTATCGCTCTAGTCTATAGGGGAATGATTAATGATGTAACTCTATGGTCCCGACTAACAAATCACTCAAATTGTTCACGGAAATCAGGAAAATCACGAAAAACGCCCAGACAAATCTCACTCATTCATTCACTCACACATGCCCTCACACCCTCACTTACTCCCTCATTCAATCACTCTCTCCCTCACTCACTCACTCATTCCTCTCACACACTCACTCAGTCAAACAAGCCCTCACTCACTCACTCACTCACTCACTCACTGACGCACTCAATCACACAATCCCTCAAACACTCACTCATTGACACAATCCCTCACACCCTCACTCACTCCCTCATTAATTCACTCACTCAATCACGCACGAACTCACTCACACAAGCCCTCACTCACACACTCACGCACTCAGTCATTTACTCACTCTTCCACTCAATCACGCACTCACTCCCGCAATCATTATAAACTTACAAACTCGCAATCTTTCAATAACAAACTTGCAAACAAATCTACAAACATACTTTTAAAATTACAAACTTGCAAATTGTCACTGACAAACTTGAAAACAACCGTGTGTGTGTGTGTGATTGTGTGTGTGTGTGTGTGTGTGTGTGTGTGGTGTGTGTGTGTGTTTGATTGTGTGTGTGTGTATGTATGTGTGTGTGTGTGTGTGTGTGTGTGTGTACTAACCACTCCGTCGTCGATACACTTCCGGGACGGTTAGAACATGACTTCATGTGTGACGGAACTTCTACCGTAACGCTCCTAGTGTATAAATAAGTGGGCACCATCTAACGGGTACACAATTCACTGGTTGGAACTTATACTTAGACCAGCGAGTTTCAAGACGTACTCCTCACTTTCCCATTTCACTGACAACAATTGTTTTGTGAACGAGTCAGTGTGGGTGGCGTTCAATATACCTAAGTGAATTTCAAAAGTGCTATGAGCGAAAACTACTATGTCAATAACATGTAAGAACAATCACGTAACATGACTTCATTCAAATTCCCGACGCCACTCAACGGACACCTATGTAACTACTTGGAGTAACGCCGTCTACTGTGGACGTCGTATCTCTATTCGTCGACACACTTCCGCTATTGAAACTTCCGTATTTATTGTGACCATACCATCCACACGGTTTAGGGAATTTCCTATGCGAGGTGTTGCGTCATCTAGGAGAAGTCACACTATTAGAAAGAGGCCATCTTTCAAATGAATCACATCCGTTAATAGAAACAGTGGGCGCGGCCATGAGATATAGGCGACTTCCTGCGCCATCCAAAGATAGATAAAACCCAATAGACGAGACAACGGATGAGATAACAGACGGAACAACAGACGAGACAAAATACGAGGAAACGACTCAGATTGTGTCGTGCCGACATGTGGATCGAAAAATGTCTATGTCCAAACTAAAACAAAATCTAAGGTTGCAGCTAAGGAAAATCACGTTACATCTTCATTTCAGTAAAAATGGGTGACTTTGTAAGTCTAAATGTATGTTTGTAGGTTTGTTTGTTTGCGAGTTTGTCGGTGAAAGTTTGGAACTGTGTAAGTTTAAAAGTACGTTTGTAGGTTTTTTTGCAAGTATGTCAGTGAAATTTTTTCAGCTTTTTAAGTTGAAAAGTATGTTTGTAGGTTTGTTTACAAGTTTGTTGGTCAATGTTTGCAAATTTGTAAATTTAAAAGTATGTTTGTACGTTTGTTTCCACGATTGTCGGTGAACGTTTGCAACTTTGTAAGTTCAAAAGTATATTTGTAGGTTTGTTTGCAAGTTTGTCAGTGTATGTTTACAAATTTGTAAGTTTAAAAGTATGTTTGTACGTGTTTTAAAGTATGCTTGTAAGTTTGTTTGCAAGTTTGTCAGTGTAAGTTTCTGTGTATGCAATTTTAAATGTGTGTTTGTATGTACTCCCTGGTCTAAGCAAGTCGCTGTTTAAGTGTGACCACAGTGTCGAAGACCATAACTCGATAGATACTGTATTCGACACAGGGTGATCTACCAGTGTATTCGGTGGACTGAAGAGTGTCGTAGAAGTTTGGTTCTTGCAACTCGTTGATCCAAGTCTGGTTCATGGAAGTTGTCGGTCTAAGTTTAATCCATGGTACTGTTCCTGTGTTTTGCATATTGTAAACGAACCTGTTTAGGCAAATCGTTGACCTTGATATTGACAATACGGATAGTCTCTTTAGTTGTGAAGTGCAAGATTTTGAGTAAGATTCCCAATGTATGGTTTAGCATTATGCTACGAAAAAAGACACAAGATATGGTTTGCACATTTTATTCGTATTCCAAACGATTTACAGGTCACACTCCATAACTGCAAGAAACAGAGACTAGACATTGATACAGAGTCTTGCAATCAGCTCTTGATACTACACGATTGTTCGTATATCTTCTCGGATAGTTTAAAACCTCATTGTTATAAAAGACTCAAGCAATCAAAGCACAAGACAGAGTTATTTACAGGTCACCCTCCATTACTGTCAGAATCATTTGTTTCATAGTGTTTCGCCACTGTTTCGAAACGGAGTTTTGCAACCAAGTATTGATATTACACAACTGTTCGGATGTCACGTCGGATAGATTCACACCTGCGTCTAACAAACACTCAAACAGCCATTCACCACTGCAGTTGAATTAATGGCCTCCACAGCCTAGTCAAAGTGCATGTAAATTTGAATGTCATAAGATAACATACAATTGTGATGACATTTACTAGGAAGGTCTATCTCGCAACCGCGGCATTGTCGTATTGAGAGTTCCAAGATACTACATGCTATGTGACGTGCAAGCGTCTTCTTAATTTTGGTCACAGGGAAGTAAATAATAAAGTTCGGACAGAAAAAGACAGGAGCGGAAGTTGCGACATTGGCAGCATGTGTAGGTGTGACATTGGCAACATGTGTAGAAATTGTGACGTCGTTAGGAGCGGAAGTTGGTGTCGACACAGAGACCACTCGCCGCCGCTTTGGTTGTAGCGGGCCTTCAATGTAGTTCTGCAAGAATATTTCAATATTATTTAGAATAATGTATATTTATGTCTCCACCCGGTTACAGGTAATGAATTTTATGGTAAATGGAATTAGGTTTGAAAGTTTTTTTACCGAAGAAACCCGAATTTAAACACTACCGTAGGAAAATAGATAAAAACGATATAATATGAGTTTGAACAATAAACGACTTGTTTGTAGACTTGACCATTGATATAGTAAAGTAGAAAAAGAGTATTAGCCATGTTTGTATTAGGGTTGTCGCAAACTGGCGACCGAATGTCTATGTCGTATTATAACACAACATTTTTAGTTACGCCGACATAGAAAAAATACCCGGATGTTCAATAACGCTACTGAAATGGTGAAACTTATAAAATATAATAATACAAGATACACACACACACACACACACACACACACACACACACACACACATGCACACACACACACACACACACACACACACACACACACACGGACACTAGATTGATAGGAATTACATAGGGAGCTGCCTTTTTAGGTTTCTTTCTAAGTTTAACTCAATATAAATACCCGGATGTTCAATGACGCTACTGATATGGTGAAACTTGTAAAATAAAATAATACAAGATACACACACACACATATACACATGCACACGCACACGCACACACACACACACACACACACACACACTCGGACACTAGATTGATAGGAATTACATAGGAAGCTGTCTTTTTAGGCGAAAGTATATAATACAAAGTTTAACTCAGTATAAAGTTTAACTCACAACAAGCGCTTCCAACTTGGCCTCCTCGGCCGTCCTCTTCCGGCGGCAAAAAAAATCTGCTGGTGACATGTTGCTTGCAATTATTTTCCCGTGTGAACGATCTCTCACAGTCCGGGCAGGTGAAGGGCCTCTGCGATGGTGGTAGTTGTCTCGAAGTCGGTAGGGGCTCCTCATCGGCAGCGGCCGTTCGAACCACGATTTACATGTCAGAGGCCGCGTAACCGTGTCGTTCGCATTGCAAATGTCCCCTATCGTCGACAGCCATACGCTTCTGGCAGTATCTGCACCCGATGTTGAAGGCAGTACGCTGGCGTACTTTGTCGAAAAGGAGACCTCTGATCTTGATAATGGAGTCGGCGTTCACTCTCCCTTCCAGAGTTGGGACGTCCACGACCTCTTGTTCCGACGGCCCGGAAGGACGGTTGATCACCGGCATGATGGGTCGGCTCGTCGGCTCGACCTCGTCTCTCGAGTTTGCTGCATCGCGAGGGCGGTAATAGGGTATCTTCAACGTGATTTTATTAGCCATGGTGTTGTCGTGATAAGAATGACGGTCCGACTGGCAGAGCACCGCGCTTATATAGTTAGTGAATGTGCCGAAAGGTCACGTGGGCGTGCCGAACAAGCACGGACCTCAGAGTAGAACAAGCACGGACCTCAGAGTAGAAATTAAAGGTGCAGACTGTAGAGTAGATATTTGATGGTTGGTTTGGTTGCCGGAGCTGATGACAGACGGAATCGGTTTGGTCGTCGAACTCGTAGTTGAACTGGTCGTTGGTCGTTGGTCCGGGTTGATTGTTGGGGTCGAGGGATCGAGTGATTCCGTGGTCGGAGCAGGCTGCCTCTTCAGTAGCAAAATTCCTTGTCGGACGTTATCATTAGTCATGTCGTTCATATTCCAAAATGTAAGATATAATGACCACAAAAGCTGACGCAGGTCTTTTATAACAGTTCGACAGAACATATAGGTCACATAGGCGTGTCGAATGAGCATGAACCTCAGATAGCTAATACTCTTGTGAGAATGTGGTTGACTCTGAAAAGAACCGTTTCTCCTATGTAAAAATTATAGGTACTTCGTCGAGTATTTCTTATGATGATGAGGGACACACGAGTTCGCTTTGTTGTTCGCGCTTAATCCGCCGGAGGCAAGACACCGGATCATGCGTCTTGCGTAGTTTCTCGATCGACAACCTCAAGAGGCGTCGTGTCTCCTTGCGGTGATTGGATGTGGTCAGCGGCGGAGACAGTCGCTTGGTAGGCTGATAGTCACACAGGTCGGTCGCCGGGTGTCGTCGCTTGTTGCTTCCGGCAACATCTCGGACATTGTTGGTAGCAACATTTCGGATATTGTCGGTAGGTGAAATCGAGCCCATTTTCAAAATGTAAGATATAATGATAACAAAAGCTGACGCAGGTCTTTTATAACAGTTCAACAGAACATAAAGGTCGCGTGTGCGTGCCGAGTAAGAACGAACATCAGAGTAGAAAATACACGCGCGGACTGCAGAGTAGAAAATACACACGCACGGACTGCAGAGTAGAAACTACACACGCACAGACTGTAGAGTAGATAAGAGCTGGACAGCGAATACAAGTTCATACCAGCTTGCAACCGGGCAATCAACTGAGGTAATTGCAAATGTCCTATGTAAAACTGTAGCATTGATTAAAAACTATAGCACTGATCAATGTTAAAAGATAGAGAGACCTTGATTTTGTTCATAAAGATGTCCGAAAGAATGTTGCATGTTCAGGAATCACTTCACGTCAGCTATTAATAACAGACATAGGTACGAAAAATTGACAAACACCTATTTGTTAATACAGGAAGCAGTCGACGTATAATAGTAATAAGAGACATAGGTAGGCACAAATTTACAAACAGGGTGATGGGAAGGTCGTAGATCTTTATGGTACCCAGAAATTACATAATTTGACTTACTTAAAAAAAATTGTCCACAACCTATGATATTTAAGAAAAGACACCATTGCGCTATTTAATGACGTCTTTTTTATATTAAAAAGAATAAAAAGAAACAAGAGGCACACATTTAAGCAGTATTGATATTTAGTTCACTGACTGTCCGTCAGGGGGTTATTTTTTCTTTTTAGTTCGTAACCTTTCCACAAAATGGCGCCAATTTTCATAAATAAGACACACCAATTTAGTTTACGATTTATCCGCCAGGAGTGGTATTTGAAGTTGATCATCTATCCGTCAGTGGTGCCATTTGTCAAAACCAAGAAGCACGAATTTAGGCAGTAATCGTATGTAGTTCACTTTTCCGCCAGAAGAGCTATTTTTTAGTTTATGACATATCCGCCAGGTGGCGTTACTATATCTATATACTTGACCTTGCTCAGCGCCGCGGCAGTATCCCCGCTAAGGGACCGCACATACTACTAGGGTGCATTATTGTCGCCTATGTGGGAATATCTCCCCAGCAACGTACGGGCCAGTGTATTAACTTACCTTCGCAGTTAAGTCCCATGTAAGAGTTTGTGCAACCACAATAATACTTTGTTACATCCCAGTAACAAATTCCATTGTTCATGCAAGGTTTGCTATCACATGCAGTCTCGTCATTGATGTCTGAAATGGTAGTGTTTGTTATATATGTATATATATATATATCTGTCATGCAGTATTGTAACATCCACTGTTTAAACCATGTTTTACAAAATGCTGATTATCATTATGTGGGCCGTTCTCATGAAAAAATGTAACATGTCAAAAATAAATGTTAATGTGTACGTTGTTTTTAGTTAATACTATAATGTCAAATGTATATAAACATGAAGCAGCATAGCTTGGTTTGAAATATTAGTAGAGAAAATAAATGTAATGTATATTGATGCTTAGAAATAAATTTGACAGTTTGACATGGCTGAAGTAATATCACATTTTGGGAATCTGTTTCATCAGTGTATCAATAAATAAGGGGAACATCCAAAAACATGATATTGTTAAACAATAATAACATGGATAAGTATTAAGGTTGTTGTTTCTACAAGTGATATCAACCAATGTTATATATAAACATATAATACACAAAACAATGTAGAAGTTTCATAGTTATAATTTTATATTGAATTAATATATATTAATACGCTAATTTAATACAATAACACTTTCAATCTACTGATACAACTATAATATCCAGTCTTAGCACATATCTATCCACACACATCTATATATTCTGTTTGGATAATTGTGTCACAAATGGATATTACACTTGTTGTACATGTAGATTAAATGCGTTATTGTGTTCGTCCAACATGTAATTATAGTTAACTGCTTAGTGTAGTATTGTGTAGCATTTCTGCTATTTGTGGATGTTTAAATCTACTTTCCTTAGGTTTAGTTTGGTAAGTGAGGAAGGTCAAGCCAGTAGATAGGCAGATTGTTGACCAACCGTCTTAGTTACGTCATTACAGCAACTCGGCTGCAAATGCGCTCAGTGGGGCGTGATATTAAGTTGCTAGCGTTTCTAGGCAAGCAGATGGTTTCACTCTATCTTAGAGGGTGTTCCACAATGCCTAGCTAGAATTGTATATTGTATTAGCCAATAGAAATGATAGAAACCTGTCATATGATGTGTAAATAGGTCCGCTTATACTGACTGAGATGGCAAATCAAGTCGAGAAGCGTGGTGGGAATCGTTAACGTGGGTTACGTTCCTAAGCTTGTGTGTGTGTAATATTCAGCGTCCAGAGTGACTGTTCGAGCTTCGAAGAAGCCATGCCGCCACGTCAGCGTTTTATTGAAACAACTTTCCGGTCGACCCCAACGTATTTGAGTCGATGAGCGATAATCGCGACGCGCTCACCCAGCTCGGGCCATCCTCGAACAGCGGTCTCACAGCGAAATCGTCCGAAAGCTGGACCGAATGCGAATAGTAGCGGCCGGCGGTAAGCGTCTACCGCGAACGTATTCAACTGACTTCGCAATCGTTTGCGACCGTGCGAGACAAGTCGATCATTGAACGGACGCGACTCGAGAATTCGCGGCGTACGACGGCAAACGTCAATTGCCCGGCACCATCACTCGTGCGACCGATATACACCGTTCTGATTGCATTCTGAGCTCGGCGTGTTGACTTCAACAAGCGTTCGAATAGATTCGAGATGGGACTAGCCCAGTGTAAATGTCTATTTTCTGATTGAACGTATCTATTATTTGCTGTATGAACGGTAGTTATCTGTGGTTTTGAAGTGAGGTATTATTACCCTTGAAGTATTCATATGTATACAGCTGTATATATTTGTTGTAACAGATTACTGTAATGAGAGTCCGCGAGGGCTGGCTATATGCTGTGTATTTATCATATGGGAGTTATTCTTAAATAACACTTGGCGCCTAGTGTTTGGTCGTGTAGTGGTATAATCCACCTTAGAAAGGAAGTAGGATTTGATAATGGAAAGATAAATTGTATATTTATTTTCTTAGTTAGATAGATTCAAAGATTCTGTGTTATTGTTTATTATGTTCTATTAAGATTTGGTTACGGGATTTCTTTATTATTTTCATTTTTGCTAATCGAGATATTTACCAAAAGGAAGATATCTTGTAATAAAGTTTATTAAATTTTCCACGTTCTTTGTTGCTTGTTCACGATAACCGTTCTTTATCAGATGCGTTGACCTTGATGTATAAGAACCCTACTAGACTGAGCCATCTAGTGTACGGAGACCTCGCTAATCCGTGACATATTGACAGTCCTTGTAGCTTCGGGTTCCAGGGACGAACAAGCAGGGGACAGGTTACTATGCCGGTGCCATTGGGCGCCATGCAGTAAACGAAGATGCGTTGTCTGTGGACAATTCATCAGGGGAAAGAGATTTGTTCCGCGTTGGATGACACATTCGTCGTCCGGTGATGGAATTTGATTATATAATCCAACTCTAGAACTGTTATTTATATCTACATTAGGTTTATTTGGCCAGAACCGTAACCAAGGTCCTCTGTTTTATTTGACAGTTGGGGTGCATTGATTTTGCCTCCGCGGTAGATGCGTTCGCACCCATCGCACCGCCCGCCCCCCACCAACATACGGGTCTGTGTGTTAACTTACCATCACAGTTGAGTGAAGTGTAACCCTTTATGCAAGTACAATAGTACGATGTCACATTCCAATGACACGTTCCATCGTGACTGCAAGGACTGCAATCACATGCATTTTTGGCGTCTGAAATCATAGTGTTTTGTTTTAATATCGATGAAATCTGTCGTACAATATTGTAACATCCACCGCGTAGACAATGTTTAAAAAAACACATATTATTATTATATTTGCTGTTCTCGCAAAACGTATGGTAACCGAATAACATGTCAAAAATAAATGTTAATATGTGTCGTGGTTTAGTTAGTATTATTAATATCAAGTGTACTCGCATGTACACGAAGAAGCAAAGATTGAAATTAGTAAATAGCAATATTAGTAAAGAAGACAATATAAGTTTAATATATTCATGGTTCGAAATAAATCACATATTCTGACATGGCTGAAGTAATGCCACATTTGTGGAATCTATTTCATCAGGGTAGCAGTAAATAATGGTAAAATAAAAACCCATGATATTACTAAAATTGTATAACTGTTAAGGTTGTTGTCTCTACAGGTGATACAAGCCAACATTGTGTTTGTGTGTGTGTGGGGGGGGGGTGCGTGCGAGCGTGCGTGCGTGTGCGTGCATGTGTACGTTCGTCCGTGCGTGCATGTGTATATAATATACAACATTACATTGCAGTTGTTTTTAACTTATGGGAACGAGTTTAAGTTCAAAGCTGGGGCATGTATACTTCGAATACGGTCAGCGTAAACTGACAACCAAAGCCCATCTCTGTTCTTTCAAAACTATAATGATTTTACCTTCTAAACGCCCAGACCGCGGCAAGACTCCCTATTTACAGCATGTGACATACACACCCAATAACGGCCATCTCACTAAGGTAACCCATCCCACGCCTACGGGTAAGATAACCACACAACATTTCTCGTGCCACACGTGTTCGTATCCTTCCCATATATGCCTTGAATTTGTATATGAACAAATGTGTACAGAATAAAACATATATTTTAATTTTAAATCCTACCTACATATCTTATATACTATATCACACAATACAATACACAGCTCCACACACCATGCAGGTTGCATATCTACAACAACGTCCCAAAATACCTGTCACCCAGAGTTGCACACAGCACATATTATATCTTTTTTTGAAAATTAACGGTCACACATGGAAAACCTCTCAAACCTCAAGATCGTGAGAGGTGCAAGTGTTATTGCAAAAGTTATTATAAGGTCATCATTTCTGATGAGAAAATGGGCTAGTGTTTAAACTACTAATCACTATATATGTTAATATATAGTTATTAGTGACTCTTGTAGAGCGCAGCAGTAAGAGCTTTGGACTCTCGACTGAGAGAATCCGGGTACTAATCCTGTGCGGCGGTGTCGAACCTTGGGCAAGTTCGTCTACTGTACATTGCTCCAGTTCACTCAGCTGTATGAATGAATACCTGGCCATAGACATAGGTTTATATTTGTGTACGAATAATCTTCGCGCTTTAATTGCAGCGTGGCTAGATGCTTCCTAGTGAAGTCGAGATGGTGTTCGATAGAACAGGTCTGTCAGGGAGTAAAGTGTAAAGCGCTTTGAGCAGTCCTGAGGACAAGATACTGCGCTATATAAGAACTTACCTGTTTAATCTTAATGTTTACATTACTTCCTATATGTAGCATGGAAGGGTTTATGCATGTTTCATGTATACACTGTTATCGCTTTGTCATCATAGTATACCACAGAGAGAAGAATCCACTACCTTCACGCTAAAGTGTGCATGTTCAGTTAGTAAATAATTTTAACTGATTTCAAGTAACGCGAGTCACGGTAACGCGAGTCACGTTTATTATTATTGAATATTTGTGTATATATTGTTGGGAACATTTCGAGTCACTAATTTTTATAGGTCAGTTATATAAAATTACATCCCGTGACAGATGTATTGACAGTGCACGGCACTTGTAAGTTGCATCAGTCAGGCGGGTTTTTTTTAATGGAAATAAACGTTGATAACTGTTTGACATGAAAGTCGTATTCATTCCAAGATAGCAGTGAGTTCTAACAGATTTTGTGTGCTGGAGGGTTTGACCGAGAATTCGAATTCGACTGAGAATGATAGCGGCAACATGATTCTAAGCAGAACCATTGAGGATGCGATGAGGCTGGCGATGGGCAGAAGAAACAAAGGGCAGAGCCAGACAACCAACAAGTTCGACATGGCGATGATAGGAGAGATTGTCTGCTAGGTGGTGCAAGCCATACAACCCGTGTTGGCCAGCGTAGTAACTACGGGGGTAACTGCTGCAACGAAGCAGATATTTGCTGACCTCGCGACCACGCAAACACAGCTGCGAAACGGGGTGCAATGTGTAAAACGAGAACTGCAACTCCAAACATTCCGGCTGGACAGGCTTGAACAGTACGGTCGTCGGGAGTCCGTCCGTATCCACGGATTTGCCGAGACTCCGGGCGAGTGTCCGAATATTGAAGTGATAAACCTGGCCACCGAAACTGGAGTAACGCTGAGACATGACGACATCAGTGTCAGTCACAGGCTGCGATGTCCGCCAAAACACGAAGGTAAACCTGATGAAACGTAAATGTAACCTGAAAAACAACCCAAATCGGCGCGGCGTGTTCGTGAACGACGACCTGATACCACTGAGGGGATAAATGGTCCGTGAACTCAAGAAAGACACTGGCATCATTAATGTGTGGACTTTTGACGACAGAATTGTTTGCACACTGTACGAAAACGGCACTGAAATTAAGAAATTTGTATACTCTCATGATGACCTGTTCAAAGTTGGTTGGTCAGAAGAAAAAGTCACCCGACTAGGACTTTTCCAGTAATGGACTGATCGACAAATGTGAATATTACACACCGAGACAATGGCACAGCTGACTAATTTTTGTCTCATGTGCAAAGAATATAATAATAGTGATTCTATTCTGTGTACATTATGTGAATCCGGAACACGTAGAGAATGTACAGAGCTAACAAAACGTGAATTCAAATATAAAATAAAAATAGATGTTAGAAGGTATTGCTCATATTGTACCAATGCATTAACTTTTTAAACAATTAAATGAATTAATGATCATGGACTAATATTTATCAACACAACACATGATACGAATTTATCTGCCCGAGCAATACTCATAATTCAATTATAAACCCTTAAATATACAGAATACAACTGCTGTGACTTCGAAAGAAACATTGTTTATAATAATGTCAGACCCCTCTGTAATTACTATGCTGAAGAACAGTTAACTAATATTACTAAAAATTACACCGGGTTATCATTTCTTCATTTAATGTTCGAGGACTCCGGAATTTTGTTTACAAAATTGAAAATATTGTAAATGAATATGAAACCCCTTTTGACATAATCGCTATCACCGAAACATGGCATGATACCGACACGTGATAAAACAGGAAATCTGGTGGGGTAGCATTGTATGTAAATAAAACAATTAGTTTTATGGCAGTAACTAATATGTCGATGTGGTTGTAACATAATGGAATGCATAACGGTAGAATTATGATTCAGTAAAAGGGAAAATGTGATTGTTACTTGTGTATACAGAACATGTGGTTCTAGTATTAAAACCTTCAGTGACAAAATACAGGTGCTAGTGAAAAGTTTAAAAACTTTAATAAAATTGTATTTCTCTGTGGTTATATAAACATAGGCTATTGAAATATAATAGTAACAGCAACACAAAACATGTTACGGACACAATGTTCTCTTTAGGATTATATCCACTTATTGATAAACCAACCAGAATAACAAAACATAGTGCCACTTTAAAGGACAATATCTTCACTAATGAACTAACTAGTAATATTTGTAGTGGTTTATTCATAAATGACATAAGTGACCACTTGCCAGTATTTACTACATTTAAGTATCAAGATATAAAAAGTCCCTTTCTGCCAAAGAATATGCAGAAGACCGCATGTTATTAATGAACTGGGAAACTGTAACAAACAAAGAAAATGCAAATGTAGCTTATGGTAATTTCGTAGACAATTTTGTATTATTATATAATAAGAATTGTCCAATTAAGGAAATATGTGTGGATGAAAATAATCATCCTGTCAAACCTTGGTTTACAAATGGGTTACGCAATGCGTATA